>OY720448.1:48283987-48442900 GCA_963082715.1 Harpalus rubripes | reverse complement strand
TATATGTAAACATGTATACATGTATACATGTATATATGTATATATGGATACATATATATATATATATATATATACATATATATATATATATATAGATATATATATACATATATATATATATATATATATATATATATATATATATATATATATATATATATATATATATATATATGTATAAATGTATACATATATATATATATAAATTATGTAGACGCCCAGCCCTTATTGCATCATGCTTGGTAATTTTCCATTATGTAATATTAAACCCTACACAGCATAAAATTCATACCACCCAAGGAGATAAATAGACATCTCCAACATGTAACCAGTAGTTTATGTCAGTCTGTAGAAACATTAAGTTCATATTATTCCAGTTGTATCTTGTATTGTAAAATAAAACTTTTTAAAAACATTAAATCGAATTCCATTGATTTAATTGGCGCAGTCGGTAGGATTGCTGAAAGATTTTACTTCGAAGACCTAATAAAATAGTGCCCAATTCGTTTAAAAGTGAAGTCGTCACTTTTAAGTGTTTATTCGGCATCCGAATCATCGTTTTCCAGAGTCTTACGTAACTCTGAAGTAAACTACAGATTTCACACTCCAATCAACAATCCCAAGTGCAACAGAAGCCTTCCACAAGAACTGCATAACTCCGACGAAGAAAGGCTCACAATATCGTCATTAATTCCGTGAGTTCCGAGAGGCCCGATTCACCGAGAGCACATCGGCAGCAGACGGCACCTCCAGCTCTTTCACCCACTGAGCGAAAATCAGTGACCACCAAACCTTCATCTCCTGGACCATGAAGTTGGCCATCATAAACTCATTCGTAGTGTTACTGTGAGTTACTATTTAAAAACTTTCACTATTACTATTTTTTCTGATTTTTAAATATTTTATTACAATTGTAAAATACAACAATGACCACAGCTCCAATTGTACAACCCACTGCACTTAACATTATACCCAAAATTCCTCCAGAAATCAAGGCTCTAATAGAAATAATACCTGAGTACTATGGAAGTACTGGTACTTTGCCATATTTCATAAATACATGCGACGAAATTCTCGGTATAATAGATAAACAAAATTTATCAATTATCGTAAAAAGAATTATTTTACACACTATTAGAAAAAAAATTGTTAGAGACACGAATATAAAACTAGCAACAAAAACTTATCAAGATTGGGAATCCCTAAAAAACTTTTTAATTGAGGAATACGGAGACAAGAGAAATGAAGTACATTTTCTCACCGAATTATCCCATTTAGAACAAAAACAGAACGGAGATATCTTTTCTTATTTTGATAAATATGAAGACATTTATAACAGACTTTTTAGCCTATTAAAATAAAAATTTAGCAACAGTTCAGAAAATGTTATAATTTTTATGTCGTCATATGCTTCCCACAATTTTATAATAAATTGCAGAGAGCCATATAGAAGTCAGTTGGCCGCTAGAAATCCAAAATCTTTAAATGATATCCAGAATTTAATCAAAAATGACTTCCAGTACATTCACACAAACATACATAAACAAAACACTATCAAACCAAAGATATACGCCCCAACACCTGTTTATAAAACTATAACACAAAACAAAAATTCTTATCCAAATCAAAACCAATACCGATCACCAATGCTCCGATATCCTCAGCAACAACGAAATTTCCCGAGTCAACCGATACATCCTAAACCGAGAACAAACAATTATCCTCAACCCATGTCTATCAGCACAAATACTTTTAGACCTCAACAAAAAAAACAGAGACAGGACTTACAAATGCTAGACAGTAATACTGAGATCGTTGTTGACCCCAACAATGACAACCAATTATTCGAGTACTATGATTATGACCAAACAAACGATGAAGAACACATCGATATAAACAATGAACCAGAGTCGCAAACCGAAAATTTTCCCATAGAACTATTAGAAGATTCGAAACCCTAGCAAATTATACCTCACGCCTACCATTTATCCAGTTTAAAAATTGCCGTGTATTAATTGACACCGGATCTTCCGAAAATTTTATTAGTCAAAATTTCGTTCATAAGAATAAAAACAAATTCAAAATTTTTAATGAATATTTCGAGATACAAACCGCAAATGCTGTTTCAAACGGTACTGAATTCACATTTGTTGTACTTAAGAAAAATATAACATGCTTTATTTTTGAATTCCATTAAGATTTTGATATCGTAATTGGAAAATCTGGCCTAAAATTGTTAAAAGCGAAAATTAATTATTCAGATGAATCTATTTCACTGGGTAAACGTAAATTTAAATTTAGCTATTTTCACAAAAACAAATTAGAAATGAATTGTCAAGAAATTTCAAAAAAATTAAATCTCAGAACAGATCATTTAGATAACACAGAAATCAAAGAATTAAATAAAATTCTTAAAGAATTCGAAGATTTGATTATCGATGACGACAAAAACTTAACTTTCACATTTCATAAAACACAAAATTAGGGCAACCGACGAAACCCCAGCTTATCAAAGATCATATAAATATCCGGTTATTTACAAGGAAGAGGTTAATAAACAAATTAATAACTTATTAGATCAAAACATAATTAGACACTCATATTCCCCTTGGAATAGTCCAATTTTGGTTATTCCCAAAAAACAGGATGCTTCGGGTGAAACAAAATTTCGCATGGTTATAGGTTACCGCAAGTTAAACTCAAAGACTATAGACGATAAATTTCCGATACCCGATATCGCGGACATTTTGGACCAACTTGGTAAATGTAATTATTTCAGTACTATCGACCTAAAAAGCGGGTTCCACCAAATCGAAATGGATTCTGATTCAATAGAAAAAACAGCCTTTTCAACCGATCAAGGACACTTTGAATTCCTTAGAATGCCCTTTGGTCTCAAAAACGCACCGAGCACGTTCCAGAGACTAATGAATTTCGTTTTAAAAGGCCTCATTAATAAAATTTGTTTTGTTTATTTGGACGATATAATTATTCTAGGGAAATCATTACAAGAACATATTCAAAATATCAAAATTGTTTTCCAAAGACTGAGATAGGCGAATCTTAAATTACAGCTAGATAAGAGCGAATTTCTAAGAAAAGAAGTCGCGTATCTTAGAGACATAATTACCACCGAAGGCGTTAAACCAAATCCAGATAAAATTGAAACTATAAAAAAACTTACTCTTCCAAAGACTCAAACAAAAATCAAATCATTTATAGGCTTTCTTGGTTACTATCGTAGATTTATAAAAGATTTTTCCAAATTAACTAAACCATTTACCAAATGTTTAAAGAAAAATGCCAAAATTAATATTGATGACAAAGAATACATTTCGTGCTTTGAAAAATGTAAATTATTACTTTCAAACGCACCAATATTACATTATCCTGATTTTTCGAAACAACTTCGTTTAACGACCGACGCATCAAATTTCGCTTTAGGAGCAGTCCTATCACAAAACATAGACGGTAAAGACCTACCTATAGCTTACGCAAGCCGCACTCTCAACGATCATGAAGTAAATTATTCGACCACCGAAAAAGAATTACTCGCTATTGTGTGGGCTACGAAATATTTTCATCACCATTTGTACGGTCGCAAATTTAAACTAATTACCGACCACAAACCCCTTGTTTGGTTAAACAGTCTAAAAGAACCTAATTCAAAACTCATTCGTTGGAAATTGAAATTATCACAATACAATTATGACATAGAGTATCAGAAAGGTAAACAAAATTACGTCGCGGACTATTTATCCAGAATTCCAAAATCTTCCGAGATAAATTACAAAACTTCAAATATTTTTGACCACAAGGAACCTACATATAATTCATTGCGTTTCTCAAGACTTTAAAATGGGTCAAGGTTTCGCAAAACAGATTAATGAAATGTACCACACCACCAACAACTTAGACAAAACAAAAATTGTAAATAATATCGCCATACAAACATCACCTAGATTAATAATACATTTAATTTCAAAAGAGAATTATTTTGACGAACCAAATTTAAAAGATATAAAAAATTGTTTAATACAATTAAGACATTATCTAATTGAAAATAATATTAATTCAACTAATATGCCAAAAATTGCATCTGGTTTAGACAAGCAAAATTGGTCAGATATAGAAAATTTACTAAAACAAATTTTTGAGAATACAAATATACAAATTAACGTTTTTACTTTGAATAATATTGAAGCTTATGCAAACTCCGTTATCGCTGAAAAGGACACGGACAGTCATACGCAGCATTCTGATGACGAAGCCCCTGTCAATGGCCTACACTATAAAGACATTCCTATAAATTTCGGTAAAAACCAAATTATTTTTAAAGAAACAACTTCGAAAAGTACCGTAGAAATAACAAAAATGTTTGGACACGAAAAACAAAGATTTTATATTTACTTAAACAAGATTAATTTTAAAAATACTTTCTTAAAATTTATTAAAGAATACCTCGTACCTGGAATACATTATTATTGCATCGTTCCGGTACAATTTCAAATAATGTTAAATTCTATTTTGCAAATTTATTTTCAACCAGGCACTTATATTTTGACCAGTTGTAAAAATCAGTTACAAGACATAGAATTGTCAGATGATCAAATTGACCTAGTAAAAAACTATCAATTAGGCAAAACAAATCACCGTGGCATAATTGAAACCTATCAGAAATTAAAACAGTAGTATTATTGGCCAAATATGCAGCAAACAGTTTCTAAATTCATAAATAACTGTGATGTTTGCCAGGAAAATAAATATGAAAGAAACCCCGTAAAAATACCCATTATAAAAACACAAACCGCGACCAAGCCCCTCGAAATTATTCACATGGATATTTTATCATTAAAGAAAGAAAAATTCCTAACAATAATCGACAGTTTCTCTAAGCACGCACAAATTTATCACTTGTCCGAAACCAATACAATAACTATAATACAAAAGTTAATAAAATATTTTTCTATTTTTGGTACTCCTAAATTAATAATATCTGATAACGGCCTACAATTTAACAACCAGCTGATCTACAATTTCTTATCAACTAAAAATATTCGTATTCACCTTATTAATGTCAATAACCCAAAAAGTAACGGTAATATAGAAAGGTTCCATTCAACAATAATAGAACATGTTAGAATATTGGAACAAAATAAAGATTTCAATGATTTAAATATTAGTAATAAAGCCCGTTATGCTCTTCAAGCTTACAACCAGACAATTCACTCCGTTACAAAACGTACACCCAATGAAATACTTTTTGGTCATTATAACGAAACAAAAGAAGAAATTTCTCCTGAAATCGTCACCGATAATTACTTTCAGACCCATAAAGAAATCATGAAGAAAATTTACGATGAAACTAAATTGTTATTAGATAACAGCAAAAAGAAATACGCTACGTCACAAGTTGATAGCATTAAATTACCTGATAAAGCATTCGAAGAATAAGCCAAGAGAAACACTGGTAAAGTTGAGAAACCTCGTTACAAAAAACAACAAATTAAAACATATGTAAAAGATAAGGCTCAAGTAATAACTGACAAGAACAAAAAAGTAAAAATCGACAAACTAAAACCTCTCCGTCAATTTACAGACTCATATGAACAACAACAACCATCGACCTCAAAGACGAAAGACACAACGCCGGAATTAACGTCCTCAAACTAGGAAATGCATTAATCTCAACTAATAATAAGTACATCTATGTTAAGCTTAATTTAGATAGAATTAAAGAAACATATAATAACCTTACTTACCATTATAGTCAATTAAAATTAGAATTAGACAATAAGTATAATAAGAAAAATGTAGCAAGTTTAAATAATAACTTTATTATGTTAGAAAACTTTTTAGACATAGTAAATAGTAAAATTCAAATCCTCTTGTACGATAATAAAGAAAAACGTGGACTTATAAACGGAATCAGTTCTATAATAAAAAGTATCACTGGCAACTTAGACGCCACTGATCAAGAAAAATACGACAACGCCTTAAGATTAATTAAAGAAAATGAAAATATTTTGGAAGACAATTTAAATCAAGCAATTACCTTTAATAAAAATATTTCAGACTATTTTAATAAACAAGTTAAAAAAATTAACTCCAATAATATAATTATTGAAAATCAAATTAATGAGATGCATCTTGTTTTAAAGGAAATAATAGATACTAACGATAGACTCTATATCGATAATATAATAACTCAACTAACATTTGCAGCCACAAATCTAATAAGTATCCTTAATGAAATCGAAACTACATTCGCCTTTTGTGAAACAAACACTTTATACTTTGGTATTCTTTCGAGAGAAGATGTCAAAATAGAAATTGATAAATTACTACCAAATAGCTTGAAACACCTCGTAATAAAAAATTGGCAAAACCAACAGTTAGTAAAAACCTACTGTAAATATGAAAAACTTACTTTAGACATAATAATAGACATTCCTATTCCTTTAGTACAAAACGAACTTCTACAAATCACCCCCATACCTACTTTGCACAGTAACACTTACGTTACATTAGATATCACCCCTGGCTATTACACGAAAACTAATACACACATTAATAAATTGAATAAATGTACTTTGGTAGAAGATAAACTTTATATTTGTAACAATGAAAATTCCCTACCAAATAAATGTATAGAAAATTTGTATTTTAATAGAAACAGTAATAGTTGTGAATATATTAAAGTACTTAACCACAACGAAATCATTTCAATACCAAACTCAAATATTGTATATCTCTTTGTACCTAATAAAGATGTAATAAATATCGAATGTGACCACGAAGTTCAAGATAAAGAAATTTTTGGAATTTACTCAATAAAAAACTGTTTAATAAACAAACAAAAATTATTCAAAAATGTCAAGTATGATAAAATCATTAACTTAAATATCGAACAAAATAAAAATAAAGTAATTCTTAATAAGACATTGAATATAAAAAATCTAGAATCAATAAAAATTCCAAATCAACAAATAACTCATTTAAATGAAATTCATAACACAGAATCACATTCAATATTTTTTGATGTAACATTATATATTGTAATCATAGTTGTAGCCATGTTCTTAGTTTATAAAATTTGTGTAGAAATAAAAAAACGTAATTTAAGTAACCAAAATAAAAATCATGAACCAACAATTGAAACAACAGGTATTCTTTCATCTTAGGGGGGAGGAATTATGTAGACGCCCAGCCCTTATTGCATCATACTTGGTAATTTTCCATTATGTAATATTAAACCCTACACAGCATAAAAGTCATACCACCCAAGGAGATAAATAGACATCTCCAACATGTAACCAGTAGTTTACGTCAGTCGGTAGAAACATTAAGTTCATATTATTCCAGTTGTATCTTTTATTGTAAAATAAAACCTTTTAAAAACATTAAATCGAATTCCATTGTTTTAATTTATATATATATATATATATATATATATATATATATATATATATATATATATATATATATATGTATATATGTATATACATACATTGATGCTACCCATAGGCTTCCTACCGGAAACTCCAAATCCAGCAGAAACATCATCGTCAAATTTATATCGCGTGCATTAAAAGATAATTTCTTGTCAGCCGCGAGGAAAAATAAAGGACTTACTACCCGTACGTTGGACTTTGAAGGTCCCGAAAATAAAATTTATTTTAATGAACATTTGACTCCTTCCAACAATGTATTATACAAAAAGGCGCGAGAAGTTTTGAAACCGAAAGAATACAAATACATTTGGACATAAAATTGCAAAATTTATGCAAAGAAGAGCGATTCTTCTAAAACGCACTTTATCAAAGACCTTGGTGTTCTTTCAATGCTAAAGTAAATTTTACTATCAGCTGTTCGTCTTTGTATAGAATCGTAATTCTTGGTTTATAATGGTTACTAACAACGCGGTCAATGTCCTCGGAAATAACATGTTTACATTTGCGCAAATAAATGTTAGATCTCTGAATTCATGTTTTTTAGATGTGATAGATTTAATATTCGAACAAAATTTCGATATTGTCGCGGTGAGTGAAACGTGGATTAGCGATAACTCCCCTTCGCATCTATTTAATATACATGGTTATAAACTAGTAAGCTTGCCAAGATCAAATAATCAGCGTGGCGGAGGAGTGGCTTTTTACGTTCGCGACAGCATCGCTTTTTCAATGTTAGATACTACTTTTACGAACACTGTCAATAATGTAGAGCATTTGTGGATAAAGTGTACTCTTAATAAGCATACAATTTGTTTTGGTGTAATATACAACCCAAATGAAAGATTTTATAAAGATCTCCAAGTGCTTGATACAGTATTAACTGAATTCACCTCTTTATATGATTATGTAATCTGCGCTGGAGACATAAATGTAGACATGCTCTCTAATAATTATAAATCAAAATTTGTATCAGATATAATAGTTAATAATAGAATGCATCAAATTATAACTCAGCCTACTAGAAGAATTTCAAAAACTCTTCTAGATATAATTCTTATATCTGATAAGAATATATGTGTGGATTCAGGAATACTAGATGCTAGCAACATATCTGATCACGACTGTGTTTATAGTATCTTACACTTTCCTAAAAGTAGTATCATACCAAAGACTATAACATATAGAGATTTTAAAAATTTTGATCTGCATTGCTTTTATGAGGACTGTGATCAAATAGACTGGAACTTTATTTTCTCTTTAACTAATGTTAAAGACAAATTGGACTATTTAAATAATAATATTATTTCCCTATTTGATCAGCATGCTCCTATAAAGACGGTAAGGATTAATAAAAAATACAGTCCTTGGATTACACCAGTCATTAGGATAATGCAAGCAAAAAGAGATAAAGCATTAGTGCAGTATAAACAATTCAAAACAGACGCTAAATTACAACTGTACAAAGAACTTAGAAATTTAACAACATCTGCAATTCGTCGCGAAAAGAAAGCCTTTTTTGAATACAATATTAATCAAAATATAAATAATTCCAAGGAGCTGTGGAATAATTTAAAACGTGTGGGAGTTAAAAATGAAAATAAAATTGAATTGCCAGAAGTTCTATTGGAACCGGATAAATATGGTAAATATACCATCGAAAAGGTCAATGATACGAGTATTAACTGACAAACTTTGGACTACTTCAACAACAATTTTTATCAAAATAATAACACCACAGATTATTTCAATTTTAGTTGTGTGGATAAAGAGGAAGTGATAAAAGTAATTCAATCGCTTAAGTCTAATGCAGTAGGTACAGATGGTATTTCCCTTAAAATGTTAAAAATAATCATGCCCAAGGTTATTGATCACATTACTCACGTAATTAATATTAGTATTGTGGATGGAATTGTCCCAGATATTTGGAAAATGGCACTCGTTAAACCTATCCCTAAAAAAAATACTGTAGCATCATTTGACGACTTACGTCCTATAAGTATTTTACCTACCATGTCAAAAGTCTTAGAGAAAATATGTTGTCAACAAATTACTAACTATATACAAGATAAAAACATTTTACCACATACTCAGTCTGGATTCAGAAAGGGTCACAGTACGAACACATGTCTACTAAATATCGTTGATGATATGATTAGAAATTTTGATAATTCAAAAGTGACGCTTCTAATTCAGATAGATTTTTCTAAGGCTTTTGACATGGTAGATCATAATTTGTTATTAGCAAAGTTGAAATATTATAGGTTTGGCTGGAGCGCGTTACAGTGGTGTTCGAGTTATTTATTGAATAGGAATTTTAAAATTGCAATGAACTCAAACTCTCATTCAGTTTATTCTAGAATATTCCCATCAACCCGAGGAGTTCCACAAGGATCTATTTTAGGTCCACTGCTCTATTTATTGTATGTTAGCGATTTACCAAGCACATTAAAATCTTGCACTGCGCATTCATATGCAGATGACACCCAGATTATAGCGACAATAAATAAGAGCGAAATTCATAATAATTTAAAGCATTTAAACGCTGATCTTCAAAACTTTTCTACTTGGGTAACAAATAACGGGCTGTCAATTAATGCTAATAAATCTTCTCTACTCGTACATGGCACAAATGAAACTCCTATAGTTGTTCTTAACGGTACAACGTTGCCACGGAGTACTGTGGTCAAGACTTTGGGTATGCATTTTGATGAAAATCTTTCGTTTCGAGAACACTTATCAAAAAAATTAATTTCTTCTAAACTTAAGCTCAAAATGTTATACCAATATCGTAATTTAATTTCATCAGAGATAAAGCTTCATCTTGTCAACTCGTTGATATTTCCTGTGTTAGAATATTGTGCTTGTGTTTATATACCTAACTTGAGTAAAAGTGATAAGCAGAAAATAAACCTTTTCCAAAATAGCTGTTTAAGATATGTTTTCGGCGTTCGGAAATTTGACCATATTTCTCAGTACCGTGTTGCAGCTAATTTAAATGTGATTGAAGATCGCTTAAAAATACTATTTCTTTGTCTAATACATAAAATAAAGACTTCGGGATGTCCAAAATATTTGTGCGATAAGCTTGTATCAAAAAACAATAATTACAACCTACGTGACAATGAATTGTATTCACTACCATCATTTAATAAAACAAAATTTAAAAGTTCTTTTTCTTATTTAGCTCCTACATTGTATAACAATATTCCTAAAAATTTAAAATCTCTACATTATAGTACTTTTAAAAACCATGTACAAATCTATTACAAACATTGTTTATGAATATATCTTGTTAGCAAATGATTTCTTTGCCTATTAAATGTCAATTATTATAGATTATAACTGTACCTATTTATACGTTACTGTTTTTTTTCTCTCTCTCTTTCCGTTTCTCGGATTGATTGTTGTATTTATTCGCTTATATTTTTATTTCATTGTATTGTAATGTAAATTGGTTAGGTGGAAGATCAGCCCTGGCTGAACCTCGCCATTGGGTCTCTTACTCAATAAAGTATATATTATTATTATTATTATATATATACATATATACATATATATATATATACATATATATATATATATATATATATATATATATATATATATGTATATATGTATATATATATATATATATGTATATATGTATATATGTATATATGTATACATATATGTATATATATATATATATATATATATATATATATATATATATATATATATATATATGTATATATATATATATATATATATATATATATATATATATGTATGTATGTATGTATGTATGTATGTATGTATGTATGTATGTATGTACAGTTCAAACGGCATGCATTTGTCTGTAATTTTGATTTCATTCCATGGATACAACTACAAATGAGCAATTTTTATTTAAAATTCAAAGTTTGTTTTATAGGTTACTAAACCTGAAAAATGAAATCTGTTAAATGATACAGGCATAAAAATTAATTATCTGCTACTTATTTGAAACATTTTTGTGTAATATTAATTCGGACCTTTATGCGCAAGAAAAAACTGATTTCCCATGTTAAATACCTGACCCGCTATTTAACTGACAATCTGTATACGAGGTACAACCGAAAGTTTCTGCAAACTATTGATAGAAAACAAAATTTTGTAGAAATAATTTTTTTATTGTGTTTCGAAATACTTTCGTTTTAACTCAACACATTTATGCCTTCGATAAAACCAATCGTTAAAGCAAGCAATCCATTCTTCTTGAGACACTTGAGCGACCATGTTTTTGAAGGTTTAAACCGCTTCATTTGCACTTGTATATCGGAAACTACACATTATTTCCTTTAATTTAATTCAGAATTAGCACATGAACTGTCCGAGGTTTTCTGAATATTAAACCAGTTTCTATCAGTTGTATACTTTTCAACACTTTGTCTGCAACTTACAGACATTGTTTAAAGCGTTTAAGAAAGATATTTTAAACATAATAAATAATAAATTTGAATCTTTAATGAAATCCATCTCATTCTGCTGTGATAAAGTAAGTGATTTTGAATCAAAATCAAATTAATTAATCAACGATAAATGCAAAGCTATGGATGTCATAATAAATGAAAACCAAGTTTTAAAATCTGAGATAAAATCATTAAATAAAAAATTCGATAATTTAGAACAGTACTCAAAAATTAACAATATTATCATTAATAATGTTCCTGAGAAACCCGACGAAAATATTGACAATATAATTTGCGACATCGGACAGAAAGTGGGTGTGTCTATTAAAAGCGGTGACATTGATGCGGCTCATAGACTTCCCCGTAATACATCAAATAACTCCAGATCGTCTAAAATTGTGGTAAAATTCGTTTCTCGTAGAGTGAAAGATCAGTTCTTGGTAGCGACGAGAAAAAATAAGGAACTGTCAACTACTGCCTTGAATTTTGACGGCCCTAATAATAAAATTTATATCAATGAACATTTGACTCATGATAATAGCCTCCTATTTAAAAAAGCACGTGATCTCCTAAAGCCAAAAGGATATAAATTTATTTGGACAAAAAATTGTAAAATTTATGCGAGAAAGACAGAATCAGCGAGAACTCACTTCATAAAAGACCTTGATACTCTTTCCAAACTTTAATTACTTTGTCTCTTGCCTGTCTCCGCATAGAATTGTAGTTTTTTCTGTTTAAAATGGTAGAATCACCTGTCGAAATTAAGGCGGTCAATGAACTCGACAACATGTTTACATTTGGACAAATAAATGTTAGATCTCTTAACTCATGTTTCCTAAATGTTACTGATTTTATTCTGGAACACAATTTTGATATTATCGCCCTCACGGAAACATGGATTTGTGACAACTGTCCTTCGCAATTATTTAATATACACGGCTATGAATTTATAAGCTTACAAAGGCCTACTAATAAGCGAGGTGGAGGTGTGGCATTCTATGTTCGTGAGGGCATCACCTTTACAGTGTTAGACACTACTTTTATGAATACCATAAATAATTTGGAGCATCTATGGATAAAATGCATTGTTAATAAACACACAATATGTTTCGGAGTTATTTATAATCCGCATGAAAACTATTATAAAGACCTTGAAATCCTGGATCCATTACTCACTGAATTCAATTCACAATATGATTATGTTGTCTGTGCTGGCGATATAAATGTGGACATGCTCTCTGCCAATTATAAATCTAAATATATATTAGATATAATAACTACAAATGGAATGTTTCAATTAATTGATCAGCCCACTAGACCAATCTCAAAAACCCTTCTAGATGTAGTTATTGTATCTGACAGTAAGTTGTGTGTGGATTCAGGGGTGCTGGATACTAGTAATATATCAGACCATGATTGCGTATACTCCACCTTAAACTTTCCTAAAAGTAGTGTCACGTCTAAAACAATTACATATAGGGATTTTAAAAACTTTAATTTGAACTGTTTTTATGAGGATTGTGATCAGGTAGACTGGAATTATGTGTTTAGTTTAAAAAACATAAATGATAAGTTATTATATCTTAATGAAAACATAAGTTCTCTATTTGATAAACATGCTCCAGTAAGAACAATTAATGTTAATAAAAGATATAGCCCATGGATTACTCCAATTATAAGGGTAATGCAGAAAAAAAGGGATCAAGCGTTGTTAAATTATAAAAAGCTTAAAACTGAAGCTAAACATAAATATTATAAAGATTTGCGAAATTTAACGACAGCTGCAATTCGGCGTGAAAAACAAGCGTATCTTTCATATAATATTAATAATAAAATTAACAATTCAAAAGAATTATGGAATAATTTGAGACGTGTTGGAGTTAAGAATGAAACTAAAGTCCCTATACCGGATTGCTTTTTAAAACCGGATGAATATATAAAATATAATGCCGAAAAAATTAACGCTACTTCAATAAATCCACAAACACTGGACTTTTACAATTGTAATTACCATGACGGTAGTAGCACTAAATATTTTTGTTTTAGTTGTGTGGATAGAGAAAAGATTGAAAGTATCATTCAATCACTCACATCTAATGCAGTTGGCAAGGACGGTATTTCTGCTAAAATGATACAAATTATGTTGCCTAAAATAACTGATCATATTACGCATATAATTAATACCAGCATTATTGAAGGAATTGTCTCTGATATTTGGAAAACAGCCATTGTAAAGCCGATTCCTAAGCAAGGTACCGTGAAATCATTCGACGACTTACGACCTATTAGCATTTTACCTACCATGTCAAAGATACTAGAAAAAATCTGTTGTGAACAAATTAACAATTACATCAAAGATAGAAATATTTTACCATCAACTCAATCTGGCTTTAGAAAAGGTCATAGTACAAATACTTGTCTGCTGAATATCGTTGATGAAATGTTACATAATTATAATAATTCAAAGGCGACCCTTTTAATTCAAATAGATTTTTCTAAAGCTTTTGACATGGTAGATCATAATTTGCTTTTAGCGAAGTTAAAATATTATAATTTCAGTTGGAGCGCTTTGCAATGGTGCACTAGTTACTTACTAAATAGATCGTTTCAGGTTACAATGTCATCAAATACTTATACACTTTACTCTAAACTTTACCCTTTACCCTTAGGAGTTCCACAAGGATCTATTTTGGGTCCTCTATTTTACTTAATTTATGTTGCCGATTTACCTAGTGTGTTGGAATTTTGCACTGCACATGCATATGCAGATGACACTCAAATTTTAGCAACGGTAAATAAACATAACATAAATGAAAACTCATTTTTGGTGAATGCTGACCTTGAAAACTTCTCCACCTGGGTAAAAAATAATGGGCTTCAAATTAATGCTGGTAAATCCTCCTTACTTGTCTATGGTTCAAATGAGTCTCCGTGCATTGAACTAAATGGTACAAGACTACAACGTAGCACTGTGGTCAAGAGTTTGGGCATGTTAATAGATGAAAATTTACTTTTCCGCGAACACTTGACTAAAAAATTAGTTGCAGCTAAATTAAAACTAAAAGTACTGTATCAGTACCGTCAATTACTTTCTCCAGATTTTAAATTTCGCCTTGTCAATTCATTAATATTTCCCCTACTAGATTATTGTTCATGCGTTTACGTACCTAATCTAACTAAAGGTGACAAATGCAAAATTAATCTTTTGCAAAATAGCTGCTTGAGATTTGTATTTAGTGTACGTAAATTTGACCATATCTCCCTGTACCGTTCTAAGGTTAATTTGAATTTTATTGAAGATAGAGTAAGAATATTTTTTCTCCGTCTCATACACAAAACAATAATAACCCGATGTCCACAATATTTATATGAAAAACTTGAATTAAAAAGACATAAGTACAATTTACGTGAAAATGATATATATATGTTGTGCCATCCTTCAACAAAATTAAATATAAATGATCTTTTTCATATTTAGCTCCTACTCTGTATAATAATATTCCAAACAATTTAAAATCTCTATCATGTAGTTGTTTCAAATGTCATATAAAAAACATTTTTCGGTATATTAATCTGTGTACTCACTCTCATTATCAAAATTGCCTGACTTCTTATTCTTATTATTATTATTAATTATTTTTGGTATTATTACTATGTTTACTATTTTTTTACTTGGTTACTAGTATAACTTGTAATGTACGTTTTTTCTATTTCATATGTATTTCTTTTGTATTTTACATGTATTTTTTGTACTGGTTAGGTGGAAGATCAGCCTTGGCTGAACCTCGCCATTGAGATTACCTCAATAAAGCATATTATTATTATTATTATTATTATTATTAAATGTACAAGATGTCTCATTTTCGAAGTTTTTTTAAGGTTTCTCGGGTAATATTAATGATAAAGCATAACCGTTTGCACATTCCAGGGTCAACTGTTCCAGAAATATTTAATAGTCACCACAGGAAATTTCTGTCTTCTTTTGTTTCTGAGCTACAGGGAAAAACTTTATTATAAAGACCTGTGTCCACGATTCTAGAAATCTATTCGTGTTCTCGGATACAGTTTGCAATTCGATATCTCGGATCGTGGGCACTACCAACTCGGACGCAAAAATCGAATAGAAAACTAGAATGGAAAAATGCGTTCTGTCCCATTTTTTCGTACAAGTTGCTAATTTCATTTAACTGTTACCAATTTAAAATTTTGACGTTTGATGTTTGTTAAGCTTGAAAATGATAAGGTTATAAAATATTACATAATTCTAGTCATTTTTGATATTGATTATAAATAATTACTTATAAATAAATTAATATATTCTTTGTAAAAATTTAATTTACTTACTGCCGGGATAATTTTTACTTTTTATTTTTATTAGTTTTTAGTATTGGTAGAAATGATTGAAATTAACTTAATAAATTCGACCAACCTGACATCTGTAGTCATACAAGTTCAATGTTTATGATCAAAAAATGTGATCGAGAACTCGGAACGATTTCTAGCATCGTGGACACAGGCCTTAAGAGTTAAAGAAAAATAGTTTTTACAAAAATTTTACCGTTTTTTAATAAAATAAAATGGCGTAAATAGGAACCTATGTTGAAAATAGTCTTTTTGCTTATTTTATAAGCTTTTCAACGATATATAACAAGTCTACATTCTTTTGTTTTAAACAATAATAAAAGACGAATTATTAATCTATTGTGGTGAAAATATAGGAAATTATTAAGGAACAACTGGAAAAATTTATTACAAATTATCATTTGTTTATTTTGATTCAATATCTATTAATTATGTTCCCAAAATTATTCTTAACCAATTATTTTTGGGATACTTAAATTACTAGTTATCGACGTTACAGTTGGCTTTAACACAATCCGAAAAAGAGGGTTTAATATGCTTTTGAAGTAAATAAATTAAAAAATTAGTAAAACTGAAACATATACTATTAGAAATATGCAAATGGTGATCTGTAATAATTTTTTTTTCATTTGTTTTGTTATAATTTTAAATTTTTTCAACCCAATAAATTAATAATTATTTCTTATTCAAATTTAAAACAAAAGAATGTAGAATATCATTGAAAAGCTTATAAAATAAGCAAAAAAACGAGACTATTTTCAGCATAGTTTCCCATTTAAAAAATCTAAAGTTTGTGTTATATCTCGAGAATTAATAAGTTTTCAAAAAATCTAATTACGCCCATTTTATTCTACATAAAAAACGGTAAAATTTTTGTAAAAACATTTTTTCTCTATTATAATAAATAAGATATGATATATTTTCAAAATGAGCAAAAAACGAGTTTTTGCCTGTAACTCAGAAACAAAAGAAGATCGAAAATTCCATAGGTGACTATTAAACTTTTCTCGAAAAGTTGACTATGCAAAGTGCAAACGGTTTTGCTCTATCATTAATATTATCCGAGATACTTTAAAAAAACATCGAAAATGAGACACCCTATACTTCGGAGTTATAGAGTTTCAAAAGGGAATTTTTTAAAAGTCTCCTTGTGTACTACTACACACTTTTTTAAGCATAACACTGACTGTAGAAGTTCGTTCAAATATTTTCTGCTCATTTTAACGCCAGAAAAGGAAATTAGAATTTCAATAACCAAATATCACCATACATTATAAAACAATTCATCATGTGCCCGTACAAGTATGATATATAACTACGTGTAACAGTGCAACTAATTTGACAACATACCACCATTACTTTATCATTGTCATATTATTAAATTTACTTGAAATAAGAACAAGAAAAAATAAATATGAATTATTCATACGTACACATAATTTATTGTAGTCTAGTTAATTATTATTAATTTATTTCAATTTTGAAATAGCCAATTAACATATCTATTAATATGACACGTAGCATTGCATAAATGTACTTAGTCAAATTATGATGTACATTATGAAAGCAAATTAAAACTGAGAATTAATGTATAAACATAAAATTTGTGTAACTAATGACTAAATGCACTATAGTATAAATTAGAAGCTACACTTTCAAATTGATTTTAACAATATAATTATAATAATACATAATTTAGTACGATATTGCTATACATCAATGGACTTCGGAACTCACTTTTGATTTGTTTTTATGACTGATACAATAAGCAATGAATTTTAGCTTTTGTTACAATTTACACATGTGTACCTACCTACAGTTATAATAAAGCAAGAACAAGTCAGCACTATCATCTAATCACGTGTTACCAGTGTGTTATTTTGAATAATATAAAATTACGAGTATATTATTAACGTTTAATAGTAATCACTTCCAAGTGCTGCCGTCATATCGTCACAGCGCAAATTGATTTTATAAATATTATGAAAGAAAAGTTTTATATTGTAATAAAATTTTGGTATATATCATTTAGAGTTAGTCATATTTTATAATTTAACAAAAAATATGCCGCTGTCTTTGTATTATATTAGTTACATATTTAGTACAATTTGCTTTTACAAATAAATTAGAGGAACATATAACTTGTTTCCCAAAAAGAAAAAAATAGTTGGTTCGTCATTCTAAATAATTTACTTTTAGTATCAATAAATTATTGCAATCTATTAACTTACATCTAAATGCAGAACCAATATTGTGGTTTGTTAACGAAGCAATATATTTTCAATATTCTGTCAACTGTACATTAATTCAAACAAACCTGTACATTGAAAAATAAAAGAAAAATTTACAAAGCTAATGGCAAATTTATTTTTAATTGACTTTTCTGTTTTAAAAAATATATTCAACAGTTTGATAAATGTTGTCTTGACAATTTTTCGTCTTAATAAATTACAAAAAATATATACGTGAAAGGTTTCTTCATTTTCCACATCCATCTCATTCTTGCGTTTGTCCGCTCAGCCTATCATTAGAGATTTAGTTTAACTGCCACATGGTATTAAATATACCTACTTGTGACTTATGAGTGATAATGGTAATATCGTCGGCTTACTGCGAAAACTGACCAAGTTACAAAAATCTATTTGTGTTTTAAATACCAATGACAGCGAGACGTGTTAAGCCGCATGCACACTAAGTTCAAGAGCTGTTCGCGAACTATTAGCGAACAAGTGACGACCTAGATGTGTACTAGAGATCACAAGTAGCACGGGTTTGGTTCGTGTGTTCAAGTTCGCTACATGAGCGGTAATAGAAAGAAAGAAATAGAATATATCGTAGATAGTTGAAGTTACAAAAACTAGGGTACGTTATTGAACGTCAATCTTCATATTAGTATCACCAACTATTAAAAAGGCGCAAAATAGAAAAAAATAGTATAAAGAACTCAGTTTATAATTGTCGATTATTTTTTCGAAGGATTGGGAAACTCCGCTACTCGTCATTATCCAAACTTCCTTCTCACAAAATAAAATTACAATTATGACATTATTTCTTTAATATAATATTATTATTGTTATTATACATGCATCTCTTCCACCATCTTCTGTTTTTTTGTCTTTTCTTTTTACCTTCCGTCATACCTTTAGGTAAGGAAGGTATTGTTTGTAGTCAAAAAATTCGATGGTGCCTTTTAATGAATAAGCACGTTTAATAGTCCCTAGAATACGATTTTACTATTTTTTTGCGATGATGTTTGTATGTCTTGTGACGATGGTCACTAGATTTGGATTTAATTTTTGTGTTTAGCATTATAGTCTTGTGGTTAACAAGTTATTTTTTATTTGCTAAAGTTTATAAATTCAAATTGAGGTTCGAATCCCACAAGTAAAAATGTTGTTTTATATTTTTACTGTTTTGTATTAGTTGAAATTACGCATACAATGTAATTGTATGGTTATATTGTATGTCGTTTGTTGTAAAATGTATTGTTGTATTTTTGTTTAAAGTTGCTAATTTTTATAAATTTGTTGTTTACCTGTCAGGTATCGCGCAGTAGAGAGGATAGCATGCTCGACCAGCGCGCTGGGAATCGTGGGTTCGATCCCACATGAGTTTTGTATTTTTTAATATATTTTATTTAAAATAGTAAGTATACGTAACATCATTAGAATCTTGTTTAAACTTATTTTCGTATTTTTAACGGTTTTTTGGGGTTTAAATACGGGCTCAAGCGACAGTTTTATTTAGAGAGTATGTGCTCTCTCAACAGAGCGGTAGCTCTTCATTGAGTCTTAGAGAGAGAGAGAGAGTGTGTGCTCTCTCGGGGAGACGGTGTGTGCCGTCTTCCGCAAACCTGGTAAGTGCCGGGCGAGCAGTTTGTTAGGACCTTGGCTGCCTCTAACTCAGTGCTGTTGGTGTGTGTCGGCAGCTCGTGAGGGAGTGCAGAAGGTGCATTGTACGGCTACGGACATCGCCGTGTGTCAACACGGCTCCGTTCCGTTTTGTTTTTCTCATCTTTGGTGTGTCCCATTGTTGCCCGTTTCTTTTCATGAACGAATCCTGCAAGTATCGCTGCTTCATTTGTATTAGCCGATTATATGCTAGCGATTGCTATTTTCATTTGTTTTGTTATTATTATCGCTTTTAATATATTTTAATAAAATATTAAAATTCATCATATGATTTCATTGTCAAAAATCGAACTCTGTCTCCACTAAGCTACTCGAGCCCTTTTGGAGTTCAAGCCACTCTTTTCAGCGCGGCTATAAGAGCGTCCTTCACCAGATTTACTACCTCTCCTGTGCTGTGTTATCGAAGGTTCGATTGGCGCCCGAGAAACCCGTTTTGACAGCAACGAGAACTACAGAGAACGTCAAGTAAAGTTGACAGTCACTTTTGGCTATTACAGTCTGTATATATACCGGGTGTCTTAGGCTGACCGATATATATGAGGTTAACATTTGAAATCAGTTAATTGTGAATAGTATCTCCCTAGTGCAAGATATTAAGTTGAAAACTCGTGTACTTATTGGGGTATTCTAATTCTAAGGATTAGAGTCCAAATTAGTGAATTTAAATATAAGTACAATATCAGAAATAAATAAGGAAATTTTTAGAATTTTCAGGATCATTAATCATATCCTGGAAAAAACGGTTATCAAGTAACAGCTTAAATAGTATAGTGGTAGCGTATGCGACTGGTAATAAAAAAAAAACTCTGAGAGACTAGGTTCGGAACCAGCCAACAGCAAAATTTAATTTTTTTTACTCAAAAATTTTTTTTCTGTTAACATGCTTTTAATATATGTTGAAATTTAATAAAATTTTATTATAAATATTTATTGTAATTATCTAACTGTTTGCTGTAATCAATATGATTTAGCTTTTACAAAATACGTATGACTTATGCTTTAAATAATGTTTATATTTTATTAAAAGTCAATAAAAATTAAAAACATATTAATAAAAAAAATATTTTGAATAATAAGATTAAAAAATAAAAATTAATATTTCGAAATTTTAATTTTTTTAATGCAATTTTTAATTAATTTTACTGAACTTTCCCCTAAACCGTTTGTTATGGGATGATATAGTGCTCCCATATTTTGTTTTATTTATAGTTAATTCCGAATTCATGCAACTCACCTCGAAATATTCTATCAATTTAGATATAACATTGATTATTACAAGGAATATTTTACCGTAAAATGTAAAAAAAAATCTAAATGCAGACAGCTTTGTAATTTTGGACGAATTTTTCAATGTCATGATTCATTTTTGCCCACCAGAAATAACTACGTGCAACCGATTTCATTTTCACTACTCCCGCGTGGGCCTAAAACAGGGAGATGCATTGGCGCCGGTACTTTTCAACATCGCGCTTGAAATGGCACTGAGACAAGACGAGGTAAATGCACAAAACACAATATTCGTGAAATCAAACATAACCATAGCATATGCTGACGATTTGCTAATTCTAAGCAAAAGAGAAGCAGAAATGAAGGAGATATTTATCAAGATTAAGGCGGCAGCTAGTAGATTTGGCCTGAATGTAAACGCTAATAAAACCAAAATCATGGTATTATCACGACAAAACCCTTTAAATATCTGTAATATAAATATAGATGATGAATCCTTCAAAGCGGTCAATGATTTCACATTTCTGGGTTCCTCCGTGAACCATAGGAACGATATGAGCGAAGAAATCAGGAAAAGAATACTCATGGGAAACAGGTGCTACTTTGCGCTAATAGATGTTCTGAAATCAAAAAACATAAGCAGAACTACAAAACTAACGATCTACAAAACAATTATACGCCCAGTCGTAACGTATGCCGCAGACACTTGGACCCTGACAACAGCGGATGAAAAGCGACTACAAACGTTTGAAAACAAAGTCTTACCGAAAATATTTGGCCCAATAACCGAGAATGGCTCCTGGCGTGCCAGAATGAACTTTGAACTGGTGCACCTGCTGAACGACGGGAACATAATAAACTTTATAAAAATCCAACGTCTTAGATGGCTAGGACATGTAACACTTATGGGAGAAACCAGAAACGTAAGCTAAATCTACCGCTCGAAGCCTGCATATAAAAGACCTAGAGGTAGACCCAAGCTTAGATGAAAAAATGACGTCGAAAAAGACATCAGGAATTTAGGAGTAAATAATTGGAAAACTGTAGCGAAAAACAGAGACGAATGGAGGAAGATATTAAGGGAAGCCTATATCCCGCTAGGATAGTGAAGCTGATGAAGAAGAAGAAGAAGAAGAAGAAGAAGAAGAAGAAGAAGATATTTTGTTTTATTTATGGTTAATACCGAATTCATGCAACTCACCTCGAAATATTCTATCAATTTAGATATAACATCGAGTATTACAAGGAATATTTTACCGTAAAATGTAAAAAAAATCTAAATGCAGACAGCTTTGTAATTTTGGACGAATTTTTCAATGTCATGATTCATTTTTGCCCACCAGAAATAACTACGTGCAACCGATTTCATTTTCACTACTCCCGCGTGATTGGAATGTAATACTTGTAAATAACTATTTTGTAATTTATCAAGGATAATTAATCGATAACCCCAAAGTAAACAATATTGCTCAATTGAAATTTCATTTCTTCTTATAAAGGTTTTATTTCTAGAGAATATATATGATTGGGTCAACCGTTTAAAGTATAATATAAAACAATACTTAATACGGGATCATTTTTCGATTCTAATTTATTCGTTTCAAAATTTGAATTTTTTATATTGGATTCTTGAATAAAATTAATATGTGATATTGTACATTTGTGTAATGATTCGACCGTGTTATACTTACTCTCAATTGCATTGGGAGATAACCAATCTGCCGGATTTTTATCAGATTTAACGTATTGGATATTAAAATCAAAATTAGAAAAAAATGAACCCCAATGTTGCGTACACCGAGTGTAGAAACTAGCGGTTTATTATCGGTTACTAAGTATTCGTAAATTTTTGACCGTACAAATGCATATAAAAATTTTCAATGCCAAATTTAATCTCTATTTGTGAATATTTTATTTCACTTTTAGACAAAACTCGAGATGCGTAAGCAATATGTTTACAACCTTCTTCAAATACGTGAGATATTATTTTCCTTACATCGTAATTTAAAGCGTCGACAATGAGCCCGTCCAAGTCTTCGACTTTTTAGAAATTAAATGTCGCATATGAATTTTGAATATAAATAAATAAAAACGAAACAAAATTCCAATATATTTTGTATTTTTATACCTACAATAATGTAATTAAAGTTTTTAGCGTAAAATGGTCGCCATGTTGTGACGTCAGCGTCATTACAGTCGTCCAGTTACGCTGTGAAAATGTAACTATAGAGTGGACCATGCATATATTGCTCATAAATTTGCTATTGGCTTTACACATATTCTAACATACACACATTTAATATATCCGAGTAATTTTTTATTAAGATCAAAAGAAAATTTGCTTATTAAATAAATTTATATTATAAGTTTTCATTCTTGTAATCTCAATACTTGTAATTGTTGTAATTGTTTAATAAATAAGAATGTAAATGTTGGGTTACTTTTTATTATGAACTATGCTTTGAGTATTGTAATCAATACTGTCATTGTTGTATTGAATTATAAATAGTTAATATACTATTTTAAATAAATAAATAAAATAAATATATAATCACGGCATATTACCCTTTGTTGGGTGTGCCAATTTGCTTTGTATGCAGATATTGGTAATGATAATGACCGTGCGGGCGTTTACCTGGCGTCACCTCATGGGCACTAATTGCTGGCGTGGAGAGTGCACCACAGGGGACATACTATTTTAATTATAATAATGGCACTTGATGAGTATGATAACCTATGAAAACGAGCAAAAATTTTTAATTTTACTTGATTTTTACCTTCCGTCACCTTTAGGTAAGGAAGGTATTGTCTTTGGTCAAAAAATTCGATGATGAGTTTTTAATCAATAAGCACGTTTTAGGGTCCCTAGAATACGAATTTACTATTTTTACGATGATGTCTGTATGTGTGTGTGTGTGTGTGTGTGTGGATGTGTGTGTGTGTGGATGTGTGTGTGTGTGTAACAAAATTTTCGTCTGCGATAACTCTAATACTACAGTTACAAAAATTATAATTTTTTCGTGTACTTCTTCGTTACATCCATATGAAGAGCTGATTAGATTTTGGTTACAATTGGTCAACCGGAAGTACCATCATTTGAAGATTTTAACAGTTTTTCTTGAAAAAGCTATGTTAAATATAATTTTTTCACATTTGATGTTATTATAAATATTAAAGTATATTTTATTCTCTGTACGATTTGACTGCATTTTATACTTAATATTAAATGGATATAGAGTTAAAAAATTATAAAGAAATTAAATTTCATAAAGTAGCCATAGCTATGAAAACAGCTACTATATTAAGAAAATTCTGATTGAAAGATGTCAGTGTCAAGTGAAATTGACATAGTGTGTTTGTCTTACAATTTTTACTGGAAATATAGGATCTTTTGCTTTCTGTATGGAATTTGTATAAAATACATACAACTGCTTTAAGGTAATGTACAAGAAATAATAATAATAATAAATCTTTTATTTCTGCAGATACATTACACTGTATATAGAAAACGTCACAAAATAATAATTTTCTGTATGAAATTTGCATAAAATACATGCAACTGCCGGAAGGTAATGTACAAGAAATAGAATATTTAATTTAGCAAGGAACTTTCCGTATGAAATTTGTACAAAATACATAGAACTGACGGAAGGTAATGTGCTGGCCACATCAGATTTTTATTTATGTGTAATATGTAGAATCGAAGTTTTACATAAATTATCATTTAACACTACTCCTATACCTATTCATGTAAGTAAATCAAACAAATATATTTTGAAATGATATAATAACTATCTGTCTTAATTTATTACCATTAACTTTAAAGGTGTTTGATTACAGTTTGTAATGGATACGTATTTACATTCTTACAACATTTATTGTCTATTATCGTATTAATGGTTACGTATGTTGGTTCTCTCTACATATGACGGAGTGACGCTAACGTCACAACTTTCGCGCCAAAACTTGAATAATTATTTGAGGCGATATTAAGCATAATATCAAGAAAACAAAAAAATACGGAATTTCTATTTTTAAATTCTTCGTAACATAAAAAAAAATCAAAAAAAGTTGGACGGGCCTATTCACTTCATTGGTAAATTACGGTCAGAATAAACTAAAATTTTAGCGGAAATCAGTATCTGCTTTATTTTATTAAACAATTTTTCACAATTATTGTTCCAGATAAATTCTTACTCCTTTTAAAATAAATTGTACAAAGGATGCAATACTTCGGCTGCGTTTGAAAACAAATATAATAAAAGTTTATCATACCTAAAAATGCTTTTAGTTCTGTAAGATTTTGAGCTATTTTTGCTTTAGGTATTGCTTCTATTTGCTCTCCGGTAGTATGTAAATCATTTTTATTTATTATGTGACCCAAATATTTAACGGAATCTTTAAAAAAATTATATTTATCGCGTTTGATACGCAAACCATGTTCTATTAATTTTTTAAGAACTATATTTCTAGTCTCAATATGCGTAGCATCGTTTGGCGCGGTAATTAGTATATCGCCTAAGAAACAAACCACTTCTGGTATGTCTAATGAAACTTGCTCCATCATTTTTTTAAAGGTGCAAGGCACGGATTTTATACCGTATGACAAAGTGTATAGCAAAACAGGCATTTGTGAGAAGAAATTGTTACTGATTTAGATGATTCTTCGGTTAACAGTACTTGCTAATACACTTCCGACAAATTAATTTTTAAGAAATTAACCCCGTTGTGCAATTTTTCAAAACTGTACTTTATGCGCGGTAAAGGATACTGGACATATTCTAAAACCAAAATCGCCGCACAATCGGATAGTTTTATTTGATTAAACTTTTGGGACTATTGGAGTAGTCCATTTGGAATTTCCAATAGGGATCAATATATTCTTAACTATTAATCTTTGAATTTCTTGCTCTACTATTGGTTTCAAAGCAAAAGCAACTGGACACACCTTAAAAAATTACCTTGTACCTTTTTTAATTTGAGGAGTAGCAAGTAGATTTGGATCCAAAAGATAAGGAAAAGACAGCTTTCACCATTGGTACAAGACTGTGGCAATTTACTGCAATGCCATTTGCGCTCTGAAATGCCCCTGCAACGTTTGAGTGACTCACGGAAACTGAAGAAGGCGGAAGATTTATCTGGTAAATGGACTGCAAAGTTGCGTTCAAAGAACTGAAACATGCTTTGACAAGCGCACCTGTCCTGAGTTATCCTTTACCTGAAGGAGAGTTCATACTAGGCACAGATGCCAGCAACGTGGGAATTGGTGGCGTTCTTTGCCAGATACAAGACGGGCAAGAGAAATTTATTGCCTATTTCAGTAAGACCTTGTCAAAACCAGAGAGGAATTATTGTGTTACCAGAAAAGAACTCTTGGAAGTCGTGAAATCCGTGGAACATTTCTACAAATATTTGTATGAAAGGAAATTTTTGATTAGAACTGACCATGCTGCATTAAAAAGGCTGCTACAATTTAAGAATCCTGAAGGTCAGGTCGCTATATGAATTGAAAGACTACAGGATTACGATTTCAAAATCGAGCATAGGACAAGTACTTGCCATCGGAATGCCGTCGCATCGTCCAGAAGGTCATGCCAAGATGAATGCAAGCATTGTAGTCGACTAGAAAAGAAATTTTCCATCCAGGACAACAGTAATTGGCAGCCCGATGGACTACGCGAAGATCAAGAAAAAGACCCGACTGAAAATTATACTGGAATGGAAAGCAGAGGAGAGCAAACCAGTATGGGAAGATGTTGCACCGCACTCACCGAGTGTAAAATCGTACTGGGCGCAATGGAACTCTATGGTGATTGAGGATGGCCTGTTAAAGCGTGTGGTAGAAAATTCTGATGGAACTGAGAAGAGAACTCAGTTAGTTATTTCTAAGAGTAGAGAACCAGACGTGTTGAAAGAGATCCATGACGAATCTGGAGACCATATTGGAGTCATCAAAACGCTAGAAAGATTGCGCCAGCAGTTTTACTGGGTTAACTTCACGGAAGATGTTAAAGATTGGTGCAAGAATTGTGTGGTTTGCGCTGGAAGTAACGGTATGCATAAACGACGAAAAGCTTCAATGCATCAATACAACGTTGGCAGTCCATTTGAGAGTACTGCGATTGATGTGGCTGGACCATTCCCAGAAAGTGACGAATGAAATAAATACATTGTGGTTGTCATGGACTACTTCACCAAGTGGGTTGAAGCGTATCCATTACCCAACCAGAAAGCCACCACGGTCGCTGAAACTTTAGTTAAAGAATGTATATACTGATTCGGAGTACTACGTGAACTCCACTCAGACAAGGGAAGAAATATTGAGTCTGCCGCTTTCCAAAATGTCTGTAAGATGTTAGGAATTAATAAAACTAGAACAACTGCATTACATCCGCAGTCTGATGGCATGGTTGAACGAATGAACAGAACAATCAACCAATATTTGTCAAAGGCAGTCTCCAACCACCAAAGAGATTGGGACCGGCATCTCCATCTGTTCCTGATGGCTTCTCATTCATTCGTGCATGAAACAACAGGGAAAACTCCTGCGAACATCTTATTCGGGCGTGAGTTGCGCTTACCATGCGACTTGGTGTTCGGCAATAAACCTGGGGAAGATCTGGCCGGAGAAGATTACGTTACGGACTTACGGAGAAGAATGGATGACATTCATGAATAAGTCCGTACGAACATTCAAGCTGCCAGCGACCGAATGAAGGACAGGTATGACATCAAGGCCGAAAAGGGGATTTATTGTGGCTTTACAACCCACAAAGACGTCTCGGTTTATCACCAAAGCTGCAAAAGAATTGGGAAGGCTCCTATGAGGTAGTCAGTACCGGGAAGCCGAGAGTAGTACACTTTAGTCGGATAGTCTCTTTTGCCGGAGACAGCCACGAGGACCTTAATGGAGCAACGGTTTGTCGGATCAAAGCACAAGAACCAACTTTTGAACACTTCATGGAAAACTATTTCTTTGGCAGCAAAACCACGCTCGTACCATAAGCCGTCGTATTGTAGCCTGTGGAACTCGCTGTGCGATTTAAGGGATCATCTGCTAGAGAATGACATTTTTAAGCTAGCCGTACCGAAGTTAGACTGTGGTCTAGATGGTTTAGATTGGAGAATTGTTAGGAACATGATAAAAATCCGATTCCATTTATCGGCGTTGAAATTCTTGTTTGCAGCTTTAACCCTAACAGACATAAAGAAAAAGTCGATCGAACCTTCGACTGTCATTTCTTAAAAACTTCGAAATGCACCAAGGGTAATGCATGCAGATTTTGTCATCACGAACTGTTCCGGGACAAAACAGTCTTAAGGAGGGGGCAGTGTAATGTGCAGCGCCCGCCGTCACCGCCGCTGTCGCAGCCGCACCGCAGCAATGTGCGAGTGTCTATTTTCAACAATGACGCAATAGCCACGGAGGGTCGTGCGTTGTCAACAGACATGTCCGAACCTGGTTAATTACTCGGGTGATGTAATCTATTGTGTATGAGTTTTTATCTGGAATAGTGTTCTAGTAATTTCTCGAATACAAACGCCGGAGTATATAAGCACTGTTAGCGAAGGTATTGGACAGTATGATATAAATAAGGGTCGCGTGTTAAATAGTTGGTGATATAAACAGATAGTCGATAAGTGGTAAACATAAATAAATATAGTTGCATAAATAATAATAAAAAGTGAGTTATATATTGTTTAAATTAATAATCTTAGGGCCGGTTGCACCAACGAAACTTAAAATGTTAATGTCAGCTTAAAATTAATGTAAATTAAAAACTAAATAATTTCGTTGCACCAAACAACATTAATGTTAATGATACATTAAATTAATTCTCCGATCCTCTTTACTTAAATGTTTAATGAAACATTAAAATATGACGTTTATTGTTTTGAATTTTTGACGTTTTGGCAAAGTTAGTTTTGAAATAAAAATTTATGCATTTGATTACAAGTATTACATATAAATAAATTTATAAAATATATTATTTTAGAGAAAATGTCGTCGTCTTCTTCGTCATCATCGGAAGATGAAATAGATGCTTTAAATATTTTGCCGAGACCAAGAATAATCAGAAAAAGAAATAATCCCTTTGAGATGTATGAGTTGGATTTTAAAATACCCTACAAATTATCAAAGAACCTGTCACTATTCAATTAGACGGTTTCCCTCCAAAAATTGTTATTATCTTCGGTCATTTTTTCCTTAATTTCATTTTGAAGTAATCATAGAATATTTTAATTGCCTGAACAGATCTTGATGTGTCAGTTGCAGCATTAAATATTACGAAAATTTCCTCCTACGCTGTGTTTTTCGTCTTTACTGTCTTCGAATCACTTTTTTTATGTTCAATTATTTTTTGATACTCTTCTATTATATTATCATTTCTTTTTCAGTAAATGTCACCTTTGACACAGATTATAAATATATTTTTTGTTTAATGGTTTTCTAAACAAAACTGAATGTAAAAACAACATTTGAAATCAGTACCAACCTAAATTAAATGCTTCATTACCAAATGATACATTAAAAATCAAAAAATATATTTATGCAACGCTCATTAGTTTAATGTTACGTTAAATTTTAATGCTCCATTAGGTAATAATTATTTAAATACTTGTTGGTGCAACCGGGCCTTAGTGTTTTATTTTATTTGTTTAAACGTAGTGTTAGCTAAATTTATTATCTTTTAATTATATTTAATATCTATTTATCGTTACAATAAACTTTTATTTTAGTTAATAATAATTGTCTAATATTTACACTTCATTGTTAAAAATATATTTCGCAAATTGTATACTATCTTTTGGTGGGTATAGAAAATGACACTTTTTCACTCGAAGATTAATATCCTGACTTGCAGTTGGGTAGAAAACATGAAACTGAAACTTACTGGAAAGCATCATATGTAGTGGTTTCAGCTCCACTTGAATTATCATCCCAATGAAGGTATTTGATAAGGTTTGAAGAATTTTAAAGAATTGGGGCTTCCCAATTCATGGTAATATTAAAAGTAGCGGATTGCCGAAGAATAATTTTCAGCAAATAAAAATAATTTTAAATGAATCAAAATTGCCTCGTGTAAATTTGCAAATACAAAAGGATGAATTTAAATAAAATTAAACAAGTATCTCATAAACCACATACAAGAATCCAACTGTACTACCGCCACTGCGAATATGCGTGGAACTAAGTGTACTATGTTTGACCGCGAAATACAGCCAGTGGCGTTACCTTAGCTTCTTATACCGTGATCCGAACTAATAATTGCACAGGTTGATCCGGATTATCGAAATATTCCGATTATCGAATAAATTACAGAAATCCATTTTCTTAATTCACTAAGAATTTCCACATTCTCACAATAAAAAATGCTTTATTTTCAAATATAAAATTAAAAAATCTGATGTGGCCAGCACATAACCTCCCGTCAATTCCATGTTCAAAATAGCAATGGGCTTTAAGTAAAGTATGACTTCCGACTGACGTTTGTAAACAAAATCTAATTTCTCATTCCAATAAATAGAAAAGTTTGTAATACAAAATTTTGGATTATATTTTATTGTTTTTCCTCGAAAATCTGTTAAGAGCTCCAAATTAATTACCGGAAGTTTTAAAATATATCATAAAAAAAAATTCCCGAAAATCTGTTCAGAGCTTCAAGTAAAATATCATTTCCGGTTTGTCAATTTTAGAAAAAAACTAATATGTCATTCTCATTAATCTAAAAGCCTTAAATTTCAAATTTAACAAGTTTTAGAATATATCATAATATATATTTCACGAAAATCTGTTCAGAGCTTCAAGTAAAGTATCACTTCTGGTTTCTTAATTTTAACCAAAATCTAATATGTTGTTCCCTTTCATATAAAAATATTAAATACTAAATTTAAAAAGTTTTTGAATATATCAATATATTTTTCACGAAAATCTGTTCAGAGCTTCAAGTAAAGTATCAATTCCGGTTTATCAATTTTAGCCAAATCTAATATGTTATTCTCCTTGATATGAAAGTCTTAAATACTAAAATTGAAAAGTTTTCTATTGTATATAAATATAATTTTTCATTAAAAACTGATGTGGGCTTCAAGTAAAGTATTACTTTCGGTTGTGCAATTTTACGTAAAATCTAAACAACTCTTTATATGAATGTAGAAAGCTTAAATACGGAAATTAGAAATTTTCGGAAGTTTGTTGTAAAAGTTATCGTGGAGGAAAAAATCATCACGCACATATACACACAAATACACACACACATCGAATTTTTTGACCGATAGCATTACGTCCCTTACCTATGGTATGACGGGAGGTAAAAACAACTGTACTTATTACTACATATGTATTACAAAATAATGTACATATAGGCATATTACATAAATCTATATTAAAGTTAATAGTAAATCTAAGAAATTGAAAAATTCGGTGATTTTTCTTTGTTTAATGTTCATTTCTTCTGCTCGTTTTTTTCATTTCTGATAGAAATAGAATGTGATGTTCTGATTCATTCATTTCTTCAATCCACTTCAAACACATTTCAAAACTTCTGACTGCCTCTTTGTGCTTTACATGTCCTGGTATCACTTCTACTTCTGCGTCGTAGCTTGATTCATTCTGAATATATTCCAAAATATCCATATCATTTGTGAAATCCCATGATTCTTCATGTCCGATAGCCCATTCAAGAGCTTTTTATCGTGTAACATCTTCAGAAATTTGGTTTATTAGCGCAGTAACCACGTTTATTTGTCTTTCTATACCCTCCAACTCCATTCTGTCCCTCTACTGCAATAGTGGAAGATTATCATCTTCAGTCGAAACTTCATCAAGAAGTAGTGTAAGAAGTTTATCCAGGACTTTTGGGTAAGTTCCGGCCTCAGATCTTCCCATCTTCTTAATAATCCAATAACAACATTTTTCTAATTAACTTTCTTCAGTTCTGCAGAAATATCTGCATCTTCGGAAGCAACATTTTTCTTTAAAAGCCTCTTGCTATAATTTAACTTGATCGCTTGAATCACATTTTGGTCCATCGGTTGCACTAAGGGAGTTTTATGTGGCGGCAAAAACATTACAATAATTTTATCGTCAGAACATAAGTCTTCAGGGTGTTCTGCGGTATTGTCTAAATCAAAAGTGCCTTGGCTTCTAAATTCAGCTGTTGCATTTTTTTCGCACTGCTGGAACCAGTCCTTGAAAATTTTTCCGGTAACCCAGGCTCTTTTCTGTCCTTGGTGCCTCACCAGCAGCGGTTCATTTACAAAAGCTCCTGGCTTTTCAGATTTGCCCACTACAAACAATCTCATTTTATGTGTGCCGGAGGCATTACAGCAGGGCATACATTTAACTCGTTCCTTGCTACTTTTTCTACTTGATGCTGATGTTTCAGCTTGGTGAGCAAGTGTTTTTGAGGAAGTAATTTCCAGAAAAATCCGCTTTTGTCGGCATTGTAAATTTGATCTGGCACAACTGCATTTCTGCTATTTTATTTCGAAGCGCGTTTTTAAATGGCTCAACAGCAGCCTCATAACTTGATAATTTTTCTCGTGTAATTGATAGTTGTCGAATTCCGTATCTGTTTTTGAACTTATCGAGGCATCCGGAGCTAGCTTTGAAATAATCATCGTTGTGAGTATGACCATAAAGAATAGTGCTTTTCCGCACAAAATTTCTCCCGGTATGGGCACACCTAAAATAATTCAATTTTATGTTTAAAAAATCATACATATGTACATAATCAATCATCTTTTTACCTCTAGATCTTTGCTGTAAAAACCAGGTATAAACCGTTTTATCAACTTCGGGATATGCACTTATTTACAATGTTTTTCGTTTATTGATCAAAGAACTGGCTGAGGTGCCATAAGATAGAATACTCGTCTTGTTGTTTTTTGATGTCGCAAATAGTTGATTTTCCCATTTTATATTTTTTGATAAACTGGTCACTGTGGTTCCCGCCTTTAAGTTTCGATGTTTTCTTTAATAAATAAAGTAAAGTGTTGTCTTTTGGAAGTCATCTGAGCTTTAAATTGCAGTGCAAATTTAACTCAGTAACAGACAAAGGTCTAATGAGCAATGAACAGTAAACCGTTTTTAGAGAATATGAAATCAAGGGATTCCTTCATTTAGGTAGCAGAATAAGAGATTATGAAATCAAGGGATTACCTCATTTAGGTATCAGAATAAGAGAATATGAAATCAAGGGATTCCCTTATATAGGTAGCAGATTACATGAATCTGCGGGATTCCCTCATTTAGGTAACAGAGGACATGAAGCCAAGTGATGCATTTAGGTAGCTGGAATCATTTTGCTGTTCATATTAACGAGGCGTTGTTCGGATTATGGCCCCGAGTTGTCGCTGTTCGGATTAAAAAGGTCATACTGTTTTTATATGAAACAAAGGTTCTATAAGATCATCCGTACAAACAGAATTATAGTGATTTTTATTAATTTTAATGTTTTCCTTGGTTTTAAATTCAATTTTGCCTGGGCAAACCGCTGCTGCTCTCCGTCAACGCCGACTCTTTGGACTGCACGATCTCCTGGATGCGCTCCGTGGTTACCTTTTGGTGGCGTCCTCCTCCAGCAGTCGGTCCATAATTTTGCCCGGTCCCATGCCGACAACGAATACATCTCGCATGACAGTCTCTAGTTCGACTTGGAAGCCACAGCGAGCCCGCGAACACTGCCGATTCAGTATTTCGTTTTTGCGCCGTATAAAATTCGAGTCTTCTTGCAAAATATGACCGCACTGGAGTTAAACGTTTAGATAAAGAATTAATTAATTCTTCAAGCGTTTTTGTTTTCTTCGGGTTTGTTAGACACGCACAAATTTCTCAATAGTTTATACGTTTCTTCTGTTAATGAATATAATAAATATGCGCGTTTTTTCTTCTTTTGTGATATTCACAATAAAAATTGTTTAAGCCTTGCAATGAAGACATCGTAATCTAAAGAAGCGTGATCGAATTCTTTTAGTTTACTTACACCAATTACTGTCGTCATTTTAATTAATTTCATTTTAGCAGCGTATATTTTAATTAATTTTTTTCCTCGTCGCTAATATATGATGTATTGGGATTATAAAAAAGGTTATTTAAAATATTTTAAAACGTGTAGTTTTTTAAAATAACAAGTTTATTAAACGAAGGCTCGTTTCAAACTGCCTGGCCGCTAAAATTGTAAGCCAGGCGAAACTCGAACATAGATATAAATATTTATAGCCAACCTAAAGGTTTAAACTACACTAAACCATCAAAACTGTTATTTGGTTACGAATTTGGCTGAAATTTAAAGAAAACATATAAAATTAAATTAAAATCATTTATTTACACTTAAAATTTGTTGAAAATGTTGATTTTTTAATGAAAATGACTGACAGCAGAAAAGTGTGGTTTAGACATTTCGACTCTGTCGGTAAGGCCGCTCTCGAAACTGATGCCAATGCTATTGGGCCCCGCGGAATTATTAAGTTTGTTCAGTCGAATCTTTTATCAAGAAACATTGTTGAAGAGCAACAATTCGTAAATCCAGATTTAATTACTTGTGTCGTAATTTGACTTACGGTAATTCTGACTTTGAACTGCAATCTACAAATATTAGTAAAATCAATGAATCTAATAATTGTATATATCAATATTGTGAATAGTTGTATTCAAACTTGTTAAGAATACTTGATAATAATTAATGATTGACAAAACTCCAAGAAATCTAGTTGTAAAAAAATAGTTGAACAATAATGATTTTGATTGATATGTAATTATATTGTAATGTCAATACAGAATGTAATTTTATAATTAAATAAATACAGTTATTTATTAGAAGGATAAGTAGGTTCTTTATTCATAAATCTCAACTGGTTATGGGCCCAGGCGGACTCGTTAGCCACGAAATAGAACGAGAAATTTAATTCGAAGTGTTGCTCTATTGATCATTAACCGAGAAGCAGTGTGAATTTATCTGTAGTATGGATTTAAATGATCATATGAAGTGGAGCGGTATAAGCAAATTAATGGGTAAAGATACCTACGATATATGGAAGTTTCAAGTAAAAACTATACTAGAAGCATCCGGAAAATGGAATATTGTTTCTGGCGAAGAACAATATCCTGCAGATGGTTTAGATGAAGATATGATAGCTTGGAATAAATCTGATGCAGAAGCTCGCAGAGTTATTGTCACATCTATTAATGACAGTTGTATATCACATATAACTGAATGCAAGACTGCAAAGAGTATGATAGATATTTTAGATGTCTTATATGGCAGTAAATCTGATATGTCACTGCATGTACTTCAGACTCAGTTTCATTCATTTAAGTATAATGAGAAAAATTCCGTTGCTGAAAATGTGACTAAAATTCGGAAATTAGCACAACAAATGGAATCATTTAATGAGAAAGTGTCAGAATCCATGCTAATTACCAAAATTTTGATGATGTTACCTCAACGATATCAACATTTTCATAGTGCCTGGGACTCAGTTGTAACAAAAGATAAGACAGTAAATAATCTACTTGGACGTCTTATAATCGAAGAAGAAAGAATGAAAGTTAGAGAAGATAATGGATGTTCATCGATAGATGCAGCCTTATACGCCAAGAAGTATCAGACAAGCACGAATTCATCAAAGAAAAATTTTCATTGTTACCGTTGCGGGAAATTTGGTCATATTGTCCGCGATTGTCGCAAAGAAGTAAATAAGTTTAAGAGCGGAAATAGTATAAAACCAACAGATCGATTTCCATGTCATATATGCTCAAAACTTGGACACTTCGCAAGAGATTGTCCTAAAAAAGGAGAAAAAGACCTGAAAACTGAATCTTTTGAAAAACAAAAATTTAGACGTTTTGATAGGAATGCTCTCATAATAATTAATTTATCAACAAGAGAATTAGCAGAATTCAATAAAAATGTATTAAATGATATTTGGCTACAAGATTGTGGAGCAACTGAACATATGTGTCCAAGGCTAGAATGGTTTATAAATTACTCGAAACTTCAAAAACCTGTTTCGATTCGAATTGGGGATGGTACAGAAATGAAAGGAATTGGAATTGGAGATATTGAAGTAGATGCATTTAATGGAAAGATGTGGACAAAAACTATTTTATGCGATGTTTTATATGTACCTAAACTCAATTTTAATTTATTTTCTGTAATGTCTACTTTAGAGAAGGGAATTGAACAGCGTGCAAATGCCAAAGAATCATTATTTTTATTGGACGGAGAAATACGTGCTATTGGTGAACGATTTGGTAAAATGTTTAAGATGAAATTCCGTCGCCCTGAATATAGAGAAGATAATTTGACCTTTGGACTAACAACAATTTCTACCAAAATCGAAAGTTTGAAGAAATGGCACGAGAGGATGGGTCATCAGAATGTTCGATATGTCCGGGAAAAGTTAAAGTCACAGAATGTAAAATTTATTGAAGACTGGGATGACTACATATGTGAGGGCTGTATGTATGGTAAATTACATCGGTTACCTTTCTCAGTTAGCAACTCAAGAGCAAAAGAAATTGGTGAACTTATACATATAGATCTATGTGGTCCAATGTCTACAGAATCATTAGGAGGATCGCGATACTTTCTTCAATTTCAAGATGATAAATCGAAGTACCGGATTATCTATTTTTTGAGATTTAAAAATGAAACATTTGCAAAATTAAAACAATATCTAAAATTAGTAGAAAACAAAACTGGAAGAAAAGTAAAAGTATTGCGAAGTGATAATGGGACAGAAATTGAAAATGAAGAGATTTGTACTTTTTTGAAAAACGAAGGCATTCGTCATCAGTTGACGGTACCATATACTCCCGAACAAAATGGTCGAGCTGAACGTGAGTTTCGCACAATAGTAGAAATGGCTCGTACTGTACTACATACGAAGAAATTGTCTAGAAAATTATGGGCTGAAGCAGTAAACTACGCAGTTTTTACACTGAATTTAGTAGGAAAAAGTCCTGAAGAAAATCGAAGTCCATCTGAAATATGGTTCGAACAAAAGGTAAATTTGAATTCTATTAGAATTTTTGGATGTACATGTTACATTCATATACCTAAAGAAAAACGTTTGAAGTTTGACGCAAAAAGTAAGAAGGCAATTTTAGTAGGGTATTGCTCCGAAACGAAAGGTTATCGTGTGTATATACCTGAAGAACAGAAAATTGAAATATCTCGAGATATAATATTTGATGAAAAAGTGGAAATTAAAAAAGAAATTGTAAATATTGTTTTAGAAACAGGGGAAGAAAGAAGTAAAAAGAAATCTGAAATTAATGTAAACCCTGAACTTGAAGAAAGAACTGAACTCATAACTCCTGTCGAAGAATTTAACGAACTTGAAGAAAGAACTGAACTCATAACTCTTGACGAAGAAATTAACGACAATTCAAGAAGTAAGCATTATACATTGAGGAACAAAAGAATGTTAAAACAACCACAAAAATTTGAAGATTATAATTTAAATCTTATCACAGAATGCGAAGATATCTCTGTTAAGAAAGCTCTCGAAGATATACATTGGAAACAAGCAATGGACGAAGAAATAAAAGCACTGGAAGAAAATGAAACTTGGCAACTTGTCGAAAAACCAGATAATGTGAAACCACTTTCATGTAAGTGGGTGTTACGAATAAAAGAAGATGGTAGATTCAAGGCTCGTCTAGTAGCAAGAGGCTTTGAGCAGAGAGAAGGTATTGATTATAGCGAGACCTTTAGTCCTGTAACAAGATACGAATCTGTTCGTTTGATGTTAAGCTATGCATCTTTTGAAAAAATGGAAATTTTAACATTTGATGTGAAAACAGCATTTCTTCATGGTGACTTGGAAGAAAATATATACATGGTTCAACCAGAAGGTTATGAAGATTTTTCAGGAAGAGTTTGCCATCTTAAAAGGAGTTTGTACGGCTTGAAACAAGCCCCAAAGAAATGGAATGAAAAATTCACAGAATTTCTGAAGCAGTTAAATTTTAAATCTACAAATTCGGATCCATGTGTTTTTGTACGAAACAAATCATCAAAAATTATCATCGCCTTGTTTGTTGATGATGGTTTAGTTATAGGAACAAAAAGGTATGAGATGGACGAGATCTTGAAGAAAATAAATACAAGATTTAAAATTAAAATAAACTCACCTAAGAATAATGAAATCTTTTATTTGGGAATGAAGATAAAAGCAAATGCAGAAGGAAAAATCTTTATAAATCAACCGGAGTACACGAAGAAAATTCTAAAAAGATTTTCCATGGAAGAAGCTAACAAATCCAGTACTCCAATGGAACTTGGCGAAGATTGGCAAGATAAAAAGTTAGTAAAGGCACCATATCGTGAAGCAATTGGAAGTCTTTTATACTTGGCCACTAGTACAAGACCTGATATAGCTTTCGCTACAAATTTTTTAAGTCGAAGTATGGAGAACCCGAAGCAATGTCATTGGAATGGTATAAAGAAGATTTTGCGATACTTACGTGGAACTTCGAATTACGGAATATTGTATAACGGAAGTGGTAAAATGATAGCATATTCAGACTCGGATTTTGCTGGAGATTTAAATGATCGGAAATCCACAAGCGGTTTTTTGTTCTTGAATGCAGGAGGAGCTGTAGCTTGGAATACCCGAAAACAATCAACAGTAGCTTTGTCAACAGCAGAAGCGGAATATATCTCGGCTTGCGAAGCAACAAAAGAAATTGTCTGGCTACGTAACTTAGCAATTGAAATTGGTATGTGTGAAAAAGAACCCATCAAACTTTTAATGGATAACATTTCTGCTATTCACATAATTAAAGGTGATGGAAAATTTGCTAAGCGAACGAAACATATTGATGTGAAATATAAATATATTTTGGAAAATTTAGAAAAGACAATTACTGTGCATCATGTATCAAGCGTGGAACAGTTAAGCGATATTTTAACTAAACCTCTTCCGAAGTCTCGTTTTGAAATGTTACGAACGAAGTTAGGAATTTTGTCAACTAATAATTAAGGAGGAGTGTTAAGAATACTTGATAATAATTAATGATTGACAAAACTCCAAGAAATCTAGTTGTAAAAAAATAGTTGAACAATAATGATTTTGATTGATATGTAATTATATTGTAATGTCAATACAGAATGTAATTTTATAATTAAATAAATACAGTTATTTATTAGAAGGATAAGTAGGTTCTTTATTCATAAATCTCAACTAAACTACATACTTGCAAAATTTTGTAAAATGCAAAAAACAAGCATATTTATTTATCAGATTAAAGTTTAGCGACATATCTCAATTTCTTTTCCATATGTTCAGATCAACTTTATTTTCTTTGCCAAAAATTATAGAATATGTCTATAATTTTTGTTATACCTATTCATACAATTTAACACATAATTTTTTGGTGTATATTATAGTCATTTTCTTTAATTCGCTTATTTTTCACACAGATTCAAATTAAATTATAAAATCTGAGCGTGATAACATCTTTTTTTTGTTAAACGAAACGATGATTTTTGACCTTTACATAATTTGTCCTACTGGCCGCCATTAATTTAGTTCCCTAAATTTCCGTTAATGTCGCATGCTATTCCTAAGGTTCCAATTTTCATGTAAACTTAAAAAAATTAAAAAACTGCAATATTTTCAACTGAAGTTGAAAGAACAGCTCTACAAAATTGAGCGTCGATATGTAAAATAGTGTAGAATTGCTTAGCGGTTATTCTTTCACTTATATATATATATATATATATATATATATATATATATATATATATATATACATACAGGATGTTTCCTTTAAAACAACCAGTGCTTTTTTGGGCGAACTAACAACTTTAGAAGAAATTTTTTTTTACCAAAAATGATCAAGAATAAGGGGATAATGTATAAATAGTAACAAACCAAATATTTAACCAGTAGTTCTCAAACGGTAGAACAAAATTATATTTTTTTAAATGGCTCCCTACATAAATTTTTAGCCTTTTTAATAGAATATTATTTTCTGATTTCAACGATATAAATATAGCATAGGGTTGTATAACAATTATTTCGAGAAAAATGGTATTAAAAACTAGAAATAATGTAATAAAAAATGGGTTTACTACTAGCGTAACTAGGCAACCTGAGTATTGCATAGCCTATTGTAATATTGTAACATTATTTTTAGTGCCATTTTTCTCGAAATAATTTTTGTACAACCATATACCATCAGAAAAAGATATCTAATGGGCTAAAAAATTATATAGGATAACATTTAAAAAAATATAATTTTGTTCTGCTGTTTGAGAACTACTGGTCGAATTTTCGGTTTGTTATTATTAATAAATTAGCATCCTATTCTTGATCCTTTCTTGTATATAACATTTTTTTCTAGTCATTAGTTCGCCCAAAAAAGCGCTGGTTGTTTTAAAGGAAACACCCTGTATATATATATATTATATGTATTCAGGTAAATCGTCAAAATATCTCATCCGTCTTTTAGACAAGTTATTACTTACCTATGTTTCAAATACGCACGTTGCACGTTCCCTCTGAACGGTTTTAGTAATTTCTTGGGCCAGTGAAGAATAAATAATACAAATCGATGAAAAAAAATATATTACTGGCGACAACAATAATAATTTACTTATTAAAATCCCATCCTATATTTACTTTAGGTTGTCAATCACAATTTAGATACAGCCCTACTCTGTTATACAAACTCAAAAATAATACAAAAAGGGAAATTAAACATCAATTTAACTAATACCCTATCAATTATTTAAATTATCTTTGTAATAGAAAAATATGGTATATTGAAGTTTTTTCATAGCGTTTATTTAATGCTTCAAGCAAAAATTTAAATATAGATATCACATACAGCGGAAAATAGACTTTAATTTACTTTTATATTGCAACAGTGTATAAAACCTAATATTTATGAAGCAATGTGTAGTTATTAGTTACTTTTATAGTACCTAGTTATCAACAAAAAAATTATTGATTATTATGAATTTGTATTTACTAAGTCACTAAGGCCCAGTTGTTCCAAGTTTATATAAAGTAACAGTTTATTATCTATTAGATAAAGTTATTCTACCGTCTTCACCAAAGAATAAGATTTTTGGGTTGTTCGATGATATTTTATTCTCCAGATAGCTTAACTGGCAGAGTGCTAACAGCAAGATTAAACTTATGTTAAAGTAGAGTTAGTTTTGAAAAGTTGGAAACGCGGTTGTCACAATTTTAATAGACGTTTGGTTATTTTTTCGCTTTTCTGTATTTTAGTGCAGTTGTAGTTTGAACTTTTGGTTTGAACGTTTAGAAGAGGTATTATTTCAATTTGTAAAACTGATTGAACATAATAAAAAGAGAGGAAGAGCAGTTAATTTTACCACCTCGGACATAAATAATCTAATTAAATTAGTCGACATATACAAAAAAAAATAACAAAAATATAATTGATTCCATTAGATTTCGCCTCTTTGAAAGAAAAAGATATCTGTAATCAATTAAAAAATTATTTCAATTTTAGTTATAGCCAGTATCCACGAAATAAAAAACACTATGTAGTATTCTGCATGCGGTTGATTTATGAATACCTCCAAAATGAATGAACCTGCTTACGAGTATTCATACACCCTGTTGCATAAACGTGATTCATAAAAACAAATGTAGATAAATAAATTATTTCTCAAATTATGCTTCCTTTAAAAGTAACAGATACATACAATAATTGGTCTTCAATTTTATCTAACAAATAAAGAACTGTGTCCTTGGACTTTGACATTCGAAATCTCATAAATCATTTTGAATCATCCTATTTATCAAAATTATCTTTCTCGTACTGTATACGAGTACTGTTTTAGAAAGTAAATATTATCAAAAATGAAATCCATTTCTTCATCATCACTGTTGTACTGATTCATTATAATAATAAGAAACAGATTATATCATCAAAACGACACAAACGTTCCCTGTTTCCCATCACTTCGTGTTTCCATTCGTGCTTATTCGGAACTATATTCTTTGGATAAATCTCTTAACTGGTGGTTTGACTGCCTGTTAGCTATCTTGCCGTTAACGAAAATTTATCTTACTGGTAACTTTTAACTGCAAGTGGAACAACGTAAACTGAAGTTATCAATAGAAAAAGTTTTAACCGAATGTTTAACTACAGATGGAACAACCGGCCCTAAGTTATTAAAGAAATTTTATCCATTCTCATATTAAAGCGTTGCTTTAATAATTAGATTTAACCCTTCACTAGGCGCGTGCGTTCTAGTAACGAGTTCAGGTGCGTGGGTGACGTACGTCACCCATTTATATTTGTAGCTTATTAGTGTTTTTTGTTTTTAATTTTTCGTGTTAGTTGTTGACAAATTCATAAATTATTGCGAAATAAGCGTAAAATATTTTATTAAATGTTCAATAATTACATATATGTTTCATATAAATATTGTTTACATAACTTAAACAAATGGTCTCTACACATTCATTTCTTACATTTTTATCTTCCGCTACCCTTGGTAAGGGAGGTATAGGGATCGTGCATATCGAGGTTTTGTTAAATGACCACTTTTTAAGGTCCCTATAATCCAATTTTAACATTTTCACGATGATGTGTGTGTGTGTGTGTGTGTGTGTGTGTGTGTGTGTGTGTGTGTGTGTGTGCGTATGTGTGCGTATGTGTGCGTATGTGTGTGTGTGTGTGTGTGTGTGTGTGTGTGTGTGTTTACGCTTTAATTTAAATACTATTATTCAGAAAATTTTGAAACCTTGTATTTATACTTTATTATAACATGAAAGGAACCCATTAGATTTTAGTGTAAATCAGATAACCGAAAACGGCACATTATTTGAAGCTCAAAATAGTTTTTCTCCGAAAAATACCTGTAAATGTTATTTTTTCGAGATTTATGTAATTATAAAAATTAAAGAGTATTAAATTTTCTATTGGTTTGCATTAATACTTTTTCTATATGTTTTATGGATAAATTAATAAAATTATCTATAATTTAAATCACAGAGCCTGCGCTTTAAACAAATACAACCACTTGATTAGACAGTTCATATCTCAAAAAATGTATTTAACTAACAGATAAATGTCATTACCATAGAACTAATCATTTCAAATTAATAATAGTAACGTTTTAAAAAGAAAATAGTAAATAGAACCATAGTTATATGGAATGGATTTTATTACAGTTTCTAGTATGACTAAATATGTAAGTATGTATATTTATATTAATAAAAATTAAATAGCGGAAGGTGTTGTGTTGTCCACAACAGATTTTTTTGCACCATTTTCTTGTCGTTTTGTTTGTTTCCGCCCACAGTCATAATGGAACCTTGTCTTGGGTATTAATATTATGATTTGAACGAGTACGGCATGTATTTTTGGGTTTGATTTACGCCATTTCATCTCAGAGTCCCTTCCTATGTAATAAAACATATTTCCATCATGCTTTTCATATGATTCCTATCAATATCCTCGAAAAATTGTTCAGTATTTGACACTTACAGATGTATACTTTATATTCATCTAATTCGTTATTTTCACTTTCATCCTTCCACAAATAAACAAATACCTAACGTACAAATTCTTTATATAAATAATTATATCAACATGGCATATTACCCATTGCTGGGTGTGCCAGTCTGCCTTGTACACAGATGATAACATATTTGTACCGTGCGGGCGTTTACCAGGCGACACCTTACGGGCACTCAATGCTAGCGTGGAGAGTGCACCACAGGGGTCAATTTTGTGTCTTTTAAAATTTGAAATATCTGGCGTCGGTCGGAATCGAACCCGATTTCCCAGATTCGCGACCAGACACTCAGGCATACGGCCACAAGACCCCATTCTTTCAAAAAAAGAATGCAGATAAATAAAAATAAAAATTAAATAAATATTAAATCCCAAATAAAAAATCAACTAAAATAGTAACTTGTTCAGGCGCGTGGGCGACAATAGACAACCAGTGAAAAATATCAGTATGTAAAGTGTTTTAAATACTTATCAATATCAAATCTCAAATAAGTTATTCGTAAATAGAAAGACTTCATAAACAGAAAGGTTCTGAAGGGTTAAAAAGATAGTATCATTTTAAAAGTAGTTATTAAAAAATGAAATTAAATACTTGCTAAAAGTAAAGGTTTATTATTTAATTTATCATCGGATATTCAATAAATTAATATCATATATTAAATTGAAACAACTTTTTAATTTAAAAATTTTGTATGATAGATATTTATTAATTACACTATAAATGTAAATTTACATGTATTCAGACGTTTATATGAATAAACAAACAATGCAATATATTTTCAGCAGATTGTAATTAATTAATTTGTGCAGCTCATAATTTCTCATTTGATCAAACATAAATTCGTTTTGTTATTATTGTATTAGTATGACAAATTTTCATTATCCTATTTTGCGGAGTACAAAATATTTATAAACTCATCCTAGGTTTTTTTTTGGATATGGGTATCGTACTAAAGTTCATTCAACCTATTTTTTGTTTTCATTGCATTAACGCTTTTTGATTCTATATTTAACGAGCTTTTTTGCTATAATTATGACTTTTCTGCAAATTGCCCCATATCATGCAATATTCTGTTCAGATCTGAAAATTATCATTAGTTTCTTCTACTGTTACAAGATCAAAGTGTAATAAATAATTATACTTATGTTCTTATTAAACATTTATAAAATTAATTCCAAGTATTACTTTGATTCAGTGGAGAAATATATATACATATTTAAAATTTATAAAATTGTTACATTTTTTTCTCTATATAGTTGAATGTAAAATATTCCTTTATTCTTACCGACAAAATATTTAAATACGTTTGTTTCGCAAACACAAATTAAACCCGAGCTTTTATAGATTAGGTACTAAGTAATAGTTGTGTTTTTCTTTATACCGAAAAAATTGTATAAATAATTAGGTACGTTACGTTCTGTTAGGTGTGCTAATCTGTTTTTCATGACTAATGGCCATATTTATGTATACTGTAGAATGCGCTTACCAGATGTGACCCAGCGGACACACAATGCTGTCGTGGAGTGTGCACTACACTGACCAACATTTGTGCAATTTGAAAATTAGAAATAATCTAATTCAAGTTTAATGTGATCCTAATTTAATTTTTTTTTTATATTAATCAAGAGAATAATTTTATGTATGTATTGAGAATATTGTATAGGGAAAGAGTAAAAACTAAACATATTATAAAAATATCTATATACTTACTTCATTTTAAAATATTAGGTTGTTTGAATAAAGAGTAAATTTTTAGATTCTGGTCAGTTCATTATCATCCGTGATATGAATGGTTGAAGATTAAAGCATTTTTGTTTTCCGGAAAACTAGTTACACGCGCAAGCGCCTGCACTTTTATACCGAGGTAAAGTGATGCACAGACGCTCGCTGACGCAGACGCAAACCAAATGAATTATGCGTTAGTACATTTTGGACCGTTTGCGGGCTTGTTTTTTTCTACTTTATTAGTAAAAATACATTACTAAATTTTTTTAAAAAAGAAAAATTGACGAGGATGAAGGCGCATCTACATCATCAAAAAAGACTTTCCTCCGGAAGGTTATACAAAACATTTTTATTTTTATATCAAAAGGCTCATGTCTGCGAAGAGGCAAATAGGTTATTTTTGGGCCATGTTAAGTGAAAATTGTAAATACTCCTTTAATTTAACTCCGATTGAATTCGTACCAAGGTTGTAAGAATAGTAACAGGTTACATAACAAACTCAGCCATGTAACCTCTATTTTTTAAATCGTTAGCGTATTTAAAACAAAATTTTTGTTGTACCTTTTCAAAAGTATTAAGAGAAAGTATTAAGTTTCTCTTCCTATGCCTTTTTATTTTATCACTTCAGTTCGAAAAAGTTATTTTGTTATGTTGATACCTGAATAAAACATTTGTTTGCGAATGCTCATTTTCTTTGCTTTTAAAGTTAATAAATTCAAGTATTTTTGCGAAATACATACGTAAATGTTCCTTTTTTAATTGTTTAAGTATATTCAACTTGTTTAAAAGCAAGATTTATTTTGTATGTAAGAGTACAAATGACCAATCATTGTACCGAATATAAATTCAAAATGAAGTTAATATATTGATTTTTTAGATATTGATATACCATGTATCACATATCTATTATATCGATCCTGTTAGTGAAACATGTTTAAAGTTTAGACGTGACAAGAGAAAAGTGCTGCAGAAGACGCCACGTGCTATCAATATTATGAACTAATATTAGAAATGTATCACGTACAAAATATTTTTAATCAAGTATCGAAGTTCATTGTCAATAGATAAAATATTATGTAGACTATTCCCCTCATCATGTTTTACAACAATTAAAATGCTATATTTTGCATAGAAACCGCGTTTTACAGCTACTATATATACGAAAATTATAAATATATATATACTCGTATAAATATATATATATATATATATATATATATATATATATATATATATATATATATATATATATATATATATATATATTTATGCAGGGTGGTTGATTTTTCATTGTCCAGCTTATATCTTCTGAAATATTAAAGATACAAGAAAAGATAATATAGAAAAGATATTTGATACAACCTGGTCTATAATTTAGCCTAAACAATTTTTTTCCAAAGCCTACTAATTTTCCAGAAAAATATTTAACTTTGATTTTTTAAATGGAACATCCTGTATATTTTTACGGAATAAAATTCTAAATAAATTTCTCTTTACAATTATGTATAACAAGTAAGGGTTTACCTTTAAATTACGTCTAATAAAGCAAATAGAAATACGATAAAAGTAGGCCAATGTTTATGTGTGACAGAAGTTACAGGTATAAACAATAGAATATCAAAGCCTACTTTTATCATATTTCTATTTGCTGTATAAGACAATTTAAAGGTAAATCCTTACTTGTTACACATCATTGTTAAGAGAAATTTATTAAGAATCTTATTTTGTCAAAATATACAGGATGCTCCATTTAAAAAATTAAAGTTAAACATTTTTCCAAAAAATCGGTAGGCCGTGGAAAAAAATTGTTTATGCTAAATTATAGATAAGGTTGTATTAAACAACTTTTGTATTTAATTTTTTCTTTTATCTTTAATATTTCAGAAGATATAAGCTGGACAATGAAAAATCAACCATCCTATATACACAGGGTGTAAATGAAATAAGTGCATTAAATTTAACCAGTAATGTAACTCGACGAGAGCAACAATATTTCTTAGTAACTTTTTCTCGAAATCGCTAATTTTTTTTAGCATTTTTACCACCCCGTAAATTGACGAGTCGTTCCACGTATTTTTCTAATAATTTAATGCAGTAGCAATAGCTATGAAAAATTTTGTTTTAGCAATTGACAGTTTTGTCAGTTGTTGCAATTATATTTTGGCACTAGTAATAAACTTGTTTATCAGGTAAAATTCTGTCACAATGCTTACGTTTACAAACAGCGAGTACACAGATATTGTAATTACTTACCTATGGTTTATTTATTTATTCGTATCTTTACTACATTTTAATTTGTGGTTGATATAAAGACAGTATAAAGTTGCCAACGCATTTAGACGGAGCGTTTCCAAATCATAGTGTTCCTAATATTCGCACATTTGTTAATCTTGTACATCTTTATCACAATACGAAGTGTCACATATGACAATTTTAAATAAAGCAACAGTTGTATCCATATCATGTGCAAAAAGATCAATGGTTTCAGCAGACTTCGATTTTGGGAATGGCTCATAATGTTCATTAATGAGACTGAATTTACTTGGGAACGTGTATTTATTATGCACAATACACATTTCAACAGACGAAAATGCTGTAATTTTTTTTATTAAAAAATGTTTGAACGGGAACAATAAATGGAATACTAATTATTGGTACTCATGTACCTCGTTTAAATGGATAAACGCTTGTACTTACATTTTTTGAATAACGTATTTAAACTATTATGATTTGTCGACGATAAATAATCATCTCATAACCTAACAACTATACTTTTACTCTTCCTCCCCTCGTCCCTCCTTGTCTTCCTCTATTCACAGATGATTAAAGCCTGGTTTAATACAAAACTTTAAAATTTTGTTATCCAAAATTGAAATTTCTTTATTTTAAAAATTGTACTATTATGAATTAGTTAATAATAAATGTTATTTTCGTTAATTCGTTTATTAATTACTGTGACTGCAAGTGTAACCGATAATCGAAAATTTTTGAGCTGTTTGTATCCCACTTGAATACGACAGATGCCATTTGTTCTCTATGTGCGCGCGCCGAAATATGCAGCAAATTTCTAAAGAACTTTAACTCAAAATCTAAAAGACTTAGAAAAAAAGTTATTAAGAAATATTGTTGCTCTCGTCGAATTACATTAAATTTAATGCAATTATTTCATTTACACCCTGTATATATATATATATATATATATATATATATATATATATATATATATATATATATGCGGAAAGTACTCGCGACTGTGTCGAGTAGTTAAGAAAACAAAAAGCGGGAATGCAGTCTAGGAGTATGTTGGGCTCTAGTAAATAATTGTCACTCTTTACAATTAACCAAGCTTTCGGTTATTTATTTTAACCATTCTCAGGGTTATTGTGTGAGATTATGTATTAAAAATTGTATCTACGTTGTACATCGTTTTTTGGAGAAAGAAATTTTGAAAAATTTTCAGTTTTGTTGTTGTTACATTTTTAATAACAGTAAGTAATGTATTGTCGAAATATAACAGTGTAAAATTTTGACTAAAATTTTTTTTTCCTAATTATCACAGTGTATTTTATAAAAACCATTAAACATATGACATTAATTCTACTACTAATGAAAGTATTAGTCAAAATTTTACACTGTTATATTTCGACAATATATTACTTAGTGTTATTAAAAATGTTACAAGAACAAAACTGAAAATTTTTCAAAATTTCTTTCTCCAAAAAACGATGTACAACGTAGATACAATTTTTAATACTTAATCTCACACAATAACCCTGAGGATGGTTAAAATAAATAACCGAAAGCTTGGTTAATTGTAAAGAGTGACAATTATTTACTAGAGCCCAACATACTCCTAGCCTGCATTCCCGCTATTTGTTTTCTTATATATATATATATATATATATATATATATATATATATATATATATATATATATATACTGAAACGAGCATCGTATGTAGCCATGTATTTTTCGGGAGAAGACAGTTGATAGAAGTTTTGGATTGACGTCTGACATTTTTGATGATTTGTAATTTATATTTTGTATCTTCTTGTTCTGTATGTTTTAATAAATAAATGGTTAAGATTTGCTAAACCCACGTTCGTTACAACTGGTGTCAGGTGTGGGGTAGTTAAAAAATGGCTTTGAGAAAGATAGATGATTTGAAAGTGGCCGATTTGAAGCGCGAATTGGAGGATCGCGAGCTAGATACGACTGGAACTAAATCTATATTACAGTCTCGGCTTCGGGCAGCACTAGAGGCGGAAGGGCAAGACCCAGAAAATTTCTTGTTCGAAATAGCGGGCGGTGTTAAAGATATAATGCAGTCGCTGGAAGAGAAATTCGCAGTAAATTTTAAATTATTGGGAGAAAAGATTGAAGAATGCTCGAAAATTCAGTAATTTTAGAAGAGAAATTGACTGCCAACTGTAGAACCCTCGCCGCAGAAATTAAATCTCAGTTAAATAAAAAAATTAATGAAGTGAAAGAAGAACTAAAAAATGACATTGACAATGTAAAACAGGAGTTAAATAAAGTAGAGATAGAGGTTGAAGGTAAAATACTAGCGATTGCAGAGAGATTTGAATCGCTGAAGAAAGAATTCAGTAGTCCAGATGTAGAGATTAACACAAGGGGTGCGCGCGTGAAACCACCCACTTTCGACGGCAAAATTCCGTGGTCTACCTATCGAAAACAGTTTGAGGCTGCGGCAATCGCTAATGGATGGACCACAAATGATAAAGCCACTGGTTTGGTGGTTTCTCTTAGAGGAGACGCTTTAAATATCCTTCAGACAATTCCGGATTGTGACCAAAACAATTATGATTCTTTGGTGGCTAGAATGGAGATGAGGTATGGTGATAAGCATCTCCAACAAGTTTACCACAGCCAACTTCTCAGCAGACGACAGAAACGAGGAGAAACGCTTCAAGAATTCGAGGCAGACATCTCTCGTCTTGTTCGCATGGCATACTCGTCAGCCCCAACAGATTTCATTGAGCGGTTATCTGTGGAATCCTTTGTTGTGGGGATAACCGACTCAGAATTGCAAAGAGCTCTTCGTTTAGCACATCCAAAGACTCTTGATGATGCGTTAGCTCGTGCACTAGAGTTCGAAGCGGCTACCCAGACTTCACAAATACACGCCAGACTTCGACGGTTGGAAGATGAGGAGTCTCTAGATGAAAAGGTAGAAAGAATCGTATCAAAATTTCTACCCAACAAAAATGAACTATCTCGAAAACGAGAGATATATTGTTGGGACTGTGGTGAGCCTGGGCATATCAGGAGACATTGCGAAAAGAACTCCAAAACGCAGGAAAACTAGAAAGGCCCGGTGCTAAGGGGCGAGCATCGTGGAGTGGCCCTAGTGCCCCGATGAATATTGTTCGAGTTAGTTCGTCCAAAAGAAAGTCGGGCAGTCTCTTTGTCGACCGGTCCATAAATCACAAAGTTCTTGTCATGCTTTTGGACACTGGGGCTACGACCACTGTTGTCAAGAAAGGTGCCGTGGCAGGAGATTTGCAACGTACACGGCTTTTACTAAAAACTGCAACAGGCGAACCGGTAAACATCTATGGCGAAATGATTGTTAACGTTGGTTTAGGGAGCAAGAAAATTAAACACCGAGTAATTATAGCAGATATTATGGAGGATGTTATTCTTGGAATGGATGTAATGACGAAATTTGGGTTCACTATAGATCTGAAGCGAAAATGCTTGATATTCGAAAACGAAGAAATTATTCTTCGTGGACGAAGTAATGATGCAATTAGAATAGTGTTAAATACCGATGAAATTCTTCCTCCCAGAAGCGACAATTTTCTGGTAGCGCAATTAGTTGATATGGATCGAGAAGAAACGGGGATCGTTGAACCAGCAGCCAACGTAGAAATTAGTAGAGGAGTAATAGTAGGCAGAGCTGCTGTAACTGGTAATGGATCTACACCAGTCAGAATAATGAATTTGAATGATTTCCCAGTGACCTTAAAGAAAGCAACACAGGTGGCCTGGTTTAATTCAGTTTCAACAATAGTTTGCGGGGAGACTTCGAGGAATATTTTGAAGGATTCTAGTGATATTTCGAAATTAACTGAAACATTACAGCTTGCAAGGACTAATCTGACTCCCAGACAGAAAACTAAGGTCGAAACATTATTAGCTAAATATCAAAATATCTTCGCAACTGAGACTTCTTCTTATGGAAAGACAAGTGTAGTAAGACATAAAATAAATACTGGCAACACACAACCAATTCGCCAACGTCCTCGAAGATTGCCGCTTTCTAAAAGAGAAGAAGCTGAGAAAATGATTTCTGACATGCACAAGCAAGGTGTCATCGAACCCTCAAATAGTCCTTGGACATCGCCAGTCGTTTTAGTTAGGAAAAAGGACGGATCGACCAGATTTTGTGTTGATTATCGACAGCTGAACAACATGACTGTCAAGGACAGCTATCCTTTGCCAAGAATCGATGACACCTTGGATACATTGTCTGGATCTCAAGTGTTCTCCACTTTAGACTTAAAAAATGGTTATTGGCAAGTGGAAATGGAGCCAAAAGATAAAGAGAAGACTGAATTTTCCGTTGGTACAGGACTTTGGCATTTCACAGTTATGCCTTTTGGTTTGTGCAACGCACCAGCTACGTTTGAGAGACTAATGGAGACAGTACTACGAGGTCTCACATGGAAAACATGTCTTGTTTATTTAGATGATGTCATAGTACTTGGAAAGTCTTTCGATGAGCACTTGTTCAACCTAGAAGAAGTTTTTAAGAGATTACAAGGTGCAAATTTAAAACTGAATTCCAAAAAATGTCAACTTTTTCAGGAAAAGGTCAAATACTTGGGCCACATTGTAAGCAAAGACGGCGTGGCTGTAGATACCGAAAAGACGCATGCAGTTAAAGAATGGCCGGTCCCCAAGAATGTTCAAGAACTCTGTAGTTTCTTAGGTTTATGTACCTACTACAGACGCTTTGTACCTGGATTCGCTAATGTAGCAAAACCTTTAACCAGGCTTACCGAAGGAGGACGAGATTTTTCCTGGGATGACTGCAGTCAATCTGCCTTTGAACGGCTAAAAACATTGCTAACCACGACCCCTATTTTGAGTTATCCCTGTACCAATGGTATGTTCGTATTAGACACAGATGCTAGCAATGTGGGAATAGGCGGAGTACTGTCCCAGGTTCAGGATGGACAAGAGAAAGTGATAGCCTATTTCAGTAAAGTACTGTCTAAGCCGGAGCAAAATTATTGTGTTACAAGAAGGGAACTTTTAGCTGCAGTTAAAGCCACTGAACATTTTTACAAGTATTTGTATGGACGAAGGTTTTTACTTCGAACAGATCATGGGGCTCTGAAATGGCTTATGCGGTTTAAGAATCCAGAAGGACAGACAGCTCGCTGGATAGAACGTCTGCAGGAATATGATTTCCATATTGAACATCGACCAGGAACCAGCCATAAAAATGCAGACGCTCTCTCAAGAAGACCGTGCCCATTAGATTGCACTCACTGTACTCGACTTGAGACAAAAGATGGACAGGCAAGACGAATAATAGTAATTGACGATGCGTGGCAGCCAAGTGAAATCCGTAAGAATCAGTGCGAAGACCCAGATCTCGGTAAAATTATTCACTGGAAAGAAACAGACCGTCGACCCACTTGGGAAGATATTGCTCCACTAGGTACTAAGATTAAGTCATATTGGGTACAGTGGGACTCTTTGCAATTGGAAGATGGAGTCTTGAAGCGAATCATTGAAAGTGCAGATGGGAAATCTTCTAGAACACAGACCGTTGTTCCTAATAAAAACATTCCGGAAATCCTGCGCCACTTGCATGACGGAAGTTCGGGAGGACATCTTGGAATAAAGAGAACACTATCAAAAGTTAGAGACAGATTCTACTGGTTTAACTGTAGAGAAGATGTCAGAACATGGTGCAGGAAATGCAAAATTTGTGCCGCAGGAAATGGACCAAGAGGGACGAAAAAGGCACCCATGCACCAATACAATGTAGGAAGTCCATTTGAGAGAATAGGTATAGACGTAGCGGGTCCATTCCCACAAACAAAAGATGGAAATAAATATATTCTAGTCATCGTTGATTATTTCTCTAAATGGGTCGAAGCTTACGCACTTCCTAATCAGGAAACTGTTACAATCGCCAGTATTTTAATACAAGAACTGATTTCACGTTTTGGCGTTCCTTTAGAGATGCACTCGGACCAAGGAAGGAATTTTGAATCCGATGTTTTTCAGAGAGTTTGTAAAGTATTGGGTATACGGAAAACCAGAACGACACCACTACATCCTCAGTCAAATGGAATGGTTGAACGGGTGAATAGAACTTTAAAGAAATTCCTTACAAAAGTCATAGCAGAAAACCAACGTGACTGGGACGAACATCTTCCACTATTTCTAATGGCCTATCGGTCTTCAGTCCATGAGACAACAGGGCAAACTCCGGCATGCGTGCTTTTTGGAAGAGAAATACGTTTACCGTGTGACCTGAAGTTTGGTAGTAAACCACACGAACAGAAGGTAGCTGGTGATGACTATGTTACCCGGTTGAAGGAGAAAATGGACCAAATTCACGACCTTATTCGAAAAAATATAAGAAATGCCAGTGACAGAATGAAAACAGCATACGATGTGCGGGCGCAGGAGGGTAGATTCCAAGCAAAAGATTTGGTGTGGTTTTTCAATCCAAGAAGACAACCTGGAATATCACCAAAACTCCAACGGTCATGGGAGGGACCGTATGAAATAATAAAGCGCATAAACGATGTAATTTACCGAATTCGCAAACTCCCTCGAGGAAAACCTAAAGTAGTCCACTCCAATAGATTAGCACCCTACGAAGGGACTAATCCGTCAAGTGAGGAAGATGAACTCGAGAAAACCTACAAAGGACGTACACGGATATATTCCAGATCGTTCCGGGACGAAACGACCTAAAGGAGGGAATAGTGAAACGAGCATCGTATGTAGCCATGTATTTTTCGGGAGAAGACAGTTGATAGAAGTTTTGGATTGACGTCTGACATTTTTGATGATTTGTAATTTATATTTTGTATCTTCTTGTTCTGTATGTTTTAATAAATAAATGGTTAAGATTTGCTAAACCCACGTTCGTTACAATACCGTGCGTTTTATTTAACATGGGATTTGTCATATCCATAGTAACCAAATGACAGCAATATATAAGTGCGTTCCATTTAAAATAGAACATAGCAAATAAAATATGTATTTTGATTTAATCATTTTAGAAATGAAAAAGATTGCAAGAAATATAAACATTTAATAAATGTTCATTGTCATCCACAACCAATTCTTGATGGGTTTGAAAGTGGTGCGATTTAAAATGTTCTTTCCTTAGTAAACGATGTACACTGGTTTTGCTTACTCCCGCAGCTTGCCCTATCGTTTTCGTAGATAATCTATTATTATTTCGTACCGGTAATAATTTCGGCCATTTTAAAATATTATTTCGTCTTGTTTTCTTTACATGTTCACGTTTAACGCAACCATCTCTCTTAAAATTGTTAACAATTCGTGATATAGTTGAAGCACTTGGTGTTAATCGATCAGTTACCTGTCTGAGACTAACGTCTGTATTATACCATTGAATTATTTGCACTTTTTCTTGAACTGTATACATAATTTTTAACTTTAGAAGTAGCAATACAATCCTAATTGACAGATAATATTCACTTGACAATGACAGCCTATGTTCTTTTTTAAATGGAACGCTCTTATACATTGCTGTCATTTAGTTACTATGGAAATTGCAAATCCTATGTTTCACGTTAAGAAATACTCACGGTATATGCATACTAAGCGTATATCCTCTGTAACCATGGCAAAAAAAAATTGTTTACCTGATTTGTTTATTTTACAATCAAATTTCAAATGTCCAAAATTGAATCGTTATGGTAAATGTAAAATAGTTAAATTTATTTCATTTGTGAATTAGTCAATGCGTATACCACACGAGCATCAAAAATAATAGAAAATACTTTTACTTCCTTGATCGCAAAACACCCCTCGACTTTTTAACAATACGTCTCATCAGTCAGCAGTATTTTTGATTTTCGAAGCTCTTGTGATATAATAACTAATTATACAATTTATATAATAAGAACCAATAACATTTGAAAATTTACTTCGTTACCATGTATAAGCGAATATACCCTTGATGACGTGGTATAGTCTGTAGTAATATATTAAGTACATTGAAAATGGATGAGTTTATTTTGACAGTAATTTGGCAAACAGTGCCCGAAACGAAGTTGAGGGCACTTTTTCTGTCAAATTACTATCAAAATAAACGAACCCAGTTTCTTACAGGCAAAACATTTTAAATGCTGAATTTTAAGATCATTTTTAATGCTCGAAATTTATTTGTTAGACTATTTCCAGAATATCAAAATTCAAAAAATATTAATTTTTATCATCTAAATAGATACTGTAGCGCCAAAAATTCAAAACTGTGTTGTTACCCCTAGTCCCGATAGGTGGCAGTACTTGCTGACACGCCAATAAATATTTTTGGGCAATGCGAACTAGATAACAATAAGTTTTGTGTGTAAATAAAAGTTGTGTGTAAAATAAACATTCAGTCTTGTTTTAATCAGTGATACAGATCAGAAAATCTCCGGGAAAATAAATAACCCGTAACAATACATATTTATATGTAAAATGTGGCTATAGTATTCCAAATGGTTTTTGCTGTTACCTCTTTATAATTTTCTTCGTTAGTTTTACCTTTTTGTATGCCCAGTCGATTAGAATTTTGGCCAAAACATTATGTGACATATTATCTAATTGATAGGATTTCATCACAAAATATTTTAGACTGCTTCCACACATTTTTTAGTATTTACAGGAATGTTTTGTCAATACTATTTTCAATACCTATTTTCATATGAAAACGTTCCAAATCTATTCATTTTGGTACGATTATAAATGTTAAAATCTGTTTATATATTACCATCCTTAGCAACATAAACAAATTAGCAGCCCTACTTTTTAATGCGGACTTACTGTAAATTTCTAAGTGTCGCAATGCTCAAAATTCCATATTTATACAAAGAAAAAGATAATTTTGTTAGAAGATAGCATAACAAAATAATTAGTTGGGTTATTTCTATTTCTCTTATAAGTTTATAATTACAAAAAACTTAAAAGATTACTTAAATATGTTTGCAATTTTAGGCTGTCATTTGGGACTTTATATGTCAAATTACTGCAATATTCGCGGCAAGTTTCTGAAAATTTTTACGTATACACTGTTCCATTTAAGCCATTCAGTAGATGGCACTGGCAACAGCGCAAATCTGAAGTAGCCGAAATTACATTGGGTAAACTTGTCTCTTGTCTCTAATTTCAGCCAATCAGAGAGGTCAAAACTATTCCCTATGCTCCGCAATACTGAATGGCTTAAATGGAACAAGGTATGGTATGCAATATTTGCTGTAAGTTTACTCTGATTGGTTCGAATATTTAAAATCTTGTAATTTCAGTGGCTATTAAATTGTTATGGAAATAGCCGCTTCTATATATTTACTGGATGCCACATGCAATGTCATCACAGTGACCACCAGTAAACACGTTGTATTATTTATATAAATAAAAGTAAAAAATAAAAATGTATTTGCCACCAAATTTATTCTTTATACAGGGTGTTAGGGAATATTTTAGCCAAATTTTAAGTACAGTCCCACAACGAAAAATGTAATAGTTTTTCTCATTATTTTTTCGTGTATTATGTACCACAAATTTAGAGAACTTGCTGAAATCATTTTTTTTCATCGTATTTGGTTACGTTGCTAAGTAATGTAGTTTTTTTTTTTTTTAGTATTATCAGAATATATTGTGTTGATACGCTCAACATATTATTTTATCCGTACATTTATGTCCTCAATACATCTGTTCATTTCATAAAAATTTATGTTGAAACGATGCTTTTTCTGTTACTGGTTATGTCTTACAACTACAACTATTTCATCTTACTGGATTGGTGACCTTAGTCTCGATAGAGTAAATACTCATAAGGACTTGGAAGTTATATTTGATCCCAGATTACATTTCGGTCCTCATTATGATTATTTGGTGAATGCATCCTATCGTAAAAAACATTAGCTTTCATTATTACAAATTCACATAATTTCTCTAATATCACAACCCTCATGTCCTTATATATTTGTCTAGTTAAATCCAAGCTTAAGTACTGCTCAGAGTATCAAAATTGAATGGGTAGAAAGAAAGTTTGTACGATATTTCGCGATAAAATCTTTTACTATGCGACTTTATCAAATTTAAATATGCAAACAATGGATTCTAGACGTAAGATTCGCTCATGCGTCGTATACAAATAAATATTCCTCGGTTGGCATCTGGCATCTAGGTCCTATATAACGTTTTGCACTAGGCTATGTAGAAAAAAATTGTGAAACTAGAGATACTGTTAGACGATTATGTCTACAATATAATAAAGTTGAAAGTATGATGAATATAAAATGGATATTTTCAGTCTTAGCAACTGTCGATTCAGAAATACTTTATGTAAACATTTATTGTAATGTACTAAAATCAATTTCTACTTTTGTTGTACTTGGTTGTTTTTTTTTTATTTTATTGTATAGAATGTATATTTTTGCATAATGTGTGTTTATTCATGTTGTTATTGTGCGGTATTGGTGGATCCAACCTTCCTATTATTGGGATACTTTGTATCCCGTTGGGAGGTTGTAAATAAATAAATAAATAAATAAACAATTAATTAAAAAAATAAATAGATAAATAAAAATAAGTGTACATTGCTTTAAATAATGATCGGATTCGGTAGCACCTATTTTCAGCAGTCTATAGTGCGGTTCAGTTAATAAAATAGTAGATAGGGCTTAATGGCAGACGGCAGACCATTTTTACATATATTAACCATAAATTGCTACTCATTTTTAAATGTCTGGTTTCGTTACCCAGAGGTTCTACGGAATAACTTTCGAATAAAATAGATTATCTTAACACAATATAATACTTGTTTTCTGCAATCCAGACAATCCATAATTTCATAAAGTAAGAATTTTTTGCATTCGGTGTAGCTAGTACCATTTTTTCTATCATAAAACGAACATCAGTAACGAAGAACCTCTAAGTATTGGCAAGGCATTGGATCTTAAGGATACAGAACAAATTTAAAATTCTTTGTATAATATAATGGACTTTGGTTCGCAGTAGAGTAATAAGTTCGCTGGCCAGTTTCCTGATAAAAATTGCCTAGATATTTAAATAAATAATTAATAATATTGAACATACTATCTCGTTAAAACTAAAAAATGCACATATCTGTGCGAAAACAAAAAACCTAATATGACACCAAGTAAAAATATAAAAATACGCATGCGGAATAAATTCAACAGATTCGTATTTAGTTGTGCCACGATTCATATTATAAGATTAGCTTACATTTTTTTTAGATATACTACAAATTTGTCAACCTGCAAGTGTCAAAATAGGCAAACTTATAAGGTTGTTAGAACCAGCAACCAGCTAGTTTTACAAAATCAAATTATAAAAGAAAAATCTGATGTGGCCAGCACGTAACATCCCGTCAATTCCATGTTTAAAATAGCAATGAGCTTCCGATTGATCGTTTGTAAACAAAATCTAATTTCTCGTTCCAATAAATAGAAAAGTCTGTAATACGATGAATTATATTCTATTATGTTTTTCCTCGAAAATGTGCAAAGAGCTCCAAATTAAGTACCACTTCCGGTTTATCATATAAGTATATTCAAAATAGAGTTTTAAATACCAAATTTGATAAGTTTTGGATCATGTTTTAATATATTTTTTGAAGAAAATCTGTTTACAGCTTTTTGTAAAGTACTACTTCCGGTTTATCAAATTTAGAAAAAAATCTAATATGTCGTTCTCATTAATGTAAAAGTCTTAAATACCAAAATTTGAAAAGTTTTTGATTGTATCAATATATTTTTCACGAAAATCTGTTCAGAGCTTTAAGTAAAGTATTACTTCCGGTATATCAATTTTAGAAAAAAATAATTATGTTCTTATTAACATAAAAGGTTTAAATTTCAAATTTGAAAAACGTTATATATCATAAAATATTTTTCTCGAAAATCTATTCAGAGCTTCAAGTAAACTATCATTTCCGGTTTATCAATTTTAGAAAAAAATTGATATGTTTATATTTAAAAATGTAAGATTGTTCCGATGTATTATTTTTGGGAAAATGTAGATAATAAGGGTATTAGATCTAGGCACGTATTTGCACCCAGCAACTTCCCACACATTATCTACAACTTTTGAAATACACGTAAAACCAATAATTTCAGAAAAATCATCTTGCTATCACATGTCAAAAGTAGAAAAAATTTGGAGACGTGTGTCTCGTTGCATATATATGCATACGTGTGATATCCCGTTAACTGTGTCTTGCGATTTTACTTGGCTGTCTAGCGACTAGCGGTTAAAGCAATGTAATTTATGACTGACCCGCATTACTAATCTTTCGTGGCCAGAACAAAAAATAATGGATTAGGTACTCGATTCTCATGAAAATACATTTATAAAATATTACTGTATTAATATTGGGGTATTGTACCATTGCAAAGAAATAAAAGTACCTCAACTTCAATAATTATAAGGTAACATACATTATAATAAGAGTTTTTTTAAAAAGAAAATTATTAAATATTACTTTGTTGTAACAAATATGCTTAATTATGCAACGTCTCTGGACTGAATCGATTATTTTCGTCAAATTTCGGATGAATCCGGGCAAACTAGACCTGCTATTCGTTTGTGTTTTAATTTAAAAGTATCATCCTATCAACAGTCGCACTATCCTAACAACATTCTCAAAATTTGTCGTAAAATAGATCGAAATAATATTTATTTTAAACATTTTATTTATTTAACTTTAGTTTACTTGCGATTAGCTGAAGCATTCGGTCAGGAGAGATTTAAAAGCACTTTTTGTCAAGGTGCAGACTGCACATACACACACATTTCCATTCCAATGAAATAGTTATTTTTTCAACTTAAAAAAAATTAACCAAGTCAATGTTTAATAACAAAAATTGAGTTAAAAACTAATTTAAAGTAGCATAACTGTCTGAGGTCGGAGTCCTCTGGGTGGTGTTGTTGGAACATAATATAGTCATTGCTTCATCTTACGTCTAAATTCAACATAAGCTTACTTGGTTGTTTCCGGTGGAGTGTGGACTGCATTTTCCGTTTATTGGTTATAAATTTTACAATGTGAGTCCATCCTGCACAATCTAGTTCATGAAGCTACAAAAGCAAAAACGAGGTCTGACCTTAAATATATATTAACTCTGAAATCACCAGCCTTTGCTCCATACTATCACAAATTCAATCTGCTGTGCGTTTTTGTAATAACTGAGATTCCTTGATCCAATTTTACAGTGTGCCACAATGTAGAACTCAACAATAATGCAGACGCGTAACACAGCTTCATTGTACGGACGGAATCCAAGGATTTAATTAAATATCTCGTTAGTAGCTGCATTCGCTCTTTTTGCATCAGCTTTGACCACTCAATGAAATGTTCTGAGATTCAATTCAAGCGTAGTCTGCGAAATCTATTCATCTTCACCCTTTAAATTATTCGTTCATTGTTATCCGCGCTCATTTCATAATTTAAGAAATATTTCAAAGTTTCGTAAGGTAACCAGATTTTAGAAATGTCAAAGGACAATTTATCAGTTTAGAACTTCAGAAGTTTGAAACGCAGTTAATTTTCACTACCGTAAAAACTTTTTGAAACAAATATAAAATATGTGTCAATAATATAAAAATTAAAAAATTAGTGCATGATATTCTGGCACATAGTGGATAACTCGGTTCATTCATTTCACATACATAATATTTACAACAATATTTACTTAATAGCAATTTATACCACAAAACTGTAAGAAGGGGTAAATTAATTACATTTATTTGCTCATTAACAAAGTTTTCATTGGAATCTGCAGTTTTCAAATCATATTTAAAGCTTTGCTGGCTATGTGACGGATTTTAAATTTTCCATTAAAATTGTACTTATTTTCTGAGCAATCCTGTAGGATTATTTTGTTTAAAAATAGAATTTACATGTTCTTTAATCCTGTTAAAAAAAAAATATGCATTAGCCGATTTTATATCATAAACTTTTGATAGGTAAATCTTTGTCAGTTTTTTTTTAGATTTATTAATATTTTCTCGAGATTATTATTCTTTACTATTAGAGTTTTTATTATATTTCATAAGATTATGAGTAATTTTCCGTAAAATTCCAGATGTTAACATGCTCATATTGAATGTTTAATAGGTTAAAAAATTATAGCACGCTGCGTTTTATAATTATTTATTTATAAAAACCATTTCGATGATCGATTTCGGCTATGGATGGCCATCTTCGGATCGAAGCGTTAAAGCATTAAAATAATGTCGTCATGGTTAAAATTTGTTGAAAAATTGATGAATTTTGAACTAATTGTCAAATTGATGTTCTAGAGCCAAGAGATAGAATTGAACTGACCTATTAAACATTAAATATGCACTCTGAAATGGAGCTTTTCATCCAAATGATGCTCATATTGAATTTCATTTACCCTGTAATCTCTTTTTAAATGAGCTTAATGTAGATTTCGACAGTTAATATACTTATAATATACAAAAATGAAGAACGACTCGAATCAAAGCATAGCTTAGTCCAGTATTTCACAGGAGTACGGGAATATCCTTTCCTCCAAGATATACCAAGTACGGTTAATTGTGTATTTTTTTCAAACGTCAAATCTGCGAGAAGTATTTTGTAGTGAATCATGCAGTATTTGAGATATTTTAATGTTAGAAATGGATGACGACGACGACGATTTTTCTGTTTTAAATCAGTTATGTACCCCATCCATACAGAAACAGCAATACTATTCCAGTAGTTATTTTTTGTTACCTAGCAAGGACTATAACATACAGTATAACAATAATGTATTTTGAAGTTAAAGAGTACAGGGTGTCTCATTTTCGATGTTATTTAAAGGTATCTCGAGTAATATTAATGATAGAGCAAACCTGTTTGCACATTTCAGGGTCAACTTTGCGAGAAAAGTTTAATAGTCACCACAGGAATTTTCGACCTTCTTTTGTTTCTGAGCTACAGACAAAAACTCGTTTTTCGCTCATTTTGAAAATATCTCATATCTTATTTATTATGGTAGTTAGAGAAAAATTGTTTTTACTAAAATTTTACCGATTTTTAGATAGAATAGAATGGCGTCATTAAATTTTTTGAAAACATAATGATTCTCGAGATATAACACAAACTTATGATTTTTTAAATGGGAACCTACATCGAAAATAATAATAAAAGAAGAATTATTAATTTATTGAGGTGAAAATATTGGAAATTATTAAGAAACAAATGAAAAAATATATTACAGATCATCATTTGTTTATTTTGATTCCATATCTATTAATTATGTTCTCAAAATTATTCTTAACCAATTATTTTCGGGTTAGTTAACTTACTATTTATCGACGTTAGAGTTGGCTTTGACAGAATCCGAAAAAAATATTTAATATGCTTTTGGAGTAAATAAATTGAAAAAATGTGTAAAATTGAAAGATATATTAGTAAAAATATACAAATGATGATCTGTAATATATTTTTTTCATTTGTTTCTTTATGAATTTTAATTTTTTCTCCCCAGTAAATTAATAATTCATCTTTTATTCATGCTTAAGACAAAATAATGTAGACTTCTTATATATCATTGAAAAGCTTATGAAATAAGCAAAAATATGAGACTATTTTCAACATAGGTTCCCATTTAAAAAATTATAAGTTTATGTCATATCTCGAGAATTGTTAAGTTTTCAAAAAATCTAATTACGCTATTTTATTCTATCTAAAAAACGGTAAAAATTTTGTAAATACAATTTTTCTCTAACTATCGTAATACATAAGATATGATATATTTTTAAAATATGCCAAAAACGAGTTTTTGCCTGTAGCTCAGAAACAAAAGAAGATCGAAAATTCCTGTGGTGACTATTAAACTTTTCTCGAAAAGTTGACCCTGCAATATACAAACGGTTTTGCTCTATCATTAATATTACCCGAGATACCTTAAAAACATCGAAAATGAGACACCTGTACTGGGAAAAGATTAAATTTTTCGTCTAATCGGAAAAAATAATTATTATGATATAAATGTTAAAAGTGACATTTTATTTTGTAGAAAGGAAGATTGGAACACGACGCAAAGCGGAGTGGTCAAAACCTTCAAACAAAATAAAATCACTTTTAATACGTATATCATACACTATTTTTGGTACAAACAATATTTTTTTATTTAAATTTGTATTTCTAATAATTTTTTGACATATGTCAAAAAATGTCGATTTGTTGTTCCTTAAGTATGTTATTACCAAGGTAACTAATTCCTTTTAACACTAGTGTTAAAAGTAACAATGATCTGTCACTTTTAACACTGGTGTCATAAAATGACATTTTTTCTGATTGATATTACAAATGCTATTTTTTTGACAGCTATCTGTAAGCTGTCACTTTTACTGCCTAGGCAGTAAATTTTTTTTTACTATTACATAGCAAACGATATACAAACGTATAGCAACCTTTCAACAAACGCATAGCAACATAATTTAATGGCGATAACTTTCAAAATATTATAATTAATCACTAAATTAATATTAATTTTTAATCGACAAAAAAATAATGTGTTCACTAAACACAGATTTACAGCTTCCTAGTTAAACAAATAACTATTTTAACCCTAAAAACAAACATCAAAAAGCCTACTTTTAATAGATTTTGTAGAAAAAATAAATTAAAAACGTTTTTTTTCACAATGATGCGATAGTATACAGATGTTTTCATTCTATCTTACATATGCACAGTTTGTTAAAAGAGATTACGTTGAAATTTGTATTTGGGTATAAACAAGGCTTAGTACTAGCCAAATTACAAACTAGATGATAGATGATACTAAAGTGAATCTTGAATTTATTTCTCCTAGTTTATTCTTTTCCACGTTCTATTTTAAGAGTAGCCAACTTGTTTGTCGTTAGATTGGGTCGATGTTTTACATAAAATAATAGCCGTGAGATAATATCTGTGAAATAATCGAATACGGGGGTGTCGGTGTGTTATGCTATAAAATAGGATAATTAAATCGACGTTTAAGTCGTAAAAATAAAAACAGTTCCTTATAAGTAAACGTGCTTTACGATTACAGCCTCTACACATATGTATTTAAAAAATACATTTAAGATTACAAACACTCGCAAGCGAACCACATGAATTTATTTCGAAGTATTGGTGAATATTTGCAATTAATACATAATATAATAATTTAAACCGAAGACAGATGTAAGTTATCTTAAAATCACTTATAGAAAATTTTGATGGTTGTAATTATTCGAAACTTGAAAGAGTTATTTCTTTTATGCTATTACATAACAATCTAGTCTTAGACAAATGAGTTAGTTTCTCTAACCTAATTTGATACAAGATGAAATTTATTCTAAGTTATTATCCATTGATATTCCTTAGTTTCTATAATAAAGCTATACACAATTTTGGTGCGTACATTGCATTTTGAGCTTGGTTTTCACTTCACTGTACTCTGCTTTTCACTGACACCTCACTAACACCTACACTAGTTCAAAGGGTTTTGCCCTTTTCAGTCTTCTTACTAACCCTGTGTTGCCCAGGAGCTGGATGGCCTCGACGTTCACATGTTGATGGAGTCGTTTTTCAAGACTCTTGACAAGCTCTTCGACAAATTGGCCTACAGTTTTTATTTCCAGGTCTCGGTGTAGATCGCTGTTCCTGATGTACCAGGGGGCATCGACGATGTTTCTTAGTACTTTATTCTGAAATCTTTGAATTATATCAAAGTTGCTTTTTTGGTACATCTCCAGAGTTAGACCCCATATGCCCAAACTGGTCTGTATATCTGCTTATAAAGTAGTAGCTTGTTATGTTGAGACAGATTAGACTTTCTTTCAATTAGCCAGTACATTTTCCTATACTTGAGTTCGAGTTCTTCCTTTTTCTTTTTGACATGTGTTTTCCAGCGTAGCTTTGCATCTAGCGTCATACTTATGTACTTCGCTTTGTTTGAATATGGAATTTAAAAGTAACGGGTATATATTGAATGTTTGTTTGTGGAATTCACGTGGATTGACTTAGCTTCATTAAGTTTGATACGCCATCTTTTGGTCCATTGACTAATTTTGTTAGCAAAGGATTGCAGCTCCTCTGTTGCTTCTTCATTAGAGTTTGCTACTGCTAATATAGCTGTGTCGTCCGCAAGTGTGGCTAGGAAATTTTCATCTATCTTGGGAACATCGCAAGTGTACAGGAGGTACAGAAGCGGGCCAAGTACACTTTCTTGTGGAACTCCTGCGTGTATCTCTTTGAGTTCAAAGTAAGATTCTTCTTGAAATAATTGCGTAGGCTTCCACAGTCTGAGTCATGAGAAATATTCGTTTTCCGGGAATGGACTGTCATATTTTGAGTCAGAGCTCAACGTTTCGCCCGCAGTCATATGGGGCATCTTCAGGAGCAAGGGGGATAGTACTGTCTTAAACACGGTTACCCGACGTGTCAACCACGCTAGAGGCCGAGTTTAAGCAACAAGAAGGGAGACTCAGTTTACAAGGTTACCCGACGTGTAAACCACGCTAGAGGCCAAATAAACCAAGTGACGAAGGAAGGCCGAGAAGACGGTTATATACTAATCTAAAGATACGGTAATGAGCAGAGCTAATGAGGACCAATGGTAATCGAGTTCGTAATGGTAGATTGGGCGTGTCGTGTTCCGAGAATCACCGGTTTCCACATGTGGCTCAAGAAATAGCCATCATCCCGATTGATGTTATTCGGATGTTTCCATATTTCTAAAGTTTCCCTGTATTTACGTCTGTAAAACTCAGGGACAGGAGCTAAAATGCGGGAATTTTCAAATAAGATGTTATGTCCTGTGTTGTGTTGGTGTTCTGCGACCGCAGATGTTAATACCATACCATTACGCAGACAGCGTTTGTGTTCTGACAATCTAGTGTGAAACACTCCTTCCTGTTTCACCTATGTATACTGTGCCGCAAGAACAAGGAATACTATAAACACCGGGTGACGACAAGGGTTCGCGCTTATCTTTAGTTTGGGGGAGTATTTCTGAGATCTTTTGTGGAGGTTTAAAAAAGACCTTAATATTGTTTTTATTGAGAATTCTACCTATTTTGTCCGAGAAACCTTTAATGTAAGGGATAGATGCAAATGTTTCGAACGAGGTATCCACAGGTTTTTTGGGTAAAGGATTTAATTGTCTATGAATTACATTGTTGATTAATTTTACGTCATAGTTGTTCTGGATTAAACTATGTCTGATGTGATCAAGCTCCTGCTGTAGGAAATCAGGTTCAGAGATTTTAATGGCACGATGTACGAGAGCGTTGACTACTGAGAGTTTCTGCGAGGGATGGTGGTGAGAATTAAAATTGAGATACCTATCAGTGTGGGTGGGTTTTCTATAAACAGCGTGCCCTAACTGTCCGTTGGGTTTACGATTAACCAGAACATCAAGGAAGGGGAGAGTTCTGTTATTTTCCACCTCCATGGTGAATTGAATGTCCGGGTGTATGCTGCTACAGGATTACCCACTCAGACCTATTGTCAGCACCATCGACTCTCCTACTTATAAACTGTCTAAATATTTGTCGGATAATTTAAAACCTTTTACAGGAAATTCTGAGTCATTTATTCTAAACTCAGAACATTTTGTACAAAAAAATCAATAATATCACTACAGAACCCAACGACATACTTGTTAGTTTTGACGTCACATCACTGTTCACTAAAGTCCCGATTGATCAGTCAATCACTATTATCGCTAAATTATTGGAAAATAACGGAAACTCGTCTAATCTAGTAACTCTTATTGAAAAATGCTTGACATCAACCTATTTCACTTTTAATAAACAATTTTACAAACAGGTCTCAGGTGCAGCAATGGGCTCTCCCCTGTCCCCCGTGGTTGCCAGTATATTTATGGAACACTTTGAAACAAAGGCACTAGAATCATCTACATTCAAACCTAAGGTATGGTTTCGCTATGTAGATGACACGTTTGTCATTTGGCCACATGGTCCGGAAAAACTCACTTTGTTCCACGAACACTTAAACAGCATACACCCGGACATTCAATTCACCATGGAGGTGGAAAATAACAGAACTCTCCCCTTCCTTGATGTTCTGGTTAATCGTAAACCCAACGGACAGTTAGGGCACGCTGTTTATAGAAAACCCACCCACACTGATAGGTATCTCAATTTTAATTCTCACCACCATCCCTCGCAGAAACTCTCAGTAGTCAACGCTCTCGTACATCGTGCCATTAAAATCTCTGAACCTGATTTCCTACAGCAGGAGCTTGATCACATCAGACATAGTTTAATCCAGAACAACTATGACGTAAAATTAATCAACAATGTAATTCATAGACAATTAAATCCTTTACCCAAAAAACCTGTGGATACCTCGTTCGAAACATTTGCATCTATCCCTTACATTAAAGGTTTCTCGGACAAAATAGGTAGAATTCTCAATAAAAACAATATTAAGGTCTTTTTTAAACCTCCACAAAAGATCTCAGAAATACTCCCCCAAACTAAAGATAAGCGCGAACCCTTGTCGTCACCCGGTGTTTATAGTATTCCTTGTTCTTGCGGCACAGTATACATAGGTGAAACAGGAAGGAGTGTTCACACTAGATTGTCAGAACACAAACGCTGTCTGCGTAATGGTATGGTATTAACATCTGCGGTCGCAGAACACCAACACAACACAGGACATAACATCTTATTTGAAAATTCCCGCATTTTAGCTCCTGTCCCTGAGTTTTACAGACGTAAATACAGGGAAACTTTAGAAATATGGAAACATCCGAATAACATCAATCGGGATGATGGCTATTTCTTGAGCCACATGTGGAAACCGGTGATTCTCGGAACACGACACGCCCAATCTACCATTACGAACTCGATTACCATTGGTCCTCATTAGCTCTGCTCATTACCGTATCTTTAGATTAGTATATAACCGTCTTCTCGGCCTTCCTTCGTCACTTGGTTTATTTGGCCTCTAGCGTGGTTTACACGTCGGGTAACCTTGTAAACTGAGTCTCCCTTCTTGTTGCTTAAACTCGGCCTCTAGCGTGGTTGACACGTCGGGTAACCGTGTTTAAGACAGTACTATCCCCCTTGCTCCTGAAGATGCCCCATATGACTGCGGGCGAAACGTTGAGCTCTGACTCAAAATATGACACAGTCCATTCCCGGAAAACGAATATTTCTCAAGATTCTTCTTGTTTGATTCTGAAATATCTGTGTAAGATTCCAGAATTTGTGAATATTGTAAGGCAAGGAATAATTTCAATTTGTATATTAGTCCTTCATGCCATATACTTTATCGAAAACCTGGGCAACATCTAGGAAGATAGCTGCACAGACTTTCTTTTCTTCTAGAGATTTTTCTATAATATTAGTTATTCTGTGTACTTGATCAATCGTGAAATGCTTTTCTCTAAATCCAAATTGGTGGGATGGTATTAGTTCCTTAGCTTCAACTATGGATTTTAATCTTTTGAAGAATATATTTTCGAATAGTTTTGACATTGTGGGCAGTAGAGAGATTGGCCTGTATGACGAGGCTTCATGCGGCGGTTTTCCTGGACTTAGAACCATAATAACCTCTGCTACTTTCCACAGTTTTGGCACGTACTTTAATCTAAAAGCAGCGTTAATTAGGTTGGTAAGTTTAACAATCGCTTTTCGAGGGAGTTGCTTTAGTACCTCCCCAGTGATTAGGTCGAAGCCTGGGGCTTTTTTACATTTTGTTTTTTTTTTTTATTTCATTTACTACTTCCTTAGAAGACGTAAATCTGATTTCTTCTTCGTCCTGCGTTGGTTCTTCCATCACAATGTCGCAGGTCTGTACTTCGTTTGGTTGAAATGTGTTTTCAAGATGCGTTGCAAAAATATCTGCTTTCTGTTCATTGCTTCGCGCCCATTTTCTCTCGTGCGATCTTATTGGTGAAATCTGCATAATTGGTCTCTTGATTGTCCTAGTTGCTTTCCAGAGTGAGTAGTCAGTGTTAATCTCATCTGTTAAGTCTTTAAGATAAGCACATATAGATTCATTTTTAATTCTCTTAATTTATCTGCTCAACTGACTAGCATTATTGAGGAGTGTTTTGTCTTCTGGAGCTCTGCATTGCTGCCATTTTCGTCGTAGTTTTCTTTCTTTTTAGTTTTATTACTAGGTTTCTTACTTCTTTAGGGTAATTATTTCCAGCTACTCTGCGTTTTATTGTGGGAGTATTTTCCCAAGCCGAATTTTGAATATTATTTATAAATAAATTGGCAAAAGGACTCCAGGTAGTTCTGCATTGTGTAAATGAAGGTTAAGAAAAAGATGCAGAATGTCAAATTTTTTTAATTTTTTTATGTGGCGATCGATTTCGGCGTTTGTGCCATCATCAGGCCGACGAGTCAAAAAATGTAAAATATAACTTGGATTGAATCCATTGTTGAAAAATAAAAGGATTAAATTGTATTAGAAGATCTAAAGTAATTGAAATTTTCATGAATTTATAAGGAATCTATCCAGGAAGGACAGATGATGAAATCGATCGCCACATAATTAAAAAATTTAAAAAAATTGACATTCTGCATCTTTTTTTTAACCTTCATTTATTTATAAATAGTTCAACTTCTTCACCCAGTTACTGTTCATTTTCAATGGGAACTGAAAGATCTATTTTCTCCTCGAGACTGAGTTTGAAGCTGTCCCAGTCTGTCAGTTTATTAACTAGTGTCGCATTTTTTTTTTTTTTTTGATACGCTATCACTCAGAGTTAGGACTATTGGTGAGTGATCTGAGTTTATGTACCAACCTTCTTCAATGTGTATATAATTTGATGACGTGTTTTTTGTAATAAAGAAATCTATAAGGTCTGGAATCTTATTAGGATCAGTCGGCCAGTAAGTAGGCTTTCCAGTAGACACCGGAATACATTTAAGATCTTTGATTGCTGCTAGTAGCTCTTTTCCTTTAGTAGTGGTAAGTCTGAATCCCCAGTGGGTATTTTTTGCATTAAAGTCACCTCCTATGATAAATCTTTCTCCTTGTTTGTTTAGGAATTTGATATAATGGTTTCTCTTTAATGCATGTCTTGGTGGACAGTATATTGCTGTTACATTAGTCAAATAATTTTTAGTTTTAATGCTTACAGTGGTAGCTTGAATTTCTTCAGTTTTGTGTTCTAAGTCTTCATAGTGTAAGATGTTATCTTTGATTATTATTGCACTTCCTCCTTTGTCAGAATTTCAGGATGGATGGTGTGGTATACCTTAAACCCCTTAAAGTTAATAATTGATTGACTGGTAAAGTATGTCTCAGATATAAGGCATATATCTATCTTCTCTATGTCAAGGACTGCTTGCAGTTCTTGTTGATCCTGCAACAATCCATTGGCATTCCATGCCATAATTCTAAGGTTAGTGACCATTTCTGTGCTTTGGGATAGCTCCTTTGGTGCTATATTCTAGATTAAATAGGCGGTCTTCAATAGTTTTGAACATTTGTTCTTGTAGGTTTAGTTTATCTAGGATAATCTGTAGAGTTTGCTCTTGACTTGATTGACCAGTTTTCTGAGCTTTTTCCTGATGTTTTTCAGTTAATTTTGTTGTACCTTTTACTACTTATTTTCAATTAACATTTTGGTTATGAGTTTATAATAAACTCCGTTTTTGACGTTAATTTTAATATTTTCGTTGTTTATAATTGAAGATACTGGTGCAAAAAGGGGATAAGTTACATTTTTAAAGTTTTGGTTCCAAAAAAGAAAAAAAAAATTAAATTATTTTTGATGTTTTTATTGCAAATTTGATGTATTCGTACTAATATGCTGTTGTTCTTTTTATTATAAACTTATTTTTTTAGCTATATTTCGCGATTTTAATATTTCTGCGCATGAAGGGGATTTGTAGTAAAATATTGTCTGTGAAAAATAATTTCTTTAATAGTAAGTAGCATGAAGAATAAAAAGGAATTATAAGGAAGAATGTAGTCTTTTATAATGTAAATTTATTCTTTTTACTTTACAAAATGAATACTTCTTACTACTGGTCTGTTATGCTGCTTGTCTGATTGTACGATTATTTCCAAATAAATCCGAAAAAATTTAACTGCAAGAACTGGATATGTGAAAAAACTGTTCCCGTTCTTGCACCTAAACTACAAACGGGATATGTTTCCTAACGTTGTAGTTTTCGTATGCGACACAATACATATATTGTTCTTGCAGTATAGACGTAGACACTGCTTTAGATCAGATTTCTACACAAGTCTCTATTTTTCAAAAAATGTAACTTATCCCCTTTTTGCACCAGTGTCTTCAATTTTTGTTTGAAAATCAGTAGTTATAGAACTTAATTTTTTATGGATTCCGTTATAATTTTTAATATCGTGTATAACTATTGGTGGTGGTACTGGTTCTTTTTTTTTGGATAGCATCCTCTTTTTCTTTTTCTTCTTGTTTTTGAGGTGGTGTCAAGGAAGTATTCATTTTTCTTTTTTTGTTATGATTTCTTTTATCTTTTACTCTTATCCACTCTGTTTCCTTATCGAGTTCATCTTCATCGGTTTGATAATTAATAATTTCTTCTTCTGGTTGAAGAATTATTTTTTCTAATTCATTGTATTTTTTTGTAACAATGTAAATTGTAAACTTCAAAGAAAATAATACATTTTTAATTTAATATCTAAATTTCTGAAAAAGAGGTTTAAATTTCTTTTCTTGAAATTCTATGAAAAGATTAATGAGAATTATATATTCTAAGATATTTCAGATACAAAAGTTTGGTGAAACAATTTAAAATATGCATAGCAGTGGCAGAACAAACGTCAAAGTTTGTGAACTTAAACACATTAAAGCACCATTATAAATTTATTATAATAAAGTGTTTTCTTTGAATTAATATATTAAAGTTTGCATGTTTTACCAATGAAACGTTTGGTTTACCTTACGTAATACTGTTGACAATGTATTTTTCAAATTAGAGATTAATGTGTTAATGTTAATGGAAAGAAATATGTTACCTATGACGAACAACGGTTTAAGAACTCTATCCAACCTACATTGTAGGAAAAGACATCTTTTATACATTAAATGATGTAAAAAAATACTTTTAAAGAATGATTGTTATCTTTATTACAGGATTTTATTTCACATGTTGATAGAAGTAATATTTTCATCTAAAAGTTCAAGACAATGTGAAAAGTTTTACTTTTTATGTTCAAATTGCAAAGATCTTATAGCACCTTTTTAGCTTTAAACAAAATGGAAGTATTCAGGACACAGGTTCCTGCAATTCTGCAACTCGCGCGAAAGCAATAAAAACAAATAAAAGAACCATAGCAGGCTATGAGAATTACCTATCACGGCGACAAGTTTAAAATGTACTACGTTTGTGATAAAATACTATCTTAATAATTAGTTAATTCAAACTTAATTTAAAGTTAGTTAAAGTCTTAACTACGGGTTAACAAAAAAGTGCGTATCGATATTTTGACAGTAATATTTAACTACTCATTGGACATTTTGTTTCGATACGATATTGTCAATTTAACAAACAGTTAAAATTTAACTATAAGCGGTGCAATTGGCCATAAATATTTGATAAATTTTTAGACATTTTGTATTACTGCATCCACACACATAAAACATTTTACATGACTGAGGGTGTTGTGCGAACATGACCGTGTATGTAGGGATGTACTTGATTTCGAGTCGATCATCGATCCGGGCCGCAGATTTTTTTCGTGGTCGAATTGGGCCGACCATTTGGGAAAGTTGAGCCTAATCGGAGTATCGGTCTTGGCCTGAACTGAAAAATTAAGCTTTTGGGCACAAAAAATATAGTTAAATCAAATGCACAGTTTCGCTAATATTTTAAGGAAATGTATGGTTTTCAACTAAATCAAAATAATTTAACATTTGATAACTACTTCCTTTACATCTTAGTAAAACAGAACACAGTTTCAATTTATTTTACCTGCTTTTTCATTCAATATTATTATTGTTACAATTTAAATGAAAGTGATTTTTGGTTTTAGTATAACAATTTCTGGTCTTAGTTTTGATCAGAAACAGAAATTTAGATAAAATAAACCCTTACGTAAAAGTTCGTACCTACAAAGGGGCCTATTCTGTAACTCAGTGGTTAATATTTAACCACTGGTTAATTTTTTTTTTAACCAATCACGTTTGTTGACATATAACAAAAAAGAGAATTTTAATTGTCATATCAATATCTATTGGATAAAAATTTTAACCAGTGGTTAAGAATTAACCACCGAGTTAAAGAATAGAGCCCAAATTTTGTTAAAAAAGTTATATAAAATGATTATCCTTTTCAGTAAACAGGATTATGAATTTAAAATTTTACAGATCTACAAATAAATCTGTAAATTATAAAAAAATATTTTAAGTTCTGGGTACATTATTTATTACAAACCAACATTTCGGCAGCATAAACAAGAACGCACCAGTTTACGCTGCACCGAAGCTTTTGTTTTGTAATAAAATATACACAGAACTTTGACTATAACGTTATTACATTAGGAGAAGCACGGCCTTATTTCGAGTCACATTTTCAAGTCGGGCCGGCTTATTATTTATCCGGTCGTCCTTCGATCCGGAGAGGGAATTTTTTTCTCGGGTCGCACAAAACTTCAAAGTCTGACCCGACATACGTATATGCTACAGATTGAAGTGTTGCGCAAAAAAGTTTGCATAAATTCAAACCAGTTTGAAATTATTTGTACATTAATTCTTCGTGCAAATTGTTTAATCGTACACGGAGCGCTTTTAGTTTCTTTTTCGCCAAATGCCTGAAAATTTTAAAAATTAATGAAATTTAATTTATATGGTACATTGGTCATTTCACTTGATAATTTAATGAAATTTACTTTTTCAACGTCTGACAAAAAAGTACCTTTTATTAATTTCATTCACATTAATATATGAAATAGTCAGTTATATTACATTCAGAAAAGTGAACACTAGTGAAATAAGTTCATTAAGTGTCATGTGTCATGGTTTCACTATTTTAAGATCGTTAATTTAAATCCAAAATCCAGGTCATTTCAACCGAAATTCTTCTACCTTAAAGAACAATAATGATAGATAGCAGATTTCAAAATGATGAGGTTACTAAAATTTATATCTTATTGTTATTATTTCAAAAGTATTTTATGCAACTCACGAAAAATGTATCTCTATCTATTTAGGGCTTGTATACAGCTGTCGCCATTTACCCTTCAACCGCACTCACCGAGTCACAGTGTTTTACTACTGCCGTACAGCCGGTTGTTTCATCCATTGCTACAGTTATGTATAAGTGGCCAGCTAATAGCATCCGAGTGTGATAAATACAAGTAGCTGTATTTATTTTTTATGATAAATCACATATTGTCGATCGACAGGAATCGAACGCAAGGAACATGGTTTGGGTGACATCACTGCGAGCTACGAGATGTGTGCTAATCTACTCAGCCACCAAGCCGACTAAATGTATCTTAATTCACAAATACGGCTTGGCTTGTCAAACTTTTTTATTTGTGAAATAAGACAATTCTTTTTACTCTTGTTGAATAAATAATTAACATTGATCAAGTCTCTATATCGAGCACTAGTAGTAGTATTGTCATTGAAGACAATTCGCAACAGATTAAATTTAATCGCATTGTAATGGTTACGACTTACAAACTAACAGCCATTTTAGAGCACAACACACTTTACGTAGATACGAGTATACCTACTGAAGAGAATAGCCTTCAATGTTAAGAAATTAAATACCGTACGTTAAATTGCGTTAAGAGATTCCAAGTTTTTCATTCGACAAAAAGCGTGGGATAAAGACGTAAAGTTAAAAAAAAAAAACCTTTGATAAATGGCTCGCTGAGAAAATCCTACAATGTAGATAACTTTTTTTGTATTTTTTTTTGTTAGGTAGAAGAAGAAATAAATAAAACAAGACATTATGTTTTTGGGTGAGGCAATTATGTCTTAGACGGACCATGGTAAATAACATTTATTTTAGCTTTGTTGCAGATGTGTATAGAATACGCCGGCATCTGTTTTCGTTTATACTATTCTCATCAGGGCAGACAACCAAAATAATATTAGTTAACGGTTAATACCTATAATACCGAGAACTCTATTTTAATGATAATTAGTATTAATGCTTTAATATGCTTTTAAAATTGAATTTAACCGGATATTTTTTCGTTTAATTTCAAAAATTATAGCCTTTGTAACTAATATACGCCAAAACTTATAATATTATATTCACTAAATAACGTCAGTAAACCTGACCAACCCACAAGCAAACAAACAATATTTCATACATAAATTAGTTTATTTGGATGCGTTTTCAAATGTTTGCTATATCTAATTGATTGTTCTACTTTCGTTCTCTTTATTTTTTTAAAAAATATGTGGGTGGGGCTATTTTCACATGAACCCACCAATTAAGCAATAATGTTTGTTTAAATAGGTTAATGTAGTTATTCTCGGTTGTTTGTTAATGTTTTAAAATAATTTTATTTGTTTAAACTTTGTGTTTCCTTTTTCATTTTCTTTAAATTATGGTGCGGCTAAATTCTCATTTTCCGTACCCAATTGACCTACTGTTTGTTTAACTGTAAAAATCTGTTTTGAAGTATTAGTTTAGTATTGTTTAACCTTTTCATCGATTGTTTGCGTATTTTAATTAATTATTTTTAAAATAATACATATGGGTGCGGTTAAGTTCTCATTTTCCGCACCCAATTGACCAACTATTTGATAACTGTAAAGTTATGTTTTAAAGTATTAGTTTCGTATTGTTGAAACCTTTTCATCGATTGTTTGCATGTATTAATTAACTATTTTTAAAAATACATATGGGTGCGGTTAAGTTCTAATTTTCCGCGCCCAATTTGCCCACAGTTTATTTAACTTTTATAATCTGTTTTAGAGTATTAGTTTAGTTATGTTGAATCAATTTTATTGTTTGTTAGAATATTTTCTAGAATAGTTAAGTAAAGTTTTAATAAAATCAGGTAATTATAATGTATATGTTTTATAGTAAGTATAGTCAATATTTTTTCTAGTCATTTAAATAAAACTTATCTCTTAGATGAGGGCGAAATTAAGAGCCGAATCGCATCAGCCGATTCGCGATTTAAGTAATTGTGAAGCCGCCTAACGCTGAACGTATGGATGCACTACTAAGACCAAGTGTGTTGATATAATGAATTATGTTAAATGTATAATCTACGCATTAATGTAATTTAGAGACACAACAGCAATATGTAGATGGAGTAAAAGTGTAAATCATAATAATATAATAGTAATGTTAAATTTACGGTAGTGTTTACAACTTGATATTTATGGCTTTGTCGAAATGCGCGATGAATTCAAAATAAAATTATATGAATTATTATTATATAACTTTTTAATATACTTCCTATATTGTTAATAACAAAATTCAATAACTATATTGCACTGAAGACCCGTAGAACAATGTAAGGATTATATTAGTTAAATTAGAAACAAAGACTTTCATTAATAATAATTAAAAAAATTATTTGTCACGCGTGATATAATTTTTACGTTAATTAATTTATACAAATTGTTTTACTGGTCTTAGGAACAATATACACATTGCAATTTCTCAGTAACAATATAGGGATAATATTAGCAAGATTATAAACAGGTCTTTATTATTCATTTATTTATTATTATTATTATTATTATTATTATTATTATTATTATTATTATTATTATTATTATTATTATTATTATTATTATTATTATTATTATTATTATTATTATTATTATTATTATTATTATTATTATTATTATTAATATTATTAATATTATTATATTATTGTGATTTACACTTACTAAAGGTTTCAGCAATACGAAACTAATACTTTAAAACATAATTTTACAGTTAAACAAATAGTTGGTCAATTGGGTACGGAAAATGAGAACTTAACCTCACCCATATGTATTATTTTAAAAATAATTCATTAAAATACGCAAACAATCGATGAAAAGGTTAAAACAATACTAAACTAATACTTCAAAACATATTTTTACAGTTAAACAAACAGTAGGTCAATTGGGTACGGAAAATGAGAATTTAGCCGCACCATAATTTAAAGGAAATGAAAAAGGAAACAGAAAGTTTAAACAAATAAAATTATTTTAAAACATTAACAAACAAACGAGAATGACTACATTAACCTATTTAAACAAACATTATTGTTTAATTGGTAGGTTAATGTGAAAATAGCCCCACCCACATAATTTTTTTTTAAATAAAGGGAAAGAAAGTAGAACAATCAATTAGTTATAGCAAACATTTGAAAACGCATCCAAATAAACTAATTTATGTATGAAATATTGTTTGTTTGCTTGTGGGTTGGTCAGGTTTACTGACGTTATTTAGTGAATATAATATTATAAGTTTTGGCGTATATTAGTTACAAAGGCTATAATTTTTGAAATTAAACGAAAAAATATCCGGTTAAATTCAATTTTAAAAGCATATTAAAGCATTAATACTAATTATCATTAAAATAGAGTTCTCGGTATTATAGGTATTAACCGTTAACTAATATTATTTTGGTTGTCTGCCCTGATGAGAATAGTATAAACGAAAACAGATGCCGGCGTATTCTATACACATCTGCAACAAAGCTAAAATAAATGTTATTTACCATGGTCCGTCTAAGACATAATTGCCTCACCCAAAAACATAATGTCTAAACAGTGGAGACGGCGTGGTTCGACGTCGCTGAAAATAAGGGTGGAAAGGGCGCCAGTCACTCGATCACAGAGCCTACAAACGGCTGAGCGACAAGCCCTCGGGAAACTTGAATACGGGAGAACGGGAAGGTAACAACAACCGCTAGTTTTAAAATACAGGTGTGTACTATATTGCCACAACGATGATACATATAACGTCGTTATAAACGGTGGTGTAAAAACGTAGGGCGTTGGCAGTCTAGCGCGAGTTTTGGCTGAAGGCCGATGGTACATTAGCCTTATGGGCTGGTCGTCGCAGAAGGGTAAGGTTCGTGGCGGCGATGCGTCGTTAAAATGAAAGCGCAAAAAGGGTAGATCGCATTTTATGCATCAAATACGTCGCGGCGCAGAATATGACGGTAAAAACGCTCAGAGTCTCGCAATACGAGCGCTTAATACCTTTCCGTGGACGGGATAACAATACAACAAAATACCTCTCAAAATGGCCTCGCGGAAGCCAGCCTATACCTCTTAAATTATTCAAATATAGTCCACAGTACATATATAACGAGTCTTGTCCACTGATGGTGAACGCAAAACAACAAATGGTAAAATACACAATATATAAATATGAATCGCTAAACAATATAAAAAGAATCATGGCTCTGTTGCTTATCTGATACAGTGGTGGGGAGGCGGTGGAGTCCAGACGGCACGGCAAAATGGCGGACGTCTCTTTCCTCGTGGCTTGGTATGCCAATAATGAAACTCTTCTCCAGCACGCCAACCAGGAAATGCAGGTACAGATAACACGCAGACGGACGGCAATGGTTATCAGAGGGATGATGATGATGGTGATGCCTCGTAATGGTCGCAACAATGTACGTCATGAACCATACGAGAAACTCCACAAGTTCCGGACAAACCAAAAAGGTTCCAGAAAATTAAAAAAAAAACCTAAACGGGATGAAATCGAAAGACAGAGGAAAAAAACAAACAGGCCTAAAAGGAATGAACATTATCAGCACATGGTCATCTATCCAATACAAAATGGCTACTAGTTTTTATTTTATAAATAATAATTTTACGTTAGAATTGTACTTAATTAATTATTTACCTTTAGTTACAGTATGGCCTAAAGTGATAAAAGTTGTGAATATTTTAAATCCAGGAAACTTACTGTGAGAATACCCAATTCCCAAAATTAAATGACGTGTGGGTCAAAACCTCTAAATGAGTGCTTAAAAGCTCAAACACAATGTACTCTGAAATTTGCTTATAAGCAGAACACAGTAACTTTTACAAAGGAAAGCAAATCTTACGATGCTGAACGTATTTGACTTAAGTCGGTTCAATTAAGTGATTTCAATTCTGGTCTAAGTAGGCAAAAATTATTAAATTCCAAAAAAAGTTTAGGGTAGTGTACCACACAATATTAATAAGTTCATCAAGTAGTCTATATGGCGGGAATAAATGACAGAAATAATAAACATGAAGTGCAGCTTGCGCGCAGGCGCCAAGTGCATGTGGGAATGATACGTGAATTTAAGAATGGCGGTTTGACATAAGAAAAATATAAACAAGGATTTAATGAATGAATGAAGGTTATTATCGAAGTTAACGGAGAATGTGCCCACGAGTGAAAATATACAAAAGGGAATGAATGAAAGCTAGAGAGAAATGAACCAAGGGACAACTAAGGTAGGTACAACTAAAATATAACAACACAAAATATGATAACAATGAAATAGAATAACACTAAAGTTTCAGATATGAAGAGAAATGATTGAAAGAAAGTGATTAGGAATGCAGAAGGAACACAAAATGAACCGAAACGGAAAAATATTGTTACATGGGTAACCATAGATACTATATACCGTTGCGAAACAATTGTCAAAATTTATGTGTCATACTTATGTTACTGATCCAAATTTTTATGTTATGTAATAAAATTAGATTTTCAAATTCAGTAAGATACGGTCAACAGAAAAATATTGTAACTAACACGTGTGTAAATTGGCGAGTAATGATCTCAACAATTAACGCGCTGGCTACGCACATGCATTAAAATGTCTCAATCATTATAGGCCCTCATTAAGACACTTGATAGTTAAATAACTATTTTCAACTTTTGTAAAAATATATCCTCATTATTTAAATTTATTCGATTAATTATAATAGCCATAATTCATTGGAGTGATTTATGGATTCATATTTCACTCTTCTCGGCCAATCACAGAAATCTTGATCAATTATTCTCCTTTATTTTAATTCTACAATTGACAGTTTTGTCATTGTCACTGTTGTCACTCGTCATGCATAATAATAATAATAATAGTAATGTATTTATTTGTTTTGAGGTTCTTTGACCTATACAAATTCCATTACATTGCAGTTACACAGTTTGATTGAATAAAATATTATATAAACCGCGTGAGCTAAGAATATTTATGCTATACTCTCACACCAGCTTCAAGTGCCCACACTATATATATATATATATATATATATATATATATATATATATATATATATATATATATATATAATTTATTTACCATTGCTAATTATAAATTCGAGAAATTCGAGGCACATGATTCACTCTTGGAAAATTCGGGCAAGTGCCTTATGTGACGTTCTTGGTGTTGTTTTTTTAGTAAGTAAATAGTTGTTTCGCATAATTTCTGAACTTCAGTTATTATGCGTATAAACGGATTTAGTATATCAGCGGTAACATATACATAAATTTCAAAATTATTGATATTCCAACTATATAGAAAATATGAAACCAACAATTTGTTATATGTACATGTTGATGATCTCTACATTTCTTTAAATAAACTCCTGCTGAAGATGACAGTTGTTTAATGTCAAATTGTAATCGTCGTGAATTAAAACATTTTTGCAGCTACTACTTAATATAATTTTTTTCATTTCCATAACATTATGAAAAATGTTTTTTTTATGCGGCTTAGACAAAATTTATACGTTATGCGTACGATAATGAATTATTAAAAAACTTGTGATTACAAAACTCGCCTAAAATCATAGTTTGCACAGTTTACATACATACATACATTTAATGAACAATACAAAACATAAAAAAATTGATAGATTTTTTTTAGTTCGGAAATACCATTCGCGCAGGTTGAAGTACATGCGCTACATCTGATATTAATATACTTATATGTATATGTATAGCGAAATAATAGATTCCATATTTAATTGCTTCAAATGTATTCTTCATACTCTAGAGTTATTTTATCATAATATTATATTTTATTATAAATATTTGGGATAATTTAAATATTAATAATTATATACAGCACAACATTTAAATCAAATTCTCCTGTAATATCATTTGCAAATATTTGAATTTTATTCTGTTGTTTATATGGTTCATATTTCAACCAATAACCGGATTTATTGGTTCAGAAAATGAAAATATTTGTACAAATGGGACAATATTGTAAAAAAATTAATTGAATTTTTAACAGTTTGAAGCTAATTATTTTCGATAATGTCGACAAATTTTCATAACATAAATATACCTAGTTCTCTTGAAAGTTTAAAAATAATAAACAAATCACCCAAAAGTTAAATCAGAAATAGATAATAATTAATGATATTTGACATTCTTTTATAAAAGAATTGCGTGAATATAATGTAATAATAGTTTATTTTTATAAGTGAAGTGTTAAATCAAAGAATTATTATTAATTAAAATTAAATTTTATTAAATGATAAAAATATTAAAAAGATAACTAAAAGATAATAAATTTAACTACCACTATGATAAACAAATATGAAACACTAATTCAAGACTAAGAATATAATTAATTACTTAAAAACTAAGATTATTCATTTAAACAATATTTGTTTCACTGATTTATTTATATAACTATATTTATCTATATTCTTGCTGGGCGACTATTTGTTTATACCACCAATTATTTATTGTACGACGTTGTTTATATCAAAATTTTTATCTGTCTTCCCTATAGAGTTTCTATATGTCCGGGCGTCGTTTCCTAGAATATTCGGAACGAGAAAAACATTGAATACAAAGGATTACACGACGCAAGTAATTAAATAGGTCGAGACACGTTTTTTTACGTCACTCGGTTACTCGCGCGTCCATTGTTCGTTACAGAGCCCCCTCCTTACGACTGTTTTGTCCCGGAAAATTTCTTGATGACGAAATTTGCATGTGACAGTCGATGGTCCGCTCGGCTCCTTTTTTATGTCTGTTAGGGTTAATTCTGCAGACGAGAATTTTAACGACGGTAAAACGGAAGAGGATCTCTAACATGTTCCTAACAATCCCCTAATCTAAACCGTCTAGACCACAACCTAACTTTGGTAATGCTAGCTTCAAAATGTCGTTCTCCAGCAGACGATCCCTCAAGTCGCACAGCGAGTTCTATAGGCTGCGATACGACGGCTTCTGGTATAAGCGTGGCTTTGTAACCAGGTTGTAGATGTACCGCCGATGGTCTGCATTGCAATCCCTCAGTTCTCCCAACAAATGGACGTTGGTTGGTCAATTCTTGTAGTTGTCCAAATTTCGACTTAAAGACTGAGGTTATGCTATAGGAAATCTTTAAATCTTCTGATACGCAGTGGCCGAAGGAATAATCTAAAAACACGGTGAATAGGTCTCGTTGTTCTTCTTTACTCACACCATACTGCGCCTTGTGACCAAAGGATTACTTTTCCATGAAGTCTTCAAAAGTTTCCTGAGCCGTGATCCGTCGAACTGTTGCCCCATGATGGTATTCATGATTGTCATCAGCGAAAGGGGCTAACCGATTAAAATGTACTATCCTTGGATTCCCGGGCGGTGATTTTCTGATTCCATATATCACGTCGTTTATCACTTTAACGACCTCATAAGTACCTTTCCAATTCTTTTGCATATTTGGTGTAAAACTGCGACGCCTTTATGGATTGTAAAGCCACAATAAGTCACCAGGTTGATATCCACCTTTTTCGGCCTTGATGCCATACCGGTCTATCATTTGGTTGCTGGCAGCTTGAGTGTTCGTATCGTAATCTTCCTTGGCCAGGTCTTCCCCTGGTTTACTGCCGAACACCAAGTCGCATGGTAAGCGAAACTCATGCCTAAATAAGATGTTCGTATGAGTTTGCCCTGTTGTTTCAGGTACGGATAAACGATAAGCCATCAGACACAGGTGAAGATGTCAGTGCTGGTCTCTTTAGTGCTTGGAGACAACCTTCGACAAATATCGGTTGATCGTTCTATTTATTCGTTCAACCATATCATCAGACTGTGGATGTAATGCAGTTGTCCTAGTTTTATAAATTCTTAATATCTTACAGATATTTTGGAAAACGGCAGACCCAGAATTTCTTCCCTGTTTGGAGTGAAGTTCACGTGGTACGCCAAATCAGCATATACATTCTTTGATTAAGGTTTCAGCGACCGTGGTGGACTTCTGGTTGGGTAACATATAACCCACTTGGTAAAGTAGTCCACGACAACCACGACATATTTATTTCAGTCGTCACTTTCTGGAAATGGTTCGGCCACGTCAATCGGAGTGTGATCAAAAGGACTGCCAACGCTGTATTCAGCGCAAAGCACACATTTCTTGCACAAGTCACTAATATCTTCCGTAAAGCTAACCCAGTAAAAACGCTGGCGCAATTTTTCTAGAGTTTTGATGACCCCAAAATGGCCTCCAGATCCGTCATGGATCTCTTTCAACACGTTTAGTATTCTACTCTTAAGAATAACTAACTGAGTTCTCTTCTCAGTTTCATCGGTATTTTCTACAACACGCTTTAACAGGCCATCCTCAATCACCATGGAGTCCCTTTGCACCCATTACGGTTTTACACTTTGTGAGTGCGGTGCAATATTCGAATATTTCCATATTGGTTTGCCCTCCTTCGTTTTCCGTTTCAGCATGATTTTCAAAGTCCGGTCGTTTTCCTGATCTTTGCGTAATCCTTTGGACTGCCAATTATCGTCGACTACTGTTGTCAAAAATTTCCTCTCCGGTTTTGGCAAGGTCTTACTAAAGTAGGCAATAACCTTCCCAAGCTCGTCTTCTTTCTGGGAAAGAACGCCACCAATTCCAACGTTGCTGGCATTTGTGTCTATTATGACAGCAATTTCATGTTACATGCCATTCAATTTTGAAAGCAGTCATACCACCTTCAATAAATGAAATGCCGCAAACAGTGCATTTATTCTGAAATGAATAGGGCAGAATTTACAGCCATATGAAAATTTTGCCATTGTATTCCTATGGTCTATAAAAAAGTAGACACTCGATATAAACATTCTTTTCCGGTCTAATTTAGAAACATTTATATCACACTGTTGCAGTAACCAGATAAAACAATATTTTTATGTACTCTGAAAATATTAAAGGTTTTTGAACAGTTTTCAGCTTCAACATGTACATGTCGTTACTCCGAATAGCTGTTGTAGTATAAATACTTTGAAAGGTAACTTTATTGTATGGCATTTAGCATTCGTTTGTCAGTCAATGAGTATTTTTTTTTCTCCTGGGACAAAATTTACGAATTGCGGTTGTAATTGATTTACCACCCACCTTATTTATGAGATCTAACCTCCTACGACTTTTATCTGCTTCCTAAGTTCAAAGTTTGGCTCGCAGAACAAAGATTTTCATCCCCAGAAATTTATTTTGTGGAGCAAGACGTCAACTACTATTTGGACGGTTTAAAAAATTTGAAGTATCGTTGCAAGAAGTGTATCGATTAAAAGGAGTCTTTGTTGACAAATTAAACTGAATTTTAGTTTCTATGTTGAATTGGATTAAACGAACTTCAATGACATATCCACAAACAACAATATATGATACAGATTTTCAACCTATTGTACTAAATTTAAATGCATATTTGAGTTCATAGTATTCATTTTACTCATAAAATATGTGTATATAATGTAGAAATAAGAATAAGATATACAGTACAGAATTTGAAAAGAAAGAAAAACGTTATTGTAAGAAATTTATTAAAACTTTAAACAAAAGTTAAGTCCAACCTCAAAAAGTTTACAGAGGAATGGTAAATTATGAAGTAGAGAAAAATATTTCTCATATATTTAAATTACTTTTGCAACACACACAATAACTTTTTAATTAAAAGTTTTATGCAAGTATAAATAATTAACGATTATCTTTACCCAAATCGTAATAGCTACCTATTTCGCATTAATATTGGAATGTAAAATATATTTGAGAACCTAGGTAATTTTATGTATGAACTTTAATTCTGAGTTAATAAACAAAATATTTGTTAATGTTTGTATTCGTTGTCATTCCAACGAGGTCGTATATTGCCTTCATGATTTCCTTCTTAGTTCTCACTCTCTCAACAAATGCTTCAGACTGGAAGCGTATTTATCCGTTTCCGTGTTCCGTATTTGGTGGTACTTAATTTAGAGCTTTTAACAGATTTTCGAGGAAAAACATAATAAAACATAATCCAAAATTTCGTATTCAAATTTTTCTATTTACTAGAACAAGAAATTAAATTTTGTTTACCAACGATCAATCGGAAGTGATACTTTACTTAAAGCTCATTACTATTTTAAACATGGAATTGACGGGAGGTTATGTGCTGACTCCATCAGATTATTTAACTCTATATCCGTTTAATATTACGTATAAAATGCAGTCAAATCCTATAAAGAATAAAATATTCTTTAATATTTATAATAACATTAAACGTGAAAAAATTATATTTAACATAGTTTTTTTCCGGAAAAACTGTTAAAAATCTTCAAATGTGGGTACTCCCAGTTGATCAATTGTAACGAAAATCTAATCAGCTCTTCATATGGATGTAACTAAGAAGAATATGAAACAATTAGAATTTTTGAAATTGAAGTATTAGAGTTATCGCAGACGAAATTTTTGTTACTCACCCACACACATACATATACATTCACACATACACACACACACACATACATACACACATACATACATACATACATACATACATACACACACACACACACACACACACACACACACACACACACACACACACACACACACACACACACACACACACACACACACACACACACACACACACACACATACACACACACACATAAGCCGTGTTCCTTCGGGCTGTGATTGTGATTTTGTGATTCCTGATTAATTTAATTGTGATCTTTTTGAAACAGGATTTAAAAATTATATCAAGAAAACAACAACACAATCTGTCAAATGTCAATGTCATATGCAAACTATCCTATTTTATTTGATAAATAATCAACTGTCAAGTGTTATAGTCAGAACTAAAAATGGATTATATTGAAGTAAAAAATAATGTTCTTGGTAAGGAATATGAAGTATGTTTATTACAAACAAATCTTTATGTGGTTCATTACACGCTTTCGTAGAAACGTCTTATTTTTCTTGATGCCACAAACCCCACATTCGTAAATTTCTACGCTCGAAATAGTATATTTTCAATTTGTTCTGAACTGAATCCATGTGAATCACTCACATTCTGAAGGGAATGGGGAAGGTTGTCTAGTGTTCACAAAATGAGAAAGTGGGGATAACGAATAGAAAACGTAAAAACATTATTCTTCTTAATCATGATCACTTTTATCATTTAGATTACGAATCATAGCCCGAAGGAACACGGCTATGACTATTCAAGGTCATTTGTGAGCCGTCTGATATAATATTACTTACCGATAACTTCATTGCATTTCAGATGCATAGGCGTGCAACATGAAATATTTATGGACACATTTTAACTAAAAAATAAGAGTAATTTATTTGAAAGTAATGTTTCTTTCTAAATAATGCCTTTCTAAAAGATTTATGTTCTTCACTTATGTTTTTGCAAAATACAAAAACATAGACTTAACTTATAAACCAAGGAATAATAATTTAATTTAAACGTCAACGCCACTGGGTAAATATTAGCACAGAGGGCAATGCAGTAGACAATTAGGTATCTGTAATTCTACGACATTCGTCATTATTATTTATAGTGTGTTTGAAAGTAAAGCTACTATTTACGTATATCTGTCACACCACATAAATTAAATAGACATAGGTCAAATAATCTTTCTCTTTCTAATACAAAATGTTGCTAAGCTACTGCTGTAAACTGATGTGTATTCTTTCTTCGAACAAATGACCTTGAATAGTCATCTTTCGTGAATAATAGTGCACACACATACACACACACGCACACACACGCACACACACACACGCACACACACACACACACACACACACACACACACACACACACACACACACACACACACACACACACACACACATATGCAGACATCATCGTAAAAAGTAAAATCGTATTCTAGGGACCCTAAAACGTGCTTATGGATTAAAAACTCATCATCGAATTTTTTGACCAAAGACAATAACTTCCTTACCTAAAGGTGACGGAAGGTAAAAATAAAATTTAATTTAAGCTTGTTATTGCTGCAGCGAAGGAACAACCACAGTTAAGCTGAAGAAGAAGTAGAATTGTTGCTTTTAAATTAATAGACAAGAAATTACGAAATAAATTTGAAGCAATTAATTATTGTTATATTATTACGTAAGTGTTCGATAAAGGCAATTAAGGCGGCTACACATGGTCCGGTTTACAGGAGATGTCTGCCTTGAGGCGAGCCGGCTTAAGGTAAACTTGAGTGTGTGTAGGAAGATTCACCTTGACACCAGAGAGCAAATAGGCTCTCAGATATTGAATCGAAAACTTGTTCGTTAGCCGGAAACTGGAATGTGAACCCCCTCTCCAAAGACGGCCAGAGTGTGTGTACGATGGTACCAGTTTTTTCCGACCTTCAGGTGCTTCTGTCAACCATTGTGTAACATTCTCATATAATTATAACAATCCTAATTTCATTTCGTTTAACTAGTGAATAGGGTTTCTTTCTTGTTTTTGCAACTATTCTTTACACCAAATTGTCCGGTTAACTTTTCTTTTGGGGTGCCCCAGCGTTTTACGCAAACCGACAATAGCAAATGCATCGTCCGTTGGCGCCATGTTCGCAGGAGAACTACTTAAAATTTACCTCGATCCCAAGACGTACCATAAGGCTAGTTTAAGCGTACCCCTAGTTTCATGTTGCCCTTAAGGCGCCCCGCAACAAAACCTCTCCTGTAAACCGGAATGTGAGTAGCCGCCTTACCGTTAACCTATATTATTTATATAGTTACACAGTAATAATATATGTTGTATGAATTTCAAACGCGTAGTTTATTTGTAAATAAAGTGCTCTACTCCGAACCATTTACATACATAATTTAGATGCCGAAAATAAATGAAATCTGGTAATGAGTTTAGATTTAGATTTAAAAGGTCAGTATTAACGGTGAGTCAAATTGAAAATAAATCAACACAGCAACAATATTATGATATTATCTCGAAGAGAATGAGAAATGCTTTTATTGCTCTTAAGTTTCAGTGCTTAGTATTCAGAGGTTTTCATCATCGTGATTAAAATGCTAAGTGCGAACTTTTCAATTATCTCGCGCGAGACTTTCAATTTTAATTCAATTAGACTAACACTTCTTTGTCCCAATTTACGTAGTTCTTTGTTGTATATACTCTGAATTCAATTGTATTTCAACTCCCTCATATTATTAGCACCGAATTCTGTCTTATATTTGTTATTGTTAACGAAATTTAATACACATTCTGAATTACGATACATTGTTTCAGTTAGTCCACAGCTTTTATAATTAAAATGCTATGCTAAATTATTAAAATTAAATACATGTCAAGAAATATAATATAAATTTAATAATATATAAAAATATGAGAATATAAATATGACATATACATGATACTGCTATTGTACTGCACTCAATAAATAACTAATGTACCGAGGTATTAGTGGTCAAAACGCCAAAATATCTCTGAATTTATTATAATTAAATATAAAAAGTATACTCTCCAACGAGCTATAGGTAAATATAATATACCTATAAAACTAAAATATACTGCTGATGCCCTATCTCTCACTTAAGAGGAGTCTGCTACCATAGCCACCTCTAATAATTAGAGGTGGCTATGCTGCTACAAACATTATTGTCTATCCTTGTCAGTTACTATAAGAATTTCCCTTCCGCTAAGTCCCCTTGCCCGTTGTACAACAATCAAATCAAAGCAATCCGGCGCGTGCGCAGAACTATTCTTACAGATAAGTGCAGCTATATATGTAGATATATATGTCTGCACTCGTCCAATGTCAGTCTCACAAATCTCACTCCCACCAGCAGTATATTTTAGTTTTATAGGTATATTGTAAATATAGAGTGACGTATTGCATGTTGAGCTTGTACTACACCCGTACACAATTGAATGCTTAGGTCTTAGGGCGGCGGCCATGATAACTGATAGCTCAGCCCAGACGCTACATGTTGCGCTACGCAGTAAAGTATTAATAATTTATTAGAATAATTAATAAATCGATGTATGACTGATGTCATAAACCTATAAGGAAGCCTATTTATTTAACTCCAAACTTCAAGACTGTTTCCAAATTCCCATTTCATTTATGTATTTTCTATTTCATATATTGATTATTTTCACAATTTTGTTCATTTTATTTAAAGAATATGTTTTTGTTATTGAATTTCATATTTTTTATATATCCACGTGATTATTGCATAATAAAATATTAAATTCTCATTACTTTTAATTTCCCTTCATTTTTTGGTTTATTTCGTGATCAGAAATGGCACAAAATTGGTATTTACTTATGTGTTGAAAACTATCTGACATATGTCAACAGAAACAGAAGCTACAGAGATTATTCCCGAGAATAATCACTAGAGCTTTATTCTCAGTATAATAATGACAGGATTGGTTAAATCGCAGACACGTGATAAAAAATGAACCGTTTCATTGGTTTTAAGAAATGTCAAAAAATAATCAAAATAATATAAATTATCAATAGTTTCACACCAACCATATTATACTCGTATATACGTGAAACCAAATATGTATTAATATAATTATTTATTTATTTCGAAATATTACATATCTCAGAATAAAACTTTTTACCACAAATTGTATTATTTACTTTTATAATTGTAATATAGAAGTTGAATGAACTCGTTAAAAATAATTCAGAAATATTACTGGTGGGCTGCAACCTGCCTTGCAAGTTAAATCAAAGATGGCGTCCAATTGTGTACGCCAGCAACGCTCACCCCCCGCCACTCTATATTTACTTATAGCTCGTCGACACTCTCACATATTTACATACATAAATAAAATCACGCATGTCCCACGTAGTGAGTTAGCACGAACCCGAAAACAATAATAATAATAATAATAATAATAATAATAATAATAATAATAATAATAATAATAATAATAATAATAATAATAATAATAATAATAATAATAATAATAATAATAATAATAATAACAACAACAACCGCTTATACAATCACTCACTCATTCAAAAACATAAATAAATAAATATATCATCACGGCATATTACCCATTGCTGGGTGTGCCAGTCTGCTTTGTACACAGAATTCGGTAATGATGATGACATATTTGTACCGTGCGGCCGTTTACCAGGCGTCACCTCACGGGCACTCATTGCTGGCGTGGAGAGTACACCACAAGGGTCAATTTTGTGCCATTTTAAAATTTGAAATATTTGGCGTCGATCAGGATCGAACCCGGTTCCCCAGATTCGCGATCAGACACTCAGGCACGCGGCCACGAGACCCCATGTAACTTAAATGTATTCATTTTAAGCTGAAATAAGTAATACGAGGGCTGTATGAAAAATTCGCGGAGCGGAAATGAAACAACAGTTTTTATGTCCGAAAATAATTTTATTATTCAAAAACATTCTTATTTAAATCTATATATTTTACATTCAAGTAACTTAAAACAATGTATTATATTGTTTTAAGTTAGCAAATTTTCATGTTATATTTATGAATTTGTATCTACATTCATTTTATTTAGTATATGTGTGTAGGATACATAGATTCATAGATATCTAACAAATTTTGTAAAGGTCACTTTTAAAAATGCATAAAACATCATTTTTATATGTCGCCATTCTAATAACCAGTGGCGGACTCAGAAATTTGGGATGTGAAGCTGTATATTTTCCCCCTTTCATGTACAAAAGTAAATTGTCAGATCATAGAACATTTTAGACAAGAGAATATATTTAACGAATTTGTCTCCTTTACCAATATTTATTAATGATGTACTAAGATCAGGACAAAGGAAAGATGGTCTGTTGGATTGTGCAACGAAACATAATAATTTACGGAAATGTCTTTAATTTTTGTACTTTTGGGATATACCTCTGAGCTACCGGAAGTATCCACGCGAGCTACCGGTAGCTCGCAATCGATGGGTTGGCGACCCCTGAGTTCATCATACGCATGCATAGTTTCATTTTAATTGTTCGCGGTACAACTCCGAGTGATAATTTCGTGTTCGTGGAACAATATGGACTCATACATGATTGGTCACGTACTAATCAGACCAGTCTGAAGATTGAAAGAACTACTATGAATCAGAAACTAATAGGACTTTTCAGTACATGAATTAGTACGGAATAAGTTTGGGATCCGTCGGAGAATGTTACCGCGAACAAACCTTTTATCTTTATTTTTTCTCTTGTCGCCTACCCAGTTGTCTGATCCGTGAGCCGCCACTTCAAGGGGGGTGCAACTGCACCCTTGTAACCCCCCCCTTGAGTGCGCTACTGCTAATAACTTCACTATCAAAAGTTTTATATTTTTAAACAGATGATAGTAAAATGAAGCACATAATGAGTCGTTTTGTATATCTCCACCAAGAAAAACTGTTATCGAACTAAATCGACAAATGTAGGGTGCACTATACTGTGAACTGTCATTTTTTGAACACATGTTTACAAATTTTGGGACTAAATTGTAAAATGTAACTTAAATGTATACATTTTAAGCTGAAATAAGTAATACTAGGGCTGTATGAAAAATTCGCGGAGCGGAAATGAAACAACAGTTTTTATGTCCGAAAATAATTTTATTTTTCAACATAGTCTCCATGTATCTCAATGCATTTGGACCAACGTTTTTCCAATTGGGACCCGCAGAATCCGTTGATGGAGCTGTAAGCGCACCTGTCATGGCGGCCAGTAGGACATGTCAGATTTGTTTACATCTTGAATGAGCGTGCTTTCTGACCCAAAATATTGCTAACTGTTCAAATCAACACAGTTTTTAAGAGGCATATTTACCCCTATACTAAAATATGAAGCGAAAATTCAAATAAATTGTTCCTGTACAAAACTATTAACATTTAAAAAAATTCAACACTATACAAATATACTTGCCATAACCTGCATTTTGAAATCTATTAGTATTTTATAGGCAAAGTCAAATACTAATAGATTTCAATAATTATTTTTTTAAAATGGAGGTTAATATCGCGAGTATGTTTCTACAGTATTGAATTTTTAAAATGCTAAAAGTTATAATACAGAAAAAAATTATTTGAATTTTCGCTTAATATTTTAGTATAGGGGTAAATATACCTCTCAAGTTTGTTCAGTCGAATCGCAAATATGTTTCTACAGTGTTGCATTTTTTTAAATTGTTAATAGTTCTAAGGCCCACTTTTACAATTGATGGATAAACTATGGTATAGCTATTGGAGGTATAACTTTATCCTAGTAATTATACCTTCTATATACCAGACTGTCTTTTACAATGCATTTTAATCTATTAGATAGCTATACCAAGAATTACGTTAAATCACTTTCGGTTGGTACTGACGCAATAAAATTATCTTCTTCTTCATTTTTCTTCAATACTGTTATTATTTATATCTTCTAATTTGCATTTTTCACGATGTTAGATGATATAAATGTTATTTTTGATTCTGACAGTGATGATGAAATATTTAATTGACATCTGTCAAACGTATGAAAAGCAACACATCGTTTGTGTTTACGTGGTATCCATAAGAACAAGGGATAAAGTTATCCGAGGTTTATACGACCGATTTCCATGGGATAAGAAAAAAGAAATACTGGTGTTAATTCTATCTGTGGTTTATCCGAGGTTTGTAAAATACAATTTTTAATTTTATACCTGGTATAGCGTTATAAGAGGTTTATCAAATGATTGTAAAAGTTGCCCTAATACAGAAACAATTTATTTGAATTTTAGCTTCATATTTTAGGTTAATATCGCGACACAATAAAATTATCTTCTTGTTAGACTATTTTTCTTCAATACTGTTATAATTTCTATCTTCTAATTTGCATTTTTTACGATGTTAGATGATATAAATGTTATTTTTGATTCTGGCATTGATGATGAAATACTTGATTCACATCTGTCAAACGTATGAATAATAATCGTTTGTGTTTACGTGGTATCCATAAGAACAAAGGATAAAATTATGCGAGGTTTATATACGACCGATTTCCATGGGATAAGAAATACTGGTGTTAATTCTATCTGTAGTTTATCAGAAGTTTGTAAAATACAATTTTTAATTTTATACCTGGTATAGCGTTATAAGAGGTTTATCAAATGATTGTAAAAGTTGCCCTAATACAGAAACAATTTATTTGAATTTTAGCTTCATATTTTAGGTTAATATCGCGACACAATAAAATTATCTTCTTGTTAGACTATTTTTCTTCAATACTGTTATAATTTCTATCTTCTAATTTGCATTTTTTACGATGTTAGATGATATAAATGTTATTTTTGATTCTGGCATTGATGATGAAATACTTGATTCACATCTGTCAAACGTATGAATAATAATCGTTTGTGTTTACGTGGTATCCATAAGAACAAAGGATAAAATTATGCGAGGTTTATATACGACCGATTTCCATGGGATAAGAAATACTGGTGTTAATTCTATCTGTAGTTTATCAGAAGTTTGTAAAATACAATTTTTAATTTTATACCTGGTATAGCGTTATAAGAGGTTTATCTAATGATTGTAAAAGTTGCCCTAATACAGAAACAATTTATTTGAATTTTTGCTTCATATTTTAGTACATGGGTAAATATGCCTAGTCATAAATTCGTGATTAATTACTACTTGCTGCGTATTTAGATTTACGACAATTTTAATTTGGACCTGTGATTTGCAGGGATGAATAATAGTAAAATTAATGAAACAATAAATTTTATTTATAAATACTGTTAATAATTGTCTTAAAGCTACATACCTGCAAAATTGTAGTATAATTATTCTTTGTAAAATGGAAAGAGTCAAATTTATTTATCAGATTAGAACTATATGTTTTCCATACTTTCAATCGATCAAGTTTTTTCTGTTCCAAAAATTATGGAATATGTATTAAATTTTTGTTGCACTCGTACACTCTTTCATACAGCATTATTTAATTTACATTATATTATTTATTTTTTTAATTTGCTTATTTTTCGAACATTTAAAAAAAATACACAAAGAAAACGTGAGAACTTATTTTTCTAGTAAAAGAAACGATGGTTCTTAATGTTTACATATTTGACATATCTTACTGACCGGCATTAATTTAGTTCCATAAAATTATACTGGTGCGGCATTTTATTCTGCGGGACCCAATAGTCCAATTCTGTCTTTGAAGCGATTTTCCGGAAACTTCAAAATATTCGCCCACAGCAGCTATGGCATCTTTAAGTTTTAAAAATAGTAAGAGTCAGAAGGTGCTAAATCTGGAGAATAAGGTGGATGTTTGTTATATCTTATAGATATTTATAGATACTTAGCACGCGTAACGTTGAATAATAGAATAAAAGTACAAGAACATATATAAAAACATTTATTGTCAGAAGTGACGAATTAACTGTCAATATATAAAACAATCAGAATCGGAATATATTTGATATCTTGATATTATATTTTATTACTGTCGTCGCACACTACAATTCTCCCACACGTAATCTTTCAAATAGGTAGGAGGCCGGCGTTCACGTTAAGATTTTCTTGGTTCATCTCTAGCATCTAATAATGAAGGATTAACATTAGGTTCTGTTGTATTAGACGTTAATTCTGTCTCTTCAGAAGTAGTTGTGTCCTTTTCTAATATTTCAGCTAGACTCGCTTCATCGGCAAACGTTACATGTTTTTTTACTTGTTCTGGATATAAGTTTGTTTGATTCTCTCCTGGCGGCACCATTGTTCCTCGAAGTTGATTGATATGACGTTTCAAAATATAACCATTATCAAGACGTATCTGGTAATGTAGACGTCCCAGTTTCTTTAATATGACACCGAATTTCCAGATATTTTTATTTTCCTGATACCATCTGGCTTGTATCCTCTCTCCCACACGTAAATTTCGTACCTTTGAATGATTTGGAGGAAGATTATTTTGTTCTTTGGGTATCATGGCATCTAATTTAATACGTATTTTCCGTCCCAGGTATAATTCTGCAGGTGATTTTCCACATGCAAGAGGCGTAGCACGATAACGGAATAAGATTTCTCTGACTTTTTCATAAATCGGTAAAGTGGATGTTGACATACTTGCAATTTTATTTTTGATAGTTTGAACACTTCTTTCAGCAAGTCCATTGGTAGTTGGATGACCAGGTGCAATAAATTTCTGCCAAATACCATTCCAATGACAGAACTTTTTGAAAATTTCACTGGTAAATATCGTTGCGTTATCAGAAACGATAACATTTGGGAATCCATGAAAACTGAATATATCTAGAAGAAGTTTAATTGTTAATTCAGACGTAGGCGCTCCTCTTAGAATTTTGACTTCCAGCCATTTTGACTTTGAATCGATGAGTATTAAGAAATAATGTCCCAAATATTCGCCTGCATAATCGATGTGAATTCGCTCGAAATTTTCCCGTGGAGTATCCCAAGAATGTATGGGTACTTTCGCTGGACTTTTCTTTATGAGAGCGCAGTTTTCACAAGTTTTAACTAATTTTTCAATGTCCTTGTCTATTGTTTTCCAATAACAATATCGTCGTGCTAATTGTTTCATCTTTACTATGCCAACGTGTGTATGATGCAATTCGTTTAGTACATACGTTTGTAAAGACTTTGGTATAACTACTCGATTATCTTTGAATACAATGTTGCTATGAAGAGCATATTCGAAATTTGAATTCTTACCGTATATAAGATAATTTTTGATAATTCAGGGTCTTTCTCAGTTTCTTTTGCTATAGTGGTGTAGGTGACATCTGTTGATGAGATTTGGTTAATCGTTTGATCATATAATTCCTTAACTTCATCGCCAATGTTAGTTTCAGCACCCCTTGATGTGATTTTATTCCTAACTCTTGACAGGAAATCGACGTTGGCATGTTCCTCCGCTTTTCGATGTTCAACTTCGTAATTAAATGATGTTAAAAATACAGCATAACGAAGTAAACGACTAGTTGTCATAGCAGGTAATTTTGAATTTTGGTGAAAAATATGTGTTAATGCTATGTTGTTGGTTATTAGTTTGAACTTTTGACCAAACAGATACATAAAAAATTTATCCACTGCAAATACGATTGCTAACGCTTCTCTATCGAGCTGGCTGTAATTTTGTTCGGCTTGAGTAAGAGATCGTGAAACGAATGCTATTGGTCTTTCTTTACCGTTGATGATATGTGAAAGGACTCCTGCAACTCCAGTTGGACTCGCGTCGCACGCAAGTATGATGGGTAGTTCTGGATCATATGGTACTAAAACTCTGTCGCTTGCAATTTCATTTTTCAGTTTGACAAATGCAGCTTCGCAAGAGGTAGTCCATTTCCATTTACTATTTTTGCGCAACAATTTTCGAAGTGGATAAGTTAAAGTTGACATATTTGGTATGAATCGACTATAGTAAGTTATCATTCCCAAAAATTGTCGTAATTCATTTTCACTTTGGTGTTTGAACTTTTAATATAGCTTCAACTTTCCTTTTGTCTTTTTGAATTGAATTGAATTTGACAATGTAGCCCAAATATGCTATTTCTTCTTTGAAAAATTCACATTTGTTTTCATTTAGATGCAAGTCATACGATTTCAGTTTTTCTAAAACGGCAGTAAGTCGCTGGTAACATTGTTCTTTAGTAACACCATAAATGATGATATCGTCGAAATAAAACATGGTTCCTTCTAATCCTGTAAGAATTTGGTCAATAATACGATTGAATTCGCTCGGCGCTGTTTTTATCCCAAATGATAAGCGATTCATTTTGTAAGTGCCACGATGGGTAGAAATGGTTTGGATAGACTTACTTTCTTCATCTACGTTCACGTGTAAATAAGCTTTGTACAAATCTAGTCGACAGTAGTATCGTGAATTTCTTAATTTGTTTAGAATTTCGTCTATTCGACGTATGGGGTAATGTGCTCCTTGAAGTTGAGGGTTGACAGCAATTTTGTAATCTACGCATAATCGAACATTTCCATCTGGTTTAGGTATGACAACGAGTGGTGAGCCCCAATCGCTGATTTACACTTTTGTGATAATACCATCACGTTCTAAATTATTGAGTTCCATTTCAACTTTTTCTCGCAGGGCATAAGGAATTTCACGTTCTTTTAGAAATACTGGTTTTGCGTTTTCTCTTAATTTCAGTGAGCATGTTATGCCAGGAATACATCCAACTTTTGCTTCAAAAATGTCAGCATATTTTCTTTTCAATTCTGGAACTAAATTTATGGAATATACTGATTGAATTCTACTTGAAATTTTCTTGTCCAGGTCTTCAAGTTTTATGTTGAGATGTCTTATCCATGCCCGACCAAGTAGTGGAGGATAATCTGATGGAACGATGAATAATATTTCAGATGACTCACGGTTGTTATATTTTACTTTAGCTTCTATTACTCCCAATGGTTTAAAAATTTCTGTAGTGTAGGTTCGGAACAATACGCTGGTTGGTTTAAGTTCGGATTTAAGATTTAATTGTTTATAATCTGCTTCTGGAAGAAGAGTAAAACCTGCTCCCGAGTCGACTTCAAATGATTGTTTCTTCCCTTCAATAAGGACATCCACATAATATTTTTCTAAATCTTCTTCTGATATAGAACGTTTCCTGTACACATCGACGATTAAATTGATATCAGAATAATCTTGGGCTGAAATTGAATCTAATAATTTAGTTGACGATCCATAAACTTTTGAATTTTTAGTCTCGTTCTTCTTTAATAATGTTTGGATGCATATTTTTTTAATACGACCCATTCGACCACAAGATTTACATTTTAGTCGATTTTTATCGCATTTGCAATTTGAAGTACTGTGGTTATCTTTGCCACATCGTAAGCATAGGTTTGCTATTCCTAATTTGTGATAATTGATTTGTTTTGATTGATAATGTGCATTTCCTTCTTTTATAAATCTATTTTGACTGATTGACCTTTTATTTTTATGCGTAGTATTGTTATTACTTGAAATTCGATTAATTTCGGTAGGTTCTGTAAGAGAAATTGGTTTACTCATAGTCAATTCTTTGTTATCTTCTTTAGACGCCTCGTGTACTAACGCTTCTTAGACTGCTTTTTGAAATGTCAATTTTTGAATTTTTAGAAGCTGTTCTCTTGTATATGGATCAAGTAATCCTCTAATAAACTGTGCTCGTAATAATGTGTCAGTTATTTTTGTATTACAGTCATATTTGTCATATTTACATGTGCAACCACTACTAAATTCACAGTCAGTAACTCGTTGTTTAAGAGTGGCAACAAATTGTGCAATCGATTGTTTATCTTGCTGTACGCAATTGAAAAATCTGTGTTGTTCTACTACGATGTTAGGTTTAGGGCACAGATGTTTTTCAAACCTTTTCTATTAGTTCGTCGTAAGGGATAGCACTTGGTTCTTTAGGGGCTGCTACGGAACATAATATTTTATACCCATCTGATCCAATTGAATTAATTAGCATATGGAGACACATATCTTTATCTGTAAATATATTTTTCATTTTTAAATAATTCTCAAATCGATGTCGATACTGTTTAAAAGTTTCCTTTGATTGATTGAAATTTTCGAAATTCGGGAGTAAGGTAATTGTTGCAGGGGTTGATGTAGGTTTCTTTTCAGCTGGTTGTTGCAGCTTCTCTATAAGCAGTTGTTGGGTTTGCATCATTTGATTCATTGTAATTAATAATTGGTTTAATTGTTCACTTTCCATCTTTATGAGTGTTAGATTTCTTTATCCTCGTCGCCAATTTGTCATATCTTATAGATATTTATAGATACTTAGCACGCGTCACGTTCAATAATAGAATAAAAGTACAAGAACATATATAAAAACATTTATTGTCAGAAGTGACGAATTAACTGTCAATATATAAAACAATCAGAATCGGAATATATTTGATATCAAGCAAATCATAATTTAACTCGTTGATTTTTGACATTTCTGCAACACTTTTGTGAGCAGGACAGTTGTCCTGGTGAAAGATAATTCATGAGAAGCAACCCGGTTTGAACACCGGGTCGCTTCTCATGAATTTTTCTAACCAATTGGCACAGAAGATTTGACTAATTTTCACCGTTGATAGTTCTACCTTTTTGTAAGTAATCTATTATTAAATACCCTTTGTATGGTATGGTCTTTGGATTCTTCGGTGTTGGACAACCGGCTTAAGTCCATTGTTTGGATTGTTTTTTTTATGTCTCAAGAGTATAATGGCATATCCGTGTTTCGTCCATTGTAACAAATCGACGTATAAAATCCTGTTTATTCTTTTGAATACGATCCAGACACTCTTCAGACATCCGCACCCGAATCAGTTTTTGATCGTTATTTGGCAAATGGGGCACCCATCTGGCGCAAAACTTTTTCATATTTAATTTTTCATTCATGATATGATTCACACGTTCGTTCGAGATGCCTACGGCCTCAGCAATCTCATGGACCTTTATTCTCCGGTCATCTAATACCATTTGATGTACTTTTTGAATTATTTCTGGTTGTGACAGTTTTAGGGCGTCCACTATGGAGCAGTGGCGGATTTAACGGTAATCAAGAGGACACTTGCTGCCTGGGCTCTCATCCGAAAAGGCCCTCAGGCCATCGTCAGAAAGGGCCTCAGATCCCTATCAAACAAAATTTACAAATATATTAGATGAGCAAAATCAAAGTATCCACGTTGATATTACTCGTTAAAAGTAAAATAATGTTGATGCAATTTCACTATAAATAGAGGCGATCATCGAGTCGAGCCTACTTTCAATTTCGGGCCGATCATTTGGCAAAGTTTAGCCAAGTCGGACTTACCATATTGGCCCGACTCGAAAAATAAAAAAAAAATTATTATATTTAGTTAAATCACATGTATAGTTGATTTAATATTTGAATGAAAATGGATGGTTTTGAACAGGATCATAATGGTTTTATAATAATCTAGTTTATAACTATTCCAAGTTAAAATTAAAGTCTAACGAATGCCAATAGGTTGTTTTTTGTTTGAAGCACAATGATTTCTTATCTTATTTTTTAGTAGAACCAGAAAGATAAAAATAATCTATTACGTACAAGATTTTTTTAAAAGCTGTATAAAATTTCAAACCTCTTTGGTAAACAAGGTTTATTTATAAAAGAAAATTTTTGCAAAAAAGTTTAAACTAGAAGCGTCTTGTTTTAAAAATTTACGTTAACCAATGTGGAATGATTTAGTGAAGCATAGAGGAATTTTTTTTGACACGAAAAAAGTTAAACATATGGTCTTATATCAAAATCAAAATTAAGAATGCCGAATGTACTCAATTTTGAGCTTTGGCCTAGCCCGGCCTAAAGCTGGAACCGATTTCGAGTCAATTTTCGAGCCAAGCCTGCTTATTTATTGTTGAGTCGATCTTCAAGTCTAGTTGCTGATATTTTTTTCGAATTGAGTTGAGCCAAACGCCAAACCTCAAAGCCCGGCCCGCCGACTCGACTTGGTTCGAATACATCCCTACTGGGGGCAGTAATCCAGTAAATGCTGGAATAGGCACTTTTAAATTTCTGATTACATTTGTAAATCATGAAAACAAAGATTATTCATTGAAAAATGTTTCTTATTTCGATTGAATTTTCGTTAACCTATAATATAAATCAGTTAAACAAGATAATAAAAAATAGGCTTGGGCCCCTGAAATACTTTGCGCCCTCAGCCCTTTTCCTTAAATCCGCCACTCGAGCGCTCGTTTACAAACCATTGTTTTTGAAGGAGTCCCCCAACACACTTAGCATTTCGGCATGAATTTCCATTGGCTTTAAACCTTTTTTAACAAAGTATTCAATCACCGTGCGATTCTTTTAATTATCCATTTTTCAAAATGACACTGAGACGTCAACTTCAAGTGGCTTGTAAACAAAATACCAATCACCAATTGATAGAGCGACTTGATACTTCACGGGCTTTTCGGTGGAACATGTGAAAGATAAATCAGTCTTACCAACAAATTTTTTAGTTCTGCTATTAACTTAAACATGGCGCTCCGCGAATTTATTAGACAGCCCTCGTAAATTTCTGCGCAAAACCGACAAAAGATTAAGTACGTTTTTTTCTTTTCTTGGGTTATGTTTATATATCTACAGAGTGATAAAAATAACTGAATCAGTTGGCGATACGATCGTGGGTATCTTTTTACACAACACCAGGTAAAAACGGAAATACTATTTGACATGTAATTTTTAGAATAAATACAAATAGGTTATATCAGTGCAGGGCCCTGACAGCTAACAGGATTTCGAATAATTGAAATAATTTAGATTTTTGCTTTGTGGCTATGGAAAGAAATAAAAAGATGTGGATAAAGGCTCATTCACAGCACTGAAATCATACTTAGAAATTATAATTATATTTAAAAAATATAATTAAAAATTATACTTAAAAATGACTGTCTTAAAACATGTTAAATAGACGTTAACTTAATAATATAATTTATAATTAATGTATTGTGCCATACTTAAAAGCATATACTTACTGCCGCCTGATAACCAAGTAATGCAATTAATTCTTGATCTAATACAATTCATTTTAATACATTTATATTATTTATATTCATATTGAGCAAATTTGACAGGACGTGACATCCGTGACATATTCTGTCATTTTTTGTTCAATCTGATTAGCCCACTTATAATTATAATTATAAATTATAATTATAAGTAAAATATATGAAGTTAGCATAAATTTTTTTATTTAAATTAATTTTATTTCTAATCTAATTTGAAGCTTTCGAACGCTGACACTTGAATGTATTGACATAAACTTATATTTGTCAGTGCTATAAATAAGCCTTAAGGGAAACGATTATTTTAATAAAAAATTGTAAATGTAGCCAAATTTAAAAATTTAAATGTCACTATCAATAATGTCAACGACAGGAAATAAATTTTTGTATCAGCCTTACCAATTTGTAGTAATTTTTTTATTGCCAACTGAATCACTTATTTTTGATCACTATGTATGTCAGTAAAATCAAACTTCTTATTATACCGACGTAAAAATTCTTGTTATCTAATATCTGAGCAATATATCAAATGCATTTAGCAAATCTATGGACAAATTGCTATATTTTTTCCTATTTCGCGTACACAAAGTGTATTTTGTACAACTTAGGTACAATGAACAATTTTGTATGAATAGTGTTTTTGGGATTTTTTAAATTGTGAAGTTGGTAACTTAGTCTAAGTGTCAAATAAGTATCTTTTATTTCAGTTGTCATTACCTGGCATTAATCATGGAAAATTACTGAAATTAGATATTTTATAATAAAATATTTACATCAAACAATAAAGCAGACTTTTAATTTAAAATCCAAGGTATTTATTTGTAGGATTATAACGTAATAAATATAAATTTTAACTCTAATCTAACTTGTAAGTAACTGCTATCAAAATGTCAAAATAAATAAAATCTCAAATGTTTATTAAAATTGTCAATGTTAGCAACCTAGAAAGTAAATGAATGCAAAAAAGGAAAAATAGTATGAAAAACACGTATTACAATGTCCATTTGTAAAACTCGTTTTGCGTTCTTCACCCACGGCTCGATTACGCAAACTGTACTCGTATTACAATAAGGATCATTGTAATACTTGTCGTTCAACATACTCTTGTGTATCAGACATCCGTCGATAAAATGCTTTGTGAGTCCTCGTACTAAAAGGACTCGTCTACGCATACTACCTCCTAAACTAGTGATACAAATAATACAGGTATGGAGTAAGATTTATTTTTAAAACTTAAAAACATCTTCATTTACTATTTGATTACTGGTTCATAATAATTTAATCTAATTTAAAAGAAAAAAATCCATATTCTTTTATAAATTTTTATATATACCGGGTGGCGCTGGAAATCCGTTACATAAGCATTTAACATGGTAAAACAGTTTTTCCTTGCGCGATGCTCCTCAAATTATTTTAGAAATAATTCTTCAAATAAAACTTGTATAGTATAAAATTCTCATTCCACTTACAAATTAGGAAACAAAACTCATTTCGTATGTTTCGTAACTCTAGATATTAAATTTGAAACTTTAGTTTAATAGCGCTAGCCGTGGAATTAAAACTAAAAGACAAACAAATGATTGATGTTTTAATTGTCAAATATTGAGACCAATGGGGACTTATAAATTTGACGACACCCGCGGCGGATCGGCGGCGGACCTCCCTCCACACAATTTAGAAAAGGACAACAAATTTTTAGAAAAAGCGAGGTGATATACCACGGCCGACTCAATTGCATACTCTCCCCTTCAGCACTTCCCCTCGTTGATCCTACGATTTGTTTGTTATTTAGTCAGCAAAGTTTGGTTATGTTATTTTGTGTAGTTTTTGTTATTAATTATCTCTTGTACTAAAGTGTAGTGTTCTTTGGAATTTGAAATACCTCTAAAAAACACAAGTTCACAAATAAATAATGAGTTTAACACAAATGATGTACCGGGGGCACGATTTGTGTTTAAAAACATTGAAATCATTCAGTCTTACAGTTGTAAATATGGTTAGAATGCCGGGGTTTGACGAAAAGTGGAAATAAACATGAATTAATTGCAAGGTATGCACTGAGTAGATCATATACTTAAATAATTATATAAAAATGTTTACGTTTCCTTTCAAAGAACAGTTGTTGTGATCACGTGCTGAATCATATGATAAATGTCAAACTGTAGTGCTAAATCTTGCTCACTACATACTACTTTTACTCGCTAGATGAAGCCCAAAAAGTTTGAATTGTATAAGTCCCTATTAGAGTACCTCTATACAAGAGAGTCGCCATTTCTCCTCCATCCATACATCTTGTACTCAGAGCGGAGTAGATTAGGTGCAAAAGAAAAATAAAAAAAATAATATTACTTTTAATAGTATATTATACACCAAGGTTGTGAAGAGTATAATTATTGACCGAGCGAAAAGATTATAATCCCGAGGGAACCGAGGGATTATAATTCGCGAGGGCAATAATGCTCTTCATAACCGTGGAATATATACTATTTTTTTCACTACTAGCACATAATTTTAATAATTATTTATGAAATTAATCCCACCATAACGTCATTTTACTTTTAAATGTGATGGCATAATTGATGCATAGTTGGCCTAGTAAAATTGTTTATTAAAACAAAAATTGAAATTTTATCATTTCATTGTGACAGTTTTATAAAAATAATCATGTTTAAGTTGTACACCCCCCGAATTACGGGAGATTGTAGAAAATTTAAATGAAAAACTGTTGCCAGAAAAATCGAAACATCTATATTTAAAAGCGTATATAACATTTAAGAATTGGTGCAGTACTAAAGAAGTTATTAAAATTTCTGAAAATGTAGTTCTTGCATATTTCCAAGATTATGTAAGCAATAAATAATCTTCCTCTGCATGGGCTCATTACTCAATGTTGAAATCAACTATTTCTTTAAAAGATATTTGAAACTATTTTAAATTAATTGCATTTTTAAAACGGAAAAATGTAAATTATCACCCAAAAATATCATCAGTTTTCAGTATGGAAGAGATTACAAAATTTCTTACTGGGGCACCTGAAGAATATATTGTAATTAAGGTAAATTTTTAATTTTATTAGATGCGATTGTTTAACAAACTTTGATAAAATTATCATTGTAGGCAGTTCTTATAACTGGTGTTGCGGGTGCATGCAGAAGTGATGAACTTTGCAATTTGCTGACTTCTGATTTAACTGTAAAAGATGATATGATTATTATCAACATCCGGAACACTAAAAATGGATCTTCCAGAAAATTCGTAGTAATGGAGACATTCTGGATTGAAATTTTTAAAAAATATCTTAAAATTAGACAAAATTCAGACATGCCAAAATTATTTATATCTATACGTTGTGGAAAAGCTACTAGACAAAATATTGGTCACAATACCATAGGACAAATGCCAAAAAAAAGTGCCATGTATTTGAAACTTCAGAATCCGGAATTGTACACTGGCCATAGTTTCCAAAGAACCTTGGCCACAATATTAGCTTCTAGGGGTGGTAACATTCTTCAATTAAAGAAGCACGGAGGGTGGAAGTAGCCGTAGCTGAAGGATATGTGGAAGATTCGTTGTCCGTTAAAAAAGGTCAAGTGACATCACCGTCTTCAAGTAATACATTCCCTGATGTTTCTGTTGTGACATCAGCAGAAAACAATATTGAAATCTCATCTACAAGAATGAATGTTGAGACAAGAATGAATGTTGAGGAAACAAATACTATAAATAATACCATAATTAATATACCTTCAACTTCAACTAATTTTCCTACTGGTTCCCTAAAATACTGCAGGATCTGCAATAAATATGACTTGTCATAATTGTACAATTAATTATAATTTTTACAAATAACTTAGCAAGTACTTGTTATAATAGTAATTTATTTATTCACTTAATTTGTGGTTCTAACCATAATTATTGTCTATGTTGTATTGAATTTTGTCTGTTAGTAGTGTAAGCTAACAATAACCTAAAATAAAAGTCATTATTAATAGAAAAGATTGAATTTTCGTTTACTTACTGTAGTGTTCGGGACAGGTTTAGATTAAGAAGCATCACATGATTTAACAAACTTTATTCGACTCTGGGCTCGTCACTATCCGAATGCTATGCTTACACATATGTGCTCATTGACAGGTTGTATCATCTGATTGTGATCGCACAGTTTTTGGTTGCACGGTTGAAGCATTTGTATTATTTATTGTTAAATCACAAATATTATTTAAAAGTATTATTTTTAAATAGTTTTTTTTTTACATTGAATAAGCAAAATTGACATGAAAGAAATGTCAAGTATTTAATATGTTCTCGGCGCGAAAAACAAATATTCAAATTAATCCGAATTTTTAATATTGAATTAACCTGTTTAATCAACCATTTAAATTCATAAAATATTAATAAATAAAGTCTCTTGGTTATACGTAAACTTGCTATAAACATTTCCGATTTAAAACTGTCACAGAATTATCAAAAAATGTAAATTTATTCATTATTAACTTATTATCGGTTATTAATGAAAAATTATATACCGGTAACCATGGACGGGTTGAGAAATTCAATTTCACGGCACTCTATTCGGTCAATAAAGTACCTTTTTGTACTAGTAGTGAAAAAAAGTTTATTTTATAAGAATTTATATAAAAAAGTTGTTTTTCTTATTAAAATAATGTTACAATAGTATTTATGTAAATGAAATTATTTAGCCTGCTATTACTTAATACATTTTGAGTTATTGTTATATTCAGTGCATTATGAACTTAAACTTCATAGAATTAATTGTTATTATTTGATTTTGACGTATAAAATCGTTATTATTAACACTATAACAATTATTATAACTGTTTATTCACTAGGCTCGCGGATTAAACCTTCACTTATCTCACTTATTGTATAAATATCTATTGATTAATATTCAAAAGTAAAGGAAATTATTTAAAAATTTACTTCACAAGGAACTGAACGGTCAGTTAGTTCCCAATTAAATCGTTTAATTTTTATTTGCCAGTGCTTCTTTCTGATTTTTCGGAAAATATTTCAATAGGAACCCTTTTTCTCCTCTAATAGCAGAATAGTCAACCATTATAAAAGATGTTCTATAAAATCTAAGCAGCAAAATACATAAAGATATAATTTGACACAAACTAGCCGATCATTTTCTAGCATTTAAAACTCAAATCTACGTACTACGGCAATGCTAATTAAAATTATATAAAACGAAAGAAAACAATAATCCGCCACAAAACACTCAAATACAACACTTCCGCATTATACACAACTGACAAACGATTTTTGACCTTATATCACAGTTCAGCGGGAAACGCTCATGTTTATACACTCTTGTAAAGAGGTACTCTATTTCCAACTAAACTCACAGTGTCGCAGTTTATTACCAAACTGCCGGTTGGATTCTAGCAAGTCATACATTTATATAATATGAATAAGTGGCCACCTTATAGTATCCGAATTTGATAAATACAAGTAACTGTATTTATATTTTTTACAAATCACATATTATCTTTCGCCGGGATTCGAACATGGTTCAGTTGACGTCACAATGACCCTAGACATGTGCGTGACCCGCCCGACCACCTTGCCGACTCATATTTGTTATTCTTATTAAAAGATAATAATTAACGTAAGAAATAAAGATTATAATACATATTTATATTTTCTTTTTTTGAAATTATAACTCATACGATTTACAACGATTTAATAAACTACTTATTACCTCCCGTCATACCGTAGGTAAGGGAGGTAATATAATCGTGCTAAAAATTCGATGGTGATTTTTCAGTAAATAAGCACAAATTAGAGTCCCCACAACACGTTTTTACTATTTTTACGATGATGTGTGTGTGTGTGTGTGTGTGTGTGTGTGTGTGTGTGTGTGTGTGTGTGTGTGTGTGTGTGTGTGTGTGTGTGTGTGTGTGTGTGTGTGTGTGTGTGTGTGTGTGTGTGTGTGTGTGTGTGTGTGTGTGTGTGTGTGTGTGTGTGTGTGTGTGTGTGTGTGTGTGTGTGTGTGTGTGTGTGTGTGTGTGTGTGTGTGTGTGTGTGTGTGTGTGTGTGTGTGTGTGTGTGTGTGTGTGTGTGTGTGTGTGTGTGTGTGTGTGTGTGTGTGTGTGTGTGTGTGTGTGTGTGTGTGTGTGTGTGTGTGTGTGTGTGTGTGTGTGTGTGTGTGTGTGTGTGTGTGTGTGTGTGTGTGTGTGTGTGTGTGTGTGTGTGTGTGTGTGTGTGTGTGTGTGTGTGTGTGTGTGTGTGTGTGTGTGTGTGTGTGTGTGTGTGTGTGTGTGTGTGTGTGTGTGTGTGTGTGTGTGTGTGTGTGTGTGTGTGTGTGTGTGTGTGTGTGTGTGTGTGTGTGTGTGTGTGTGTGTGTGTGTGTGTGTGTGTGTGTGTGTGTGTGTGTGTGTGTGTGTGTGTGTGTGTGTGTGTGTGTGTGTGTGTGTGTGTGTGTGTGTGTGTGTGTGTGTGTGTGTGTGTGTGTGTGTGTGTGTGTGTGTGTGTGTGTGTGTGTGTGTGTGTGTGTGTGTGTGTGTGTGTGTGTGTGTGTGTGTGTGTGTGTGTGTGTGTGTGTGTGTGTGTGTGTGTGTGTGTGTGTGTGTGTGTGTGTGTGTGTGTGTGTGTGTGTGTGTGTGTGTGTGTGTGTGTGTGTGTGTGTGTGTGTGTGTGTGTGTGTGTGTGTGTGTGTGTGTGTGTGTGTGTGTGTGTGTGTGTGTGTGTGTGTGTGTGTGTGTGTGTGTGTGTGTGTGTGTGTGTGTGTGTGTGTGTGTGTGTGTGTGTGTGTGTGTGTGTGTGTGTGTGTGTGTGTGTGTGTGTGTGTGTGTGTGTGTGTGTGTGTGTGTGTGTGTGTGTGTGTGTGTGTGTGTGTGTGTGTGTGTGTGTGTGTGTGTGTGTGTGTGTGTGTGTGTGTGTGTGTGTGTGTGTGTGTGTGTGTGTGTGTGTGTGTGTGTGTGTGTGTGTGTGTGTGTGTGTGTGTGTGTGTGTGTGTGTGTGTGTGTGTGTGTGTGTGTGTGTGTGTGTGTGTGTGTGTGTGTGTGTGTGTGTGTGTGTGTGTGTGTGTGTGTGTGTGTGTGTGTGTGTGTGTGTGTGTGTGTGTGTGTGTGTGTGTGTGTGTGTGTGTGTGTGTGTGTGTGTGTGTGTGTGTGTGTGTGTGTGTGTGTGTGTGTGTGTGTGTGTGTGTGTGTGTGTGTGTGTGTGTGTGTGTGTGTGTGTGTGTGTGTGTGTGTGTGTGTGTGTGTGTGTGTGTGTGTGTGTGTGTGTGTGTGTGTGTGTGTGTGTGTGTGTGTGTGTGTGTGTGTGTGTGTGTGTGTGTGTGTGTGTGTGTGTGTGTGTGTGTGTGTGTGTGTGTGTGTGTGTGTGTGTGTGTGTGTGTGTGTGTGCCTGTGTATGACGATTTTTTCGTCCACGATAACTCTTATAACAAACTACCAAATATATATATTTTTCATATTTAAGCTTCCTGCATTTATATTACGAGTTGATTAGATTTTGAGTAAAATTGGATAAATGGTGATACTTTAGTTGAAGCCCATAACAGTTTTAATAAAAAAACTATATTAAAATATAATCCACAACTTTTCTATTTTAGTATTTAAGACTTTTATACCATGGAAAACAACATTTTGGCTAAAATTAATCAACCAGAAATGATACTTTACTTGAAGCTCTGAAAAGATTTTCGTGAAAAATATATTACGATATACTCCAAAACTTGTCAAATTTAGTATTTACGACTTTTATATGGAGGGGATCAACATATTAGATTTTAGATATAATTGATAAACCGGACGTGATACTTTATTTGAAGCTCTGAACAGATTTTCGTGAAAAATAAATTACGATATACTTCAAAACTTGTTAAATTTAGTATTTACGACTTTTATATACAGGGGATCAACATATTAGATTTTAGGTACAATTGATAAACCGGACGTGATACTTTATTTGAAGCTCTGAACAGATTTTCGTGAAAAATATATTGATACAATCAAAAACTTTTCAAATTTGGTATTTAAGACTTTTATATTAAAAAGAATGACATTTTTTCTAAAATTAATAAATCGGAAGTGATACTTTAGTTGAATTTCTGACAGATTTTTTTAAAAAATATACTGATATATTGAAATATATTTGTCAAATTTAGTATTTAAGACTTTTGAACGGGAAGCAACATATAAGAATTTGGCTAAAATTGATAAACCGGAAGTGATACTTTATTTGAAGCTCAGAACAGATTTTCGTGAAAAATAAATTGATACAATCCAAAACTTTTCAAATTTTGTATTTAAGACATATATTAATGGGAACGACATATTAGATGTTTTCTAAAATTGATAAACTGGAAGTACTACTTTACAGGAAGCTATAAATAGATTTTCTTGAAAATATCTATTAAAACATGATCCAAAACTTTTCAAGTTTGCTATTTAAAACACGTGTATAATTTGAAACAACATTAGATTTTGACTATACCTATATGATAAACCGGAAGTGGTACTTAATTTGGAGCTCTTAACAGATTTTCGAGGAGAAACATTATAAAATATAATCCAAAATTTGGTATTACAGACTTTTCTATTTATTGGAACAACAAATTAGATTTTGTTTACAAACGATCAACTGGCAGTGATATTTAACTTAAAGCTCATTGCTATTTCAAACATGGAATTGACGGGAGGTCATGTGTTGGCCATATCAGATTTTTTCTTCGTTATTTTAACCTTCTGTCGGGCGCGGGGTCTGGAGTAACGAGAACGGGCGCGGTATATCAAAATGATCACGCTACGTAAATGTAGTGTCCTGGCAGGATTTTCTAAATAAATTATCTATGTAACTTGGAAAGTTAATTATATTACGAAAAAATTGGAAGGAAATTATAAGAAAATGCATAAGAATATGAAAAAACACAAAAAAAGATATATTAAAATAAAATAACAAAATTATATTTTTTTACAAAATCTGAACTCTCTTAATAATTTTTTATGATAAATTAACTGAAAAATAAAGTAAATACCTTATGAAAACGTTAAATGGAAATTATACTAAAAAGGCAAATTTATAAAACTTATATATTTTTAAATTATGATGGGAACGGGCGCGGAGTATCAGAATGATCAACCTCGCCCGAAGGAAGGTTAATGTGAAATCATCAAACTTTTTGATATTTTTCTTCTTTCATTTTCCCACAGACTTTCCGCCATCCATAATTGATTCCTGGTCCGATTAAAATTGCCCACACTAAAATTTTACTATAATAGTGAATAATGACGCTACGGTGCATCTCCATAATATGCGCTAAACAATCTTTATGTGGATAATTTTTGGTCCGTTGTCTTTTTTGAAACTTTACGGCTGGTAGCACGAGCGTGGTTCTAACAGCGGTGTCAACTAAAACCATGTTAACGTCAACAACTTGGCACATACTTCAGTGTTACTAATATACTAATTAAGCCGAAAATGTACTGACAGCCATATTCAATAAATTTGGCGGCATTATTTGAAATGATTTAATATGATTTGTTTCTTGACTTGTTCGTCATATAAATAATTTACAATAATGAAGCCAAATTTTGATTAGGGCTGTCAGTACATTTTCGGCTTAATCAGTATATTCGCAACACCGATTTTGTAACAACCCTGAAGTACGTATGTGCTAAATCGTTAATGTGGTTCTAGTTGACACTTGTTTTAGAATCACGTAAAAAACCTCCTTCATGGTAATTAAGTAAACAACAGTACCTTGGGAATATGAATTCCTCGATGAATTCTGACTGTCACTTGTCATTTTCATTGCTTGTAAATTAAATAAAAATATCCCCTAGTAGCACGTTATAATTACGAGTAGGTACAAAAAAAAAAAATTACAAAAATTACCTCTTACTAAGTTCTGTAAAATACGAAGGCAATTAAAAAAGTGATCGTAAATTAGATATTAAAAAATATATACTCTTAATATAACATTGTGACAATCACTTTACAATGTAAATCCTCTTCATTTTCTTCCCGACAGAAATTCTGATACATATAGCAATACTGCAAATTTTTCGTATTTTTTATTTTTATATCAATACAAAAATATCGTTTTCTTTATTACAATTTCCTAAAATTAAATTTGTTTAACTTTATCTCGTCTCACATACATTCCAATTAGGTACGTATGAGTAACAAAACAAAATTTAAACTGTAAAAGTAAGTAATTAACGCATTAATAAGAGGTATTTAATTAAGGAGAGTCGTCGATAATGCTTAATGTGTTGATATTTTCAAATATATCATGTGCAATATATAAAAGCCATGCAATTTAATCTTCACTCCAACCTTATACTTGTAAGATAATTTTTTCAGGGGACCCTCCAAACTAAGAGTCGCAGGCGTGTGACTGCCACAATCAACGGCAATAAAGTGCTAGAAAAAAGGTAGTAATGAACAATTTTTTAATTATTTAATACCTAGAAACAATTTTTACCAGTTTATACAGAATAAAGTAATTCTTTACTCTTTATTTTGAAAAAGGGTCATTACCGAGGTCATTTCCTTCTCAGAAAATGCGGATATTCTGCACGTTGAACAATATATTGATGCGACAAGTGTGTATGGTGAGTGTCATATTTTTTAATGCGTGAAAAGTTTACCACACGGGCTGAAGGGCGAGTATTATAAATTCCACAAAGTTCAAAATACACTTTACGTGCAAATTGTATACATCATTTTTGTACCCCATCAATACTAGTTATAAATTACCTTAATAATATTTTTATTTTTAAGTTTCAGTCATCAGAATCATGAAATCTAACTACCACCCTGTTCATTTTTATCGTAAGTTAGTAAATAAGATTCGAATTTAATAGTCACAATTATGTTACGTCCTTACATGTTGTACTCTTATTTCGTGTGTTAGTTCTTCTTGCAAAAGGGATGTATATTTTTTTGAACCAGAAGATGCTCTTGACGCATTCAGTATTGCTACTCTGAACTTGTTGCCACATACGATCTACAAAAGGAGTATGAAATAACAATTTTTTGAAGAACACATAAAGTCAAAAATAATAACAAACAACTCTTATTTTCTAACTCACTATCAACTAATATGACAGATAACAGGTTACACTGTTATTATATTAGAAGTTTGTCGAGATTTTTCAATAAAAAACAAATCAGCAATTTAAAAAATCTGATGAGGCCAGCACAAGACCTCCCGCCATTTCCATGTTTATAATAGCAATGAGCTTTACATAAAGTATCACTTCCCAAATCCAATTTGTAGTTCTAATAAATAGAAAAGTCTGTAATACGAAATTTTCGATATTTTATTGTTTTTCTTTGAAAATTTTTACGAGTTCTAAATTAAGTACCACTTCCAGTTTATCATATGTAGTCAAAATTTAATATGTAGTTTCAAGTTATATATAAGTTTTAACAAAATTTAAGAAGTTTTGGAGCATATTTTATTATATTTTTTCAAGAAAATTTGTCTAGAGCCACTTCCGGTTTATCAACATTAGCAAATATCTAATATGTCGTTCACATTAATATAAAAGTCTCAAATTTCAAATTTAAAAAGTTTTGTATTACATAAAAATATATTTTTCACGGAAATCTGTTCAGTGCTTCAAATAAAGTTTCACTCTCATTTATCAATTTTAGCCTAAATCTAATACTTTGTTCGCCATGATACAAAAGCCTTAAAGGCTAAAAATTTATTGCATTTTAATATAGTTTTTCTATAACCTTCAAGTAAAGTAACTCTTCCGGTTGTCTAATATTACCCAAAATCCAATAACTCTTTATATGAATGCGGAAAGCTTAAATACGGAAAAAAGAACTTTTTGGAAGTTCGATATAAAGGTTATCGTGGACGAAATAATCATCACCCACACACACATCATTGCAAAAATAGTGAAAACGTGTTGTAGGAACTCTAATTCGTGGTTATTCATTGAAAACTCACTATCGAATTTTTGAACCAAAAACAGAGTTTTCGCATAACGTCAAAACAATTAGCGTGAACGCTATAGCTCATTTTGACTTCAATGCGCAAGCGTACGTTATGTATATAGCGTTTAACCTTATTTTTCCAGAAATAGCGTTCGTCGAAACAACTTTATATTTGACGTTAATGCCGACATAACCAAACTTTTAGAGGAAGATAGCTGCAACGTTTTAGTTACATTTTATTTTGCGCAACTGTATGTAGAAGTTGCAAGACTGTAATTAAAATTTGTATTTAAAATGTTATTTGAGTGACAATTTATTAAGGCATCGTTGAAATCTTTCTCACTTAAATTTGCTAACTCAGTAATCAAAATAAGACTGTCTAATTCGCCTTCCATTTTTCTTGTGTGACAGATAAAATAACGTGTACAGTATGTGAAAACATATTTTCATGTACAGAATAACGTTCACGTTACCTGGAATTTTAAGGTTCACGCTATCTACATATTTTGACGTTATGTGAAAACTCTCTTTTACCTCCCTTATGGTATAACGGGAGGTAAAAACCAGTGTTTCATCATGTATTTCATTAAACTATGTAAAAAAGTTACTACAGCGTGCAAAAAATGATACTTTAGCCTTCGTAAGTACAGTAAAAACAACTTATTTTAGATAAAGGGCGTAGAAAATATATTATTTTATGTATTTCTAATCATGTCAATACTATCTCTTTTTGAATGACAAATATATAAAATTTTGTGAATTAGAGATGACCTTGACCTTTTCTATAATTTTATATAAGTTGACGAGTTCCTTTGTATGCATAACGCATGAAAATATTAACTGTCTACTTACACTTTAATAATGGTTTTTAGTTTGGCGCGAGTATAATAATTGTAACGTATTAAATTTATAAATTAAATGTAGTGAGCATTGTTAAAATGTTTGTCTATGATAGCAGTGAAAATAATCCACAGGCGTGATTAAAGATTTATACCGCACACTGTTTCGTCATCTTCTTATAATAAATCACTACAAAAACAATATCTTTCTAACGTTTAGAAATTATGAGCTCTACTACTTACCATGATGTTTACAAATACAATATCTGGCATTATATTGCAAATATATATATATATATATATATATATATATATATATATATATATATATACCGGGTGGCGCTCGAAATCCGTTACATAGGCATTTAATATGGGAAAATCGTTTTTCCTAGCGCGTTGCTCCCCAAATTATTTTAGAAAAAAAATCTTCAAATTAAAGTTGTAGAATATAAAATTCTGCATGTAAATCAGTAAACAAAATTCATTTCGTATGTTTAGTAACTCCAGAAATTGAATGTGAAAATTTTGAAAATTTCAATTTAATAGTGCTAGCCATGGAATTAAAAAAAAGACATACAAATGTGATGATTTAAATGTCAAATATTGTAATTTTTTGTCCAGAAAAATGAGTATTTGAACAGTATAGAAGAATTAAATTATTATTCTGCTTCAGAATTTTACGTTATGATAATTTTATTAAAAAATTAAAATGTAAATAAATTTTTATGACAAAAACACACGTTTGTTTCTTAAGCTTTTTGTTAATTCCATGGCTATCACTACTTTTGAGTAGATTTTCGACATTTTCATACCTAATTTCTGCTGTTACAAAGCATGCAAAATTAATTTTGCTTATTGATTCAAATGCAGAATTTTACGTTCTACAACTTTTATTTGAAGAATTCTTTTCTAAAATAATTCGGGGAGCAACGCGCTAGGAAAAACGGTGTTCCCATGTTAAATGCCTATGTAACGGATTTCGAGCGCCACCCGGTATATATTTTCACTACTAATAGTGTCTATGCAATTAATTTCTTAAAGTTCGTTTCAACTCAGACGTTGTATATCTTTGTTAAACTTTTATTTATAGCATATCACTTGACTTATTACTATTATTACTGGAGAAATATCAAAAACTACAGCAAAGAGTAAATAATAATTTACTAGAAAACTTAAATTTTTATATCATATCAACATCATAATATAGTTTTTAAGTAAACAACTATCACAAACATTTCAAAAACGATTTTATTAGATACCACAGAAATACATTTTCAGAAATCTTTAATACTCTTATTGTTAGAAACACATACATCTTTTAGCTGCATACTGCTATATTTATTGACAATGACATTTTTTAACTTCAAACTTTTAAAGAATCGTCGAAAGTATAAATATGTTACTTCTTTGCAGAAAAGAATAAAACTTTAAATGTACCTACAAATAAGAAAATTTTATAAAATCATATTCTTTCACAACGGAATAATACATTCCATGAACTTTATAAAGTTATAAGCGTCAAAGTTTCCGCTCTAGAAATAATTGGAGAAAATGTCTGACTACGAGTATAATACATTATGAAAGATACGAGTATAAATACAAAAGATTTAAAAATATACAGTGTCATTTTTGATCATATATTTATGTATATTTATATAATTGCAAATTACATTTCCCGAAATTTTAAATTTAATTTAAATTGATTTTGTTGGTGATAACCTACAATAAGTCTATTAGGGTTTATAATGATATTATGGGGAAACAAATAATGGGAAACGTGTAGAGGGAAAATCAATATTTATTTAATAGCAACACAAAATATAGAAAACGAAAAACATAAAAATGTAACTTGACAGTTTTAGAAAAATATGAAATATGTTTTTGGTTTCATCCATAACTATGATTTTTTAATTTCATTGTTATGGATGCAGTAGGCGGTTTCTACAATATCATTATTCTTATTTATCACATTCATATAAATAAATATCAGAAAAATATCTAGGTAATAATTTTCATTTCAACATACTGTTCATTGTAGATTTTCGGTTATTAATTGTCTATTCTGATCTTGTTGTACAATTTTTAACATCTTGATAATTTGACAAGAATGCAAGCAATTGTTATTAGGTATTTTATACGTTTTTGTTTTATATTTTTTATTTGCATGTTTTATATTTTACGTTATACTGAATCGTAAACCTCTTATAACAGAGCTCTATCTCTAGTGGTTAGAAAGGTTTTTACGGGCCCCGCCCGTTACAGAATATACAGGCTGTTGAAACCATAGCAACATTTTATATACTGTTCTATTTATTCGTTATTTCGCCATATGTTTTCAAAGACTATTTCGATCAAATAGCTTAATGTGTTGTGGTGTGTTTCAATATTTTTTTCAAGTTATTTACGATCCAGTATATCATAAAACATTGTACAATGCTCAACCGTTACCCGAAATTTACGTGCTCGCATGGATAACAAGCTCGTTTCGCTCACTCCTTAGGTACCGTGCTCGCCCATAAAGTTCTAAGTAACGGTCTTGCAATGTAATTTACTATTCTATAAGAATATACATATTTTCTACAATTAAGTGAAAGTGATATATATATATATATATATATATATATATATATATATATATATATATATATATATATATATATTTATTCTTACCAAACCTGAAGATTACGTGGGTTTTAGATATTTTAATAATTCAAGCAATAAACGGAAATTGATCAAAATTCTTAAAAATTGACATTACCGTTGAGTGTCCCGTTAAATTAATGGGACATGAAAAGAGCCTCCCGGCGAGTGTGAAGACATTCGGGCGTCCCCTGGGCAACGGTACCTGAGTGCCAGCCAATCTTTCTACAACTGCACTACATGTCACGAGGATGAAGAAAGAACTTTACCAGGACCATGTTTGACATTTTGACATTGACATTATATTAAACCTAAAGCCTGCTCAAATTCATTCTAATGTAGTGCAGATACGAATAAATAAATAAATAAATAAATAAATAAATAGGTATATACGTATTTTTCTTTTATAAAGGTATATACATACGAAAAATTTTAAACTAAAATTTTCAGTTATTCATTTAATTAATATATACTTTATACAAGGAACTGGTCACCTTGGAAAATTCCGAAATTTATCACAAAATACACAAAATTAATTTTGCTTACACATGTGATTGACTCTACAAGTTATACATATTTTGATCATGAAAATGTTTAAAAAATACATAAATATTAAACGTTTGAAAATTTAGCAAAACACAATATTATCTACTTTTCTCAGTTGATATTTTATTTACGCCAATAGTAAATACTGGTATTCATATATCACGTCTCTCAAGTGTTCCTAATAAATAAATTACAACTTACGGTCATTTACTTATTATAGCAGTCCACGTTACCAGCATGATTTTTTATTATAAACCAATAAATCATTTCTCCCTTGGATGTTCTTTAACCGAATCTGTACACTTTCAAAACCATTGGTGCAGGTTGATGGTTCCACCATATATCGCGGTGACGTACCATCACAATATCACAAAACTGTCACTCTAATAGCCACACTGCCTTACTATTTGTTAATATTTCTTATTACATTCCCTACGCAACAATATAATCATTCTTTATTGTAGGGCCTTCGAGTCCTTGTAAATATTGCTCCATGAAAAGAATAATTGGTGAAAAGGGAAAAAAATGTTGGAAACCCATGATTCGCATAATGCCTCCCGTTAATTCCATTGTATTTTTTTATAAAATATCGTATAAAAGATTTTTAATAAAAATATAATATGTATATTGAACGTATTACAATTTCTGTTTCATCAAAATTATGTCACAAACTTAAAATAAAGTAAACTACCCTGAATTTGTGATACTGACATTTACCTGCCAGTTTTAACAGAGTTAACAAAAAATATTTAAATATCTCAACTTATTTTCATGGCGTATCACCGACAGTGACACTTATTATAACGAATTACTTGTTTTTTTTTTAATTTTAAAGTCATAGAAGTAACAGAGGGTATAAAAGAAATAGGTACGTAAAAAATAAAATATATTTTTTTAATACTGATAATAACATAAATCTTAAAATATTATATTTAGAAGGATTTTTTTAAACAAATCTATTTTGAGCTTCATGTTAAGTTCTATTTTCAGCATTATAACTAAAAACTAATTAGCCCTTCCTTGTAGAAATGAAGAATATCAGATTGCATATTTTCGTTTTTTAGTATTTGAGAAATCATTTCGCCATTATAGTTAATGTATACTCACTCTCTCATTCATTCACGTTCTACTCTCATTCTCGCCCACAAGCACATATAACAGTATTATCACTGTAAAAATGTTAAAATTGCATTATATAGACGTGCTTATTTTCAAAAACTTCCATGTACGATATTTAGCATGATACCTACATAGGTAAGGAAGGTCAAAATCGGTGGAGAATTATAAGCAAATCTTATAAAATTTCTTAAAACCTTATCGTTTCTTCATAAAATTTGATGTCTTTCAATATCCGGAAGCAAATTAGTTACTGATGTTGTGTGGTAAATATTCATTATTGAATAATGTTATTAATTTTCTATTGTAGGTCAAAAGAATAAACAGATGTTTTAATACTAAATTGATGAATCCGTTCTGAAAGAAGCGGCGTTTTGTTCCTTTATATTGTCAAGGAAATTCTAGCTTTGCAAGTAATTTTAAAAGTGAACAGATATAAATGAATCGTCTGAATTCCTTAGCAGTGGAAAATAAAGATTTCTTATTGCTCTTTGCGCATCCGTACCATCAATAAAACATCCCCATTATTTATCCCCTTTATTTCAGATTCCAATTCCAAGTAAAATATAACCCTCAGTCGGTAAGTTTAAGCAACTAAACACCCCCTTTCACAGCAAAAAGTTTTCGATTATTAAGACCATCTGTGGTTGAATTAGAGAGTTGGCGTGTTAGAGAAATGCTCTCTCGGTTTCCCGCAATTCCGCCGGACGATCAAATCAAATCGAGGATCAATTCCTTACTTCTGATTTATACCACAATAAGGGGTGGATGACGCTACTGTGTTGGATTAGGGTAAGCATAGGCTTCAAATTTCAAGCTTTACCGCAAAAACTAGGTAATATTTGAAATATTTGTAATTAATTAAATATTGCGGATATTTTCAATTCATTAATAAGTTGTATTACACAAAAAAATGTTTATTTCAAAAGCTACTGCATAATCCTTTGTACATAAATCAGTGCATACCTCGCTGTAATATTTTACACAGAAGATTAAATTAATTAAATACCCGAATGACATCACACAAAATAATTTAATAATGGCTTGTGAACTTACTAATTCAAAAGTAGTAGTATATACCGAGAGTATTGTTTATCAATGGACATCGGCGTATGTCATTATCATAGTTACGTTTAAAATGATTGACAGCAATGTATAACCGCGTTTTTTTTAACTGGCCCACAGAACTGGACATAGGAAGTTATCATAGTCATCGAACTGTCATATTCCAAAATGATGTATTAAGAAAAAGTACAAATCATAACATTATAAGTGCAATATGAGTCTACGGTAAGTTTCCAGTTTATTTGCTGCTACTTTTAATAAGCGACCGAGAGCAGCAACTATTAGAAAAATCTATAATAATATAGAACTACAAGATGAATCAATGGACAGGTTTAAAAGAAGATCAGGACAAGTAAGGTAATTAGTAATAAGAAACATTAAATTATACAGTTAAATGAAAATGACAATACCCCTTCGATATATAAACAATTTCTGAAATTTACACATGACAGTTCGATGACTGACAATTCCCTATGTCCAGTTTAAAAGAAATCGCGGTAATATACAGCTAACAATAATTTTAAACGTAACTATACTAATGACATACGCCCATGTCCACTGATAAAAAACTAGAATAGAATACCTCAAAAAGTACAATCATACGCTAACAATATGTTCTAGATTATAGTGACAAATAAAAAAATATTCTAATAAACTTTTGACCAGAATAGAATCGCTAACTAACTTAACTTTAGTAATTATTACGAAATATGCAGAGCGATTTCCTTCAGCAGTCATAAATGCGTTAGCTTTATCAGATATTGCCAAACTTGTTGAAGAATACCAGGAGTTTTCCGTATAATGTCAAATGAATTTATAATCCTCTGCAAAAGTTCATCAATATATACTTTGTATTGGGTATGCGTCGTAAACAAAAGTTTTGAGATGATTCTAAATAAACAATTAATATGATTGATATCTATTGAGTAGTCTCAATTTTAGACCTTTTTTATCAATCCACCATTAATCTTGATAATTAAAAAAATATTAGTTAATTGGACACAAGACAACTCCGTTATGTCATATTCCCAGCCTCAGCAACAAGAAATCTGGGAATCTGAGAAATTTGATCAAACCTAAACTTGCCTGATACTCGTATATCCTTACCAAATACAGCTTTACTTGCTTAAACTTTACAAAATAGAGACCATTTACCAATGTACAGTAAACTCAATTATATTTGCGGACATGATTTATGACCTTTCATTTCTAAACAATACTTATTTCTGTTTCATACTTTCCAATTAAAAATTAATACAGAAATCAGCCATATTGTTCATTTTATAAATTTTATTTTCTTAAATTATAAAGCAAAATAGATAGATAGATGGTCAATTCTCCATGTAATTCACACATTAACTAGACACAACGATTATTGAACAAGAGCACGTTGGGGGTTCAAGCAAGTTGTTAAATTCGAGCTGCGATGTGAGATGTGTGATGTTTTCAGATGTACCGTTAAAAATAAATCTTTCTTAAAAACTTCAAGATACGGCCTTGTATTTGATAGAAAAATTGATCTAGAGTTTTAAAGTATTTTAGAAGGTTTGTATGGTAGTGACAAAATAATTATCGATCAAAGCAGCAGCTTGAAGCTTTAACGGAGCCTGAAATATATGTTTTTAGAAACAATCTACCATGTAATGTTCAATTTTATTTATATGTAATAAAATAAAACCGAGGTTTCAACGTACCTATGTGTAATTTGCAAACAAGCCGTATGTCATTAAATATAATAAAGCACAGGTCTGGGTTTACATCTGCAGTGGGGCAGTAACAAGTATCAAAGAAATTTATTTCGTTTTAAACTCCAAATATATTGATTCAATAAATGTTTATAACTAAAAATTGTATTTCTTAGCAATGATCTAAATATTGCTACGGTTACAATAAATATGTGAATAACTAAAATTAATGAGGTACATTTACACCCTATTTGAATTTAATATAAGAAAAACAGGTTAAGTGCAAGGACAATCCAGTATAATATATTTCAGAAAGTATTACACATATAATATTAAATGATATGTCACAAGAAAGGGAAATTATCCATGTATGAAACTCGCGCTTGATAACTCCGCTTCACATATCCAAGTGGCACCGCGATCTCAGTATTCAAATGGCGACTACGCAACAGAATTCGTTTTGTATAGAGTACGCACAATGTTTATCGGTTGTTACGGTACAACATGCGTTCCGAAGACAATGTAGAACAGAATCGCCAGGTCATTAGAACATTCAGTTTTGTATTGCCTTTGGAATACCTGTTGTACCATAACAACCGATAAACATTGCACGTACTCTAAGCCCATTTTAAATACTGTAGTTGTGCCATATGAACGTGTGCAGTGAAGTTCTCAATCTCCAGCGTACGTTCTAAACTTGGACATTTTTCCTTTCTTGTTGTCATTTAATATTATATCAGTAATACTTTCTGAAATACATCATTTTAAAATATTTTTTTTTTTTGTAGTAACCTGTGTAATACAGATATTTTTGTATGAAGATATATTTACGTTTTTATAACATAATTTAATCACCCTTATTTTGTAAGAAAGTTGTTATTTTGTACCAACATTGCTATAGCATATAACCAATATAAATTGCGAGCACTGAATAAAATATGAAAATGACAGGGTTTACATTAGTTTATATTGATTAAAATTTATAGCAACGGTGCTAAGACTTAACAACTTTCTTACAAAACAGGGCTGTATATTGTAATTTAGCATTTTGTGAGTCTTTGTCCAAGAGTTATGTCTAAAGAGCGGATTATATGCAGTAAAAAAGTATCAAAATATGCATGCAATATGCATGAAAAAATTATCAAAATATGCACCATATATGCAAAACAAACTGTAAATATGCATATTTTTATTAAAATATGCAAAAAATTGGTCAGTTGCTTTTGAATATTGTACTCAAATATCTGATAATTTTTTATCTTATTTCCATTTTTATATACATTAGGTAGGCACGGGAAAAGTATTAAAATATATATATATATATCACATGGTTAATTATAATTTAAAATAATACCTTAAATAGAATAACAAAAATAAAAAAACGGTTCAGTTTGTAAATAAAACTAATAATAACAAAAAAAAAAATAACGGTATAGACAAAACTATTGCAGATCACAGCTTTACACTATTCTGTGGGAAATTATACTTGCAAACGTCACATACATAATACTCGTAGACTGTGGAAGTACGACGTCAAAATCGAGCGGGAATTACAAATCAAAGTAGGCGTCCAGTTTTTTTTAACTGCATTTTAAAAGAGTTTATAGTGAACCGTATATACCACCAAATTTAAATAGTTGCTATGTGGCTTAATTTGAAAAGTTTAATGATGTGCTTTTGTTACATATTCATATTTTATATATTTAAAGTAAATCATACTTAATAAAGTAAGCTTTATAAGAAATCTTTTTAATTATAAAAAAGTTTTGTATTTATACTTGATGACAGATGACAGTTATTTAAATTTGACTACGTATGGTTCACAATAAACTCGTTTAAAATGCACATAAGAAATCGAAAGCCCATTTTCAAGAATTGTAATTTCCACCTGATTTTGACGTCATATTATTGCCGCATATACATAATAAAATAAAACACAAACGTATTTTATTTAAATAGAAAAAACAAAAAAAAATTCACTAAAAATAATTTTTATTTTTAAAAAGTATTAAAATATGCACCCAATATGTATTTATGCAAAAATTTAAAAAATATGCAGTAAAATATTAATATATGCACAATATGCATTTTTTAATTTAATATTTGTCACAGCTTTTAATGAAACGTGGACATATGAAAAGATTTTGTTGATATGCCGAATAAAAACTGTATGCAATCCGCTCTTTGGTTATGTCTACTCGTACATTTTGTTCAAAATTTAGTGATCATTTACTTTGAACAATCTAGTACCAAGTAGCCGCGTGCCTAGTTCAAAGTTACTGTATTATTTGTTCTCCCCTCAAACTACTAATAATTATTGTTATTGTTCAGAATATCAGTTAAAATACGACAAATAAGACATAAGTAATTGAAGAGACAAAACTATTTTATTATAAAGCAAAAATATATGTGACTACAGAAATGACAATAAAATTTCTTCTTTTTTATTCCCTGTATCTAAAAAGGTGACGATCTATACCAACTTGATCAAAAAATAAACTTTAATATCTTCAACATTCTCTCTTAAAGTTTATTCCTAAACGAGATCGATTTTTCTGGAATGCTGGCTTCGGTAACGCTTTTGTAAAGATGTCTGCAGGCTGTTTTGTACCCTGAATATGATAAATATGAAAACTACTTTTTAAATATTGTTCTCAAATATACAAAAATCTGACTTCAATGTGTTTAGTGCGATTATGAAACTGGGTTTTTCACCAATTTAATCGCACTAGCATTATCAATTTTTAATATAGGAGATTTTGAAGTTGACCCATTTCGGACAGCAATCTCTTCAGCTATACCAACTCCTTCGCAGCTTTACTTGCTGAAATAAATTCAGCTTCCGTAGTTGACAGTGCAATAGACTGTTGTTTTTGACTACACCAACTTATTGCTCCTCCACTGAAAAGACAAACTATTCCAGTTCTAGATTTTCTATTTATAGGATTACCAGCGTAGTCAGCATCACAAAAAGTTTCCAAAATTCCTGGTTTAAAATCATAAGAATATTTTATACCTAGACCACGTGTGCCGCGCAAATATCTGAATATTCTTTTAACACGAATCCAGTCTTGTAAAGTAAGTTTTTCTAAAGTTTGTGATAAAATACTTACAGCGTAGGCTATATCTGGTCTTGTGACTGTGACCAGATATATTAAACTCCCTACTGCTTTCCTATATGGTACTTCTGGATCTACTGGTTGTTCTTTTCTTGCACTTTGGTGTATTTAACAATAGGCGTTGATACTGGATTAGCATCGTTCATTTTAAATCGTTGTAATATCTTTTCCGCCGTATAAGTTTCTTGTGCGTTGAAAATAGAAAATTGAACCATCTTTTTGATCTCTAATTTCCATTCCTAAGTAGTTGTGCGTTGTTTCTCTTGTGATCTCAAAATCTTTTGCAAGATCATCAAGTAACTGATTTACTTCTGATTCATCTGATCCAACTACAGTGTGTTCAATAAAATTTCTAACTCGGAGTAGGCTATGAACAGAGAAACGTAAGTCTGATCATATTCAATTCAAAAGTCAAGATGTCAAAATTAATCTTGAAATGTAATTTTAAGGAGAAAAAACAATAAAGAAGGATACAGTACATTTCCATTCGACGTTTTCTAATTTGTTTCCATTTATAAAATAAGATTCGAGAATATCTCATGTCAAATTGACATTTAATTAAATATAAATATTTTTAAATTGACATACGTTTCTTTTTTCATAGCCTACTTCGAGTTAGGAATTTTTTTGAACACACTTTACTGGACCGTCGTCAACATATATGGTTACCATCAAAATATTTTCTTTCGATAATTTTATGAACAGACATGGACCCGATATACTTTGTTTGAATCCATATTTCCCTAATACTATGGTAAATTTGATATTCCAGCAACGAGGTGCTCATATAAGATTTTACATAGCTTACAAACTCTGTCAGTACCATCACTGAAACCCTCGGGTTGTTCCATGTAGATGTCTTCTTTAACATCTCCATTTAAAAAAGGCAGTCACAACGTCAAATTGTTTTCGTACCAAGCCTTTTCCTGCTGCCACAGCTAACATTGTTCGAATTGTTGTAAAACGAATCACCGGACTAAAAATCTCATCATATTCAATAACATATCTTTGCTGATATCCTTTTACAGCGTACCGTGCCTTAATTTTTTTAACTTCACCATTTGTGCCATATTTCTTTCTGTAAACCCATCGACCTTTCATAACTGATAAATCTGCTTGACGATTTACTAGTTTCCAGGTATCGTTATTTTTTACTTATTTAAATTCTTCTTGCATTGCTTCAATCCACTGAGTACTCTCAGTTAAATTTAATGCTTCCTTATATGTCTTAGGATTTATATTTTCTGTAAAAAACATCCACTCACCATTTTTATCTAATTTCCAAATTTCATTTCTATTTCAAAGCTGTAGAACATTAGTTTCCATTAAATTTTCCTCTTCATGCAAAACAGGAGCTATTTCTATTAAATTTTCAACTGTTTCCTTCTCTCCATGTACAACAGAAACTGTTTACTCCTCTTCTTGTATAACAGGATGAGCAGAATTTTCATTTTCATCAACTCCTTGACATTTCTGATACAAAATATCTGAATAATTAAAGTCAAACAAATCTTGCTCGAGGTGTTTATCATATATTTCTTCAGTATTAACTGCTACATTTTTCTTTTTAAAAATTACATTTCTGCCTAAAAACACACTGTCCATTTCAGGAATCCAAACCCGGAAACCATTTTCCTTGCAAAAATCAACGAGGTATCCTTTGTATGACTTCGAATCTAGCTTCTTTCTCATTATTTCCGGTTTGTGTACAAAACACACAGTACCAAATACTCGAAGATGCGAAATTCGTGCTTTGCGACCATACCATAATTTATACGGTATTGATTTTGAAATTGTTGGTCCAGTCCTGTTTAAAACATAAGCAGCCGTATTTACTGCTTTAGCCCACAGTTTCTTTGGTAGATTAGCCGATAAAAGCATTGACCTTGCACTCTTTACAAGAATTCTATTCTCCCTTTCAGCAGCACCATTTTGCTGAGGTGAATAGGGCATGCTAGTGCGATGAGTCATACACCTGCATTGACTAATTGATCCTGTGTATCTTTACCTGTAAATTCTCTTTTGCAATCACTCAATAGTTGTCTCAGATTATGACCTGGTGCTTTTCCTTCAGCAACGAACATTTTTAATTTTTCCGAAACTTCGGACTTCTTTTTCATAAAGTATACCATCCTAAATTTGGTATAATCATCCTTCAAAACGACAAAATATCTAGCCCTACCAAGAGAAGCTTCCTCCATTGGTCCACATAGGTCAGCATGTACTAATTCACCTGGAGTCGTAGCTCTGTCGTTTCTATTTCCAAAACTAAAACGCTGATGTTTTCAGCTACAAACGCACCTGTTCTAATTCTTTTTTATACTGAATTTTCATTATCTGATTTATTATCATGTAGTTTTTGATTTCTTTTTCATTTAGGGCAATTTCTCTTAAAATTTCCTTGCCCTCCACAAAAATAACATTTGTATACTTTATTTATTTAATATCTCCTTTTTAACAGAATTAAGTTTTCCAGTAAAATTTTTGCGTTCGTTTTTGTTACAATGTTTTACTATAAAGGCTGATTTTTAAGGCAGTTCCTTTTCATTACGCTCTAACATCCTTTGTTCGTGACAAGATAGAAATTCTACCATTTTTGTAGCTGATTTCTCCTAGTCTGCCATTGCATCCCATACTGCAATGATTTCAAAATATTCCTCAGGTAATGACTCACCCAACCGATTCATCAATTATTCTTCTGGGAGTTTTGATTTATGACGTTCATGCAATTCTTCCTGTATCGCATTCCATGCCTGAATTATCTTTGCTGCATGCTTGGCATCTGTATCAGCAGGATCTTTTTGACGTTTATTAAAGGACGCATTAAACAAACGACCCAACATGGCACATGAACTTTGCTCATAAATAGCATGCAAAGCATCCCATGCATCTTTTGCGGTCCATTAAATAGTCCTTTTGATCTTCTGCTATATTTCTAAAAATCAAAAACCTTGCTTTTTCATCTAAAGTCTCAAATAACTTTTTCTTATTTTCGTATGACCGTATAGTTTCCACCGGCGCACCTGGCATAGTAGACGCAACTGGCATAGTTTAAAGACCTATTACTACGTCCAAACTATTATGTATCTTGAAAAGCAATTTCATTCCATGTTTACAAGTTGCCCAATTTTGCTTGCTTCGTAATGGCACTAGTGCAAAATTTTCTGCATCTGTCATTTAAACCACTATAATACAGGGTGGGGCAGAAAAACCTATCCGATTTCAAATCCCTTTTTCCCAGAAGAGGGAGCAGGTAGAGTAGTGGGGTAAAAACCGTTAGAAAGCCGGTTTTATGCCATTTGTCAGTAGTCAACATGCCTTGGTCTGGTGAACATCGTGCTTTTGTTATTGAGCGGTTTATCGAATGCGGCGGTTCGATAATTGCTACACAACGTGCTTTTCGAATTCATTTCGGACTCGGGCGTCATGATCCTGTTCCACATCACGCTACGATTAAAGTGTGGGTGTCAAATTTTAGACAGACGAGTTCAGCATTGAAAAAGAAGTCGCCTGGACGTCCCAGGACAGCAACAGGACCTGAAAACGTGGCCAATGTGAGAGCCGCGATTGAACGTTCCCCGCGTCGTTCGGCGCGAAAACATTCGCTCGCTTTGGCGATTTCCAACCGCAGTATTCGGCGCATTTTGCACCGGGACCTCAAAATGCATCCCTACAAAATGGTTGTTGCACAGGAATTAAGTGAAAGGGATTTTGAAACCCGTACAAACCTGTGTCGCGATCTCCGAGAACTCCCAAACGACGATGTTGTGCTCTTCACGGACGAAGCCCATTTTCACCTTTGTGGTGCCGTTAACAGGCAGAATTTTCGATATTGGAGTGACGAAAATCCTCGAGAAATCCATCAGGAACCCCTCCATAGCCCAAAAGTGACTGTGTGGTGTGCTCTTTCCCGCCTAGGCGTCTGGGGGCCTTACTTTTTTGAAGAAAATGGGCAAACCGTAACGGTCAACAGCGAGCGCTATTGTTTCATGCTGGAAAATTTTCTTAGACCCAAAATGGAAGAAAATGGCGTGGAAAATGTGTGGTTTCAACAGGATGGTGCAACCGCCCACACATCGCGACGATCAATGGACGTTCTCAGGGAACTGTTTTCCGGTCGCCTCATTTCCCTGAGAGGTGATCTTGGCTGGCCGCCGCGCTCACCGGATCTCACTCCATGTGACTTCTTCCTTTGGGGTTACCTCAAATCGAAGGTTTACCAGCATCGACCAAGGACCCTTCTTGCTTTACGAAGGGAAATTGCTCGGGCAATTGAAGAAATTCCTGTGGAAATGACGGTGAAAGTCATGGAAAGCTACCGCGAGCGCCTAAATCAGTGTATCCGCTCCCAAGGACGACATTTGAGTGATGTGCTTTTCAAAACTTAAATTTAAAAATGGCATAAAATTTGCGATATGTTAATAAAAATTTTTTTTTGACAAGTTGAGTGGTTTTAATTTTATAACGTTTTGAAAACGGATAGGTTTTTCTGCCCCACCCTGTACTAACAGATATTATTGAGAAATAATTCAGTTACACACATGCTGGGCTCATAACCTGTTCAGAATATCAGTTAAAATACGGCAAATAAGACATAAGTATTTGAAGAGACAAAACTATTTTATTATAAAGCAAAAATATAAGTGAGTAAAGAAATGACAATGACATTTTTTCTTTTTATTCTCTGTATCTAAAAAAGTGACGATCTATATCAACTTGATCCAAAAATAAACTTTAATATCTTCAACAGTTATGTACTTCGCTCCTGATTTTTTTAGAATTTTTTATTTCTAATAGTATATTGTGTTATAAGGAGTAAAAGTGATACTTTGTGTGGCGAGCATGGAAGTTTGCACGACGAGCGAAGCGAGTCGGACAATTGCCTGCGAGGCACACAAAAACACTTTTATTTCGAATGACTCAATTTTTTTTTTCAAACGTACTACTTCCTGTGTTGTGTTTACTATGTGTTATTATAGTATTTCTTAAGGGATTTCATTAATTTAAAATACTGCAAGTATGTTTTTAAATATTCTTCTTAAACAATAATTTTATTCTAGATAGTTCAAGGTAGGCGTTCTGAACTGAAAGAATATAAATTATTTCAACGATATATCAATTCACGATAGCCACTTCTAAAATATATTCTGGATAATGGCGCTACTAGCTTCGCCACTGAAACCTGAATGTTTTCGTTAAATCGTTGCTCTGAGCTCAGTAAAGGCAGACTGGTTGCAAACGACAGCAAATGTATTAGACAAAAAAGTCCGTGGAGACCGATCAAATCTTATCTTTATCTTTTTAAGCTTTTCATATAGATAGCTGAATTTTCATGTTTTTTCGGCTATAGATTGAAAACAAATATTCAATTATGTTCCAAAGTTTTTGTAAATAACATATTTGATTTTGATTACTAGTTCGTATTATTATAAATAAAATAAGAGCACATTTGGGATACACTGAAAGCCTTAGAATCTAATTAATATTAAATATTATGGGCACATAATGAACATTTATCTTTTTGTCAAACATAATACTCATTTATTAAAAACAAAAACGTATGTGATATTTTATCTCGCCATTTCCATTGATTCATTTGTTATTGAATTCTGTTGTGGTTATGTAGAAACAATGTTGAAATATAAAATCTAAACATTGGTTTTACTACTTGCTTTTGTTTTGATAATTCGCTAATAATTGAAGCATTTAAATACAAGTGGGTTGTTATTGTAGTAAGGCCTGTATTAAGGCTTATGTACTAAGCATATGGCAACATTTAAAATCTGTTCTGTTGCATTTGGTAAATGTCAAATGGAAATCACTTGTAATGTGAAAATATCTTTCCGGGAACAGAATAAAGAGAACCACTAGTTAAATGAGGAAAAATTATTGTTGATAGAAGGAGTAAATAAAAGGAAAAACATAAACATAATTGTAAAATTTGGATATAAATATTTCCCATTTTACTAAAAATTTAGTAACTAATTAAGAATTCATTTAAATTATAAAAAATGGAGTGTTCAATAAAAAGCTTTGAATTGACGTAGTTATTACAATTTTCAAAAATAGTGAATTATAAATGTGCTTAATCATGAGTCAAATATTTTTATTGTTTCATACGTAGAATTTTCTGCTGAGTTCAATGGTAAAATAAAAAATCTGCTGTGGCTAGCACATGAGCTCCCGCCAATTCCATGTTTAAAATGGCAATGAACTTTACGTAAAGTTTCACTTTCAGTTGATATTTCAAATTATACACGAGTTTTGAACACCAAATTTAAAAAGTTTTGGTTTATATCATAATATATATTTTACGAAAATATGTTCAGAGCTTCAAATAAAGTATCACTTGCGGTTTTTTAATTTTAGCCAAAATCTAATATATTTGAAAATTTTTAGAATATATCATTATAGGTAAATTTTTCACGAAAATCAGTTCAGAGCTTCAATTAAAGTACCACTTCCGGTATATTAATTTGAGCCAAAATATAATGTTATTCCCCTTTATATAAAAGTCTTAAATATTAAAATTGAAAAGTTTTGGATTATACCAATACAGTTTTCACGAAAACCTGTTCAGAGCTTCAAATAAAGTATCACTTCCGGTTAATCCATTTTAGCTAAAATCCAGTATGTTGTGTCCCTTCATATAAAAGTCTTAAATAGCAAATTTCAAGTTTTGGAATGTGTGAATCTTTTTTCACTAAAATCTGTTTAGAGCTTCAAGTAAAGTATCACTTCCTGTTTATTAATTTTAGCTAAAATGTAATATGTTATTTCCCTTGATATAAAAATCTTAAATACTAAAATTGAAGAGTTCTGGATTATATCAATATATTTTTAACGAAAATCTGTTCGGAGCTTCAAGTAAAGTATCACTTCCGGTTTATTAATTTTAGCTAAAATCTAATATGTTATTCACCTTCATATAAAAGTCTTACATACCACATTTGAAAAGTTTTGGAACATACCATAATATATTTTTCACGAAAATCTGTTCAGAGCTTAAGTAGAGTATCACTTCCGGTTTATCAATTTTAGCCAATATCTAATATGTTATTCCCTTTGACATAAAAGTATTAATTAATGAAATTAAAAAGTTTTGGACGCACGTACGCACGCACACACGCATGCATGCACAGAGAGAGAGAGAGAGAGAGAGAGAGAGAGAGAGAGAGAGAGAGAGCATTGTAAAAATAGTAAAACCGTGTTGTGGGGACCCTAATTTTTGCTTATTCACTTAAACTCACCATCGAACTTTTGAACCGATAACATTACCTCTCTTACCTACGTGAGGTAAAAATATAGCATTCCATTTAAAATAAAAAGTTATGTACTACTTCCGGAAGTTTCAATACTTTGAAAATATTTTAGTTGAAACGGGAATGTCGGAATACTCCTAGATCATAAATTTCGTAAAATAATATTGAACAGTTTTTGAAATAAAGATAACGTAAGCTCGTCATGGGACACCTGTATAATTTTTAACAATCTGTCACAATTGTCATACCGCAAACATGTATGGAAAATATAAGTGGAAATTTTCAAATAATTTGTACATACGCGTATTCAGAATTAATTAAAATATCATTATTAGTAAAGAAAATAACTTTTTTGAGCTACCCCATTACTTGCATTTTTAGCACATTTCGTTAGATTTCAGTCATAACTGACATATAAATAATAACATTATGTACAAATATATAAATCATTGTTAGAACGTTTTCATGTAAAAATCTAAAGAAAATCTTTTTATTTAAAATCTATATTTATACACTGTATGTATGTATTTCATATACGAGGTCTGTTAAAAAAGTATTCGGCCGAGTAAAATACAAATACTTATCCTGAGATCAAAACTCTAATTCCTCAAAGTTGTTTCCCTAAGACTGCATATGCACATACATCTCCCGACGGTCTCTCCATTATTAGAAGCATTTCTGGAACGATAGGAGGACTCTATTTGATCAAACTTTAAAATCAGGCTCGAGGAATGAGCTGGTGTGTCTAACAAAAATTAGGTCCGTGTATTCATCTAACACTGTTACAGGAATGCACGGACCTAATTTTTTAAATTTTATCCGACCCAACACATATTTAATATTCAGCTCGACCCGAACCAAAAACATTTTTTAAAATAATTACTCGTTCCCAGCTCGAACCCAAATATCCAATTCAAAATAATTAATATGAAAATGTTATAAAAGAAGTAAAATCACAAAGATTGTAAATGCAATAATAAAAATATGAATTTGTACTAACTTTTATATCTTTCATCTAGTATTAAAGTTGTAATACCAATTCTAATAATAATTGTGCCCGAATATAGCCGGGCCGGGCCTTGGTCCTTAGGGTTTGTCAGAACACTCATGATGCGTTGTAAAATTCAAGTTGACATGATGCAGCTGCCACAGGCCTAGTACCGTTCGCGGCATAGCATCAAGTCGAAGTAGGACGTTCAGGTAGTAACTTATGTAACAAAAGTTTTAGGAAAAAACAAGTGCTAATTTATGGATCTATTCTGAACAAATCTGTAAGTTTTACAGATTTGTAAATTTGTAAATAATGAACAACGAAGCTGCCACACTTATGTATAATTTTATATTAATCATCAAAAATAGATGCGTCAGGTTTTACAGATTGGCAAATATGTAAGTCTTACAGACTTGTTCAGAATTGGTCTATTACCTAAGTTGTCACTGGACAAAACAAGTACGTAATAATTGTTTTATTATATGACATGTTAAATCGGATCTGGTGCGTTATATCTTTCTGAAGTCGTTATTACAAAACCATAACGTCAGCAATATTAAAAACGAAGCTGTGGAGGTAAAGGCCCATTCAAAAAAAAAAATTGCGACAGTGTAAGAATTAGCGGCATCGGTAGCGTAAGAAATTTAAAGTAAAATTATTCGCATTAACAATGAAATATTATTGAAATTATTATTCCTAAGAATTTTATTTATAAATTACTAGAAAGTTTATTCAGTGCAAGGTTGACAGTTATAGCATCCTTCACTTAAAGGTTTTCTGTGGGATTTTTTTTAAAAACGGTCCTACCATGCTCAATAGATTGTCAAAAAAACTCCTCATTCGTATATAAGAAAAAAAAATCTGTGTCGGTTAATATAATGTCTTCCAATAAATTGTAGTAATCGCCTTAATTTTGTCTATTTTGATTTATAGGTCGAACCAACCATATTCTTCTTTTTTTAATTTATATAGCGCAACAGCTGATGCACATAACAAAATAATCTATTTTCTATTGCTCATTTTATCACAAGTCATATGTCAATGGCAATAAACGTCAAAACCGCCAAAAAAATTAAGCGGTAGCGGTAGCGGCAACGTAGAAGTTTGGAGTTTGCAAACTCCTACCGCTGCCGTTGCCACTGCGCTACTACTAATTTCCTTAATTTTTGGATGTGAACGAATACGTTTGCTATAACGCATTCAATCTTTTATCCAGGCCACTACCACTGCCACTAATTCTACCGCTACCTTAATTTTTTTTTTGTTGTGAATGTTACTTAAAGGTTTAAACTAATGAATGTCTGACAAAAAGGTTAAGTTTTATTAATACTCATTATTCGAATAATGATATAATATTCTAGCTCGATATGGGTCCTTGGTATTATGCTAGGATTCAAGACTAATTAACAAAAAATAATACAAATTTTGTACCCCATACCTAAATATTCCTCAGAAACGATTGATTGAAGACTTCTGGGTATTTCTCAGCGCAGAAAATTGTATGATAATGGCTGGGAACCTTAAATTAACGAATAACAGTTACGGACAAAACACTTCGAAATATCCAGAAAGTAGATGTCAACATCGTCCAGAGACAAATGAAACAAGTTTTAGAAAATTGCGCCGCATTAAAGATAATGGTTCCGTAACAGTGTTGTAAAACTAGGTTCTTATCAACATAATTTATAAGGACTCCTAATCTTAATGTTTCAATAAAAAATTATTACTGAAGAGGTTTAATCTTTTCTCATTTTTTTACATACATACGTTATGTACAAGCTCAAACTTATATTAGTCTGGCCGGTTAGCATTTTCAACAAAGAAATTATGAAACCTACTCAAATAGTGAGAAATTTCTACAAATTTTTTTCGACCAGTTTAAAATATAGGTTTTAAACTTACAAAAAATGAATTTGTTATTCCAGTATTCCGCCATTTAATATTTACATCGCCTTTATTAGTAATACCAGCTTTAATTCTATTAAGCATTGGATCCCTAAGTCCTACACATTTTCCTGTGTCTTGCAAGGTGGATTTTACTTTACGCACTGAATTTTTGCGAAGTTGCTTTTCATTGTGCCAAAAGTACAGGGTTTCGGTAGAAGCTAACTCTGGACTAGAAGACTTAAAATACTGTTTTTTTAAAAGTTTTAAGTGGGGTCTCGTGGCCGCGTGCCTGAGTGTCAGGTCGCGAATCTGGGGAACCGAGTTCGATACCGACCGACGCCAAATATTTCGAATTTTAAATAGCACAAAATATACTCCTGTGGTGCACTGTCTACGCCAGCGATGAGTGCCCGTGTGGTGACGCCTGGAAAGCGCCCGCACGGTGCAAATATTTCACCATTACCGATATCTTTGTACAAAGCAGATTGGCACGCCCAGCAATGGGTAATAAGCCGTGATGATATATTTATTTTTTATTTAAGTATATTTAAAGTAGCCGAAAGAATTTTGTAATTTTTTTTAACCATTTGTGTAGATTTTGTAATTTGTTGAATATGTAAACCGTCCCAACTATATGACTTTGGGCTCGTACCTACACTTTGACAAAGTTTTAGCCTTGATTGAATTGATACGGTTGAATGTACCTACTACTCCAAAGTTTGTGTGGTGCCCCTAGCATTGCCATCAAATAATTTTTGGATTTGTTTCCATCTGGTTATCATAATCAAGCTTGATGCAAAATTTTATGAAGTATCGCTGATAAAGTCGTTCATTATTATACCACGAAAAGTGATAAATCTATCGAGTGCTGAATACCTCCCTCGATCATAGGTCGGGAAAAAATGTGAATAAAAATATCCATTACTTCGTAGGACAACTCCCGTCCCGTGCTTCATTATTTGTTTCAACAGAAAATTTATACATGAGAACAATAAAATGAGGATATTTTCGATTTTTTTAAAAATTATATTTTAATATTGCATATTTCATTCATTACAAATTTCACCAATCAGAATGATTATTTTTCCATTGTTGTGCATTTTAAATAAGTGAATAAATAGCACCTAGCTTTTTAACAGCGATTAAATTGAAGCTAGCTTTTATATGCAAATTTTTAACATTTTGAAGGCATATTTAGCCGGATAATTAATCGCAGAAGCAAAATACTTACATGTTTTTTTACCTTTACTGATATTCAAGAAAATTTTATTTATTTTTTGATATTTATTTGACAAGAAAAAAACAAACGAATGAAATAATCTTGACATGTACCCCTCGTGCTGAAGAAGTAAAAATTTAACATAAAAGACAGAGAGGCCAGAGAGAAAGAGAGAGATAGGTTGAGGCAGGCCATCATAGCCGGCGATGGCTGACAGCTGACATGACGACGTGAAATTATAAAATGGGAAGAAAGTGTTTTGTGCCAAACTGCGAGAGTGGGTAAGAGTTGTGGCGATAAAGTTTCTTTATTTTCAGTCAAGGTAAGGAAATGCTAAATAAGTGGCGTCAACGTGAAAGATTATGTTCGTGACAGACATTTTAATAAAGAGGACATTATAAAATAATAGAAATCTGGAGATGTTAAAGTAAACAAAACATTTTTAATTCCATGTATGTGCAATATGTATGAATCACGAAATTATACTACGTCGTCACGGCTACTCCGTGTGGGTGGGCAAATTGTGCCCCACAAACAGGGCCGTTCTTAGGACTACTGCCGCCTGCGTGTAAATATATAATTCGCCGCCCTTAACTGATAGCTACACAACAAAAGACAATTTTTACTATTTATAATAATTTATTCATACATACACGGTGCTACCCAAAATATCCGAGAATTATTTTCTGGCGGTTGGTAGGGCGCTAATTCCGATTTCTGCCATATAAGTTCTTTCACTAGACATCTTTTTGGATCTATTGCCCACGTGTCATCCTTAAGGAAACATCTGACCGGGCAGTGTGATTTTTTTTTGCAAGCGCTGATGTGTTCAGCGATTTTTCAGTGGCAAGCAGTAAAATTTTCTTTCCTGTTAGAGAAAATCTGCAGGGGAAACTGTTGCATTTCTTTGGAGAACTTACGGGGAGGAAGCTTTGAGCCATGCAAGGGTATACGAGTGGTTTTCTCTTGTTAAAAGTGGTCGAATGAAAGGATTGAAAAAATTGTGATGCGATCATGTCTGATTGTCAAGCATAGAACAATCGATGAGATGGAGGAATTCACTGGAATATCTTGGAGTTTGTGCCGAAGAATTTTCAACGACCAGAGAGTTAACCATTTGAGTGTGTGTCAGGATTTGAAAAAACAGTCAGAAATCGATCTGGAATTTTCATAAACTATCCCAAACATTGATGCTGATTTTTCTAACAGGAAACAAAACAAACACGTTGCTTTTTAATGTCCGCCAGTAAAAAATCTCGGAACCCGTCAAAGAGTACTTACAAAAACTCATACTGATCTCTTAGATGTTTCCCCAAGGATGACACTTGGGCAGAAAATAATTCTTGGATATTTTTGGTAGCATCTGGTAAACATAAAGCCAAAACTTTTAAAAAATATTTCTACATTCTCGTACATTTGTAATCTGGTATAAATATTTACGTTATTTATTATATTTTGTTATGATATCTGATATCTATACGTTAAACGTAACAACGGCCGCCCCATCTGTTAGCCACCTGCATGCGGGGAACGCATTGCACGCCCACTAGAAATGGCCCTACCCACAAAAGGCGCCTGACCATGAGGGGCGCCATTTCAAGACAGTGTACAAAAAATAATTGTATTATTTTTGCAAACTGGGTTTAATTGAATAGGATAATTATCCTACCAAACCGATATTTATCTATCATTCTTATATTGAAATAATAATTGTGGTGTTGATTACAATAAATAATATTTTTATAATAGCTCATGAATATTGATAACAAGAATGAATCCAACAATGAACTTAGTGGAAAAAAGTAAAATAAATATCCTGCTAAACAAATAATTTTATGGCAATGTTATGTTGCAAGCTATAACTGTAAAATTGTTGATTACAACAAACGTTGTGTGTTAAAGCAGCCTACCTATATCTATCTCTCTCTTCACTCGCCTGTTACATTATGGATGACGTTTTTTTCTAACCTCTTGTCCACTCCTTACATATTGTACATCGTGGTTACAACTTCAAATTTCACTCATATTTACATTTGTTTCAATAATAGTCTACATCGTTTTAAGCTAATTATAACATTGTCAACCTGTATTAGCAGATTTGATTGGCAAATTTAGAAAATCGCTATTCACTTGTTTTTCTATATAAATATTTGAAATTTGCGAGGAGTAATTTTCAACCCTTTGTCTGCTAGATATAAAAAATTTAAATGGATATTTCAATGTATTTCGTAGTTACGAAGTATCAAACAGTATTCGCTTTCAAATAGCCACCAGGTATTTATATATACATATATATATATATATATATATATATATATATATATATATATATATATATATATGTATATATATATATATATATATATATATATATATATATATATATATATATATATATATACCGTATGTCTACTTGAAATCCGTAATACAGGGAATTCAATGTTATTTTTTTCATTTTGCTGTAGTTACTTACCTATTAATTTTAGAGAAAAGTTGTAAATAAAAAACTTGCTCAGAATTAAAAACTACACAATATGAGACTAAAATTAAATTCATTATTTTACGAAAAAAAACCGAAATTAAAATACGCAATTTACATCATATTTCAGAGTGCCGTTGAATTCCTGATGTTTTATTTGTTTTTATTTGACATCCGTGTTTGACATTGAACTATTTGACACATTGTTATTATTGTTAATATCGATTATTCTCTTTAAATTATGGATCAATTTACTATAAAAGAAAAGATGCAGTGCATAAAATGGTACAGTATGTTCAAAAAAATTCCTAACACAGAGTATGCTTTGAACAAAGAAACGTATGTCAATTTAAAAATATGTAATTAAATGTCAATTTGACAGGAAATATAAGAAATCAAAGCTTCTCTTCTTGAAAATATTTTAGCAAAGAAAACAAATTAGAAAACGGCGAATGTCAATATGGTGTATCTTTCTTTCTTGTCTTTTCTCCTTTAAATTACATTTTAAGATCAATTTTAACAACTTGACTTTTGAATTAAATAATGATCAGACATACGTTTCACTGTTCATAGCCTACTCCGAGTAAGGAATTTTTCTGAACACACTGTATTTTAATGGCAATTCCATAAACCAAGTGAAAGATTTGTTTAGTGCTTTGTATTTGGAGAGGCCAATTCCTAGTACTACGTCAATATACAGATTATTAGAACAATTTAATAAAACGGGAAGTGTTGTTAAATTATGCAAAAATTGTAAATTAAATAATAATGAAATGAGGAAAATGAAGAAAACAATGTTACTGATAATACATTATATGTTTTGTTAAATGTAACAGAAAATCCTAATATTAGTGTGCGCCAAATACCAAAAAAAATTAAATTTACATCCTTCCACAGTACACAAAATATTAAAACATGAAAAGTTTCATTCGTATAAATACTCTCGACATCAAGAAATTTTTGAAATGGACAAATTACACAGAAACACTTTTTGCGATATTATTATGGAAAAAGCTAATACCGACCAGTACTTTTTAAAAAATATCTGTTTTACAGATGAAACGACGTTCACGTTAAATAGAGAACCCAAAGTACAAAATTTTCGTTACTGGAGCAAAAATAATCCTCATTTATTAATTAGTACGTATACCCAATATCCCCAGAAAGTTAACGTTGGGCTGGGATTTTCGGCGGGCATATTATAGGACCATTTTTTATAGACGGGACATTAAATTCTCAAAAATATTTAGATTTATTGCAACATCAAATTGGACTGAAATTAGCAGATTAGGTATCCCGCACAATCAAGCCAGGTGAAATTATTTTTAGACCAGTGCTTCCCAAATACATGGATTGGTCGCGTCGGTTCAATTTATTGGCCTGCGAGATCGCCAGATTGAGCACCGTGTGATTACTTTTTGTGGCCATATATAAAAGGAAAAATATACCAACATTCTAACCCCGATGTTGAAAATTTAAAAAATAAAATTAGAGAAGAATGTAGCAAAATTACTGTAAGACAATTAAATAATGTACGCCGCGAATTTTATCATAGAATAGGTTATTGTTTAGCTGTTAATGGTGATTTATTTGAACACTTAATTTAAATATTAATGGTGTTTTTGTTTGTTTTCTACATTATAAAGTTTCAAAAAAGTTTAATTTCTGTTTATTACTTATGTGTATTCTTTGTTGTTATAAATATTTTATGTTGTAAAAAAACTGTTAAATACTATTTGTTATAATTTTTAATATTATAATATACGAATCTTGAATCATTTTATACTTTCTTCTGTTTAATAACACTTTTAATAATTATGTAAAATTATTCACTGACAAGAATAAAATTATGAGATCTGTCAAATAAAAACAAATAAAACATCAGGAATTCAACGACACTCTGAAATATGATGTAAATTGCGTATTTTAATTTCGGTTTTTTTCGTAAAATAATGAGAAATTGTGATTAATATTAGTCTCATATTGTGTAGTTTTTAATTCTGAACAAGTTTTTTATTTACAACTTTTCTCTAAAATTAATAGGTAAGTAACTAGTAACTACAACAAATTGAAAATTCCCTATATTACGGATTCCAAGTAGACACACGGTATATATATATATATATATATATATATATATATATATATATATATATATATATATATATATATATATATATATATATATATAGTTTAGTTTTACAATAGCTTCATATTATTGTAAGTTTTCATACTAAATGTTAACTACTTTATAGCACTGTTTGTTACATTTATGTATAACTTTACAGCATCCTGATGAAGGATTAAATAAATTCAAAAGCTTCATGAAATAATCCAGAACGAGCTCTATTTTCTTGACTTTTACTGAAATCCTACGAAAATTATAATTATAATTAAAAAAGTGACGAATTACAAACATATTCATACTAGCAAGGAATATTTTTATTATTACAGGAAAATATAATTTCGTGCACATATTTTAAAATATACAGGGTGCTTCTCAGATACGAGACACCCGGATTATTCTCTTTATTATCGGAAGTCCAAGAAAATCATTCAAATAAAAGTTGTAGTAGAAGAAGGGAACATTCGCTTATTGAAGAAAAGAATTTTTTTAACCACTGGTTCTCAAACTATACCCTAAATACGATTTTACTATTTTTACGATGATTGTGTGTGTGTGTGTGTGTGTGTGTGTGTGTGTGTGTGTGTGTGTGTGTGTGGGTGCGTGTGTGTGTGTGTGTGTGTGTGTGTGTGGGTGTGTGTGTGTGTGTGTGTGTGTGTTTGTGTGTGTATTTGTGTGTGTGCGTGTGCGTGCGTGCGTGTGTGTGTGTGTTTGTGTGTAACAAAACTTTTGTCTGCGATAACTCTAATACTACAATTACAAAAATTATAATTCTTTCGTACTCTTCTTCGTTACATCCATATGAAGAGCTGATTAGATTTTGATTACAATTAGTCAACCGGAAGTACTCTCATTTGAAGACGATGGAAATAAATATATCGTGGTTGTCATGGACTACTTCACCAAGTAGTTGGCCTATCCATTACCCAATCAAATAACGAAATACACTAATAAGAGTCTTGAAAAAGACTGTTGTCGATAATGTAATTATAAATTATATGTAATAAAGACGGTAAAAATAAACACAGTGCGTCACGAATATTTAAACAGATATTTGACAGAATAATACACGCCTATGAATGCACGCAACTGTTAATAAATATTGAGAACTACTCAAGTCACGTGACTATCAGATGGTTTTGATCACTATATATATATATAGAAAAGTGAAATTCACAGGTAAGCAGTCAGGATGATGATTAATTTTGAATAAAACTCTTTTAAGTTATTATCAAGCTTTCGGAATACTTTATTCCATCCTCAGGATAACTACAAAAACGGTTACAATGATCATTGTAACCGTTTTTGTAGTTATCCTGAGGATGGAATAAAGTATTCCGAAAACTTGATAATAACTTAAAAGAGTTTTATTCAAAATTAATCATCATCCTGACTGCTTACCTGTAAATTTCACTTTTCTACCTAACTGGTCAGTCGTGGTCATACCTACTTATATATATATATATATATACGAGTATATATATATATATATATATATATATATATATATATATATATATATATATATATATATATATATATGTATGTATGTATGTATATATAAGTAGGTGTGATCACGACTGACCAGTTAGGTAGAAAGTGAATGTTTACAGGTAAGCAGTCAGCATGATAATGTTCCCTCTTAAACTTTCTTCTTTTTTATTTTTTGAAATTGAATTGTAAAACTTAACTTTTTACTAATTTTGTTCATTAGTTCGAACACTTTGTTTTATTAACAAAATTGTTCATTCACGTTAGTGATGTTTTATCGTTTTCATCATCTGTTCTAAATCTCTGCCCATCGCCATACTTGTATTAACTTAATTCACTTATTAATCTGTATTTAAATTCAAACTGTTGCAAACTAACTACAAAAAACAACAATTTTTTATTTTCATGACTGCTATGTTTAATAACTAACCTCAAAAAGTAGTAAGTACGGCTCAGCATATTTTTTAACGTGTAATGTTATTATTATTGTTAACCTTTGTAGTTATCCTGAGGAAGGAATAAAATAATTCCGAAAGCTTGATAATAACTTAAGCTTTATTCAAAATTGTGAACATTCACTTTCTATATATATATATATATATATATATATATATATATATATATATATATATATATATATATATATATATATATATATATATATACATATATGATTATGTAGCAAAACTCATATGCAGAATGGTTTTGAAGTTAATGGCATGAATTTAAGGGTAAGTAGTACGACATGTGTAGATTAAGAAACATATATTTTTAAAAAGAATTGGAAAAAAGAAAATTCGACATTGTTTCAATTAACATTTCAATTAAAATATCTTTATCAAAAACATATTCAAGATTAGTTGTATAAGATATTACTCTTGATATTTAAATAATTAAATTAAATAACATTTTTAACGAAATAATTGTGCAATTACAAAAGAATGCAAATGCGTTGCCAGTGGTCCAGTGGTTCGAAAAATGCTAGTTTAACACAATACGTGTTCATATATATATATATATATATATATATATATATATATATATATATATATATATATATATATATACCATACGTTACCACTTAACAAAGTGGCAATGTATCGTAATGTGCAATAATTTCTTTTCAAATGTGCTTGTTGCAATTGTAAAAGCACCTTAAGTTGGACAATTAACAGTAATTTATTTAAATTAATAATTATTCAAAATCACACTAGTTTGAATGAAAACAACAACACTAGTCATTTTTGAAAGTTTGAAGTTAGAAGCGAAACATGGATAAGACACTTTTTATTAATGAAAACTATTTTGGCACACTTCACCGTAAACCAAATCCATATCGGTGTATTCTTGATTATTTAAAATGACAGGTATTTCTACATATTTAAAAATTACGTCACTTGTTACAAATTCAATGTCATTTATGACAAGCTACAAATATTGTTTTCTGGAATTATTTGATTTTAAATTTTAACTTGTGAAGAAACTGGTTCGTAATTTTAGTCCCAGCGGTGAGCAAGTGTCTAATTTTAGCGATGACGTAATTGCCGCGGGCGGTCGTGCGACGAAAACAGACCTGGAGTATATAAACCCCGTCCAGGAAGGCATTTGACAGTCTGATATAAACAGGCGTCATGAAATGAATAGTTGGTAATATAAACAAGCAGTCGATTAGTAGTGAACATAAATAAATGTAGTAATATAAATAAATAAGTGAAATAAATATTGTTTAAATAAATAATCTTAGTCTTTAAATTAGTCTTAATATTTGTTTATCGTGGTGTTGGTTAAATTTATTATTTTTTATTATTATTTGTTATGCTTGTGGTAAAAATGCTGATGGAACTGGAAGAGAACTCACTCGGTTATTCCTAAGAGTAGAGTATCAGACGTGTTGCAAGAGATCCGTAACGGATTTGGACGCTATTTTGGAATTATCAAAACTCTGGAAAGATTGCGCCAGCAATTTTACTGAGTTAACTTCACGGAAGATATTAGAGACTCGTGCAAGAAATATGTGGTTTGCGCCGGAAGCAACAACGCGCACAGACGACGAAAAGCTCCAATGCGTCAATACAGCGTTGGCAGTCCATTTGAGCGCATTGCGATTGACGTGGCCGGGCCAGTTCTAGAAAGTGACGATGGAAATAAATATATCGTGGTTGTCATGGACTACTTTACCAAGTAGGTGGCCTATCCATTACCCAAGCAGGAAGCCACCACGGTCGCTGAATCTTTAGTCAAAGAATGTATATGCCGATTTGGTGTACCACGTGAACTTCACTCCGACCAGGGAATAAATTTTCAGTCTGCCGTTTTCCAAAATATCTGTAAGATATTAAGAATTAATAAAACCAGAACAACTACATTACATGCGCAGTCTGATGATATGGTTGAACGAATGAACAGAACGGTCAACCTATATTTGTCGAAGGTGATCTCCAACCACCAAAGAGACTATGATCGACATCTTCATCTGTTTCTGATGCATGAAACAACAGGGCAAACTCCAGCCAACATTATTCGGGCGTGAATTGCGCATACCATGCGACTTGGTGTTCGGCAGCAAACCTGGGGAAGACTTGGCCGGGGAAGCTAACGTTACGGACTTACGAAAAAGAATGGATGAGATTCATGAACAAGTCCGTACGAACATTCAAATTGCCAGTGACCGAATGAAGGACCGGTATGATATCAACCTAGAGATTTCGTGTGGGTCTACAACCCACAAAGGTGTCGCAGGTTATCACCAAAGTTGCAAAAGAATTGGGAAAATCCCTATGAGATAATCAAAAGGATAAACGACGTGGTATATAGAATTAAGAAACGACCTACCTGGAAGCCGAAAATAGTACACTTTAATCGGCTACTCCTTTTCGCTGGAGACAACCACAAAGGCCATCATGGAGCAATAGTTCTTGGGATTATAGCTCAAGAGCCGATTATTGAATTTTTCATGGAGACCTAATCCTTTGGACGCAAGGCGTGGTACGACGTAACGAAAGAAGAGCACTGAGATCTACTGACTGTATCTTCAGATTATTCTCTCGGCCACTGCGTATCAGAAGACTTAAAGATGTCCGCGGATTGAGCGACTGCAAGAACTGGCCAATCAACGTCCATTTGTTGGGAACACGCAACGTTGGCAATGCAAAACATTAGCGGTACATATGTTACCTGGTTACAAAACTACACTCGCACCAGAATCCATCGTATCGCAGCCTATGGAACTCCCTGTGGCGATTGGGCAGACCATCGATTGTCACTTCTTAAAGACTTCAAAATGTACCAACGGCCAGAGACGGTGGTATGATATTTGGCGCCCTTCCGCAGCCTATAAAAAATCCCTCTTCCCCCCCCCCCCTTCTTCTTGATTTAGATATAAAAATATTTTTAAAATCTCACGATACGTATTTTGAATAATTCATTATAAAAAAAATCTGATGTGGCCAGCACATTACCTTCCGTCAGTTCTATGTATTTTGTACAAATTTCATACAGAAAGTTCCTGCTAAAGATTATATTTCTTGTACTTTACCTTCCGGCAGTTGCATGTATTTTATGCAAATTCCACACAGAAAATTTATAGCAAAAGATACTATATTTCCAGTAAAATTATAAGACAAACACACTATGTCAATCACTTGACACTGACATCTTTCAATCAAAATTTTCTTAATATAGTAGCTGTTTCCATAGCTATGGCTACTTTATGAAGTTTAATTTTTTTTATAATTTTTTAACTCTATGTCCATTTAACATTAAGTATAAAATGCAGTCAAATCGTATAGAGAATAAAATATTCTTTAATATTTATAATAACGTCAAATGTGAAAAAATGATATTTAACATAGTTTTTTCAAGAAAAACTGTTAAAATCTTCAAATGAGGGTACTTCCGGTTGTCCAATTCTAACCAAAATCTAATCAGCTCTTCACATGGATGTAACGAACAGAAATACGAAAGAATTATAATTTTTAGAATTGTAGTATAAAAGTTATCGTAGACGAAAATTTTGTTACACACACACACACACACACACACACACACACACACACACACGCACGCACACACACACACACACACACACACACACACACACACACACACAGACAGACAGACAGACACATACATACACACACACACACACACACACACACACACACACACACACACACACACACACACACACACACACACACACACATACAGACATCATCGTAAAAATAGTAAAATCGTATTCTAGGGACCCTAAAACGTGCGTATTCATCAAAAACTCACCACCGAATTTTTTTACCAAAGACAATACCTTCCTTACCTAAAGGTGACGGAAGGTAAAAAATATAAATGAATGCATTTTATAGAAATGATACATATAAAGAATGCCCGTTTTCGACCCACACTATTGAAATCTTGGTTATTATAAACAGCGTCGTTCTTTGGATTTTCAGAAAAAGTAACTTTAATTTCAGAAAAAGTAAATTCAATTTCAGAAAAAGTAAATTCAATTTCAGAAAAAGTTAATTCGATTTCAGAAAAAGTTAATACACTTTCAGAAAAATAATACCAATTTACCTTTTCTGAAATAGAATATACTTTTCATCAAATTGAATTTTTCTTTTTTGATATTGAATTTATGTTTTTCTGAAATTAAAGTTACTTTTTCTGAAATTGAAGTTGAAATTTATTAAGGTAGTTCGCTGCAGAGCCACATTAGCTTCCGGGGCCCCGGGCATGCGTTCGGCTGACCGAGCTTAGGGACACTACTGATTATAAGAGATGAAGTCAGTAAAATTAGGTGAAAGTTGCCCCGTTAGTGTACCAGTTGTATTTATCCCGAAAAATGCATGTCAACAGATAAATACAGAAATTCAGATACATGTAATTCCGAGAGAGATGGCTTACCGGGTGAGATGACTCTTTTGCCAAAATCCAAATAATAGTAGAAAGACTTGGAGTATATAAACCCCGTCCGGGAAGGCATTTGACAGTCTGATATAAACAGGCGTCGTGAAATGAATAGTTGGTAATATAAACGAGCAGTCGACGAGTAGTGACCATAAATGTAGTTATATAAATAAATAAATAAATATAATATATATTATTAAATAAATAAACTTAGTGTTTAAGTGTTTTATAATAGTCAGTCTTTCAATCAGTGTTAATATTTGTTTATCGTAGTGTTAGTTAAATGTATTATTTTTTAATTGTCTCAAGTAACACACATGACCTAAAATCGACGTCACTGTGACGTCCTAATTTACGTCATATAGTCGTCCTGAAGACGTCTCAACGTGGAGCTGTACGACGTCATATTAAGACGTAGTTTCGACGTCATTTTCAGACATGGTTTAGATGTCATTTTAAAACGTTGTTTAGACGTCATTTTAAGACGTTGTTTAGACGTCATTATATGACTTGTTTAGACGTTATTTTAAGACGTTGTTTCCATGTCATTTTTAGACGTTGCTTAGACGATATTTTAAGACGTTGTTTCGACGTCTTTTTAAGATGTTATTTCGACGGGTAGATAGACTTTGTATATATCTCGAAAATAACTTAAATAGGTAAGAAAAATTACATGGAAATATATACAATTTATTTTTTAAGTATATTGTATAACAAAAATTTAATAAAAAATACTGTAAAATATTAAACCTACATAAATAAATATGAGTAAATTTTGCTTTGCTTTTTTAATGGAATGTCTTGTTTTATATTACCAATCAGTTCATGTTTTGATTTTACAATAGAAAAAAAAAATATTTTTTCTACCATGGCCATTGTTTTAATTTTCGATAAATTTCTGAAAATGTTGAATATGTATAATTTCAAAAATGTTACATTTTACATACCTCTACCATAACAACACAAACATTGATACAAATATTATCTTTTGGTTTTTTGTAACCTAACCCCACTTCTATACTGATATCTAGACTATTATAAGCTCACAGATCTTCCTGTGTATTAGCACGTTTTGCGACAGGGCACTCTTTGTCTCTATTATAAAAAAATATATCTGTATGAAAATATACTAATAAAACAAAAAACAATAACAAACCCCAGCATTTCAACATCAGTCGGTATATTTGGCAATGTTTGCCTACACAAGCAACAGTAGCCATTTTGGTGACATGCCGCATTGTATTGTTTTGTTCTGGAAATCTGTCACATAGAAAATACAATTTTTATTTTATTTTACGACCTATTAATTTCAGAGGAAAGCTGTAAATACAAAACTTAAAGATCCCTTCATACATTTTCTTTTAATAACTTTTTTTGTAAGATTTAAAATGTTAAAAATTAAAATTTCCAATATATACTTTGATTTTTGTACCACAAATATAACAGATATAAATTGTTTCTTTTTCACAGTCATATGTATATAAATGTAAATATGTTTTAAATAAATAAAACATAAATATCATCACGGCTTATTCATTTCGGTGACGATGACGGATAACCATAAATAAATACATATTAAATTTGATTTATATTGCATTTTTTCAAATTTAAAAATTATTGTTTATATTATTGCATTACGAAAAAATAAAATATCAATTTGATATTTCAATAAAAATAATATACACTTTTGGGCGTTATAAACAATTATAAGTTGCCAGATTAAATAAATTTAAAATTTTAATATTTTTAATAATATTAAAAATAAAGTAAAAATAATCGTCGCAAAGACGTTAAATTAGACATGTGACAAAGGTCTAAACAGACCTAATTATAACCACATAAAGTCGTCACATGGACGTCATAGCGACCACTAATCTGACGTCTAAATAGTCCTATTTCAGACCAAAAATCAACGTCGCAGTGCCGTCGCAAAGACGTCAAATTAGACGTCTAAATAATCCTTGTTCAGGCCAAATATTAACGTTGCAGTGCTGTCGCATACACGTCAAATTAGACGGCCGCATATGACTTAAATTTAATCTATAATCGACGTCACCTTTTGGTCGACCGTCGGTCAGTGTTACTTGGGGTCTTTTTAATATTTATTTACCATATAATAAACTTTATTAATTTTAATTAATAATAAATCTTTAATTTTTAAACTTCACCAAAATAAGTTAATAAACTGTGATGTGTAACTTAAATAACAATCTCCCAACTCATAAAATTTACGAGATTATGACACAAATTACAATAATAAAAATGATTCAGTAATAAACTTTTGTTCTTCGCATTTTTTCAGGTGGACAACGTAAATTATATTTCGCACTTCTGTCAGCTTTCTAATAGTTGTCAATTAAATCTTAGAATCACAATGGCAATACTATAAAGATTTATACACGATTTAAAAATGAACTTTGAGAGAATAATGTACGACTAAAAAAAAATTGTATGAAAAAATATGATTAAGTTAAATAAAATTACACTCACCAGTCTAGAAATTAGTGAGAAAATTATACAACCGAGGAAAGAAAAGTAAAACAATTTAAGATATTATGATATCAGGGTGGGTAAAAATGCGTAAAATTAATTAAAAATAAAGAGAAGAATATTTGCTGCATAATGAATTTAACCTAATAAAAAGGTACTCATCACGTGAATAATACAAAAATTGAGAAAATATTTTCTACAATATATTGGTTAATAACACATTATATTAATATTATAAGGTCTAAATAATATCGGCTTTTTTACCCGTGTTGCTGGATGTATCAATATTCTTTAATTCTCTGATTTTGGTACTGATGTGCAGACAACATTACAGCTATCACTTTGTGTACTTCTTAAATATGTGTCTACTATGTAAATACCAACTGGAAGAAACTCATAGTTAAATATTCATAATTTTTATTCTTCTAAAAATAATTAGAATGAAATGAAAGAAATCTTTCTTGTTTATTTTTTTTTTACACTACAAACGATGTTCGATTATTTTCACAGCTTTTGTATTTACGAGCTTTTCATTAGGGTGCAGTATTTAGAGAGCTCTTTACTTTACCTATTACGGTTAATGTGAACACAGTAGATTAAATAAACACTAGAAGCTTAATGTACCCTCCGCCTTTTTCTCTTTTCGCACGGACGTATTTACAATTACAACTATGTATTCAACCTAATAGATATCATTATGTAACGTCCTTCGTTTGCTTTATAACGTCGAATTTAACATCTTACACATTTTAACTTTTTTAAAAACAACTGCGAATTTTTGGTGTACACACAGGTGGAGTTGCATGGATGTCCGTGGATGTTCATTGATATCCATTGAAATCCATGGATTTTCGTAGATGTCCACGTATTTTTACGCAATCCGTAGATTTCATTGGATGTCCGTATATTTTTGTGGATGTTTGTGGATTTCCACGCATATTCAAGATCCAATTGCGCCGGCGCGAATGCGCACGTATCCTAGGATTTAAAAGAAGACGCCAATTGTGTTTCAAGTCTGCGGAAAAGATGTGTTCTGAACCAGTAATCAAATTGCTTGAAAATATTCCTGAAAGTGAAGGTACATGGACTTATCTCAAGTTAATGCAGTTTGCTGTAACATTTACTTGAACTCTAAATCAGATGTCGGTTGTACAAAATATGGTATTGTGTGTTCTTTTTGCAACAACAGAAAACCAATATCTCAAAATCTCTGACAACTTTATTTCGTCAAATTGTTATCAATGTATAGAATTAAGTAATAATACTCTCATCAGTATCTATACCAATTATCGTGAAAATCCGAATCGGACAAATGGTATTATGTTCCTCATCTTTTTAGTAGTCAAACGTGCGAAAAGACATTCAGAACAACTAGATTCATGACCACGACGTATTCAAATGTAGTTAACTATAGCATTAAGGATATTATTCGAAGATGAGATAGAAAAGATTTTTTCACTCAAGCTGCCGCCAAAAAAGAGAAATATTGTTTTCTGAAACCGGAGCGAAAGTACTGTGTGACGTTTTTATTTATTTGGGTGAAGTGTAAATATGATACAATTATTATTATTATTATTATTATTATTATTAAAAAAAAATGTTAATTAAACGATATATAAATATTAAAAAGATAATAACAATGACGATTACTAATATTAAACAATTATTACTAGTCCAGTAAACAGAGAACGAAAAAGGGGGTTACCTTGCAAAAGGTCGGGTAGTTTCGAATTTTTGATATGTTGTATAGGATGGTTGGATAATGAAAAATCCAAATTTCCACAAATCCCCCTCCTCAGCTCCCTCCGCCATCTAGTAAAAAACACCATAAATCGGCACTTTTTTCAGTTTTTCGCCTATAACTTCTATCTGGTGAATTTTAACGAAAAAAAAGTTATTTGCCGACTTGTGTAGGATGAAATTTTCTAGAAATTTGATATGAAAGGTTTTTTTTCCACGATTCGTAGCAACGGAGGTATGAAGCTCCCAAAAAGGCAACAATAGCGCACTTAGCAAAATTTTGAGTTTCTTTCCACTTTATATCGCAATAACTCCGTAACACTTCATTTTAGCGTAAAAGTGCTCATAATGAGTCTTGTATAGAATTTAATTACCTACAAAATCCATTTATCGATTTCTTTTTGCGACCAATGCAACAGAGTGGGGGTAAATTTACAAAAAAACGAAAAAGTGTGTTTTTTTCAAGTTTAGTGTAGCAACAGTTTTTAGCTCATTATTTCTAATTATACAACTATTATTTCAAACAGAATATCCTATATTGATGCAAAATAAACGTAATTAAGTGTTGGTGAAGGTCAGTGAAGTCTTGTGGGACTACTAAAAAAAAACTGTTATAATACAGCACTTACTTCTTTTATTTGCGTGCGAGATCTTTCTTTTTTTTCGGCAAGTTTACTCCTCCTCCGTTGCATTGGTAATAAAAAAAATTGACACAGGGATTATGTAGGTAATTAAATTCTCTAGATTGATTATAAGGATTTTTACGCTAAAATGAAGTGTAACGAAGTTATTGCGATGTAAAGTGGAAAGAAATTAAAAAATTTGCTAAGTTCGCAATTTTAGCCTTTTTGGAAGCTTCATAGCTCCATTTCTGTTAATCGGACCAAAAAACTTAAAATACAAAATTTACAGGAAATTTTATCCTCTACAAGTCGACAAATAATGTTCTTCGCGCTAAAATTCATCAAAAAGAAGTTATAAACGAAAAACTGAAAAAAGTACCACTTTGCGATTGTTAAAATATGCTCAAAGAAAATATGAAAATGGATTTTTCGCGGTAATCTGTGTATTCTATATTTTCTCCATTTTGTAACGGTAGAGCTGAGTATAGCAACTAAAACTGTATAATGAAATGTTATGATAATGAGTTATTTATAGCTATTAAAAATAGGAAAAACCTCAATATTTTTCTAAGATCGCTACTTTTGCTTTGTTGAGAGCGAAACAGATCCACCACTCTTGGTTTGACAAAAGACATAATATGGCAAAGTTTAAGAAAATTGAGTCTTAGAATATATATAATATACGGCAAATGTCCCATGACGAGTTAAGAGCACTAGAAAGATCTCGCAGGCAAATAAAAAAGTATGTGCTGTTTTATAACAGTTTTTTCTAGTAGTCCCACAAGACTTCACTGACGTTCACCAACACATATTTACGTTTATTTTGCATCAATGTAAGATATTCTGTTTAAAATCATGTATAATGAGCCAAAGACCGTTGCTGCACTAAACTTGAAAAAAAACACACTTTTTCGTTTTTTTGTAAATTTACCCCTACTCTGTTGCATTGGTCGCAAAAAAATTGATAAATAAATTTTGTAGGTAATTAAATTCTCTACAAGACTCATTATGAGCACCTTTACGCTAAAATGAAGTGTTACGGAGTTATTGCGATATAAAGTGGAAAGAAACTCAAAATTTTGCTAAGTGCGCTATTGTTGCCTTTTTTGAGAGCTTCAAAGCTCCGTTGCTACGAATCGTAGAAAAAAACCTTTCATATCAAATTTTTAGAAAATATCATCCTCTACAAGTCAGCAAATAACTTTTTTTTCGCTAAAATTCACCAGATAGAAGTTATAGGCAAAAAACTGAAAAAAGTGCCGATTTATGGTGGTCTTTACACGATGGCGGAGGGAGCGGAGGAAGGGGATTTGTGGAAATTTGAATTTTTCATTATCCACCCATCCTATACAACATATCAAAAACTCAGAACTACCTGACCTTTTGTAGGGTAAAATCCTTCATTTACTGGACTATACATACTATTTTATTTATTTATTTACACGATATTACTGATTATTTATTTCCACTATTTATGTCACTTCACATTCAACTGTCCGACCTACCGACCTCCACAGCGCCTATATACTCAACTGACAACAGCGACTGTATATTCAACTGCTCGGACAGAATTCACCTCACTGTCTGTCTATTAATGTAACTAACTGTCTAACTTACAAAGCTTCAGTATCACCGACTGTTAATATGCCACAACTCTTTAACACCTCTGCCGAGTATCCGCATCCACTCGCTGTTACTGTTCTCGTATACTATAGCTTCCCAATACTCGACACTAAACTGCATACGTTCTTCACGATACTGCTGTGCTATGTCACTATCCTTCTGACGGACTAAAACTCTATGCGAATGTATGAATGAATGTCTTTGCACACACGTACGTCGGTTATGTAGTTGCTCGTAACATTAACACCTTCTGGAATATTTTCGTGACGTCTTGAACTATACTACAATACGCGGGTAATTACGCTTATCTCCCCGAATTTACCTAACCGCCCGCCTCACGCCGCCCACCTATCGCGCGCTGCATTGTGTTATTGACCGCCACTAGGCACCTCCTCCTGCTAGAATGCTTCTATTCATAGGCGTCGGTTCGCACGCGCTGGCCGGTGTTTCGCGGACCAAATATTGTAGGTGCTCTCGCGTTAGAGTACTATTTTCGCTCTCAAAATTATGCGCTCAGGTTGCATTATCCTGACTAGTTACGAAAACATTTAATCGTTTTATTTAAAATTTTATTGGATATTAATATTTATAATTGTGTTTTGTACATTGGATAATATTAATCACAGAATGTCTAAAGGAACCTCGTCGCAATTATTTGCTTCGCAAGACATCGTAAAATCGAGAGAAGCGGAGTAGTAAATGTTTAGAAAATCAGATTAAATTATTAAATGTAAAATTATTTTTTATTATAGTCAAAGGTTTTAGAAAAAAATTAATACATGGCACGTTAGTAAAATGCTTGTACTTGACTCAGAGCCTCGTGTTTTAATATGCGTCCTCGTCAGTAATGAACCATTTTCCTGACTCTTATGTAAATAACTATTATGAAAATGGACCACTAGTACATGTAACAGTAGCATCGGGAAAGTTAACTACCATCAGTGAGTGTATAACGTATACGTTATATACTCACTGCTGGCATTAAGAAATCTCCATTATGTTTAGATGTTAGAAAAAACAACACAAAGAGTAAGTACTGAACATTTGCGAAGGTCTAATCACGGTTCTGTTGAAACCAAAATAAATTCGGTGTACAAATTTTGGCCAGTTGTTTACCCTTCGGAGTAACCAAAAATTTTAAGGCTGGGATTTAATGCCTACAAAAAAAAATGTTCGTGTATAATAAAATGGATTTTTTACAATAATTATTTACGTCGTACAATCAAGTTAAGCAAATAACATAAAACTGACAAATACAATAAAAATTGTATCTGTACAAAAAATATTTGTAGAATATATAAAGTAGAAATATAAAACAAAATATTTTAGTCAAAAATTAATAAATAACCTAACCTACCGTAACTTAACCTAACACTATTCTTCTTTTGTTTTTTGTATTAATAATTAATTTTTATACAAACCCAACTGTTATTGTGAAAAACATTCTAATATTGAAAATCATAAGTTTTGGTTAAATTTAAATGAAATAAATTATGATAAATGTGTACAGGATATTACAATGACGTTTTGCATGATTTTTGTTCTTCTTTGCTTTAATGAAAGAATAAGAAAAAAATATTTTACCTCTTTCACATTACTCTTTATTCATAAGAAAATCGTCTGTAAATATAATTGTTTGCATTGCCGCTTCTTCTTTAGCCTGATGACAACGAAGTAAGTTCACATCAATTAGGGAGTGGCTTACATTCGTCGCCGACAGAATTTAAACGAGTAACTAGCTACTAGTTCTACCGTTATTAATGATTTTTACATTTTATAAAGAATTAAAACTGGTTGTAAAAAGTGGGACAGTGTGCTCAAATAGAAGTAATAATAGTAAAAAAAATAGTTTTAGCTTTATTGCCTCAAACGAAGAAAAAAGAATGAAATGTCTGTCACAAGTAAACACAAAAATCATTATGAAGTAAATATAAAATATATTTATAATTAGATAAGAAGTATTAAATATATTTTTTTAAATTTGTACCTCTCCAGTTTTATCTCTGGCTAAAACTTCATGGACGTTACAGGCAGTGTAGTTTGGCACCTATTCAAATAGAATATATTTTTGCTTTGCCGGTATTTAAATTACTGCTGCGTTAATATACTTATACAGAAATTCAAACATAATCATATTTACTTATACCATAGAGGGTACCTACTTATTCGAATTTCAGAATAAAAAATATGTTTATTTTTTGCAATACATATCTCATTCTCCAGTTTAATCATATCCTGTTATATTAGTTCGCATTTTTTCATCCAAAATTTTGATTCATTTGAAGATAACCAATATTAAGTTTTAATACGTGTGGAAGTGGTTGAGGAAAAATTTAGAAATGAGCCAATATTCAGATATTTAAAATTTCAGAGGAATTTCATATAAGTTTAAGTTGCTAGTAACTCGCGAACCGCTCATCGGTAAAAATCATATAATTCACGACATGAAATAGTATTTCATGTTGAATTCAAAATTTCAAATTGTGTTATCCTATCTTTAACAAAATCAGAGTAGTGAATGAATAAATGAAAATTTATAGGAATGCGTTGACAAAAATTATTTAAAAATCATCGATAATTTACTTCTGTCGATGCCACGATAAATTATAAAAAGTAAGTAGACCAAGTATTAAATATGTAATATTGTATATTTTTTGAGTAATTTAAATATCTTTCATTAATTGTTATTTTGCTTAAATAATTTTAACGTAACTCTTAAAAATCCTTTTTGTGTAAAAAATGTTTTTTTAATTTTTTGTTCTTGTAAAATTTTGATGCGCGCAATTGCGTTCGAGAAAATAGCCAAAAACCTAACAATGCCGCCATTTTTACCATTTTGCGGGCGGTTACCATGGTACGATATCCGGAAACTTTTGACATACAGGATGTTACGTAAGTAATGTGCCATAGTTCATGGTATGATAGAGATAACTGAAAGAAGTTATAATCTGAAATTTATTTTGCTCTACCTGTGGAGTTCAAAAATTTATGGGACTGTAAATTCGACCAATTACGAACCAGCTTCATATTAAGTTAAAATCTAAAAATCAAGTTCCAAAAAACAATGTTTGTTAGTTGTCATAAATGACGATGACTTTGTAATCAGTGGCCTAGGAATTTGATATTTAGAAATGCCTGTCATTTTCACTATCTGAATCTGAGAATACACCGACATGCATTGGGTGTAGGGAGAAGTTCACCAAAACAGTCTTGGTGCTGTAAGACTTATTCCCGAACAGAAAAATTTCTAACCGAAACGTATTTATACAAGTACATCAAAGACTGTGCAAAATTAGTACAGGACAACAAAATACTTTAGATTTGGGACGAAATCATAATCAAAATGCCGTTCAGCGTTATGAGCAAATTTGGTTTTAATAGATCAAGATCCTTACTTAAGCATTCGACAAATTAGTCAATTTACTACGGACAGAAACTTTACATCCCTATCATTATACGCATGTACAGTTGTACAGGCCTTACAAGCTGACGATTGTCCTCGCGGGTTAAATTTCTAAATCTACGCAATTTGCATTATTGTTCAGTTAACAATTTGGGCATTTGTATTTAATTTTTTTACAAACTAAACTGCGCGATTATTTGGACAATTTACCATTATATTATTTAGAAGGAATGAATGGTACACGCAAAACGCTGCAGGCGCATTTTAATCATAATGTTGTAAGTTACTTAAACAATGAATATAGCGACCGTTGCATCGGTAGAAACGGGCATGTTGCTTGGAGTGCGTGTCTGGCGGTATAATCCTACAATTCACAAATCCTACGCTTAAAATTACCTCCACCAACAATGGCGTAATGTTCAGAATGCACAATCCCACAAGTTATAAAACGTAGCAATGCCACAAGTGATAATCGCACAGTTCCCAAATCCCACAAGTGATAAAGTTACCCCCTCCTCCTATGACGTAATGTTCAGAATGCATAATCCTACAAGTGATAAAATGGGATGAATTGGAACGGGATGAATAGATTTTCAGTGTTAAATCTGTAATATTAAATACAACCTAATGTACCTAGTTGGTCTATTAGACTACAGATGGCGCTAGTTACATTAAACCGTGAAAAAAACAAAATTTAAACAGCTCTCTAATCGGGAATCGCTAGAGTAAATTAACTTTAAATAACCATTGAGGTGTATGTATCTTGTTGTTCGTTTTTATATTTTTTAATTAATCATTATGAGTATATCAATTTTTGGATGTGAAAATATTTGTATTTACTTGAGAAAATAGAGTCAATCATAGAACAATATGTTGTATTTGAAGTTAAATACACTTAACCGGCAAAAAAACCGCCACTTTGTATCTTTTTATAGTCCCATTAGCCGAGTATTTTACAACTAAATAGGGAAATGAACTGATTGTTTTTAGTTTGTTATCTCTTATTTACTATGCTTTTTTATTCTAAAATATATACGGAATGCACAAATTAATTCAGAAATAAATTTATTCACAAAAGTAACAGAAACAATAGGGGATTACAGCTCAATCGAATTAAGATAAATTAAAATTAGTAAAAAATACTGAAAGTATATGCTTAATAATGAATATTAATAAAGAAATAAAATGATATAATTGAAATAC
>OY720448.1:48266487-48278987 GCA_963082715.1 Harpalus rubripes | reverse complement strand
TTAGTTTTTGGAAACTCGTTCATTTTATTTTGAATTGGTCCTTCAAGAACAGATTTTGATACATTTGATGGCCAATTACGTGTATTTTCCTTTTCATATATAGTAGTTTTAATTTCATTCATTATTACAAGTATTTTGATTTTCAACTTGATCGTTGACATTTTCACTTGTATATTTTGTTAATAAAATCGAAACATCTTTATTACCGTCTTCGTCATCGTCACTACTGTTGAAAAAAGCGAATTTGTTTTCGTCCGTTAAATATTCAGTGTTGGAATCATTATCGGAATATACATTTTGTACTTTTTTTGTCAGGTGATGCTGTACTCGTACTACATTTATCCAAAACCCGACTTTTATTAAAATAATTGGTTATGCAATTCCGTTTTAATACACTGCTCGTCGGTCATCTTGCAATTAACACTGCAAACACATTAAACTAAGACTATTCCACCTCGTAGAGTGAAGAAAATATATAAATATTTTACTAAACTAAAGCGACAAAAATACACTAGGAACTAAGCTACAAACTATACTGACTACAGTACAGACCACCCATGCAGAATACAACTACGCAATAACTACTGCGCCACGACACGACAGAAACTTTAAAACTTGATTCCACGGAATAAAATTAGTGCAAACCTTATCTACAAAAATGTAAAATGTTTTACCAACAAAAGTTTATTTATTTGTACGTTTGGATATCTTATTTATTTGTTTACGAAGTAGATAGTGGGTGGGCACTTAGATGGGCACGAGACTTTTTAGGATGGGCACGTACCCACCTTGGCCCCCCCTTAGTGCCGCCACTGCTAGCTGTCAGTGCCATGGCAATTGCTTTCAGATTTCACGTGGTCAAACTTGCTTAGTTACCTGCTGCCAACTTCGATTAGCTTTGCACAGCCTCTCCCATTATGACGTCATTAACTGAGGCAAGTCTCTAAAGTGAATTAGATTCGGTCCCCTGGGGACTATTCAGAGATTGTCTCAGTTAATGACGTCATATTTGTTACCACGGTTTTGTTATAGGGATCAAATGTTTAAAAATAAATTTAAAATAAAGTGTGAAGGAACAAAATAATAATGTTATTAACCTGAAATTTTATTTCGGTTATATAGTTTTCGATCCAGCAATAAGATTAATAATTTCGTTTCGTTTCTGTTTCTGTTTCGGATTTTTTTCGTTTTCATTTCTGTTCTGTTCCGGGTATCTGATTTCTTAATAATTCTATTTTTTTGTTGGTAATTTTGAATGAAATTTTTGTCATAAATAGTTTATAGACACTAATGATTATTTACTTAAAAATAGACTAATGGTATAAGTGAACAAAAAATTATGACTAACTACTCTATGGTAATATTTCAAAATATAGAATAGAAAAGTGTAACGGTGAAATTTAGGCGCCAAATTCAAACTCAGTTCATATCGCTGAGAACATAATTTTAATCGCCGTGTATTTCTTAACAAGGAAATTTTACCTCAACTTTAAAGGCCGAGAAATCTCATAAAAGTGAATCTCTTATGCTAAACATTATATGTGCTACCTAGAACGATTCTTTATCTCCAGATTCGTACAATATTATTCACATCAACTGTGCACAGTTAATAATTATTTAAATAAAAATACAACACTACAAAATACAATGAACGTATATCTCGATTGGTCCTACAACTTCGGTACGCAGTCAATCGCAGCATTGCTTGTGTTGCACTTGACGTACGAGTATTTGTAGGCGGATGAGGGACTATTCTCGACTTTCGGAATTTTAACTTACACGTTTTATTTTCTAATAATTTTCATTCTCTACCTTCTCAAGGATTTTAAACAGTTGCAATCTATTACTGAATAAACAAACTATCAAATCCTTAACAAGAGCTGCTTAATTTTTTTTACAAAATATCTTTTTTTAGCAGTAAAATCACACTTCCATAAGAAACCTATACTAGGGAATTCAAACTATAAACTCGCGCCAAAAGCAAATTCTAACCTTACTTTTCTGGTCATGTACGTTTACATTTATATTTCTTTTGGTTGAAGAAAAAATAGTATGTGTCATTCAGATTAAAAGAGATCTTTGTATAGCCTCAAATTCAAAAAAAAAAAATGTTCGTAAAACAAAGTATACACAATATACTAGTTGTATTATAATTTATAGTACCTACGTACCTACCACCGTTTAAATTGAGTTTTTCACGGTTTATTGTAACTAGCGCCATCTGTAGTCTAATATACAAACTAGGTACATTAGGTTTTATTTAATTTACAGATTTAGCACTGAAAGTCTATTCATCCCGACTCAATTCATCCCATTTTATCTGCGGGATTTGGGAACTGTGCGATTATCACTTGTGGCATTGCTATGTTTTATAACTTGTGGGATTGTGCATTCTGAACATTACGCCATTGGTGGTGGGGGTAACTTTATCACTTGTGGGATTTGGGGACTGTGCGATTATCACTTGTGGCATTGCTACGTTTTATAACTTGTGGGATTGTGCATTCTGAACATTACGTCATTGGTGGTGGGAGTAACTTTATCACTTGTGGCATAGCTACGTTTTATCACTTATGGGATTATGTATTCTGAACACTACGTCATTGGTGGTGAGGGTAACTTTATCACTTGTGGGATTTGGGAACTCTGACATTTGTGAGGCGTAGGATTTGTAAACTGTAGGATTATCACGTGTGGCATGCTTCGGTTGCTTGGCCACCTAGGTCCCCAGAACTCAACCCGTTACATTTTTATTTTTGGGGACATGTGAAAAATTTAGTGTATGCTACCTTACCTAACAATCGAGACGAATTATGGATGAAGATTATAAATGCATCCTATCCAATAAGAAATAATCAAGATATGCTACTTTCTATTAAGGCTTTGTTGTTGAGACGCTTACGAGCTTGTATTCAGCAAAACTATTATCGTCAATAAAAAATGTTTTATCCATAATCCGCCTCTGACTTCGTACCTTCAAAAATAACAAGTGTTGTTGTTTTCATGCAAATTACTGTGATTTTTAAATAATTTTTTATTCAAATAAATTATTCTTATTGGTCTATTTTGAAATGCTTTTATAATTGCACCAGACACATTAGAAACGAAATGATTGCAGATTACGATACATTGCAAATTTATTTAAGTGGTAACATATGGAACATTACTTACATAACACCCTATATTGTTCAGCGCATTTTTTCTGAGTAGGTTTCCGTAAAAAAGCTTTTACTGCAATTTCTTCGAGGTAAAATCGTAGATTTCCTGGACTAATTTGTTATTTCCCACCCAAGAGATTGTCATTACAGTTAGGAATGACGTATTTCCCAATCTCTATCGATATATTACTATAATGATTGAGAATAAAAATATTTGGATGTCTGAAGCGATATTCAACCCCAACAATTACACCAACTGGAGAGCAGCCTATTAGATCTATAGTCCATTTTTTTTAAGAATGCAGTAACTAGAAATCTGATTTACACTATGACAAATGGTCAATCTAGTTACAAAATTTGGCGCTAAATTCAAATATAGTTACTTGAAATATTAACAGTCATGTAATTCCATTTGAATATAAAATTGGTAATTTAGTAATGGTAATTATTAAAATATTACAGCAAAATGAAGAAAAATGTCAAATTTACTTTTGAAATTAGTAATTTAAATTAAGAATTTGATTTAGTTATAATTATTTTAAAAACCTATTGAAAACACATATTTAAATTTATTGCATAAAACTGCATTTGAAAAAGTAATAATTGTACAAAGATGGTAATAATAATGAAAGAATTATCTTATACAATTAAAATGGATTTATTTGAAATATCAAGAAATTAACAAAAGTTTGCAAATTAATTAATTTAAATAATTTACAATTATCGTGATAACAGTAGAGAATGTAAAGAAGCGAAGCTTAAAACAACACAGTAAATTGTTTGTCAACAGTTTTTAACAATTTGTTACATGAAAATCATCCTTGTGGCACAATCTCCATAATAATCTTCCGATAATTTTGAATACAAATCTTCGCGGATTATTTTCTTCTTTGGTAATGAAACTTGTCCTGTTTTATCCATTTTCGCAACAATTTTGTTCATAGATCTTTCAGATATTCCAACAGCTGCTGCAGTGAGTGCCACAACTTTAGTTTTTGTTGGACCCTTAATTTTATGGGTCAAATAACTGTTGTAGACCATTACCTAATGTCCACTTTTTAAAAGTTTTTCCTTCGGAATTTTCTTTATACCTTTGGAAGTACTGGGCACCTCGTTATCAGCCATGGTAGTATAAAAATAAAAATTACACGACAGTGCACACTTTCTTCAATTAGATAAAACAACAAAACCAGAAAAAACGAATACCTACTATTGTTTGTATTGAAAAATACAGATTAAATACACTAAATGGCAACTATAAAAATAAAATGCAAACACATAAATGGAGAAAAACGCAAATAATCAAAATGATACAAACAGATCAGTTGACAATTGAGAATATACACGGCACCCATTGACAACTGACAGCTCAACATGCATTGGCATACAAACATTAATATTAGCCGTATTATAATTTAACGTCTAATATATTATATTTTATTATATTATAATATATTATATTACATTATTGTTAAGTACACAAAGAAAATGCGTGTGTTTTTAGATACTGAGTTGTATTTTCAGAATTTTATTCAAAATTATTAATAATCATGAAACTGTCAAAAAATGTCACAAAATTAATTCAAACTCAAAAACAACAACTATCATAGCTATCTAATTTTTAAAGTCATCTTCTTCCAATGCCAACTCTAACAACCAACGCAACAATTATATTATATATTTAGAAATTATTCGTAGTATTATATTCATTTAATTAAATTCTACGCCAATGACTACAAATGTATGTGAAAAGAGAGATGAGTAGAGAAATAAATATCGTCGGTGTAAACTTCTCCTCGATTTAAGCCAATCAGAGAACAAGGTCAAATGAGCCCTATCTTCCCTGTACTGCATTCTTAAAAAAAATGAACTATAGGTAGGCCTTGGTTTAAAATCCCAGAGAGGTCCATGAATTATTCACAAAATCTTTCTTCCTGAATTAAAAATTACCTTGATCATTAAATCCTGTTTTTAAGAATTTAATATATACGTAGGTACTTAAGCATGCATTACACGATGAAGTTTTCTTTTAAAATTACTTAAAAAGTTTTCCTTCTTGAACAATCATGTAATTGCAAGAAAGATAGATGAATAGAATGCCATTTGTGTTTGAATTTTTGATGTGTAGAAGTATGGTGTTAAAAGTGATTGATATTAAATTGAAAAATAGCAAAATGGAATAAAGATGTGGTTAAAATCTTGATGGATATTTACGAAAAATTCAAATGATGTTAATTAATTTACAATTTATCATTGGCGGCTTGTCAGGGTAAGCATGTGGGGCAGTGCTGCACCAGAAAGAATGAAAGCTGTAAATAATGTAATTTAGTATGTAAATTAAAATTCAACTTATTCCGTTAATGCTTGTCTTTATAAATATCAAAAGAATAATTTAAGCCTCCACCATAAATAATTTGTAATGAAATTCACGTAATTTACACCCTGTGAAGTGCTTCTGGATATGAATAGTATATGCCTAACATTACCTAATATTTTCGATAAAGCTTTCATTCCGGTAAGAAATACGTGCGCCAAAGAGCTATTTGAGGCAATGCTTCGAATGCAAAATGGATAAAAGATATTTACTTTACTTTCCACACGGCCCTATAGAGGCCGTGACCGTACGTGAATACAATCAAACGCCAAATTTTGTTGGTAGGTTTACGACATCTACTGCATATTGTTGCAAATCAGATTAAAGACTATTAACTGCATAGAGCATATTACATTCGACAATTTCGACATAAACACAACATAACCTGCCTAACATTTTTATTATAATAGGCTCTGGTTTGCAACTTTTATACGTATGGCAGTAAGTATTTAAATCTTTAATTTTTTTCGTTGTTGTTATAGTTTGCTTACATTGTGTTTTTGTATTCTGAATTTTAGTTAAAAACAAAACAAATGTAATGGCTTAGACTGGGATTTTAAAAGATAAGAACTTCGAATTAAGTGACAATAATATAAGGAATGCCTAATTCTGAAGATATTGTTAATTTTTTAATTAACAATAATCAATTTCATCAACTATCTTATAAAGATAAATTGTGTGTCAAAGAATTAAAACAATAAAATAAACCACCTTTGCTTTGTTCTGATCTTACTACATCATCATCATCATTAATAAATAATGGAGAAAGCAACCCGAATAGAACGTTTAATAACACCTGGTATGATAAATATAACTGGCTTGTCGGCAGTGAAGTACTTAATAAATTATTTTGTTGGTCGTGCAAATTTTTTACTTGTACTATTATCATGTAAATTAGTAACTTAAGGGAAGCAAAATATTTCTAGCGCTATTAATAGTGCAAGAAAAATTAATATTCAAAATTTTTATTCGAAGAAGGTAGAAAAAATGTTTTGTCATCTGGCAATTTATTTTTGTACATGAAGGGGAAAAAACATGGAGCTGCACATCCGTTAAAAAATGTAACTTTTAATTACAAGACTCGTTAAAAGACATTTAACCTTGAATGAAAAAAAAAAAATTAGTGCAAGAGCCGCCACTAATTTATGAAGGTGTAACTTGTCTTTTGACACTTGGATATTTTAATTCACGTAAAAGTTAATTGTGTAAATATACTTGTATGGTCACTTATAAAGACACTTTTTAAGTCATTTGAAAAAAAAACTTCATCGTGTAATGCACGCTTTAGAGATCAACGTTTTTATTTTCAGTAGTAAATTTTACGCGATACCTTATGAAGAGAGTAAAAACAAATTATGATTACAATTCAAACATGCCAGTTGTCGAAGCATACCATACGTGATAATCCTACAGTTCACAAATTCTACGCCTCACAAATGTCAGAGTTCCCAAATTCCACAAGTGATAAAGTTACCCCCACCACCAATGACGTAGTGTTCAGAATACACAATCTCATAAGTGATAAAACGTAGTGATGCCACAAGTAATAATCCTACAGTTTCTAAAGCCCACGAGTGATAAAGTTACCCCCACCATCAATGATGTAATGTTCAGAATGCGCAATCCCACAAGTAATAAATTGGGATGAATTGGAACGGGTTTAATAGATTTTCAGTGCTTCAATCTGTAATATTGAACACAACCTAATGTAGCTACTTTGCCTATTAGAATACAGATGGCGCTGGTTACATTAAACAGTGAAAAAATCAATTTAAACGGCGGTAGGTACTATGAATTATAATATAATATAGTAGATTGTATAGATTTTGTTTTATGAGCAATGTTTTTGATTTCACGAGATGAAACAAAGATCACTTTTAATCTGAATAACACAAACTATTTTTTCTTCCGCCGAAAGAAATATAAAGTATACGTACATCTAAACAGGATGAAAGCAATATTTACTAAATTAGAAACTCGAAATTGCCTATATGTCATCAATGTATAAAATGGAGAATGTTTTCCCCATTGTAAAGATTTTAGTGCTGTTATCTATTGACAGTGGTTACCGCTCTTTGGGGAAAAAAGCGCTCAGAAACTGAAAATTTTACGGATAATGCACATGGAGAAACTTAGAGTGTTATGTTTTATTAACTCTCGGCTTCCATATAAAGTTATGTATTCTGTAGATTGTAGATCATTTCATACTATCAGTAAAATATATTCACATATTTTAAAATTAAGTCGTGATTAGAATAAGATATAAAATGTTTTTGTTATTAGTATAAAATTTAGCTGTTGCTACTTACACGTATTAAAAGAACTTTTAAATTCCAACTTTTTCTTGGTAATTTTGAATGTTAAAATGACATTTTTGTAGTAAATAGTTTACAAGTAATGATAGTACAGTAATGATTATTTATTTGAAAATAGACTATCGGCATTTAGTAATGGTTTCCTTTATTATAAAAATGTTTATAATTTGATTTTTATATTATGTAGTATTATTATTAATATCAAATTATAATAATTAGAATGTGATTTTCGTTGAAAAACTAATTATTTAATGTTAAAGAGGATATACCCTTTCACAGGGACTTCATAATTTTTTACCTTCCGTCACCTTTAGGTAAGGAAGGTATTGTCTTTGGTCAAAAAATTCGGTGGTGAGTTTTTGATGAATAAGCACGTTTTAGGGTCCCTAGAATACGATTTTACTATTTTTACGATGATGTCTGTATGTGTGTGTGTGTGTGTGTGTGTGTGTGTGTGTGTGTGTGTGTGTGTGTGTGTGTGTGTGTGTATGTGTGTCTGTCTGTCTGTCTGTGTGTGTGTGTGTGTGTGTGTGTGTGTGTGTGTGTGTGTGTGTGTGTGTGTGTGTGTGTGTGTGTGTGTGTGTGTGTAACCAAATTTTCGTCTACGATAACTTTTATACTACAATTCTAAAAATTATAATTCTTTCGTATTTCTGTTCGTTACATCCATGTGAAGAGCTGATTAGATTTTGGTTGGAATTGGACAACCGGAAGTACCCTCATTTGAAGATTTTAACAGTTTTTCTTGAAAAAACTATGTTAAATATCATTTTTTCACATTTGATGTTATTATAAATATTAAAGAATATTTTATTCTCTATACGATTTGACTGCATTTTATACTTAATGTTAAATGGATATAGAGTTAAAAATTTATAAAGAAATTAAATTTCATAAAGTAGCCATAGCTATGGAAACAGCTACTATATTAAGAAAATTTTGATTGAAAGATGTCAGTGTCAAGTGAAATTGACATAGTGTGTTTGTCTTATAATTTTACTGGAAATATAGGATCTTTTGCTATAAATTTTCTGTGTGGAATTTGCATAAAATACATGCAACTGCCGGAAGGTAAAGTACAAGAAATATAATCTTTAGCAGGAACTTTCTGTATGAAATTTGTACAAAATACATAGAACTGACGGAAGGTAATGTGCTGGCCACATCAGATTTTTTTAATGGGTGATCCTACAGGTTAAAAGAAGGCGAAAAACGTTAAAACACCTGAATAAAAGTTTTATAATAAAACAGATATTTTTTTAGTTTTTATAAGGGGGCGATAAATTAATGTTAGAAACAGTTGTAGTAACCTGCGAACTAACAAATTTCATTGGTTTTATTAATTTGTTTATCTGTCAGTTGTAGTTCCTTACATTTAATTGTGTAACGTCAGTTCTTAACTTGTTATTAGTTGTGCAAAAGGTGAAAAATGAATTATTTTAATATTGAATTAGTAATTAGTTATTTGACATGATGCTAGCTTCTAGCTTATTTATGAGGACGTGCATCAAAATTCGGCTGCTGCAAGCCTGCAAGTCGCCTTTCCGCAGAGCGATTTCCAAATACGCGAGATGTCCTGTATTTCAACAATAATTCAATAATGTGCTCGAGATAAGTTTTTCAACGGCCTTTACTTTATTGAAGTTGTACGTCACAATATAAGCCCCGTCTTTCGTATTACCGCCCGCACACCCGACCCCTCACGCAGCTATATTCTGTACCTCTTACACATCCTGTTAAGTGGGCCATGGTGGAAGAAAGAAGTTTAGTTCCTATTTATTATTTTTCAACAAAATACGAAATCAACAGAAATAGAAAATATAACATAAAGCTAAAGCAAAATGTTCGTAACCAACTAAACTGCTAACACGTGCAATTTACATATTTTTCTATTTTACGTGAAATCTTTTATTTATAAATTATAAATTATAAACAATCTTTATTTTCTGTCATTTGTGTAGTAAAAAATAATGAAAATCTGTCTGATAAAAACTGTGATGTTATTTTCATGCCTGATGTTATTTTAAATGCATTATTTTTTGCAGAGTGAATTAAAATTCTGTGAGAGTGATTTAAAATATTATTATTTCACTAGCAAATAAACAGTTACTTATAGTTGTTGCAATGGAGTTAATAATGACAGTTCAAAACGTCAAAATAGATCTGTGCATGATGTGATGCCACGATTTTTAATGACAGTGATGTGAAAGTTTAATACAAGCGTGGAAAGTGTTTCATTGAGAGCAATAACATTGTACAGGTTAATAGCGGGAAATTCAAATATTCACAAATAAACTTACGTAAATCAATAAGAAATACCGATATTATTGCATAAATAAAATCTTCAAATTACGAATAATGAACTTCTTCCAGTGTTCTCATACGCGTGTAGAAATTTCTGTCTCTAAACTATTATGGAATTTGGAAATCACTCTGTAACTAAAAACTTACACAATGAGCATATTTTGTTATACTTTTAGAGAATATTTTTCTGCAAAAGCCAAAGTTCACTGGTCTTTCAATTTACCCATGACATGACGTCATAGGTGATGGGGTAACTTTATCACTTGTGGGATTTGGGAACTGTACGATTATCACTTGTGGCATTGCTACGTTTTGTCACTTGTGGGATTGTGAATTCTGAACATTACGTCATTGGTAATGGGGGTAACTTTATCACTTGTGATATTTGGGAACTGTAGGATTATACCGCCTGACACGCATTCCCAGTTGGCCGGGTACTAACAACCCTCTACTCAGAAATTGTTAAAATTACTTAACTTGTAAACCATACCAGAGGTCCTAACAACTTTGGCTTACAGCTTACAGTTATTCTGCTATTACTGGTTTTTTATTGTCGATCAAATAGATTTGAAGCTAAAATATTTTCTACATTGTAAGGCTGTATTATTTCTCGTGTGGTTGTTTTACTTAGCTAGATACTTACCAGCCTGAACTCATATTAGTTTGGCCTTTGGCCGGTTAAAATTTTAAACAAACAATTTATAAAACCTAACAAAATAGTGAAAAATTTCAATAAATTTCGTTCGACAAGTTTAAAATATATATTTTAAACATACAAATACTGAATATAATATTAAAGTATTACGCCATTTAATATTGGACTACATCGACTTAATTAGTAATACCAGATTTAATTATTCTATTAGACATTATATCCCTAAGCCCTGCACATTTTCATGTGAGTACGCACTAAATTTTTACGAAGTTTGTTTCCTTTGTGCCAAAAGTAAAGAGTCTCGGCAGAATTTTGACTAGAAGATGGCCCGTAAAATACCGATGGAACTATTATTACTAGTCACTTTGTCTACAGTTTTTAGCCTTTGTATAAAGTAGCCGAAAGAATTTTATAGAAATTTCTAACAATTGTGTAGATTTTATAATTTGAAACCAGCCGAAATATAAGTTATTAAAAACTCAAAGAAAACTTCGGTTTTGAATAGATTCGACATATACGTTAGAATGAGAATGGATGATGAGATTGTTGCTGCGTGTGTCGGATTTTTACGTATGTTGAACAAATCGCGGCCGCATACTTCGAACAATGTCACTAACCTAACCTAACTATTTTTTTTTTGTTTTTTTGCTTTTAATTTAAAAACAATACAAGCATAAATAATTATAAACATAGGAAAAAAATGAGACCCCCAAAAATATGAGAGCCCGAAGCGGCAGCATCTGCTTCGTGGTAAAAACGGGCCAGCTACATTATATATTTCATAATTGTTGACATCGGACGTCAAGATTAATTAATAATATTTCGGGCTATAGATACGTTATTATCATTCATAATTTCGGAATATATTCAAAATGGATTTAGAGAACGATATTCATACGTGTAGCAGTAAATGCTGCTGAAACGTTGGTTTAGATTAAAATAAGCAGAACATAAACTAAAAGTTTGTTTTATACTATATACTTATTTATAAGTTTTGAAGGGTTTTTTAATACGTCACTACCAAATAAAGTTAAGGTAAACTTTAAATTTTGTTTTAGCTGGTACTTCCTGATATCGACGTCGAATGGATTACTCTTGCGCATGTTAAAAGTTCGCTAGTACTTGAAAGCTCAGAGTGATGTCGCCACTGCCCCGGAGCGATGTCGGAGCTTTCAAGAGTTTATTGATAAAACAGAACGTTGTATATTACAGTGCCGCCTACAGTTCATAGATGGCGATAGTTGTACCAAGTGGATGTTTTGATGGGTGAAAGATAATATAAAATTATGAATATAATTAAAAAATAAAACATATCGCAAAAATAGGGACATAATAAAACACGAAATATTAACTCATATTTCTATAGTCTACGTACGAGTAAATTTTGTCTATTCTATGAGTCCAACAAATAAGCAATGTATTGTAAATAATAGATAATTATATAATAAAATTAGAAAACACGAGTAACAGAAACAGAAATAAAGTTCAAAATACACTGTGCAGTTATATTTATTTTAAAGAATAAAATAAAACATTCCATAATTACCAAGTTATTTCCAGAATGATTAATGACGAATAGGAAAAATAATGGAAATATATACATGCTTACATTCGTGTATAAAATTTTTCTTACTTCGGCATTTAAAAATATTTTTGGCTTCATTACTGATTCTGCTTTTAATTCATTTAGATAA
>OY720448.1:48089354-48254354 GCA_963082715.1 Harpalus rubripes | reverse complement strand
CATACATACATACATACATACATACATACATACATACATACATACATACATACATACATACATACATACATACATACATACATACATACATACATACATACATACATACATACATACATACATACATACATACAGACATACAGACATACATACATACATACATACATACATACATACATACATACAGACATACATACATACATACATACATACAGACAGACATACATACATACATACATACATACATACATACATACATACATACATACATACATACATACATACATACATACATACATACATACATACATACATACATACATACATACATACATACATACATACATACATACATACATACATACATACATACATACATACATACATACATACATACATACATACATACATACATACATACATACATACATACATACATACATACATACATACATACATACATACATACATACATACATACATACATACATACATACATACATACATACATACATACATACATACATACATACATACATACATACATACATACATACATACATACATACATACATACATACATACATACATACATACATACATACATACATACATACATACATACATACATACATACATACATACATACATACATACATACATACATACATACATACATACATACATACATACATACATACATACATACATACATACATACATACATACATACATACATACATACATACATACATACATACATACATACATACATACATACATACATACATACATACATACATACATACATACATACATACATACATACATACATACATACATACATACATACATACATACATACATACATACATACATACATACATACATACATACATACATACATACATACATAAAATCACACATGTCCCACTTAGTGGGTTAGCACAAACCCGAAACAAAAATAATACTGATATAACACAAACATAATATTTTTGAAATGAGTATCTATTTTTAAAATATTTTCACATTTTTTCTTATAAGTTTTTCAACGATATAAAGCCGGTCTGTATACCCACTTTTCTTCTGCAGCTCTTACTGCATCAATAAAAATTGTTGATAAAAAATAATAAACGTTGTCAAGTGACAGTCAGAAAATATTATTGATCCAAAATAATGAGTAATTTAATTTATATAGTATACTTGTGCACTACTTTACCGCAAACAAAAAACTTATTTGGGAAAGAAAGTAATTTACTTAAAATAAAAATATTATTAGTTGAATACGAGTATAATACGATAGGAACTTCAGATATTATTTCTTAATTTCAAATTTACAGTTTTCAATCATCAGCAATGAAGAAAAATATAGTATATTAATATAAATATCAACAAATTATCAAACTTCATACTAAAATTTTTGAGAACAATAATGAACGGTATTTATTATTAAATTTTTGAACAGTTAAATAGTATTCAAAAAATATTTTTCGCAATTTTAAATTGAAACAAATGCTATAACATACATATAATATATATTTAACGAAATAACAATTAATGAACTATTCCCTGCAATTCACTATTGGGAAATTTATTTTTGTTTTTAGTTTAGTCAGTGAATAAAATAAATTGATATATTTTGTTATCCCGAATTATTCAATGGGTGTGTACAACATACATTTCAATAATTGATGTTAAACAGCACACTGCGCTATGTAAACATGTTTAATATAATTGGCAGAGGTAATGAAACAATCAGCATAGTTTACACTAATAAATGGGTAAATCTACAGAATTACTCATGTAATAAAACTTGTGAACTAAATGTAATCTGCGGCTGGATATTGATCATTTAACGAAATTTTGATTGATCATATTGTAATGTTTTTATTTATTTGGGCGAAGTGTAAATATTAGACCATTATTATTAATTAAAATAAAGGTTTATTAAACTATAATTATTATCTTTGGTCGTTGCTAATTTTGATATTATTTGAATTTATTATCTTTTTTTTTTGTTTTAATTATGGAGTCTTTAAAAATCTTTGATAACATTGTAATGAATGAAAATGAAACCATTTTAAAGTTTACAGCAAGATTTTCCCAATTTGCAGATTCTATTTATGAAAATAACTATGTATTACAAACGGAAACTATGGATTGGTTCATTAAAATATTATCGTATCATTTGCAAAGTTTGGCTAAAAGTAATAATATGGTTTTAAAAAATTTGTATATTTTAGAGCGTTTTCTCAATTCCTTACCTAGTCATTTGTAAAAGGAGGCAAAATTTGTATTATGTTTTTGTTCAAACTTTATAAATTACAAGAACTTTGCTGTATTTTTGAGTCAATATGTAAAAGAAAAGCAAGATAAGGCAAATGATAGTGCGAATAATAGTGTGAAAGAAAATGTGAATGATAGTATGAGTGTAAGTAACTGCAGCACAATCATTAAATATAGTATTAGTGAAACAAGTGAAGAATTAATATGTAACGACATAAATAAGATAGAAGACGAGGAAAATGAAGATATAAGAATAGAAATAGAAGAAAAATTAGAAGATAACATAAATAATACTGATAAAAATAGTTTAGTGATAGATAAAATAGAGGCGATTAAAGTGGAAGATAGTGACGAAGAGCTTGAGCTGTTATGTGAAAACCCTGAAACGAAAGCGTGTGATCCCATGTGCGAGGAGACCAAATATATAGGTTGTAATGATGGTTCCTGCGGCAAAGAGGACGAAGCCGTCACCCATAAAGCGAAACTTTCAAAACCCAAAGAAGATGTTGAAGTTATTGTTACATCCACTGAAGATAAATGTAGGGTAAGTAATAGAATAAGTAATCAAAATATATTATGTTTTAGAATAGAGAAAGGGACAGCAAAAGCCGGTGACACAGCAATTGGTGGCAATAAAACGAATGAAAACAGCTTACTATATCCTGAGACATACAGATACAAATTTCATAGAGCCAGGTATAAATTGACTTATGGAAGAATCGCCGTTATCAAAACGAATGATGTATTTTGTGAAAATAAAATGGACTACAAACAGGAACACCCAGCAGGTAATGAAAACCAATTAATGTCTAAGCACTGGTTGCATAATTTCAAATTAGAATTTTGTTTTCGAAATTTATTTGATGTAAGTCCTGTTCTATTGACATTGTACAGAAGCAGAATTCGAAAGAAATAAATTTAGTAACTCTAATAAAAAAAATTGTGAATCAGCTGTTAAGTAAAATTTGTTTAGTGTAATTCAATAGATTAGTTATTTTGTACAGGACGCATAAATACTCTTTCAGTGTTGATAACAAATTTTGAAAAATTAAATTTATTTAGCAAATGCAAATGCTTTTATTTTAGTTAAAAATGTAATTTTTGGGAATTTCGATGCACTTAGGATTCAGAATTTAAGTTTTGTTTGGAATACCGCTGATTCATATTATACGACCTGACTAATTGCTGGATAATTTGATTTTGGACTCTAATTTTAATTAATGTATAATAAATGTTGATTTTGATTGTTGGATGCCAGAGCATAGGTATATGAACTATGCTCCAGGAATTTGCTTCTCCTGTCCGTGAGGTAGGCAACTAGTGTTTTAGTTTGCTTTGAACTTCTATTGGAATACGTTTATTTCCCGATTTAAGACTGTGTTATATATTTTCTACATTTTAAATTGTGACATTTAGTGAAAGAGCCTATTGTTTTATAGACGTGTACATACAAATAAATAGTTCTGTTTCAATTGGGAATGATAGTACAGAGAATACTAATCGTACTCTTTTGAGGGAGTGGCACTGATCACTTGCCTGAGTCGTTGTTTTATAAATATAGTTGAAGGCTTTTGTGATATTAAATTGCTCTCGAGAGTTGAGCTATAGACTATTATGTGAGATTTTGTTTAGCTCGCGAGGTTTGAGCTGCGAGATAGTTTTGGACTTAGTAGATTTAGTTTTAATTGATGAGAATGAAGTTGTAGCTATAAGACAAGGCTTTGAAAAGATAAAGTATTTTTATTAAGTACATAATATTCTTCTAGAAAGATAGGCATTTTAAAAGAGGAGAAGTCAAACTAAAACCCTGGTTATAGATTAGAGTAGGTTAATTTATCTATAAATTGCTAAGATGCTAAGTTGGTTTAAGTAAGTTAGATTTGTAAAGAATTAAAATTCGGTAGAATAAATAAATTTAGTTATTGGTTAAGAATTAGAGAAAATTAATTTTTTTTAGAGTTAGGTGGCTTAGGTTTATGAAGCGATATATTTTGTAAATTAGATTGAATGTGAAATAATTTGAATTAGATTGAATCTTTTGATAGTCTTAATTTTTGAAAATTTGCATAGATAATTTGTCAGTTATTTTATATAAAATAAGATTTTAGACTGTTAATTTCGTTGAAAAGTATTTTTAAAATCGACATTTGATGATTTTTAAACATGCAAACTTTAAGAAACTAGGTACTGCTCCTTTTCCTTCTTTCGCAGTTACGTTTCGGTCTAACTGCTAGTACGATGGTCCAGTGTCCAAAGCTCTCAGATAGAAGGATGGTCAAGATAGAAAACGCAACCAGGAAATGCCGAGACATTCGTCCGCTGTCCAGAGAAATCATCAAACTTAGCCAAAGTTAAAGGCTGGGTACCATCATCGCTGGAGTAGTTGACTCCAAGGTTATCTCCATCTGCCGAGATGCAGCTGCAGTTTAGCCATGAAGAAGAGTAGCTATCGAAGGGGTAGCGCAAAAGACACAGTAGACAGGCGAGACGAAGCCGACATTTCCAGTTCTGAGCGTAACAACCGCGTGGACCAATTCAACGTAGACGAGAGACACAGGATCACTTGGACCAAAATCTAGCAGTTGGTACCTAATAGAGTAATTTATTGAAGATACGTTTTCCTTTAGAAAACGTACCTTGATTTAAGGGGGAAGGGATGTAACAGTTAGACTTTAAGGCAGTATGACAAATTGTTGCTATATTTATTTTATCTAAATTGAAGTTGTTATCTTGTTATTTATCTGCATTCCAAATTCTGCTCTGATGATTCATGTTTTCGAATTGAAGTAAGAAGTTGTTTTTCCCAAGGGATGTATACCCTTGATGACATAGAATTAGAAATTAGTCGCTAGTTTGACTAGCCAATCAGAGACAGAATTTGTGATGTCATTTGGATAACAAGAAAAACATAAATTCGAGCGTAAGGCTTCTAAAAAAGTCGTGCAAGTTTCATGGTCGACGGTCAGAATGACGACCCAAAAGTGTCAAGTTTTGTTTTGGTAGTTTAGTCAGTAAGTATGTAGGAAAGAGATCATTTGTCTAATCTTGCCCATATGTTAGATTCTGTAAGTTATTTGATTCATTTTTGTATTTTTAAACAGTGTTTCTATTTAAATCTGTTTATGTAAATATATATTTTTATTACGGTAATTAATACATTGTTATTTAAAAAGAGTTTCGAGTTTCTTTTAAATTAGTATCTTGTTCCTGTATTTTGATAGTAAAAACACAGGTGGTGGCAGCATATTTAAGATTTGAGTTTGTCGGTACGAATTTCTAATTTTAATTTGGTTTCGTTTAATTAAATAACAATAAATAACGGTATTGTTACAAGACTAAAACTATAATTAACTAGTTAACACTAGCACTATTTATTTAACCAATTAACACTACTATTTATTTCCCCGATATTACTAATTATTTATTTCACTACGCGTTCCAATCTTAGACTGCCGGTCTGATGCAGACTCTTGCAGACTGTTTACGCGATATTTATATCACTATATTTATATCACTATATTTATATCACTATATATTTATATCACGTTCAACTGTCCGCGTACCGACGTCCACAGCGTCTATATACTCAACTGACTCAACAGCGTCTGTATATTCAACTGCTCGGGCAGAAGTCACCTCTTTCACAATACTATCTATCTATTTATGTAACTCTTTGTCTAACTTCCAAACTCGCCGTTACTGTCCTCGTACACTGTAGCTTGCTAATATTCGTCAACACGACCGAGTATTCAGATCCACAGCTATCCCATTATACCAGTAACTTCCAGCGTACCTACTCCACTCGACTCTTTGCTGCATGCGCTCACTACGATATTGCTGGTCTTCTCACTACCACTTTATTCTCTAACACTCTATATGAATGTCTCTATGACTCTCCCTATGTAACTAACTAACTTGAGCATAGCTGCGTCCCTTTTATACAGCTGCCATTATCTTCTAGCTCTAGAATGTTCGAGAGCATAATAACAATGAACACAAAAGGTTCAGGCGACCGCAAGTAATTAAACACGTCGCGACTAGTTTATATGTAGCCCGGCTGCTAGCGCGATTGCGTCATCGCTATAAATATACACTCGTTCATTGCTGCGGCGTTACAATATACCTAGTAATATCTTGCTCCTTTTAATAACCGAAATACTACAGTATATTTGTAATAATGTCAAACATTGTACAACATATGATGGCGAAATGAGACAGACATAAAAATGGAAAGAATTCTTAAATACTTACATTTGAGTATTAGTGTTATTATGAACATAAAATTGGTATTACTATAAATTTATTAGACATTATTCTTATGTCATTATAAAATGTATGCTAGTATAAAATTAACTCTTAATTATGAAAATTTCATCATGTTCAAGCAATCATGAACATCTTAATTGATATAATGTTTTATATTGATTTAAAAATCAAAGTTAAATCAAATAAATATTACGTGACTTTTATTGACAGTATAATGCATATAAAACCATAAAATATTGACTATATAATGAATATCGAATTTATGCGTAACTGCTAAGAGTAGATAATCAGGGACGGCTTGGGACCATTTCAAGGCCAACCAGACCGTTACAGTGCTTATGCCGTTGTTACACATTTAATGCTTTGATTATAAATTTTATTCGTATGCAATTGTGCATATGCATACAGAAGTTATAGGGTTCCAAAAATTATATCTAGTATCTACCTACATCCAGTATACCTTTATGTAATGGATATTTTTTTTAGTGAAAGAAAGCTGTCAGTGATTAGTTTGAAAACTTGTGAATATTAAAAACAATAATTTACCTTCATTTATTAAATTATATGTTGTTTTAACCACATTTTTTAAAAAATAACTTTTATATTATATTTTAATTATGTATTACTTTTGCAATATTTTACTATCCCTATACCTACAATCCATGTTTTTCTAAATTCTTTTATCTCTCTTGACACGAATGTAAGAAGGCGATACTTAAATCGCACTAAATATTGCATATAGAGATTTCTAATTAAGTTCGTTTTAAGATTTTAATACGATTCTAATATAGGTTCCATATTTTTACAGAGAACTCTGTGAGTGTGTGTGTGCGTGCGTACGTATGAGTGTGTGAATGTGGATTCTGTGTGCACTCTCACTCAAGTACTACCATTCAGCATTACTACTATATTAACTAAAACGGAATGAACTCATTAGATTTTCGTGTAAATCGAACAACTGGAAGTAGGACTTTGTATGATGCTTTAAACTCTAAGCAGTTTTTGTTTGAAAAGTACCTTTCAGGATATATATTTTTTCGTAATTAGTGTCTTTACAAAAATGGAAGATTTTGGAATTACCTACGATTTTACGTTTATACTTACCGTAAATATTTTAAAATGTTATTTGCGAAATAATTCATCTTTAACAATCTTGCATGTATCTAAATCTTTAGAAACTTTATTAATAAATAAATCTCCTTAGTTAGACACATATCGTAGATATTTATATAAATATATCTATGAAAATATAAATAATTTTAAATATTAATATAATTGTAAGAAGATTTTAGTAGTAACACATTTAATTACATTATAATATAGATATGTGAAAATAAACTAGGTATATATTTGCCAACATTACTAAACAATTTAAAAATTTCAAAGTTATCATCTGGCTACACTGATTGAAGTTTGTGGCTGTAGCGCTAATGTCTATATTCACTACGGACGAGGTACATATTCCGCCATTTTTCATAATATGTATGTGTGCTATCCCAGATTGTTGATTCGTGTATTGTTTCAGTTTAGTGTTTGAAAATTGATGTAACCTAAATGGAAGCTAAAAATAAGAAACGGGGTTCTTTTACAATTAAAGATAAATTTAATATCATTAAAGATAATGAGAATGGTACATCTCAAAGAGAGATATGGGCAAAAATGAAGTCAAAATTCACAATCTCCAATATCTACAAAAATCGAAGTAAAATTAAAAACGACTGGCATGCATGTGCAGACAAAAATTACAGATTATTTTAAAAAATAATAAAAATTTTATCTTGTACGTACATTAACCTGCATGTAAATAAATGTTATTGTTTTTTTTTTACATAAAATGTGTACTCTCTTTATAGTGAACACTCGGTTACATTGAACCAAATTCCTGGTCCCTTGAAGTTCACTATAAGCGGATTCCACTGTATATATATATATATATATATATATATATATATCCGTCCCGGTACCGTCGTCGCTTCACGCTCCAAGGGTCCCGGGTCTAAATCCCGGATAAGCATGGCTGTTGTGTGTGTTTCAATTTTTTATCTTCATTAGCATCTAATATATAATACGTTTTAGAGCTGTCTGATCCCCACCAATTTCACGGCTTATAGAGCTGTAAGAGAAGCGTGTAATAATAAATAAATTAATATACTCGTACTATAAATTATTTAGAGTAGTGTGCATTAATAACAGCAATAAAAGTTCAATAAATATTTAACAACATTGACATTTTAAATTCAATAATGAAAGTATGGAAAGTACATCTACCATATGCAAATTTTATTGTTGATTTATAAAATGTTCCAATCCCTACATATGAAATAATGATATTTGCCGAAAAGAGTCGTGATTATTTTTATTGAGATATTGTAAACATATTTAACATATAAAATCGTATTATTTTCTATTAGTTATATTATTGACTCACGGCCTTTGGCATCTGTTCCGGATTCTACTATCGTTCACGTAGCTTTTATTCTCTTGATAAATGTTAGGTCAGAGTCACCACAAAAAAATATCACAATAAATTACAAGCTCGCCAATTTTGGTAAAATAAATGACAGATTCTCGACCCTCGATACGAAGATTTGTATTTGCTCGTCTAACTGTAAATTATTGCGATCCTTGTAGAAATAATAAAATCAGAAATAAATGTATCGGAAGAAAACTAGGAAATTAATATTTACAATACACTTAACACGATAACAATTTCAGATATTATTTTTATCTTTTTTCAAATTATTCCAAAAGTTTTAAGTGATAAGCATTATTAATATTACTTCCAGTAAATACTATTTATTCATAACAAAAATAAAAATATATGTATAAATATACTCGTAAACGTAGTTTACAACTACAACGTTCCTTGTAAAGGGAATATTGATACTGCCAAAAGAATATTTCATAAACGTATATATATATATATATATATATATATATATATATATATATATATATATATATATATATATAAACTTGACTTAGTTTTCATCATGACTCAGGTAACATACTTCCGTTTGAATGGTTGGCTAATTACGCAGACATACTTATTATAATAGATTTGCTTGACTTTAATATTTTATATTTTACTGATATTTGTAGGATTATTATTATTTTACTAGTAGGTACATGTATTATAGTACCAGTGCATTTGATACAGTATTTACCCATACTATTTTGTCTTTTTATCAATGCAATCGGCCCTAGAGAACAATAACAACACTATTTATGTCATTACTAAGATTAAACAAGGTATAGACATTTAACATCTGTCAATTAATATCGTAATAAATTTATAATTTTTGTTCTCTAAATACATTAAAAATACCAAAAAAATGTATTTAAAACATAGAAATCGTAAATTGTCAACAACCACATAACGCTGTTTTGCAACAGCCCTATTTTTCACGTTTGTATATGTTATTTGGATTTGACATTTTGTAAGATTAGCGTTTCTTAAATTTTTAAATTATTAATCTTCATAAACATAAAACATGTCAAAATAAAAATAACTTGTCAAAATAATTTGTTCACAGGCAACAAGAATCTCTTCTTGTTCTTTTTATTTTCTCCAGTGGTGAGGGAGGGGTAAGGGGTTAAACGGATAAGTTCAGTTCAGTGCTACTAACACTGTTTGTGCATGTAAAAAGAAAGCATCTTTGGGAAATTGAATCTTCTAGGGTAACTAATCTTCAATTTTTATTTTTTTATTTGCAAGGCGTGGCAAATATTTTGTTTTGTCTTGTTCGCAATGGTGCAGGTTCATTCACCTCAATAATTTGTTTTGTTTCATGCTTGGAACGTCACTAAATTTATATGCCCAAGGTGATACATTTCTTTTTCTTTTCTTGCTCTTTTTCGTTGCAGAATGGGTTAATGTAATTGTTATAAAAAGTCACTGAGGAGCACACGCTTGTTACTTGTTCCATCAGCAATATACCTACTTGTGCAATGTGTCGAGCTACCAGTACCTATACAATTTTAACAAGCTACTCCACAATGGTCAAAATTTAAAATGTAATTACGACCAAACACGTACGAATTTTTGTTTTGATTCACGGTTATTCACGGCGTATCACGTTTGTGTCATCGTGTCACGCAGGTAATTGTTTCTACATTCAAGCCTTTTTGATATAGTCATTTGTTAACAAATTTGGCAACAATTTGGTTATATTAGAAACGAATGTTATCACAAATAGGATATTCTTTTGTCTATTCCATCACAAATTTCATTATAAATAATTAATGATATAAGTATATACATAAATGCATGACTTTAAGACAAGTTTGTTAACCAAATTAATTTCGTATCAAACGAGCTTATATCTTTAGTGAAATCGGAGCAACTACTTATATATGTATATATAATAAGAACAAGAATGTAAAGTAAAATATGAAAATTAAAACAACAATTTTTGATATTAAAAATAGAAGAAAACGTATTACTCACGCACAGTACCGGATTTGGTTTAATTTTGCCCTTAGGCAGAAAATATTAATACACCCCCCTCCCCCATGCAGTAGAAAAAATTAAAAAATTAAGGGGAAGTAAAATTTCTTATAATAAATTCAAATAATAGTATTATGTTATTAGGAGTAGAAAGCGGTCTTCTTGTGTTGAACCCAGCTATTGCGGCCGAGGCGCTAGCCGAGGCTAGGCAAGCTGGGTAAAACACAAAAAGGGCGTTCTACTCCGAATGACATATACTATTTTTTCTTCAAGTGTTTCAAAAAATTTTTTGACATTTTTTCTTGGAATTTTTTAATTGTAGTATTTTCAATTTCAGCCAAAGCTAACTGTATACACCACAAAACAAAAACGACACAACTGTCAAATAACAATTTTCAATATAATATGTGTTGCTGTGACAACTGCCGCCGCCAGCGGTGAACTAAAACACTAACATTTTTTTACTAGTACAACAATAACAACATTTTTGTACTAGTAAGACAATGAACATCTTCTATAGTGTGTGTACAGGAGAATAATATAAATATTATAATACGCTTGAAGAAAAATATATTTATATTATTACAAAAAATTAACTTAAAACTTAGATATGGTCGATCCACGATATCAACCGATTTACTTTATCAACGTTTGATAAAGTTTTCCAGGATCGTATACATGATATAATAATAGGTAAGGATGTGCAGTAAGGAAACTAGTATTAAATAAATAGTTTTATTCGATTTCAAAGGTAGCAATCGATTTCGGGGTCATCCCATCATCAAGCTAACCAGCTGAAATTTTTTTTACAAATATTATAATTTTTAGCAATAATTTGATCAGTATTAATATAACAATAAAAAGTTGAATTTTTTACAAAAAATGTTAAATTTCGAAATTTTACTTATCTAGATAATGAAGAAACAAGAAATGGAAAAATATATAAAAAATATATGAAAAAATATATATAGTTGTAGCTGCTGCCCGACAAGGCCAGAACTTAAAAAGTAAATATGAAATTGAAATATAGCCTAGCTAGATATAAAAAGGCAACTAGCGCCATTTTCTTCAGTATATTATTCTTCTTTGACTCAAGAGCATCTCCAACAAAATTACACTAATTTCTGCATTTATCCGTAAAATCCTTAATATAAATTATGTTAAAATTAAAGTTTTTCACTGCTTAACACATTGACGGTAAGTTAAATCTAATATTTATTATAAGATTTTATGTTGTTAGTTCCATAACCTCAATGGAACAGAACACATGTATCACGTTTAAAAATTTGTGTACAAATCTGTAAATTTTCTCTAAAGGTTTTGATGTATTTCAATTTCATATTTACTTTTTAAGTTCTGGCCTTGTCGGGCAGCAGCTACAACTATATATATTTTTTCATATATATTTCATATTTTTTTATTTCTTATTTCTTGATTATCTAGGTAAGTAAAATTTCGAAATTTAACATTTTTTGTAAAAATTATACTTTGTATTGTACTAACACCGACCATCTTATTGCAAAAAATTGTAATATTTGTAAAAAAAATTTTTTGGTTAGCCTGATGATAGGATGACCCCGAAATCGATTGCTACCTTTGAAATCGAATAAAATTATTTATTCAATACTAGTATACTTACTACACATCCTTACCTATTATTACTTTTTTCTACTCCCACTTGAAAAACTTATCATTTCTTCACAATCTGCAGAATGGATATGAAATCCACGAATCACAAATCTCGAAGTCGTGTAACCTAGTCAACTGTCTATTCATTTATTACAAGATTAAGATGAAGAACGATACAAATGTCACATTTGACATTTTAATGTTATCATTTAGATGGAAATATTTTTGGTATAAAAAGAAAATTGAATAATTTAATAACAAATTACTGAATTATATTACGAATTAGTTGTAAGTATTGAAAAATAAGAAATAAGAATCAGAACGGTATGAAATGTCACATTGCCAAGTCAAGGTTATCCTTTAGATTTAGCAATAAAAAATCATAAGTAGTATGTAAAAGTATTTTTTGTGCAACCGGACGCAAAATAAGCATTTGCAGCCGCAATACAGGCCGCGAAATTGAATTTCGCGATCGTTGTTATGGTGACGGCCGCGAAATGAATTTCGCGGCCGCTACCGTGACAACGGCCGGTAAACAATCACTTCGACACTTGAAAATTGTATGGTTTTGTTTATCAAATGTCAATCCCATAGCCACCTTGAAAGTTAACTTTCTATTTACAATGAAACTTTAAATTTAATAAATTTTGTAATTACATATTTTTGCGGTTGCACAAAAAATATTGTGTACACTTTGTCCGCGAAATCCTTTAGCATCCTCGAGATTGTCTTGCCTCGGCCGCAAGCGGCCTCGGCGTCAATTTTTTTCTCGGTACGCTAAAGACTGATTTCGCGGCCTTGATATACAAATAACTAGTATACTTATAAAATAAAATATTATTTTAATAACAAATGTCATTAAGAAAACCTAGGAAGACAAGTACATAAATGATAAAAATTAATAATGTTCAATAAAATTTCAAATTTGTATAGTTCGTATTTTCCTTCTTTTCGTTAGTCGTAGAAAAAGTATGCTGTACAACTCGAGTGGAATGTCCATATCCACTTTTGTAGTACAAACTACTATATCAACTTTTGAAAAATATGAGACACTGAAAATCCCCAAACGTTCGAAATGTTTTCGGATATATAATAGTATATTACGTACCGTGAACTGTAAGTGATAGTTTTTAGGTCGAGAATGTAGTTTGGGATGTCGAGATCCGTAGGGTCGAGATTTCCTAAACATTCGATATCTAAAAAATCACTTACAGTTCTAGGTTAGTAAGCTATTTTTTGCAATACCCGCGAAAATAGAAGAAAAAGAAAAATAGGTTTCAAATTAACAGCTGTCAAATTGATGTCAAAAATAAAATTTGAATAATAGGTGAGGCTGAGGGTGCCATGAATGTTTATGGTGTGGTGGAAACTAAACAAAGGAAAAAATTGTAAATAAACAATTCTTGAAAAATTGACGTTTGGCGAAGGTGTGAGGTTTTATTTGCAGCTTCTTTGAGTAAATAAATGGATAAGATGGATATAGAAGGAGCTGCCAGTGTTGCCTGTGCATCGCTTCTACCCGATAGATCAAGAAAGAGGTACGAAACCACTTATAATCTTTTTCGAGAGTGGTGCAACGGGAAGAAGGTGGATATCCATACCAGTGAGGCAGTTTTACTAGCATATTTTTTAGAAAGATCTACAAACATTTCTTGCCCTTCGAGTTTATGGTGTGAATATTCGATGCTCCGATCTACTATCACTCTAAACGATAATGTTGACATTTCTAAATACGCCAAATTAAAGGCATTTCCGAAGAAAAAAAAAATGTTGGATACCGGCCCAAAAAGAGTGAAGTATTTACAATGGAAGATATAAAATTTTTGAACGAAGCGCCAGATGAAACGTTTCTAATGAAAAAGATTGTTGCTGTAATGAGCATTGCGGGAGCTTGCCGCAAAAACGAATTATGCGAGGTAACTTTAGATGACATTTCAGATAAAGATAGCATAATACTTATCAGAATACCAGATTCAAAAAATCACGAACCAAGAAGTTTCATCATCGTAGACAATGACAACGAAAAATTACACTGTCTGGAATTATTTAGAAAATATATGAGCCTGCGACCAAAAAATTCAGATAATAAAAGATTTTTTCTTAGATATAAAAATGGGAAATGTGTTAACCAACCGGCTGGGAGAAACATTTTTGCTAAAATTCCTTCTGAAATTGCAGAATTTTTAAATTTAAAAACGCAAAAAATTATACGGGACACTCATTTCGCAGAACCTCGGCCACTCTTTTGGCTAACAGCGGAGTCGACATTATTGGGTTGAAAAGACATGGCGGCTGGAAGTCGTCGACAGTAGCCGAAAGTTATGTAGCAGAATCTTTGTCAAACAAAATTGAAGTGGCTAAGAAGATATTTCACAGAAGTGAAGAAGATTGTGCATCTCACCAAGATGATTCTATGGTGAATGTTCCAGTTGCAGATGACATACGCAATAATGTAATGAGTGCCTCTCTCGATGATCCTGATTTAACTAGGGAAATAAATAAAAATTTAAACTCAATTCTTACTGCTAATAATAAAACTAACCGTAATTTTCACATTACCATAAATAAAAAAGATAGTTAAACATTTTGTATTCAATTCTGTATACTACCTATTTGTAAAATAATAATAAAAAAATGCTTAAAATTTTGTATTCAATTCTGTATACATATTTGTAAAATGCTTGATAATAATCTGAATTTATTTTCCTGAAATTCTGCGTAACTAACAGCCATTATATTATATATTTACTTACCGTCCACCATGAACGGTCAGTGTTTCACTTACCATCTACCGTGGATGGTAAGTAAATGATGTAACCATGGAAACCAATTGTGCAATAAAAGTTGCACTTACTGTGTTTAAATTTTGTTATTAATGGGTAACTTACAGTACAGGTATTGCAAAAATTATTTTAAAACTTTGACAATTAAATTTACGTTTATTGTGCACGTTATGAAATAAAATAGATAATTGAAATCGGTGTTTTTCACGAAAAAAGATGATTTGTAATATTTTGTGATAATTTGAGTACGAAAACCATGCCAAAGACGTTATGTCAGCAAAGGTCAGAAATTATGGCTAATTTGATAGTGTATTTTGAAACAGAATAATTTAATACTGGTCCTTTTTTTACCGCTACATTGTATAAAATAAGGTAATTTTTATAGCACATAACCGTTATACATATATAGCATAACTAGAAGCCCCTATGCAAAATAATACTCTATGAAAAAAATTAAAAGCAAAAAATCCAAATTTATGCAATACTTACTGTGCCGATAATTAAAAACTCTTTTGCATAATTAGTCATTTTCTTTATTTTAATCAAATTTTCTTTGTTGCAATCAAACCTATATTAGTTTACTTTGAGTCGCACTATAGGCAACAATCACAACATAAAACTATCCAGTCTCATACAAATTAGCTAAAAATTTAGTAACTTTTTACTGATGATGTAAATCGGTCGATATCTTGAAACGACCATACCTACATCTACATTATTACACATTTCAGGCACAATTTCAAATGTAAATTATATTATATGTGAGATTTCAGTAAGGTTTCTATCTATTTTACAAATTTTAATTTACTAATAAAGATTTAAAAAATCTGATGTGGCCAGCACATTACCTTCCGTCAGTTATACGAAAATTCTACCGGTGAACTGTTACTGGTAAACAGCTGTATATCAGGTTATAGCTACCGGAATCGATATTTTAAGAACGCAAGTGGTAAACAAGGTAGATCCATAACCTATAACAAACTTTTAACGCGCGCGCTTCGCTTTGCATCACTAGCTTTTTTTTGAGATTAGATTCTTCATGACTCCGGTAGATGGATCTGGTAGATATTGTACAATTTTCGAACACGGTTACTTCTTACTACTCGTGTTTTTGAACCCAGTCAGTAGATGCGGTACCTACCGGTAGAATTTTCGTAAATGCCTTTGTATTTTCTATAAAATCCATACAGATAGTTCCTTGCAAAAGATTCGCAATTTCTTGTATGTATATTACCTTTCGACAGTTGTATGTATTTTACATAAATTCCATACAGTTTCGAACAAAAATATCCTATATTTCGAGGTTTGGAGTAAAATTATAACATAAATATACTACGAATATGTCAATTGACACTGACATCTTTCAATCAGAATTTTCTTAATATAGTATCTGTTTCTAGCATAGCTAGCTAATTTATGAAATTTAATTTCTTTATAATTTTATAACTCTATATCTATTTAATATGAAATATAAAATGCAGTCAAATCGTATAGAGAATAAAATGTTCTTTAATATTTATAATAACATTAAATGTGAAAAAATGATATTTAACATTGTTTTTTCAAGAAAAACTATTAATATCTTCAAATGAAGATACTTCCGGTTAACCAATTATAACCAAAATCTAATCAGCTCTTCATATGGATGCAACGAAGAGGAATACGAAAGAATTATAATTTTTGGAATTGTAGTATTAGAGCTATCACAGACGAAAATTTTGTTACATACACACACACACACACACGGACACACATACATACATACATACACACACACACACACACACACACACACACACACACACACACACACACACACACACACACACACACACATACAGACATCATCGTAAAAATAGTAAAATCGTATTCTAGGGACCTTAAAACGTGCTTATTCATTAAAAACTCACCACCGAATTTTTTGACCAAAGACAATACCTTCCTTACCTAAAGGTGACGGAAGGTAAAAAGTTTATGATTTATGAAACGCCCCAATTTGACTAACGCCCCTAGGCAACTGCCTAGGTTTGTCTGTGCCTAGATTCGGCTCTGCTCACGCCCGATTAAATTTCAATCACGTTAGGTCACTCACAATAAGTTTTTAGACTTTTAGCTTTACATTTCTTATTCGAAGGTTATGGAGACGAAATTGTTAAAGACCCACACAACAGCCATACTTTATCTGGGATTCGAACCCAGGACCCTTGGGTTGTGAGTCGGCTATGTTACCCACTACACCACCGGTGATCAGTGCATATTTAAGAAAATTAAAATTAACCTATGAAAGACTTTTTTTTAAATATGTGTTCATTTTTACATAAACATGTTCAGCATTAATTGAAATTTCAAAGTTAATAAAATTTTTTTTTTTATTCCATGTATCCCAATGGTTAACCGTTACAATAGTATTATTCTTCCGTTTTATTCGATCAATTGAACATAGGGTTTTCAGACTGTTGGGTGAACAAATAAGGGCAGATTGACAGGGGTAAGGAAGTGAGTTATATAAAATCCAGCAGTTTCCGCTTTGACCCTTCTTTATAAAAGGATTTTCTTTTGTAGTGTAGGTATTGATCCAAAATTTGGCACATTCAGTTTTTTAATATTTTAACAATAATAATAATAATAATAATAATAATAATAATAATAATAGTAATAATAATAATAATAATAATAATAATAATAATAATAATTCTTTATTGTATTTAAGTTTACATATAACTCATTACAATTGATATTAATGGGGGTGAGTTAATTTTCGCATATATTTTTTTTATAACTTCGATGTTTTGTACCTTCAATTAATGGAGATGAGATGATGAAAAGACACACACACAAACACCCAAGCCCCTGGTGGGAATCGAACCCACAACCTCAGAGTCGAGCGGTGACGGTCGTTTCGAGCGCTGGTCGCTTCCTCAAACCACACGACCACCGAGGCGGCTAATATTTTAACAATTGATGACTTATTTTAAAACAAATATTTTAAATTTTATTCATGGGGATTCAGTGTTTTTAAACAATACAATATAATTAAGAAAAATAAGTTCAGTTATTAATTTATTTAAATTATATTAAGTAGGACAAGAGAATTAAAAAAAATGTTATTCGCAAATATAAATAGAGAACGCAATCTATTTACTTAATCGGTTATTAAATCGGTTAGATTAATGGGTTAAATAAAACATTTATAAACCGGTTAATATTAGCCGGTTTATAAAATTATTTAGAAAAAAGAAAAATACTCGTAAGTTACATATATTTTTCAGTGAAGAAGTATTGGATTTACATAATTTAAATGCAAAATGAATAACTTCCACTACAGGTAATAGAAGTTAAAAAAGGATAAACGTATCTATTACTTAAACTTAAGCAGCTCTAATTTCTTGTTGTTGTTTAGGTTAGTTGTTAGTAATAATAGTAGGAAGCCCTCAATGTGAGATTATATATATAATAGTGGTAGTGCCGGACCCTTACGGTCCGGGGCCTGGGAAACCGTTAAAACAATAATTCAAATCAGACGATAATAATAAAAAATAATGAATAAAACATTCAATAAAAATAACAACAACAACAAAAATAATAATAATAATAATAATAATAATAATAATAATAATAATAATAATAGTAATAATAATAATAATAATAATTCTTTATTGTATTTAAGTTTACATATAACTTATTACAATTGATATTAATAGGGGTGAGTTAATTTTCGCATATATTTTTTTATAACTTCGATGTTTTGTACCTTCAATTAATGGAGATGAGATGATGAAAAGACACACACACAAACACCCAAGCCCCTGGTGGGAATCGAACCCACAACCTCAGAGTCGAGCGGTGACGGTCGTTTCGAGCGCTGGTCGCTGCCTCAAACCACACGACCACCGAGGCGGCTAATATTTTAACAATTGATGACTTATTTTAAAACAAATATTTTAAATTTTATTCATGGGGATTCAGTGTTTTTAAACAATACAATATAATTAAGAAAAATAAGTTCAGTTATTAATTTATTTAAATTATATTAAGTAGGACAAGAGAATTAAAAAAAATGTTATTCGCAAATATAAATAGAGAACGCAATCTATTTACTTAATCGGTTATTAAATCGGTTAGATTAATGGGTTAAATAAAACATTTATAAACCGGTTAATATTAGCCGGTTTATAAAATTATTTAGAAAAAAGAAAAATACTCGTAAGTTACATATATTTTTCAGTGAAGAAGTATTGGATTTACATAATTTAAATGTAAAATGAATAACTTCCACTACAGGTAATAGAAGTTAAAATAGGATAAACGTATCTATTACTTAAACTTAAGCAGCTCTAATTTCTTGTTGTTGTTTAGGTTAGTTGTTAGTAATAGTAGGAAGCCCTCAATGTGAGATTATATATATAATAGTGGTAGTGCCGGACCCTTACGGTCCGGGGCCTGGGAAACCGTTAAAACAATAATTCAAATCAGACGATAATAATAAAAAATAATGAATAAAACATTCAATAAAAATAACAACAACAACAAAAATAATAATAATAATAATAATAATAATAATAATAATAATAATAATAGTAATAATAATAATAATAATAATAATAATAATAATAATAATAATAATAATAATAATAATAATAATAATAATACGCTTGTACCGTTCCTTTTTGAGCGACGGCAACGCCGACTACTGGAAGCGATAAGCATCTTTGAGGTGATCATTGTCAAAGTCCGGATAATGTCAGTTATAATTACTTGTGGTTTTCAAGCTGTAAACTTGAATGTTTTTCGAAATAAAAGTTAGAGTAATGGTAAAAAATTAATGGAAAGCTATGAAGTTTCTAGAGTTAAGGAAATTATTGAAAATAATTCGCGAAAATTAAGGTGCTGTTTTAAGAGAAACTTTAGGAGCTCTTGGCAATAGAGCTCATTAAAATATTTTTATAATGTCGAAATTAAGGTAAAATAATGCAGATATTACTCGTTTAAATAATAATTAATTTAAAAATATGTTGAGTGAAGAAAGATGCAAGAATCATGTATGACTGATAAGAAGGAAACTTCAGTGCAATAGTGTCTAATTTGAGATAAGACCAGGACCTAATTTAGGCCAAGGAAACTATACTGGATTTGCCTAGGGCATGTATTTCCCAAAAGACAAACTTTTTAATTTTAAATCGATGAAATAACTGTTACAAAATATATGTTGCCCAATAAAAAAAAATTGATTTCAATAATGAAAATGACTAATAATACAAAAAATTGATTATAACAGTTTTGTTTTTATAAAACTATAGTTTAATCGGGGCAAATGCACATATCTAATGTGTATCATATGGCTGGAGATAATAGTGAATATGTGTTTCTCTGATTCAGAAAACGACTAATCTCACTGAAAAATTATTAGGTACAATAATTGTATCGTTACTTACTGTATGTTTTTTTTTTTTAATTTAATCGTGGCATTTGAACATATATGTATATCAAGGATGTATACCTGTGTAGATAATTTACTAAATATACGTACTTACGTCTGATTAGAGCCCCTGTTTTCTTAAAAAAAAACATGAATTTTGATTTGATTACAATAAAAGAATACTTATATAATTACAACAAAGGAACTTTGATTACAATATGAAAATGGCTAATCACGAATGTTTCTTTAATTCTAATGCAATTTAATTTATGATATATTTATAGCTGCATTATCTTGTAAACTTTAGGTCCTAATTTTTTGATGATGGCCTGAAAAATATTTTTGCCTAGGGCCCATAAAAGTTTAAATTAAACTCTGAGTAAGACTGAATTATTATAAATTCAAGTTTATTTACAAAATATTTCTTTATTTATTAAAATATTTAAGTGATAGAAATAATGTTTCTTGTATTAAAATTACTTATTAATATATTACTCAAGTAATCAAAGTTCAGAATTCTGGGTTTTTATTTTCAAAATTTGAGAAATTTTGAGCGCAGCATACTCATCTTCCTTTTATATTAATTATATCTACTGAACCAAGTAATCATTATCGATGATAAAATCTTTTAAAGTTAAAATAACACGTAAATCCTATTGAATACACATATTTCTGTCAGCTCAGATATTGCATTTTCGGCCGATTGGCGTCGCCTCGAGCGTTACGGTACAAGCGTATAGTCATGAAAGCCCGTAGGGTTTGAGTGGCTATTGCCAAATGGCAGCAAGTTTGAGAAAAATCTGGAAAATTATTTTCTAATATATCGAATTATATTTAATTAGATTATTTTTTGATCCACAAGTTTCAAACAACGAAATCAGGCTGCCATGCTATTATAACGCTATCTACTATCGTTAACTAATTAGTTTCATTCATTTAAATGGCTCAGTTGGTAAGTGTGTTTTCACAACTAGAACACACTTTGACAATGCATAATAAATAATTAAAAGATATAATTACTAATTTAAGTATTTCTAGAAGTGGTTTCTATAATTTTTTGGTTTATTTCATGATCAGAAATGGCACAAAATTGGTCTTTTTCGCTCATTTTACTTATTTGTTGATTACTATCTGACATATGTCAACAATAACAAAAGGTACACAGATTATTCCCGAGAATAATCTCTAGAGCTTTATTGTCGGTATAATAATGACAGGATTGGTTAAAACGCAGACACGTGGCACAAAATGGAACAATTCATTGGTTGTAAGAAATGTCAAAAAATAATCATAAAATTTTTTGTGCTGTACTTAGGAATATACAGGATAATTCATAACGGTTGTACCAAAATAAAGTCATATATATTCATACTCAAAATGACTTCCCCAATGGTTTAATTTTGGCACACGCATTATGCACCACTTATTTGTATAAGTTGTTGGTACTACAAGTGTTATTAAATCCAGTAGCTTGTCTACTATTATTAGTAACGAAACATTTAAACAGGATGTTAAAATTAACATGACGAGTTAAAGATTACATCCCAAACATTTAGTCTGGCTTGCAACAATGTACAGTAGATGTCGTTACCCTACTTACAAAATTTGTCACTACGCGGCGTTAATTGTATATATTTATTTATTAAATACACTGACCAGCAGGACGAGCCCAATAACAGGACAGGAACAACAATGTAAGTAACAAATTATAACTTACACTTCAAATTAATTTGTTTTTATCAAAAATGTCTAAAGTATCCTGATAACTGTTATATATTTTACATACATTGTATATCGGTGATTTAAGCAACGAATTTGTTGGTGATTGAGGTAAATAAAAAGTACATGAGGAGCGTGTCTTAAAATCAGGTCTGTGAGAGCAAATATTTGATAATAGTAGAAGATCATTTATATTATTATGTATTAAATTAAAAAGAAATATTAGAGAGATTTGAATATGATCGGATGAGAGAGATAATTGAATCCAAAAATATGTAGTAAAATTTCGTACGAGAAATATTATGGTCGGGATAATTATTCATTATTTCAAATATACATATTTAAGAAATTTTTTCTGAACCTTTTCAATTGACTGTTTGGTTACCAAATTAAAGCACAATAATCAAGTTTGGATCTAACGAAGATGAAATATAAAGTAAAATCGTTAGAGATATTAGTAAAAGATTTTGTATTGTGCGAATTATGAAATCGAGCATTCTGTTAGCACTAGAGGTCAAAGAAGACAAATGTGGTACAAATGAAAGCTCTCTATCAAATTTTATTCCTAAGTCTAACGTTTCTTCGCATCTAGAAAAAGTGTTGAAATACCAGATTTGAGGATTATTTATATTATTTTGCAAATAGATACCGTCCTGTATAGTGGAGATAATAAACAACTTAGCGAAAAGTAATTTATTAAAATTATTATTATCAGTGACATCATTAATAAAAATTAGGAATAATAAGGGTCCTAGGTTTGATATTTGAGGTACACCAGAAAAAATAGAATAGAATGAAGATGTTTGATCTTAATAGTTGACAAAGAAAGAACGATTAAGAATATAGGAGGCTAAAAGTGATATAAAATTAGAAGAAAAGGAGTAAGCTTGAAGTTAATGAAGAATGATATTGTGGTCAATACTATCAAAACCTTTGAAAAATCAGTATAGATGACATCAACCTGACCGTTAGAGTCGAGTATAAAAGAGACAATGTGAATAAAAGAAGAAAGATTAGTTAGTGTAGTTCTCTTTTGCATAAATCCATGTTGATAAATAGAAATATGGTTTTTGATTAAAGGAAAAATACTACTATAAATAACAGACTCAATTTTTTTACTAAAGTTGAAAAAAACTGCACTCGGTCTATAATTTTTATATTATTTCTGTCACCACTTTTACATAATGGAACAACCCGTGCGGTTTTCCAAACGTCAGGGAAAGTCGCCCGGCGAATTGACAAATTAAAAATATAGAATAAAGCAACGGAAAGAAAATTACAACTATCTTTAATTATAAAATTAGGATTGTCACAGCCAGAACTAAAATAAAAAAATAAATATATCATCATGGCATATTACCCATTGCTGGGTGTACCAATCTGCTTTGTACACAGATTTCGATAATGATGATGACATATTTGTACCATGCGGGCGTTTATCAGGCGTCAGCCAGAACTGAGATTAATTTTTTTTTCTTTTAAGGTTCACAAAGTCCCAAAATTTAGGCGAATCAGAATTAATAGATGATCCATTATCATGTAAGTAATTATTATATGATTTTTTTATTCCACGCTTAATTCTTGAGCAATAATATTTATGTTGTTCATAGTACTGTGTTAGGATGCTTCCCGTATAATTTAAAATAGTGATTTTTTATTCTTAAGTTTACCTTTAATTTGAGAAGTAAATCAAGGCGGATACGATGATTTCCGGTATATTTTAGAGGGAATACACTCATCAAAAATGCGAAAAGGGTATTATACAAAAAGTTACGTGCGACATTGACGTCTGTAAAATTTTCAAATTCGTGCCAATCAAATTCTCTAATCCGTTGATACAATTTTTGGTAGTCTGCATTTTAAAAATCACATTTAATGAAAATAATTGGTTTAAATGAGGAACATGCTCAAAGGAATTAGTTTTAACTGTAATTAAAGTTCACGAGACACAAAACAATTATTGCTACTTAGAACCAGATCTAATAATCTGATATAACAATTAGTACACATATTGTATTGATAAAGATCAAATAACCACATAAAATCAATAACTGATTTTACAATAATATTTTCATTATTAATTACAAAATCAGAGATGTTAAAATCACCAAAAACAATAAATTTATTATTGTATGAGAAAGGTAAGGATTAAAAAATAATTAAATCGTTATAACAAGCTAAGTATATATATATATATATATATATATATATATATATATATATATATATATATATATATATATATATATATATATATATATATATACCGGGTGGTGAATTGATTTATACAATATAGGAAATATAATGCGGCGTAATCCCAACTTAAAAATACGTGCTACAAATAAATGTCCGACGAAGAAAGTAAGAATTTGACTTCGACAGAATAGAAAACCACAGAAATGACGTCTTCTCTGCAAGGAATCCCAGCGATCGAAAGACTAAGATGGCGAGGGGAATTATCCGACGTGGAAATTCGCCACGTAGGCATACCTCGAACACGAAGATATGTGGGGGTGTATTGAAGGCACCGATAAGGATGTTCGAAAAATGGCAAAAGCGAAATCCAATTTAATTCTTTGTGTGGACCCGATGAATTATTCGCATATTCAGACAGCGACAACTGCTAACGATGTCTGGGACAAACTGAAAACTGCGTTAGAAGACTCAGGACTTACAAGAAAAGTAAGCCTACTCCGTACTCTTGTGACTTCTCAGCTCGATAAACACAACTCAGTGGAAGAATACGTCAATGACATCATAACTACAGCGCACAAGCTTAACGGCCTTGGTTTTGAAGTTCCCGACGACTGGATTGGCACCTTAATGCTAGCAGGTCTCCCGGATGAATACAAGCCGACGATCATGGGCATCGAAAGCTAAGGGACAGCAATCACTGCCGATTCAATAAAGACCAAACTCCTGCAAGATATCAAAGACTCTAAAAAGCGGGCAAAAGTACAAACACGCAGGCAGCATTTTACATAAAGGGGAAAAAGAAGGGACCTCGTTGTTTCAACTGCAACAAATATGGGCATTATGCCAACGCATGCAGACCCAAAGTCAAAAAGGACTTCGGAAACAATATGAAGAGAGAAGAAGCAAAGTCCAACAGTTCAAAGAATAAAAAAGCGTTTGTAGCACTCCTGTCATCTTCAAAAATTTCCAATAACAACTGGTACGTAGATTCATGTTCGCCTGTTCACCTTACTAATGAGAAAGCAAAATTACAAAATCCAGAAAATTGCACAAACGTCGATATAACTGTAGCCAACAAAGACTTCATCAACGTGGAGGCGATTGGCAATGTGAAGATTCCCGTGATGACCAAGCAGGGAGTAGAATGAGTCACCGCAGAAAACGTGATGTATGCTCCAAGAAATGCAGCAAACTTGCTGTCAGCAAGATAGTAAGTCATGGATTCACGGTTACATTTGCACCGCAAAACAGTTGTATTAGTGACAGCGAAGGAATCGAAATCGCCAGGATGTCAGAAGAAAATGGAATCTGCAAATTAGATGTGCAAAAGGAAAGAACATACTTCGCAAAGAAAGATTTGACCGCTGAAATGTGCACAGACGACTTGGCCACTTGAGCTATAGAAGTGTAGTTACTCTGAGTAAATATCCAGCAACAAAAGTTATTTTCCGAAACATAGAGAATCCTCCGTGCGAACCTTGTATCAAGAGAAAGCAACACAGAGAACCGTTCCAGAAAAGCAAAATAGAGACAAAAGCGATTCTGGGTATGTTGCATTCTGATATCTGTGGCCCCATGGAAAACTTGTCGATCGCTGGATCGAAATATTTTCTTATATTCGTTGACGATTTTAATAGGAAAACATTTGTATTATTTCTCAAAGAGAAAAATCAAGTCATGAAAACTTTCGTCGAATTCAAGATTTTAATAGAAAACCAGATCGGGCGAAGAATCAAGACGCTCAGAACAGACAACGGCCGGGAATACATCAGTAATGAATTTGAGAAATATTTGAAGGAATCCGGCATTAAACATCAGTTCACGATCACGTAAACTCCACAGCAAAACGGAGTGGCCGAAAGAGAGAATAGGGCCAATGTCGAAAGAGCGAAAAGCATGCTCTTTGAAGCAGATCTCTCGAAACAATATTGGGCCGAAGCGGTAGCTACTGCTGTCTATCTCAGAAACAGATCGCCAAATTCTAGCATCGGAGGAAAAATGACAGAAGAATTGTGGACGAAATTGACGCCGAGTTTAGCTCATCTGAGACTATTCGGATGTATTGCATACGCTCATGTGCCGAAAGTTGGATGCGAAAGGTAAAAGACTTCTCTTTATTGGATACTGCGAAGATTCAAAAGGGCATCGTCTTATAGACCCAAACGCTAAAAAGGTTACGAGAAGTCGTGATGTAATTTTCTTGGAAAATTACAAACTCAAGAGCAATGAAGAACCAGCAGTTTCTACGCTCCTGGAGAATAATGAGGAAGTAAATGAAAGGCCACATATCTTACAGTGGATAATGATATTACTGATCCAGAAAGTGTCAAAGAAGCTTTAAATTCGCCAGACCGAGATAAATGGAAAAAGGCGATGCAAGAGGAGCACGACTCTCTTGTATCGAATAGCACCTGGATCACGGCAGAACTACCCAATGGTAAGAAACCACTTGACACGAAATGGGTGTTCAGAATTAAAAGAGATTCAACCGGAAAAACAGAACGCTACAAAGCGAGACTTGTCATCAGAGGATGTGGTCAAATCGAGGGCATTGACTATAGAGAGACTTACTCCCCAGTAGTACGCTACACGGCAATACGTTTTCTTTGTGCGTTGGCAGCCAAATGCAACCTAAGTATGGACCAAATAGACGTAATAGCAGCCTACTTACATGGAAATATCGATGAATAAATTTATGTAAAACCGCCAAAGGAATTGAAAAATCCCAGAGATGGAGAGAAAGTTTGGCGACTCCAAAAATCAATGTATGGGTTGAAACAGAGCGCCCGAGCTTAGAACAGAAAACTTAACGACACCTTGACGAACATGGGATTTAGCAGATTAGAAGCAGATCCCTATTTATATATCAAGAAGAACAAGAAAATTTTCGTAATTACCGCAGTCTACGTCGACGACTTATTAATCTTAGCAAACGATGAGAAGGAAAAGTCGATGATTAAGAGAAAACTCTCTCAGACATTTGATATGAAGGATCTGGACGAAGCAAAACATTTACTTGGCATAAGGATTTCCAGAGATCGAAAAGCAGGCAAAGTTTGGCTAGATCAGAATACCTACATCCAAAAGATACTGCAGAAATTTGGGATGAGCGATTGCGAACTAGTTTCGACACCGTTTGATCCGAGCAACAAATTAAGCAAAGACATGGAACCGAAAACAATGAAGGAAATACAAGAAATGAATAAGATCCCGTACCGAGAAGCAGTAGGCAGTCTACTCTACACCAGTCAAGGTACGAGACCGGATATATCCTTGGCCGTCGGATGCGTTATTCGATACATGCAAAATCCGGGAAGAGAACACTGGACAGGTGTAAAAAGAATATTCAGGTATCTCAAGGGCACGACGAACACAAAAATTGAATTTTCCCAGAATTCAACAGCTGGAAACGTAAGATTCTTTGGCTGCTGCGACGCTGATTGGGCTAATGACAGTGACGACCGTCGCTCTATTACGTGTAGTATTTTTATGTTTCGGGGTGGACCTATCGTTTGGCAGAGCAAGAGGTAAGGCTCAGTGGCCCTTTCTACCACAGAAGCCGAGTATATGGCACTCTCAGCGGTCTGCCAAGAAGCGCTCTGGTTACGCATGTTAGCCCGGGCCTTGGAACCTGCCCTTGTGTCACGTCCAACTATAATTCAAAACGACAAGGGGGCAATCGACCTATCAAAGAACAGAGGATACAGGCCACGAACGAAACACATCGACATACGTCATCATTTTTATCAGAGAGAAAATAGATCTCGATGAAGCCGAGGCTCAATTCGCGACGACTGAAGAAATGGAAAGGATTGTTTGCTCCCAAATACAAGAACTTAATCGAGAAAATGGGTTTAGTATTGTAAACTTCGATTATTCGTGCATGTGGGGGTGTTAAAGTATATGTTCGAAAATCGAAGGTTGCGATATACAAGTTTATGTTTAATTGTTTCTGTAAAATGTATTAAATATTTATATTATTGGAAAATATATTTGTGCTCAAATTACTCTACGATTAATTATTTCACGACCAGAAAACCCAAAATCTCAACATAAACAAAATCCGATTATAACTACTGTTAAAATAAATTTTAGATAACTAATATAACAAATTATTTATTTATTTTATTATCACAATAAATGTTCGAACAAATCACCGTTAACTGTTAAACAGTGACTTAACCTATTATAGAATTCTCGTCTTACATTACTTAACTGTCTAAATGTTATTTTATTACATTCTCTGCGAATGGCATTTTTTAAAGAATCTAGATTAGGATGATTTTCTTTATAAATTTTCTCGTTAAGGTATGGCCATAAGAAAATGTCGTTAGGCACTAAATCTGGTGACCGTGCCGGCCAATTAATTGTACCGCTATGACCAATCCACGAATCAAGATAACATTGATTCAAATATTCTGTTACGCTTCTTCCAGAGTGTGCAGGGCAACCATCATGCTGATACCAAATAGTTTCAATATTATCGGTTTGGTCTTCAATTTCCGGACCAATGTGGTTTTGAAGCAAATCCAAATATTTTTCGCCATTCAGACATCCATCAATAAAAAAAGGTCCTATGTTATTGATCCCTAAAATACCTGCCCATATATTCACTTTTGTGGGTATTGGGTATGTGTTTTTAGCATTTGTCGTGGATTATTCTTAGCCCAATATATGAAATTTTTAACATTTGGTTCACCATTAACAGTAAACGTCGACTCGTCAGTAAAACATATGGTTTTTAGAAATCCAAGTCCAAATTTACTTTTTCCATCATGACTTCGCAGAATTCTACTCTTGTTTGCTTATCACCTTCGAAAATTTCTTGGTTCTTGTGATACTTATAAGACTTGTAATTCTCAAGTTTTAATTTTTTTTGTGTTGTAGAATGATGGATACCTTGTTCTGTAGCAATTTGACGTGTACTTATATTTGGATTTTCTGTTATTGCCAATAATACACTAAATTTATTTTCGTTCTTATTTTCCTCCAATTCATTGTTTTCTATTGTCAATGAGTACTTTTTGCAGGGTTCAAAAACATTACCAGTTGTGTTGAACTGATTAATTATTCTGTTTATTGTAGAAATTGTAGGCATAGGCCGATCGTGATATACAGCACTAAATAAGTCTCTTATTTCAGCTAGGGAGTTTCCTTCATAAAACCATCTTATGCACTAATTTTTTTATTGAATATTGTACATATTTATTTATATAAAACAAAATTACCATAAATGAATTAATAAACTTATAGTAAAACTACTGGATATTTTTTTGCATTTGTTTGTACATTTGTTTAAAATCCATGGCTATCGCTATAAATGAGCATTTTTATAAAAATATTAATCCCAATTTTATGCGTTACAAAAAGTGTACAATAAAATGTGATGAGTGATTTGGATGCAGAATTCAATTATCTATTTGAAACATTTTGCTCTCAAATAAATAGGGAAAAATTGCATTGAATTACCTATATTGTATATATCAATTCACCACCCGGTATATATATATATATATATATATATATATATATATATATATATATATTATATAAAAATAAAATAATTAGTATTGCGTAATAGAATTTTTGATAATATCAACATTTATGGGAATAATATTACGGTAGTCCATAAGCTCAACAGGAGAAGAACGTAGAGAATTATCGTTTACTAGCAGAAGAATATCTTCACCTTTAGACAGTCCACATCTTTCAAAATTTCGATCACACCGGAACACAGAAAAAGACTCATTACTTATTTCAGAAGGTTAAAACACTTTCACTCAGCCAAGTATCACTCAACGCTATAATGTCATAATCCAAGGATGAAAGTTTGGAATTTAATGTTTGTAACTCCATATTCATACCTTGGACCTTCTGATAATATATTCGAAGTTCGATAGACTGAGATGAATAGGACAGTGCTGATTTTAGTTTTTTCCCGGATCATAGGCGTTCCATTTACATGATATATGTAAAGATTTTGTTCTCCTTTACCCTTACGTGTATTTAATTGATCTATTAATTGTTTATATCTTAATAGTTGCTAAGGGGTTTTATCATTATTAATATAAATGTTTGTACAATCGATAAAATTTTGCAATTTTTTGGTATAACGTAGAATTAATTGTGCTTTATCATAATTTTCCGAAGTGAATTTTACTTTCATCGCACGTGATGAAAAATTATTGCGAATTTTACCAAGACGCGTAATAAATGTATATTGCAGAGTAATATCTCGTGCAAATTTGTGAATTATTTTTCTAACATGTTGAGTCAATTCATTAGAGTTTGACTCAGTTTCAAGCAAACCAGAAATAATAATATTATTTCTACGTTTGTTTCTTTCTTTAATTTTGGCATCTTCATTAATTGGAGCTGGTGCTGATAATTTATCTTCTAAATTATTAATTTTAGATAGTAAGCCTAAGATTAGAGTTGCTAATGAATTAATAGTATCAACTGCATCGATACAATGTATGCAAAATATCTTAAACGATTTAGTAGTGTGCCGTGTAAAACAACTAACATCTTCGGATGTTAGATGAACACGATAGATTAAGGAAAATATATAGTAAAAGATTGGCTATCTCCCTTATAAACCGTGATAACAAATGTTAATGACATCTATGAAAAGGTCAGAGAACTAAATTTGACAGCTGAGAGGTAGCGGGAAATATGAATTCATTTTGAATTGTTTTGTAAATTAAATTTCATTTCTTGATAATGTAATTAATAAATAATATATCGAAAATAATAATTTATTAAAGATATTATTAAGAAATGTGAAATATATGTTGCACTGTAGAAAAAAAAGGTACTTAATATGTTAATTTCTTTATTTAAACATGTAGGTATTATATTACATTATTTAAATCAAATAATAAATAACTACAAATTTTGAACTACTCAACAACAACTAATAAAATTTAAGCACATACTACTCAAGAAAATAATTTTAATAATTGTTATAACAAGAAATAATTTTAATTCAATAAAGGAATGTTACTTTAAATGTCAGCCAGAAATGCATTGCTTCTTTGACTTCGTCATAGATATTCGTCCACTTTTTAATAAATCTATACTCCTTTATACTCCTTTTTTTATTAAAACTGACAACACCATAATATTCCAACATCCTTTAATGAATCTTATGAAACTTTACGTCCTTTCGTCAAAGAATGGGATATCTTGCTGCCCTCTTATGGTGCAAACATCTAAGAGCACCACGATGATGTACATTCTTCTGGTCCATTTGCACACAGCATTTCTTCTACTGGGCACTGTCAACTTCTGCAATAATGTATCTTTACTACGTAGAAGTTACAAATATTTCATGTGATCTTTTACTGAAATATTAATAATTTGTTGTAATTTTTCATATCAGCCTCGTATGATAATGCTAATATGAAAGATAATATACTTACCGAAAATATATTGAATAATAAAGCACTATATTACAATAAACATAAAAATTCACAAATAACAGTTTGAATTTGAAATGTCAAAATTTTTCGAACAATGCAATGATAGAGAATTGTGGAAAATTTACAGTAGTTTTCAAACATTTGTCACCTTTTTATAGGATTTTGGCATTAAAGTTTGAGAATTACTGTAAAATCTGTACTACTAACAACACCTATGAACGGGTCAGGAAGTATTTCCGACGCTACTTAATTGAAAACTTGTTATCAAGTTTCTCAATGCAGATTCACCCCCCTGATGAACACATTATAAATGTAAAAGTTTTAGACATCTGTCACAGTTAATTGATTTTTCGACATCAGCTGCTTTCATAATTTTTCTGCAGTTCGGACAGGAAGAATTCAATGTCGACAATGAAAGTCGAAGGACAACGACACAAAGTAAGACCAAAACGCACCAAATAAATTAATTTGATTAAGTTCTATGTCTCAGAAACTGTATTGTTGCAATACAAGTGCGCAAATTAAATGGTTTGAAGCGCCTTTCAGATAGTCATTTACTTTAACTAATGTATATCCATATGTGGTGCACACTATTCACTAGAAAGTGAAAAAAAATTAATTTAAATAATTATGATTTTACCACAAGAAATAAACAATAAACAACGTAAACTCACGGTCTTCCTTTATCTTTTATCATTTACGTTCTCATTACATTTTGCATTTGAAGCATGCCTCAAACAGCTCTTTGTCTAGCGTACGTATTTCTTAGCGGAATGAACGGTTTATCAAAAAAATAAAATATACTATTCATTCCGAGAGGCAAGCGTCACGGGGTGTAACTTAGGTGAACTGCATTACAATTAGTTGTAATGTTTTATATATTTATTGTGTATTATATATATATATATATATATATATATATATATATATATATATATATATATATATATATATATATATATATATACTATCTGAAAGGCGCTTCAAACCATTTAATTTGCGCACTTGTATTGCAACAATACAGTTTCTGAGACATAGAACTTAATCAAATTAATTTATTTGGTGCGTTTTGGTCTTACTTTGTGTCGTTGGCCTTCGACTTTCAATGTCGACATTGAATTCTTCCTGTCCGAACTGCAGAAAAATTATGAAAGCAGCTGATATCGAAAAATCAATTAACTGTGACAGATGTCTAAAACTTTTACATTTATAATGTGTTCATCAGGGGGGTGAATCTGCATTGAGAAACTTGATAACAAGTTTTCAATTAAGTAGCGTCGGAAATACTTCCTGATCCGTTCATAGGTGTTGTTAGTAGTACAGATTTTACAGTAATTCTCAAACTTTAATGCCAAAATCCTATAAAAAGGTGACAAATGTTTGAAAACTACTGTAAATTTTCCACAATTCTCTATCATTGCATTGTTCGAAAAATTTTGACATTTCAAATTCAAACTGTTATTTGTGAATTTTTATGTTTATTGTAATATAGTGCTTTATTATTCAATATATTTTCGGTAAGTATATTATCTTTCATATTAGCATTATCATACGAGGCTGATATGAAAAATTACAACAAATTATTAATATTTCAGTAAAAGATCACATGAAATATTTGTAACTTCTACGTAGTAAAGATACATTATTGCAGAAGTTGACAGTGCCCAGTAGAAGAAATGCTGTGTGCAAATGGACCAGAAGAATGTACATCATCGTGGTGCTCTTAGTTTTTTGCACCATAAGAGGGCAGGAAGATATCCCATTCTTTGACGAAAGGACGTGTAGTTTCATAAGATTCATTAAAGGATGTTGGAATATTATGGTGTTGTCAGTTTTAATAAAAAAGGAGTATAAAGGAGTATAGATTTATTAAAAAGTGGAAGAATATCTGTGACGAAGTCAAAGAAGCAATGCATTTCTGGCTGACATTTAAAGTAACATTCCTTTTTTGAATTAAAATTATTTCTTGTTATAACAATTATTAAAATTATTTTCTTGAGTAGTATGTGCTTAAATTTTATTAGTTGTTGTTGAGTAGTTCAAAATTTGTAGTTATTTATTATTTGATTTAAATAATGTAATATAATACCTACATGTTTAAATAAAGAAATTAACATATTAAGTACATTTTTTTTCTACAGTGCAACATATATTTCACATTTCTTAATAATATCTTTAATAAATTATTATTTTCGATATATTATTTATTAATTACATTATCAAGAAATGAAATTTAATTTTCAAAACAATTCAAAATGAATTCATATTTCCCGCTACCTCTCAGCTGTCAAATTTAGTTCTCTGACCTTTTCATAGATGTCATTAACATTTGTTATCACGGTTTATAAGGGAGATAGCCAATCTTTTACTATATATTTTCCTTAATCTATCGTGTTCATCTAACATCCGAAGATGTTAGTTGTTTTACACGGCACACTACTAAATCGTTTAAGATATTTTGCATACATTGTATCGATGCAGTTGATACTATTAATTCATTAGCAACTCTAATCTTAGGCTTACTATCTAAAATTAATAATTTAGAAGATAAATTATCAGCACCAGCTCCAATTAATGAAGATGCCAAAATTAAAGAAAGAAACAAACGTAGAAATAATATTATTATTTCTGGTTTGCTTGAAACTGAGTCAAACTCTAATGAATTGACTCAACATGTTAGAAAAATAATTCACAAATTTGCACGAGATATTACTCTGCAATATACATTTATTACGCGTCTTGGTAAAATTCGCAATAATTTTTCATCACGTGCGATGAAAGTAAAATTCACTTCGGAAAATTATGATAAAGCACAATTAATTCTACGTTATACCAAAAAATTGCAAAATTTTATCGATTGTACAAACATTTATATTAATAATGATAAAACCCCTTAGCAACTATTAAGATATAAACAATTAATAGATCAATTAAATACACGTAAGGGTAAAGGAGAACAAAATCTTTACATATATCATGTAAATGGAACGCCTATGATCCGGGAAAAAACTAAAATCAGCACTGTCCTATTCATCTCAGTCTATCGAACTTCGAATATATTATCAGAAGGTCCAAGGTATGAATATGGAGTTACAAACATTAAATTCCAAACTTTCATCCTTGGATTATGACATTATAGCGTTGAGTGATACTTGGCTGAGTGAAAGTGTTTTAACCTTCTGAAATAAGTAATGGGTCTTTTTCTGTGTTCCGGTGTGATCGAAATTTTGAAAGATGTGGACTGTCTAAAGGTGGAGAAATTCTTCTGCTAGTAAACGATAATTCTCTACGTTCTTCTCCTGTTGAGCTTATGGACTACCGTAATATTATTCCCATAAATGTTGATATTGTCTGTGCAAAAATTCTATTACGCAATACTAATTATTTTATTTTTATATAATATATATATATATATATATATATATATATATATATATATATATATATACCGGGTGGTGAATTGATATATACAATATAGGTAATTCAATGCAATTTTTCTCTATTTATTTGAGAGCAAAATATTTCAAATAAAACTTGTAGATAATTGGATTCTGCATCCAAATCACTCATCACATTTTATTGTACACTTTTTGTAACGCATAAAATTGGGATTAATATTTTTATAAAAATGCTCATTTATAGCGATAGCCATGGATTTTAAACAAATGTACAAACAAATGCAAAAAAATATCCAGTAGTTTTACTGTAAGTTTATTAATTCATTTATGGTAATTTTGTTTAATATAAATAAATATGTAATACATTCAATAAAAAAATTAGTGCATAAGATGGTTTTATGAAGGAAACTCCCTAGCTGAAGTAAGAGACTTATTTATTTATATCACGATCAGCCTATACCTACAATTTCTACAATAAACAGAATAATTAATCAGTTCAACACAACTGGTAATGTTTTTAAACCCTGCAAAAAGTACTCATTGACAATAGAAAACAATGAATTGGAGTAAAATAAGAACGAAAATAAATTTAGTGTATTATTGGCAATAACAGAAAATCTATATATAAGTACACGTCAAATTGCTACAGAACAAGGTATCCATTACAAGTCCTATAAGTATCACAAGAACCAAGAAATTTTCGAAGGTGATAAGCAAACAAGAGCAGAATTCTGCGAAGTCATGATGGAAAAAGTAAATTTGGACTTGGATTTCTAAAAACCATATGTTTTTAGGTGTATAAAAAAGTGCCCACCATTTTACTTTTTAATAATGTAACATATGGTTTATTTTACACGATTGCAAAGCAAATTTGATGTACTTTTTAAATTTGTGAAAAAATATAGTATGTACCATTTAAAATATCAAAGTAGATCAGAAATGTACATCCGTCATCAAGTAGCTTACATGTTGCTGTATAAATCATGTTATATGAAAGTAATTGCCAACTTAATAAATAAGCGAGATATTTGCTGGGTCCATTAAAATATAACACCCTGTATATATATATATATATATATATATATATATATATATATATATATATATATATATATATATATATATATATATATAAACACAACATTAACGGAATAAGTTGAAATTTAATTTACATAAAGTTATTAATTGTTATTTCTTTTCTGGTGCTGCACTGCCTGATAAGCCGACACTTACGATTATAAATATTTTACTATGACTTTTTAAACGTAATACATTAACCGCTCCAACCAAGAGTAGTAGATTGCACAGAAGCAACGTCCATGGTTTAATACATAATAACACGATTACGTGGTATACTCTCCCTTACTGCACCGGCTATCTTTCGTGTCGCCGACTATGTAAATATGAGTAAAGTAATTAAGTTTGAATACATTCATATTTACATGTTTATATAAATGTCTTAAAATGTAACAAGATGTATTCAGTCTTGATGGTGAGAATGATGAACCCGGACAAAGTTATGAAAACCTAAAATTTTTGTTGTTGTAGTGGAATGTATTATTATATTATGAAGAGAGGCTGAGACATTGATATTGTTGCCCATCAACACGAATTGTTCTATTTGTATTTTATCAGCGTCAAGAGTCACTGAATTTTCTTTATAAAAGGTTATCTATTTTATCAACGCATTCTTGTACTCTGAAATTAAGTTCCTGAGAGCTTGAAGCTGATACAATAACAATATAATTTGTATCTGTCATTGTCCGTAATTCATATCAAAGGAAAATTTTGGTATAACGTATGTATCGAAAGTTTTTGGAAAGAGTTAGACCTATTTATTTAATAGAAACAAATCTTTAATTGAAATATTGGGATAAGGAGTTGTTCCTACAAACTAAGGGGATAAAAAATCTAGTTTTACCACACACAGACTGTTTAACTGGAGTTGAAAATATCGGTCCTTACTTTCGCGAAATAAACTGCGATTTAACAGAAAATTAAATAGTAATTAGTAGGTACTGAAACAATGAAACAAAAGCAGAGTAATTTAATTACCTTCACGGTTTGTCTTTCAAAGCGTGTCAACAATAATTTAGTATAATTATTAGTAGAACAGCGAGAAATCCGTAGACGCAATAATATTTTTTTAATTAATCCCGGAAGGAAATTTTAAAATTTGTTAGATGAAAAAATAAAAAAGCTATAGGTCGTGCCAAATAGAAATGTCCTGCGCATTTACGCATCCTCCGCCCTTCTTTCTTCAAGCGCCAATCATGCACAGTGAACTTAAGCGCGTTTGGCCCCGTGGCGTCCGAATAATAATTAAATTAATTTCATTATAGCTATCAACCCCGTCCTCTTTAACGGTAACATAATAATAAGACAATGAAAGTTCGAAATTTATCTTTCACTCATAATAATACCTTCTTAAAATAATACTTTATATTATTGCATAAGCCAGCTTAACAGTGAAAACTGGGAAAGTTTGTTTTCTTTTAAAAACATTTTACTGTAATATAGGATTTATTCTTTATTTGTAAAGCAACTTTGTACTCTATTTTTTTTTTTAATTATTGTTAACAGTGGAAAAATAATTGTTTTTACATTATACATATTGCGTCAGAAATGAGAAATGACAAAACCTTTCAACTTTATTATATTTCTCAATTATTTATCATTTTTGTTATTATTTCTAGATGGAGAAGAACTCGAAATAATAGGCGATGTCTTGTAGAAAGGGAAGATATCCGAGCAGCACGAATAAAGTATCTTAGGGATATAAAAAGATACAGAGAAGAAGGACGTCCTATTTTTTATGTAGATGAAACACATTTAAATGCAAACCACAGTAAACCATATTCGTGGTCTGATGATTCTACGAGTGGCTTTCATACGCCAATTGGGAAAGGTATGCGTTTGGTGATTGTACATAGGATTCATGAGGATGGGTTTGTACCAAATGGTTTATTAATTTTCAAATCGGGAGGGATATCTGGAGATTATCATGATGACATGAATAGCGAAAATTTCCTGAAATGGTTTAAAGAAAATTTAGTACCAAATCTTCCACCAAATGCGGTAATTGTTGTAGAAAATGCAGCGTCCTATAATATATAGTCATTTCACAAAAATATGAGTTTACATCAGCATGGCAGAAACTGTGAACTATAACAAAACTATCAAAAATTAATAGTGATCAGTAATGTTTTGCACATTTTATGTTGTTATGCCGACAATGACAGTAATAAATCCTGTTAAATCTTTATTAAATTCAAATGTATTTGATAATTTAAAAATTTAATTATTTAATTTAAATCCAATTTGATTAGAAAACCGGTTAAGGGCTACAACATAAACCTACTCTATAATAACGATTATACAATATTTACAGTACGTATTTATTTTAAATGACAAACCAAGAAACTTTTTTTAGAAACGTCAATGTCATATTATCCGTCATGTTAATTCTCAAGTGTCAATGTGATTTTACCATAACAACGGCCGCGAAATTGGACATCACAGACCGTATTGCGTCTGCGAAATGTTTAGTCCGTGGGCGGTTGCGGAAAATAGTAGTTTACATGAGTCAGGAAACTGGTATATTACTGACAAGGAGCCTAATTGATATATGAGGCACTTCGTGCCTAACATTTTACTGCTACGAGTCAAGTGCAGACATTTCACTGACGAGTCATGTATTAATTTTTTCTGAATTCTGATTATAATATAAATTAATTTTAAATTTAATAATTAAATCTGATTTTTATAAGTATCTAGTAATGCGCTTCTCTCGTTCTTAAAGTGACAGAAAATTTTTTTGTAAATAAACAAAAACCAATAAATTGCTGTAAGTTTTGCATTTTTGGTGCGTGCGCTTCTTTTCATTTTTAATGTCTCGCAAAGCAAATAATTGCGACAGGTTCCTTTAGACATTCTGGGATTAAAATATCCAATGTACAAAACAAACAAATATTAATAATCACTTATAATACCACGAGTGGTCAGGGTTTTTACAGTATTATCACGAAAGTCCCTTGTGCTTAAATATGGATTACACGAGTGCGCAGGACGAGTGGTATTCGGAAGCACAAGGAACATGAATGATACTACCGCAAAAATAGTCTACTTAACTTTGAACATAACTATAGTATTCCAGAGACTATTCAAGAGCAAAATTATTTTTTATAAAATTATTTCTCATAAATTTAAGTCGACGATAAATTCTCTTCCAAGATAACAGAAAACAAAAGTATATTTATTATCCGTCATGTTTTCTAAAAAAATTTTTGAGCGTGATTTTTATGAGATATTTGTTTTCTTTAGTTTCTATTCGATAATTTTAATATGAGTCCCTGAAAGAGAGGTTTGGGAATAAAACCGAAAAAGAAATCGACCATGATATTGAAGACAACATACCAATGAAACCAGGAAATCGCAAGCTTGTGTATGGCAACAATTTACCACTTATTGTGAAGAAAAGGGGTACGGCCTCCACGAGAAAACAATGCCTGCAGATATAAATAACATTTTGAAAAGCTGGGCTATGAACATGAAAAAAAAATGGGACAGATTACAAAGAAACGGTTGTTAAACATATGTGGAATACTACTGCCAAATTAATTCAAAACAAGTATTCCAAAATTTTAAATAAAACTTTTTTCTGGCGTGACCTTCCAATCAGCAAGGGCTGCTAATGCAAAAAAAGAATTGCAAGCCTTACCGGAAACGGAAAAAAGAAAGAGTAGCGGGGGTGCTCGAACTGAAATTGAATACAGTCCTATGGTTTGTGGATTTGATGAGAATACTCCAGAGGGGATAGAGAAATGTTTTTTGAAATTGCTTCTTATAAACTAGCCTGGAGGGAGGAAAGGGCGCTAAGAGTCTTGTCCTTTATTTTCTCTCTGAAACCGATAATTATGACATTGAACCTGGAATAATTGAATACAGCTCTTTTCAAAAACGGCAAAAGTATATGCACCGACAGCAAGTGGCTGATACCAAAGAAAAAAATTGTTCACGTATGTCCTACTAAGTAAAACGTAAAAAAGAAAATCTGATGTGGCCAGTACATGACGTCTCGCCAATTCCATGTTTAAAATAGCAATGAGCTTTAATAACGTATCACTTCTGGTTGATGTTTTTTCAAATTATATACGAGTTTAAAAACCAAACTTGAGAGGTTTTGGATCACATTTTAATTTATTTTTTCTAAAATATCTGTTCAGAGCTTCAAGTAAAATATCAGTTCTAGTTTATCAATGTTATCAAAAATCTAATATGTTACTCCTCTTTATATATGTCATAAATACTAAAATTGAATAGTTTTGGATTATATTTTAATATAGTTTCTCATTACAAACTGTTATGGGCATCAGTAAAGTACTGATTCCGATTGTCCGATTTTAACCAACTTTTTACGTGAATGCAAACAGCTTAAATACGGGAAATAGAAATTTTTGGAAGTTATCATAGACGAAAAATTCGTCATACACACACACGCACACACACACACACACACACACACACACACACACACACACACACACACATAAACGTACATACACACACATATTTTTTATTTATTTATATTGTACGGTAAACTTTTTCCTAAAGAGGAAATATGTAATATTAAAACAGAAAGGATGTTTTTAACACCAAACCTCCTACCGAAAGACATCAAATTGTTGGTATAACAATACTCCTGTTGAAATAAATAAAATCGGGAAGTGGATCTACTTCGCTGCAAAAATGGTGGGTTTAGTTGCAATAGGAAAAAAATTGCAATCACTCTATTACATCATCTGCAGTTTCTCGGCTGGCAAAAGCGGGAATTGGATAACAGCAATAAATGAAGATTACCGGACACTGCAACTCATATTCTATTAAATCGTACTCCGGCAAAATGTACATAATCATAAGACAATCATAGAAAAACGAGACAACAATCCACTTCTAATACAACCTGTTCTTTGGATGATAGAATATCTAATTATTGTGCATGCCATAGAGGGGTATGTATAAAATACGAAATAAAAATGGTATTGTAACCGCGGTAACGCGTGTCATTTTCAAATATTTGAATTATTTGAATATTCATGTCATTCTGTCATTCATGTAATTAAGGAGATTTTGGCGTCAATAATTTGTGTTTCATTGTGGTGTTGATAGTTTTATTAATTATTGGTATTATATTGTGCATTTTTTATGCTATTTCAAGGACAGTGTTTCTATGCACGGATCGTATATTGCCGACAATTATTACAGCATATTGCTTTTCAACAAGCATCCATTGTACTTACATCGTATTTATTCAATTAGTTTAATATTGCTAAATAATTGCTTACACTGCGAATTTTAATAAATAATAAAATTGGCACAATATAGGTTATATTATAATACTGCCAGTTTTGATATTACATCATAATTATTCAATTGATTCATTATTGCAAAATAGATGTCTTACTTCGAATTTTGATTAATAATGTTCACACGGTATAAGTTACACTATGTACTGTCTGTTGTCAGTTTAGATTTACATGAATACTTTGCAAATCACATGATTTCACCCGACAACATGACGTGATAAATTCCCTCCTTCCTCTGGCGATTTGAACCATATGCGATTGATGACGTGGGGATCAAGTGGTGGAAACGGACTTTATGTTGCAACATGTGAATACTTTTTACCTCTCGCTACCCTTGGTAAGGGAGGTATAGGGATCGTGCTAAAAATCGCATATCGAGATTTTGGTAAATGACCACGTTTTAAGGTGCGTAGAATCCAATTTTTACATTTTTACGATGATGTGTGTGTGTGTGTGTGTGTGTGTGTGTGTGTGTGTGTGTGTGTGTGTGTGTGTGTGTGTGTGTGTGTGGATCCTCCACTCTAACTCAAATACTATCATTCAGATAATTTGAAACCTTGTAATTCTACCTTATTCTAATATGGGAAGAGACCATTAAAATTTGGGGTATATCAGATAACCGGAAATGACACTTGAAACTCAAAATAGATTTTCTTCCGAAAATACGTTCAAATGTTATTTTTTCAAGATTTGCGTTATTTTAAAAATTAAAGATTATTAAATTTTTCACAGACTTGCGTAAATACTTTTTCTATATATTTTATGGTTAAATTTATAAAATTATCTATAATTTTAATCCCGGACCTACGCTTTAAACAAGCAAAATTCCTTGGTTACACAGTTCATATCTCAAATGTATGCAACTGACAGATAAATGTCACTGTCAGAGAACTAATCATTCCAAATTAATAATAGTAACGTTTTAAAAAGAAAGCAGTAAATAGGACTATAGTTATATGGAATAAATCTTAATACAGTTTCGGCAGTAACTAAATATGTAAGTATGTATATTTAAATTAATAAAAAATAAATAGCGGGAAGTTTGGTGTTGGCCAAATCAGAGTTTTTTTATAAAAAAATGTCGCTTGGAACAATTCGTTAAAATTATTAATTTTTTACATGACAATTGAGTTGAATAGTCAATAAAATTTTAAGCAAAACGTTTAAATGTTTTCGTGACTAGCCACGAAAGTGCAACTTTCGCGTTGCATTTTTAGTGGAATAATAGTACATTCACTCTGGTTTCAGAAAAAATTACAAAAAAAGATCCGGATTAAAGTCCGCGATACATATTTAATCATTTTTCTTTTACAGTTTGCAGTAAAAAAAGACAGTGGTAAACGTACGAACCACTTTTTAAAATAATCATTTAATCCATACTAAAATAAATTGTTTATTCTCAGTCAGTAATATGACGATTTCTGACTTTTCGAATGTTTGGAAGTTAGTTATTGTTAACTCATTTTCCAAGAAGGTGGAATGTATAGCTGAGGTTGGAAAGTGTTAACTATTAGCGTTACTATTTAAATTTCAATTACTTATTATTAATTTCCGATTGTGAATAAAATAGTATACAAACCTCAGTAAAAAGTTCACCCTCGACAGTAATGAAACACTTTCCACCTCGGTCAGTAATATACTATTCTTCAGTAGGTATATGTAATTTGCATTTATAGTTTTGTAGTTATCGTCGATTTAATAATGCAAAAGTGGCCTGTCAGTTGACTGCCGTCTAAACGCGATTTTATGAGATCTCGGTTAAACAAAATTTTTGATGGTAAATTCAAAATTGGGCCGGTAGTTCTTAATAAATCTTAATTATCCTGTTTTATAATTACATTATATCATTAACATCAAACATACATAATATGTTAGTTTTAAAATTCATAATTATATTTAATTAAAACTACACGGAAATGTATGTTTTATAAAAAAATATTTTAAAAATATTGATGTATCAACTGAGCTGTGTGTACAAATTAAATTAATTTTTAACTAGATTATCGGATGCCCGTATCATAGGTTTCGTCTGTGTGCGTTGGTCGTCATTTTTATGTATATTTATACGACAATTTTATTTCCGTCTATATTATCTGTGCCATATGTTCCAAACTACTTGACATCTAAAATGAAAACCTAAACATCAAAGTTAAACTATTAAAACAACAGTAGCGGGGAAACATTTAGATTCCGCTGGAATAAATTCTAGCTTGGTGTGTTATCTTTGAAGCGGAAGGTTGCCTGGATGTTTAAACACTGCTTGGTTTGGTTTAGAGGATTGACAACGTATTTATATAAACAATACATATTTGAGATAATGCGGGGTAAATTTTCTTCAGGCTGAATCACGTGAATCAAAAGCGTGAGCGTGTGAAGATATAGCTTTTAAGATATTTAGAGCATGGAACGCATGAATAATGTGCTACGCTTAGGTAGTTTATTTATCATCAAAATATTGTATGTGCTCCACATACAATACAGAATCTATAATTATATAATTTCTAAAAATATAAATTTACATAAAAATAAATGTTTTAAATTGTACTCGTATACTATGTACACATTAATTTCTATACATAGTTAATTATTTTCTTTATGATATTTGATTTAGATACTTTTAATTTGATACGCTATTTGAATAAATTATTTACGAATATAAATTATTTATGTTTACATATCACGTACAAAATTAATTTTGATTCTAATTTTTTATTTTAATGATATTTAATATTATACTTTTTTTGGTATAACAAAATTCTGTGTAATATTGTTAAAAAGACGAAATATGGCTAATACTTTATTATTTGTAACAATTTTATCCTTTAAGATTAACAAGGTTTTAAATCGGGAAAAAGATTCAACTATTGGAATCGGTTTATTGTAGGCCTCTTTTAGACATATTCATTTTTCGCCCTCGCATACCCTCCGGAACACTCCCAATTTTGCCTAAATATGGCTTAAAAATCGTTTTTGCCAATATCTCGGTTGTGGATAGTCTTGCGACAAATAAGGTGAATATCAAAATTAAAGATAAATAAATTTTCAACCGAAAACGTCCATGCACATTTTTACGTAACATCAATATGCTTCGAGCTACACTTGGGGAATTCGTGTGTCGAATCTAGTCCGGATATTAAGGGCGAAAATTTGCCTCCACTGCATTTTGTAATACAAGCTAGCCGTATTATCGATATGTTACTGAGATCATACCCTACCGATTACGAGATGTAGCCACCCGGAAATGCCCCATAGTCAATGGTTATTACGGGTTGCATACCTCATTGACGCGGTTTTCTTAAAGTCACAGTTGTACGCAAACCAATGAATCTGCAGGGGTCATTTTATTTTTATGACAATGTAATGATAACGTATATGCAGTGCAAAAATGGAGTTTGGTTACATATAACGTATCCATTTTTATCTTGAACGGAGCACTATGTCGTTTTTTGGGAAAAAAATTGGCGACATTTCCTTGTGGCTACACATCATAATCGGCAGAGTATGGTCCCTGAAACGGTTACAGTACAACCCATAAACCAAACGGCTTGCTCTAATTGACGTAACAATGGTATCTCTCGCGCAGGGCGGCTCAGCGCACTTACGAATCCTTTTAGAAACTTCCGTGTCAATGGGCCTCTGATAGCTACAGATATGCCGCTGAGCCCACTTTCAATAGTTCTTTGAAAGTGCTACAACTTTCATTAGGGTTATTTTCCGGTATAACGTAGCGTTCTTGCGCAATCGATCAAGGAAGCCAAAAATTCTTCAAAAAGCACTAATTGCTCTGTTCTAGATAAAAATGGATACGTTATATGTAACCAAAGTCCTCTTTTTACTGAATCATCAAATAAATTAATATTAAAAGAAGATTCAGCTCTGTAGGTTTAATTTTCGCCCTTAACATCCGTACTAGATATGACACGGGACTTCCCCTGCCTGTAGCTCGTAGGCTATTGATATTACGTAAAAATGTGTTCAAACCTTTTCAATAAAAAATTTATTTATCTTTAATTTTGGTATTCACCTTATTTGTTGCAGGATTATACAGAACCGAGATATTGGCTAAAAACAATTTTTGAACCATATTTAGTCAAAATCAAGGGTGTGCGCGAGGGGGAAAAATTAGTATGCAGGAAAGAGGCCTACAGTAAACCGATTCAAATAGATAAATCTATTCCTCGATTTAAAACCATATTTACAGCTCCTGAAATCCCTGACGACTGGCCTGTACTGAAATGTTATAAATTTGAGTAACGAATACCTACTTGAATTCTAATTATATCAGTGACTTTTATTAATGTGATAATTTTTTTGTACCTTCAAGCTTCTACAGACATTAATATATAAGACAAAACTATCTCTTTCCTTATTATCTATTTGTTAAGAATTATGTACATTACTCACGCCATAAACCTAAATCCGATTTTAATGAACTAACAGATTTCCTCGTGGACGTGTGCCTGAGTGTTTGTTGCGAATCTAGGGACCTTTGTTCAATACCGACCGACGCCGAAATTATTTCGAATTTTAAATAGCACAAGAGTGACCTGTGTTGCGTATTTTTCACGTCAGTAATGAGCGCCCAGGAGGTGACGCCTGGTAACCACTGGCAAGGTTCAAATATGTCATCATCATTACCGATATCTGTGTATAAAGCAGATGGGCGTACGCAACAATGCGTAATATGCTGTGAAGATATGTGACGGCTGGAGCCGTTACAATTGTAAAAATATTAATTGACTTAAACTGTATAAATTATAAAATATAATAAAGGATAACAATTTTTATTTTACGTGAACGTTACCAAAAAATGACAAAATATGAATGAATGTTTATTTACTTTTCGTCACCCAGTTTCCAAAACAATCCCCCAAACCTCACTTGATTTCCTTGATTCTCCCCATGTGACTGGATGCACATTATAATACTCCCCCGCCAGACGAAAAGAAAATAGATATTTTACAAGGAAATTACTACAACAATTATAAAAATTATGATAATTAATTAAACTTCTTGGCCTTCTAATCTACCGTTTCCATTGCCTAATTGACGAATGGTGCAGGTGGAGTTTGTGTAGTTTTGTTTTGTGATAGGGGTAGCGGATGAAGGAATGCGGGTTTTAGTCTGTTTATTGATATATTTTCATGTGTGTTATCTTTTAAAATAGTGAAGTATTTATCTGATCTCGCGATGACTTTGTATGGGCCGGTGTAAGGTGGCTGTAGTGGAGTCTTGATGGAGTCTGTGCGAATGAAAACGAAGTCAGTGCGATAAAGATTTGGGTTTGTGTAATGATGTTTGTTATATGTGGATTCTGAAGGAGGTACGGCTGTCAACTGAGACATATGCTTTTTTAATTTTTTTAGATATAAAGGTAAATCTAAGTGGTCAATGAATTTGCTGGAAAACGATTTAGGAATTTCTCCGGGTAACCGTAATTTTGCCCCATACACAAGCTCTGCGCAGCTACATTGCAATGGTTCTTTAAAAGCAGTTCTAAGTCCTAGTAGAACGAAAGGTAAATTATCATGCCACTCATCCGGATGATCACAAGCTTTTAATGCTGTTTTAAGTTGTCTATGGAACCGTTTAATTATACCGTTAGTTTCTGGATGGTAAGATGTTGTACGTAGTCTTGTGGAGTCAATTAGTGATAGTAACTGGTTGAAAAATGATGATTCGAACTGTGCGCCGCGATCTGTTGTGATTGTTGAAGGAATTCCGAATCTGGAAATCCATCCTGATACGAATGCTTTTGCGATGGTTTCTATTTTACTGTCTGGAATAGCGATAGCTTCAGGCCATCTCGTGAATCTGTCAATGCACGTAAGTATATAGCGACAACCCTTAGAAATGGGCAATGGACCAACTAGATCTATATGTATAATATCAAAACGCGATGTAGGGATTTGGAATTTTTTAAAGGGTGCTTTTGTGTGTCTAGTGATTTTACAGGTTTGGCATTTTTCGCAAGTTTGTGTCCAGTTTTTTACATCTGTGTGCATGTTTGGCCAAATGAATTTTGAGGCAATAAGTTTTCGTGAAGCATTAATTCCGGGATGTGATAAGGAGTGTAACTGATTAAATAGGGATCGACGAAATTTCGGTGGAATATACGGTCGAAGATTTTTGGTCGATGTGTCGCAATATAATCGAAGTGATGTGTGTGGTAGTTTTATTTTTTTAAAACGTAAGAGACTTTTAGTGTTATTTAGTAGTGAACGTAATTCAGGATCAAATTCTTGGCATTTTGCCAGTTCGTCGTAAGAAGTATAAGGTATGTTTGTGATGGAGTTAATTTCTGTTCTTGAGAGTGCGTCTGCTGCGTTATTACTTTTACCAGGGATGTATCTTATGTCAGTAGTGAATTGAGCAATGTAATCTAAGTGTCGTAATTCTCTTGGGGAATAATTCGATGAATTTTTATTAAAAGTGTAAGTGAGTGGTTTATGGTCTGTTAAGATAAAAAATTCTTGTCCCTCAATAAAATAACGAAATTTTTTGATTGCTAAATAAATTGCATATAATTCTCTCCCGAACGTACTGTATCTTTTTTCCGTTTCATTGAAACAAGTTGAAAAGAACGCTAGTGGTTTCCAAGCGTTGTTTTCTAATTGTTGTAAAACCGCTCCCGCGCCCGTGTCAGATGCGTCAACTATTATACTGGTAGGAGAATTTCGTTTTGGGTTAGATAATGCGGTGACGTTTATTAATGCTTTTTTTTATGTTTTTGACAGCTGTCAGTTCTTGGCTATTAAGTGTCAGTTTTTTTGTGTTTGAGCGTTTGTTGTCAATTAATTTGTTTAGAGGTTGAAGAATTGTGGCGCAATGTGGAATGAATCTGTGATAAAAATTTATAAGATCAAGAAACTCGCGTAATTGTTTTTGTGTTTTAGGTATTGGAAAGGTTTGTAGTGTCTGAATTTTTTCTGTTAAAGGAGTGATTCCGTTTTTGTCTATGTGGTGCCCAAGAAACTCAATTTCTGATCTGCCAAATTGACATTTGTCTGGATTAATGATGACTCCGTAGAGCTGGAGTCTGTTGAAGAGAGTTTTTACATGTTCTTCATGTTCTTCTGGTGTGTTGCTTGCTATGAGTATGTCGTCAATGTAAGCAAAACAGTAATTTAGACCGCGTGTTACTTCGTCGATAAATCGTTGAAATGTTTGTGCAGCATTACGGAGTCCGAAAGGCATGTGTGTATATTCGAATAGTCCAAAAGGTGTTGAAATAGCGGTTTTAGGTATTGAAGACGGTTCCATAGGAATTTGATGGTAGGCTTTAACTAAATCGATTTTCGAAAAAATAGTTGCATTTTTCAAATTCATAGTGAAATCTTGTATGTGAGGAATTGGGTATCGGTCTGGAACAGTTATGCTATTTAATGCGCGATAATCCCCACAGGGACGCCATGTGTTTGGTTTCTTTTTGGCCATATGTTAAGCTGATGACCAATTACTTGATGATTGCCGAATAATACCGAGTTCGAGTAAATTATTGAATTTATTTTTGGCTGCTATTAGTTTTTCGGGTGTTAATCGACGAGGCCTTGTAAAAACAGGAGATCCATCTGTGTCAATGCGGTGAGTGACATGATGTTTGATGACTCGGTTAACGTCAAAAGGATCAGTAAGAGAAGGAAAATCGTTTAAAATATTTTGAAACTTGTTATCTGATTGGATCGAAGAAATACAATGTCTTTTGAAAGATGAAGTGTTGATATAAAGTTCCCGGTTAGTCATATCAATGATTATACGAAAGTATTGTAGGAAATCTGCTCCTAAAATGGCATGTTTAACATTTGCGATAATAAATTTCCAGGAAAAAGTAGTATTAAGCCCAATGTCTAGTGTCAGTTTGACAGTACCGTATGTTTGAATTTTAGTTTGATTGATGGCGTTGAGTGAATGTTTTTGAGTATTGCGTACTTGAGTGAATGAAGGTGGGATAATACTCACTTCTGCACCAGTGTCAACTAAAAATTGACAGCCTGACAACTTGTCAATTACAAAGAAGAGGGGATTGGAGACGGAAAGATTAGCGCTGGAACAAGTAGGTAAATTAGTATTTTTAAAATCAGTTATAGTATGAATATTGATCGTTTGACGAGGAGAACTCAAATTCCGCTTCTGCCATTTGCTGCAACCAGGTTGACAGCTTCTTGCTTTATCACCGAAGTGGTAGTGATACCAGCAGATATTGCTGCCATCACTGGTAGTGAAGAAGGAGGGTGAATCTTCGTGTCTGGAAGAATGAGGTGTAGGGTACATCGAAGGTCTACGCTGAGGCGGGTTGGAGAAATTAGTAAGTAACTTTTTGACATTCGCAAGTTCCGCTTGCAATTCTCTGATTTCAAACGTGTTTACAGGTTGTGGTGAAGTAGTGTTCGGCTGAGCAACTTCTACTAATTTATCCGCAATTTCTGCTTTTTCCTCAATGCTAGATGTTTTGGAGGCGGCTAATATTAATTGCATGTTGGAAGGCAGCTTTAGGTAGATCCAGTTAGTTGTTTCATTTTTCGTAAAAGGTGAGATGGTTTTTCATAATTTAAGGCGTTTATATTTAAAAGCGCGTTGAATTTCTGTACATCTGTAGGTGTTGTCCTTTGGAGCAGTGCTACTTTGGTGGTGGTGTAAGGCTTGTCAACTGGTCGTTCGAGAATGAGGTCTCGTATTTCAGCAGCATGCTCTGGACGTAGAGCTGTAACTAAGACATTATACTTGCTAGTCTCAGAAGTTATATGATGAGAAGCGAAAATGATTTCAATTTGCTTAAACCAGAGCTCAGGATCTTCTGGGAAAAATTCTGGAAGTTTAGACGAGGAAAGAGCAGAAATGTTCTGAAGTACTGAAATAGGAGGGTCAGGTGAGGCAAGTAGTTCATCTTCTTTGTCCATAGCGAAAGAACGTATTCTACAAGGGGTCACCAGTTGTGACGGCTGGAGCCGTTACAATTGTAAAAATATTAATTGACTTTAACTGTATAAATTATAAAATATAATAAAGGATAACAATTTTTATTTTACGTGAACGTTACCAAAAAATGACAAAATATGAATGAATGTTTATTTACTTTTCGTCACCCAGTTTCCAAAACAATCCCCCAAACCTCACTTGATTTCCTTGATTCCCCCCATGTGACTGGATGCACATTATAGATATATTTTATTTTTTTACAGCTATTCTAACCAAAAAAATTTGTAATAAATTTAGCATGAAATATTTTCTGGGTCTTGGCGGGTTGGGCCACCTGGGCATTAAGACGTTTCCTTGCCTTGTATGGGCCTTTAGTGAACTGGGCATTAGTGGAAAAGCATAAACCCGAAAATAATAATAAAAAATAAATACTCAGTTGACTCGCTTCACTCTTATTATTGTGGTCCAGATGCAGTATTTCACTACCTAAAATCGGTCTCGTAAGGAGTGAAGAATGAGGAATATTTCCTGTATGAAGATGTTGTTATATATTATGTATTTTTAATATCGATATTTCTAAAGCGCTAGCTGAAATGGTTGAAAAATAATAAATGTAAATGAAACACACATATTTTAAATATTTTACTATGCAATATAAATTCAGATTATTAATATAGAATTTAAAATAATGACAACTGGTAATTTTTTCATTGTTATATACGAATGCTTGGATAAGGACTTAGCGGCGTGTTTTTTGTCTCGTAACTGTGATTTTCTAAACCAGGATTAGTTTAATCAATCGGGGTTCTTTTATATCATGATTAAAAATAAAATATAAGAAACAGCAAACTGGAATAATATGAACGCTGCGTTAAGTTAAATGTCAAATATGTATATGTAATCTATTTTATTTAACATTCATTTACTATCAGGTTATGATATTATTAACGACGTTTAAAAATAGATAATTGTAACATTACAATTATAAAAATAAGGATTATAAAATATATTTATTTCTATTAGCTTTCAATATAAATTCAAAAAATTATGTTCGACTGTGTTGGGGATGGAATAAATAAAGTTTCAATATAAAGGTGGATATGATTTTGTAAGAAAATTAGAACCCGTTTTATACCACAAACATCCAATTCAAAAATTTTACTACAATACGAGTTTCAGTTATTTTTATAACTTTGTCTTTTATTAAATCTCTGCGCATATGATGAAAGAGCGATTTAGTGAAGTGGGAATATTTGGTCGTGATCACACACTGAACGAGTAGGGATACGGAACAGAAAACAAAGAAATATGACTCTTCATGATCAAATTCTCTTTTATCACTTAGATTGCAAATCATTGCCCGAAAACTCATGACTTATGTAATTCATAACTGCGTTTTAAGGTCCCTAGAATCCAATTTTAACATTTTCACGATGATGATATTGATGATAATGATGTGTATATGTTAGTGATGCACGCGAGGCGAGACGAGACGAGAAATTCTAATATCGATCTCGTCTCGTTTTCGGATCTGTAATCTCGATCTCGCTCTCGTTCTCGCACATTTTTTTGGGTCTCATCTCGTTCTCGCACGAGAGTCTCGCTATAAAAATAAGCGCTTGCGCACTACGTATTTACGTAACTATTTAACTACAAGAGACGAAATTCTGGTCACCAAATTATTTCAATACGAACATAATGTTTATTCATTTACTGTCGCCAGAAAATGTGATAAGTTAGTAAATAATTTAATTTTCCTCCAAAACATCCAATTTATCATCAAATTGTGATCTCTATGCTCTGTTCCATTTAAGCCATTCAGTAGATGGCACTGGCAACAGCGCAAATCTGAAGTAGCCGAAATTACATTGGGTAAACGTGTCTCTTGTCTCTAATTTTAGCCAATCAGAGAGGTCAAAACTATTCCCTATGCTCCGCAATACTGAATGGCTTAAATATAATAAGGTATAAACTATTTCAATAAGAACACATTCTGTCATCAGTAAAACGAATTAAACATTAAAAAAATATTTTTTGTAACTAAAAGTACCTACACTTTTTCATTAAATATATGCCATTATTTAAGTAAAATTTATGCCTGGTTATAGAAACGTTTATCAACGCATTTTTCGGTTAGAGGTTCATCAGAACGAATAAATTCGAATCAGTTTCCTTGGTCTTATGGCATTTAAATCATTACTGTTAAAAAATCGCGTTACATTTGTTCGTTTTGATGAACCGCTAACCGAACAATCCGTTGATGAACGTTTCTGCAACCGGACATAAGTCATAAAAAACCGCTACACTTGTAACCCGCTGGCAACCAATCACTTTTCAGGGGCGACAAGAGTTTTATTAACCGTGGATTTAACTGGGGTGAATTAGGGGCTGAAATATTAGAGAAAACTAGTTCCATTGGACGCAATACCGATTTTGTCTTTATTTTTGCATTTTCTCGCTCAGAGACCGATACTAGCCGATTCTAAATAGACTCAAAAAATATTGTGAATTCATATAATTTTCACATTTACGTGTTCTATGCATGAATTAGCGTTGACTCTACTCCTTCTACAATGCATTTTTCATTGAATTTCTCGCTTCTCGCAGTTGTTATATCGATCTCACCTCGAATTTTAAACTGCAATCTCGCTCTCGATCTCGTCTCGCATAATGCAACGAGACGAGACGAGATGCGTGACTACTCTCGCCTCGTCGTGCATCACTAGTATGTGTGTGCGTGTGCGTGCGTGTATGTGTATGTGTGGATCCTCCGCTCTAACCCAAATACTATATCATACAGAAAGTTTAGAAACTTTGTATTTCTATCTTGTTCCAATATGAAAAGAAACTATTAGATTTTGGTATTAATCAGATAACCGGAAATGACAGTTTGCTTGAAGCTCAAAATAGTTTTTCTTCGAAATTTTATTTTTACCAGATTTATGTTATAAAAATTAAATATAATTAAACTTTCTACAGGTTTACATGAATACTTCTTCTATTTTATGTATAAATTTGTAAAATTATATATAATTTAAATCCTGGAGCCAGGGCCGCCGTTACGCACAGGCCGAGCATGCCCCTGCATGTTGCGCCAAATTGACAGAGGCGGCAAAATGACAATTTTTATTTATTTTACCACTTTTCGTTTTCATGTAATTTTGATTATACGTTATCACAGCATCGGAGTCAGTCTTAATAAAATAAAATGACACCTTTTATATTGTTCCATATAATATTTATATGAAGAAGAGGCATTTTTTGAATAAGACGCCTGACCCGAGAGCGAAATGACATAGCATAGGATAAAGACAATAAGGACTAGGAGAAATGAAAAATTGTAAAATTTTGTCTTTTGTTTGTATCACCATTTGTCGTCCAATATTTTTTTGTTGTTATTAAAAAGTTTGAGGTTATGGGCTTTCTTTTCCTGTACCTGTGTATTGTATGTTATTTACTCTATCATTTCACTATCACTTTAAGTTAACTATATATTATAAAGCTAAATGTAATCTTTTCGATGATGACAAGCTGGAATGGTCGGAAATATATGCATACTGCATTTTTTGGACAAAATAATAATGTTTGCAACATCGAAATTTTAAAGTTTTTTTGTGTATTTTAGTAACAAGCAGTTTTGAGTTTCTTGATGTCTTAGTATGAACGCAAAAAGAAAAATTACCTATAGCGCAGAAATGTCTAACAGTGGCTCTACCTGGAGCCTATGATTTAAACACAACTCCTTGGTTACACAGTTCAGATCTCAAAAATATGTAATTGATAGATAAATGTCACTGTCAATAAACTAATCCTTTCAAATTATTAATAGTAACGTTTTAAAAATTAAATAGTAGAACCATGATAATATGGAAAATAATTTAAAAGTTTCCAGCATAAGCGAAAATGTAGGTTTGTATTTAAATTAATAAAAATTAAATGGCGGGAGGTATTGAGTTGGCCAAATCAGATTATTGGATTTAAATTTTGATTATTTTGTCCTATAATTGGTCATCAATCTGTTGGGCAATAAAGACTATATGATGAGTATTGAAATGAGTAGAGAGTATAGTATATAATAGTACTTACACCTACATTAATATTTTGCAAGTGTCGTAAAGCTGATGTAATAATTCGAAGTAAAATACGTCACATTGCAGGGCACGTTTGGATCCTAATCGTGTTGCAGTTCAAACTGTCGTAAAGGATAACGATCATTAAAGTTCAGAAGCCACGGCGCCTGAATACCTAATCGCTTCCTTTAATTATTCTAAGGACATATCAGCGATTATAGTACGATGATAATTACTGCAACAGCTACATTTGAGTGTTTTCTTTTTAATTAAATCTTGAATGATATCATTAGAATTCCATGTTTCTTAAGTTTTAAATTTGATACTCATATTTCAAGATTATAAAATATATTTCTATAAATTCTTGAATGTCCAATAATATAGCAGAATTTCTTTTTTAACGACATAGGTCTCCATTTTGTTCAAATTATCACTTACCTACCTACTGTTGCTGCTGGTGTAATTAATTGAATATATCCTGGCATTAATCTTTTTTAGAAAATATTATGGGAAAATTCAACTTCCGGTGCTAAGATACAAACTTCATTGCTCCGTTAGAATATACAGTGTCCGTTTATCTAGTTTTGAAGAAACCAAGCATTATGTATGCATGGTCTAGATGTTCCAAAGTCCGCAAAATCAGAAAAATTGTATTTATTTTTATTGGGAAATAACCTACCGGATGTCTACTTAAAATCTGTAATGTAGGAATTATAATGCTATTTTTTATTTTGTTGCATGCTTTTTTTAAACGTACTAATTGATTTTAGAGGAAATGTATATATAAAACTTGTTCAAAATTTAAAACTACAAGACAGAAGACTAAAATCAATAAAAATTTATTTTACGAAATAACGCAAAGCAAAATTCGCTATTTACAGCGTATTTCAGAGTGTCATTAAACTATAATGAGGTTACACTTTTCATTTGATAGATCTAGTAACAAGCAATACATCACTAAGTCCATAGCACTCTGAATGCTGTAAATTGCGTATTCTATTTTACGTTTAACATTTAATAAAAATATGATAATTTTATATACATATTACGAAATTTTTAATTCTGAAAATGTTTTTTTTTATTTCTTCTAAAATTAATAGGTAGGTATATCAAAATTTCAAGATTTCAAGTAGGTATACTCGTATATCCGGCACAAAGCAAAGAAATTAACACAAATTCACATATCCTATAGCACCAAAGTATTCCTTTAAACAAAACCGACTGAGCAAGTTTTAAAGTAAATATAAGATGGAAACGTATAAGTGCAAAGGAACTCAAAAACAGCAGAGTGCTTTCCCCCCAATTTAAATAAATGAAATTCATTATTATATCTCTACAGTTGTTGTATATACAGTGTGAGAAGAAAACTTAACTCGGAGAGGGTATGAACAGAGAAAGGTATATCTTAATTTGAAAGAATTTAATTAAATATTAATTTGACACGAGATACTGTCATAAAGTTATCTAATGATAAAAAAGGTTATTCTCTTGAAACTTATTATAGAAATGGAAATAAACCAGAAAACGGCGAATGCCAATATTATTTTGCTGCCTGTTACAATGAATTTTAGAAATTTCATGATCAATTTTGACGATTATTTATTTGAATAATAATTAGACATACGTTTTTATTAACACACTGTACTTGTATGTTTCGAATTAGTACTAGTACATATTTTCATCTGTACGTCAGTCATTTATAATTCTAGCATAGTTTTACAAGAGACGAGTAACAAATATATACTTTTTTTATAAAAAATTGGTTCGAATGAACGAATATCCAATGAAATGAATAATCATTTTCAGTGATCACTAAAATAAAATACGCAACTGTAATAATTTCAGAGTATGCTTCTTAAGCCAAAAAGTGCTGATTGCGAATTTGAATCCAGTTAGGGCATAGATTATTCATGGCCTACTTTCATAAATTAATCGTCACCAACAACATGGCATAACGCAAGGCTTTATATAGAGAAAATAATATAATACATAATATTGAAAGTGAAACAAATGTAATTGTTGCCAAAAATCTAGTTTGCATATTACATTACATTTTGCATTCAATATAATTTCAATATACTACAATTCAGAGAAACAAGCTGTTAGGTGCATTGTGCATTGTAAACAAAACCAATAAATTTGTCTGTATATTTGCTATGTTAAAAGTGTTAACTAGTTATTTCAAACTGGTTAAAATGATTCAGTTCGCATTGCAGTGTAGTTCCATAAATATTAAAACTAAGTTTCTACGTTTCTAAAAAATTTAAAACAATTTTGTCTACTTATACATTACAGTGGAACCTTGATATACGTCATTCGTCCGTTCCAGATTCTAAGACGAATACATTATGAAACGCGAAAAGACACAAAATCACGTTTATATTTATAGTTACAGCGCGGGTTGTTTACTGATTAGTAACACCAGGCGTACTGACGCTCACAGGCAGTGGTAGGTAGCATCGCATTGCCTCGAAAGAAGTAAACAAGGGCAGTACGCGCGCAGTCAAACGCAATTCGTAATCCAAGCAAATGTCGTATACCAATAAAAAATTTCGCAACCAAACAGGACGTATACCAAGGTGGACGGATTTTAAACAGCCGTATACCGAGGTTCCACTGTACATTACATAAGTACTTATACATTTATTTATAATGAAATTAGTATTTATTATTCATTTATGATACATTAGTAGGTACTTATTTTATAGTTTGTGCTATTATAGCAAATCTTATAAAGAAAATGGTACTAAAAATATTCCGATTTTACTTTAAAGCTCGCTTTAAAGATACGAGTTATGTTAACCTTCTACTGGTGACGTGGTGCCATTATGACCCCAGCTGTTTTTAAATTTAACGCTAATTAAATAGTTTTAAAGCTGATACACAGTGGCTCCATCTACCCTTAAGTTAGATGTAGTTTATTAATTTCACATATTTGTAACTTCATCAGTTGGTTTTTTCAAGAGTTATTGTAATTCAAAATTTGATTGGGGTCATATTGGCAGAACGTCTCCGTTTACGTTACTATTTTAATAATGGCAACTACTTCTAAAAGTGTGCAGAGCAGAATTTATCAAATTACTTGAAAAGCAACTTGTAGAGGGTCATATGAATAAAAGATTAATAAATCAAAAACTTCCACGAGAATTACGTAACACTATAGGAAGAATTTTGAAAAAACTTGTGACAGACTAAGCCGTTCAGCCAGATTCGGGTAATAAAAGGAGATGTGGATTTTGTGCACGTAAAAATGACAAGAAGACAAAAAATACATGTAACCTACGTAAAATACCCAAGTGTCACGATTGCAGAACAAATATTTGCAAAAATTGTATAGAATAATTTTTTATTTTTGTATTATGATTAGTGCTCGTAGTTTTTTATTTCAAGTTGTTTAATTAAGCTTTTCTATTTTTTTTTGTGGATAAGCCATGTATAATCTTTAAAAAATGTATAGTCAACATTAACAAATACCTACAAAAAAAATATTATTTTAACATTTGTAAACCTCTACATTTCACAACACATTTTCGTTCGCCTTTCCTTTAATCGTGAATATATTTTTTTCCAAATAACATGTCAATTATTTAATTGTGTTACCTTCCTTAAAACATTGTTTAAAAGCATATTTAAAGTAAACAATAACAATTTGTTACTAGTTGCTGTGCAATAATTAGTTAAACTGTTGGGGTCAAGATGGCACCACGTCACCAGTTACGTTACAAAATTTTCACGTCAACACAAAAATTACCAATAAATGAAAAATCGTTTTATTATGTATTACTTACATTTTAATTAGTTTATGTAGAAAAGAACTTATTATACTATACGAGTATTATATTATATATGAATATTATGAATACTATTGATAAGAGGTCATTTATTATTTCATAAAAATACCTAGCTATATGGATAATTTTATAAAATTGAAAATAATTAATAAAATCCAATAATTATGTAAAAAACCTAATGTTATAGGTTTGGTTTTTGCTTTACAACATGAAACTTGAAAAAAATACACAATTAAATAACAAAGATTATAGGTACAGACGACTTTTAAAATTGGTTAAATTTTTTTTTCCAATTCTTTTTAACTATTTCCCGTGTTTACTTGACAAAAATCATTGATTCATATCTTTCTACATTCCGATGTTTGTAACACTTCGGAGATTGTTATGTAGTCATCAATATTTATTAAATCAATAATGTAAATGTATTATAATAGTGAATTGGTTAAAATTCTTACCTTTGATGAAGTCAACCGCCATCTCCAGTCCATACGTATCCTTATCACAATCATCTAGTATATGCGCCCCGATTGTTATATTCGGTAAAATTGTAGGATCTTCATTGATTCGATCTAAGGTATAGAGCATTGCCTCTAAGGCTTGAATGCCACCCTGCGGCATAACCGGCCCACAAGTGATGTGATCCTCGCGTTCGTGGACCATCATCAGCCCGCCGAGCACTAAGTCCCCCTCCACGACGGCGGAGTGCTTCACCGGCCACACGGCACCCGACGCGTTCACGCTTGGCGCGGACGTTGCCGTTGTTGCCGACACCACGTCCAAATCCGTGCTGTTGGAGAACCACTCCATACCGAAATCTGTGGCTGAATCCTCAACTTGAGTGAACAGGAAGTCAATCGTACTCGGAAAAGTCTCGAAAGTCGTATCTACTTCCATCCCTGTAACATTTTCTGTTGTGGAACAGTTCACACAGCTTGTAACTTCACGGGAAGTTGGAGAGATATCTGTAACTTCGGAAGAAGATGGAGTTCCATCTGAAGCATGATTCGTGATGAAACGTGTTATGGAACTTTTGACTTCCTGCTGAGATAAGTAATTTGATGCTGTCTTGTTTTCAACAGACAGAGCTGAAGTAGTGAGAGCAATGTTCGAGGTTGTAAACATCGTATTTGAATCATTGTGTTCTTGTTGAACAGTGTGCGTGACAACTTCACTTTCAGCGTAAGTGGGTAATTTTTCAGTTGTAGTGAAAGTGACATTTAGAACTTCTGTGTACAACGTGGACCGATCGAAGAATAATGGCGCTAGAGCTGCCTCACGTCGTTGATTTGTCTGTGTTGTATCCATGTGAACCGACGACACGGTAAAGCACACCACAAGCAAAAACACTTGCGCCATATCTTTCGCCAAGGGAGGGCAATATGAATCCTTGTTAACGTTGTCAACATACACGCTTTTCCATTATGCACTTCTTCCTGAAACAAAATATGTTTGTTTAGTAAAATTATTATAGAGTAAAATGTGTTCATGCTGGTAATAGCACAATGTGGATAAACCATATGTGCACTGCGAATCAAAACGGGCAACTACGTTTTGCAATTTTAGCACATGTTCGTGTAGTTCGCATAGGCAACCCGCGTTGCTGTGTATGTTTAATAATAATAATAATAATCATAATAATAATAACAATAATAATAATAACAATAATAATAATAACAATAAATAAATAATAATATATCATCACGGCTTATTACCCATTGCTGGGTGTGCCAATATGTTTTGTACGCAGATATCGATATTGACGATGACATATTTGTACAGTGTGGGCGTTTACCAGACCTCACCTCACGAGCATTCATTACTATTCAGAGTGCACCAAAGGGGTCATTTTGTGCCGTTTAAAATAATAATGATAATAATAATAATAAAATCGAAACTATCTCCGGGTTTTTACCACTATTTGTGGTTTAGCGGTTTCATTAGAACAAAGGCTGGTTATAGAGAAAAATACAAAAATTCAAGAAATATGAGTGTGTATATAATTTAAAAATAAATATCATAAAACTGTAAACTAGTATAAATTATAAATAAAAAAAGTACATAGAATTACGCAATAAAACTATAAATAATCTGTTTCTATAAAAATATTTAATTACCTAAAAGAGAAGTGTGTTTAAGTAGTAGAAGACACTTAATACTACTATTAAAATGTGCTAAACAGAATAATCACAATAAAAAAAGTTAGAAGTAAAACTATTATTGGTGCATTCACGGTATTGCAGGTTAAAATAGTAGCTACTCTCTATAAAATACTGCAGCACAAGCACTCACAAATATAAAAACCTTGAGTACCTATTGTAAAATTTCATTGAATAATTTTAAACATGCTTTTTACTGTAGCCACATTTACAGAGAGTAGTGCGTCTGTGCAAATAGAATTCCTCGCAATCTGAACTTCAATTGCAAAGAGTTGAGCTCTCTTTAATGCGGAAAGTCCATTGGGAGTATGGTCAACACAGCAATTGAAATCCGTAAATGTTTTTTCGTTTCACTGTTTTTATGGTATTTCCAATTTTAATGTCTACGTAAAAGGAGCAAGCGAATATCCTAAAACTTTACATTTACTAAATCTATTAAGTTGAACACAGCATTAATAATCAAATTCTCGTTAAGACTAATGGACCAGCGTAACAAAGGTAGATGTTAAAATTTAAATCTTTTAAAATTTAGTAAATTATACTAAAACTTTACAATATTCGAAATGAAATATGAAGTATGAATAACGGAGAGTAAAACGACTAATTAACTTTGTGATAAAATAGATTTTCCCTGGGCTTCTCAAAATAATCATATTTGAATTATCACTATTTTGTGTAAAATTGTATTTTATATATGTTGAATGTAACCTTATTCGTTAGAGTAACATTCTTCCTCCCATTTGATTTACCATCAAATCTTTGACAATGTAAAATAACTGTCATATTATCTCCCTTCATTTTAATTTTAATTTTATTTAAACTCATATTTCATAATGCTGATAAATATATTTTTTATACTACAATATAATTCTCAAATCTCCACCATTAGTATTTTAAATTTATTTGTCCTTAACTTATATTTTTTTGTCACTTGGCATATATTGCTTACTAGAATTTATTTAAGAGGTACATAATTAACAGTATTTGAATTGCTAATTTAAAAAATCTGATGTGGCCAGCACATTACCTTCCGTCAGTTATATGAGGTATTTACGAAAATTCTACCGGTGAACTGTTACCGGTAAACAGCTTTTTATCAGGTTATAACTACCGGAATCGATATTTTACGAACGCAAGTGGTAAACAGGGTAGATCCATAACCTATGAAAAAATTTGAAAATTTAAAACGTCCTACTTTGAACACATTTCCACTTTTAACGCGCTCGCTTCGCTTTGCATCACTACCTTTTTTTGAGATTAGATTCTTCAGGAATCCGGTAGATGGATCTGGTAGATATTGAACAATTTTCGAACACGGTAACTTTTTACCACTCGTGTTTTCGAACACAGTCGGTAGATGCGGTATCTACCGGTAGAATTTTCGTAAATGCGTATGTATTTTTTATAATATCCATACAGAAATTCCTGGCAAATGATTCTAAATTTCTTGTATGTGCATTACCTTTCGACAGTTGTATGTATTTTATACAAATTCCATATAGAAAGTTTCGGGTAAAAAGATCTTATATTTCGAGTAAAATTATAATACAAATATGCTACGAATATGTCAATTTCAATCAGAATTTTCTTAATACAGTAGTTGTTTCTACCATAGCTGGCTAATTTTAGAAATTTAATTTCTTTATAATTTTATAACTCTATATCCATTTAATATGAAGTATAAAATGCAGTTAAATCGTATAGAGAATACAATGTTCTTTAATATTTACAATAACATTAAATTTGAAAAAATTACGACGGAAGGTAAAGATTACCACAAATTAAAATACCAGTACAAAATAAGAATATATACTCTTAACTTGCGACATTGTTTACTAGTAGAAACACAACCACCGTTTGTTCTAATTTTTCAACATGCATTATAATTTCCAGACTCACACTAATTTAGTTTCATCAGAATTGTATCTCAAACAAATTCGCATACAAGTATCAAAACGTAAACATACCGTTAGCGTTGCGCCAGCTGGTGGCAAAATTGTGAACTTCGGGCTATTCCCTTCTGTGCATGTGCATAGGTAAGTATTATACTTCTTATTAAAATGTGTAAGAATTTGTGTATGTAAATTTTCATAAGAAAGTCATGCTAGAATTGTTGAAATAAGATACATGGTTAATATATTCCAGAATTTTATTTTAGTAATGTTCAAAGTAGCTCCCTTAAACATTACTCCACCACTATCTCCTTTCGCTTCTTAGATTACCTATTATTAATTAAGTGTTATTTCAAATAAAAATTTCGACTATAAAGAGATTTTCGGCATTATCTATAACCCTATGAGATTCTTTTACAAAACAAAAGCACATATAAGATGGCCTCCCAAAGGCGCAACAGATGGGCTATTTAATCAAAGTAATATCAAAGTCATTATCTCTTATATATAGTTTCTGAGATCCTAACGGTGGCTTTCAAAATCCTAATATCTTCATATAACCGGCTATCCGGCAAAAAACACGTCCGATATGGGGCTAATTCACAATTCGTTGCAATACAAATTCATAGTATTTGAGTTAGAGGCATGCAGGATCCTCACACGGTCGGTCTAGGGACCTTGATATGTGATTATGTCTCAACATCTCGATATGAGATTTTTAGCACTATACCTTCCTTAACTAGGGAAGCGGGAGGTAAAAAAGGAAGTGTGTTAAATAAAAACCATAGGTTAGACGCTTGGTATCTACTTATCGATTTTAGTTACCTATATTAATATTTAGATCAAATGGGCGAAATAATAGCACACATGTCGTAGCAAGCTGGTAACTTGTAGAGAATCGATCTTGTTAAATAAAATATGTGTTAATATTTAATATCTTTTGACATGAATAGTGACAGCTTGAAATAAATTTCAGTTCATACTTCATACTAAAATTCTTTGTGTTTATTTAATGTAGATGTAATAGAAAGTTTGTTAAGTCCGAACTTCTTTGCCTTACCCTCTACTACACCCCCACTACTGGCCTACCGGCTAGACCCGACTTAAGGGCAAGTTTTGTATATAGTTGTAGTTGTTCGATGTCATTCGTGACAGAAAAAATGTAAATAAAGTTGTACATAGACCACGAATTCTTTTATTCACACCCCCGGAATTGAGTTATCGAACAAACTGGTCCTTCGAGTAGCCGGATTAAAATCGTGTGTCCGGATTAATATTGTGTGTGTGTAAAAACAATTCAATTAAGTAGATATTGTCATTGTGGACATTATCTTTTGTGGTTATTGTCATTGTGGACAATTATCATCATCACTCTACAACCACTGGGAGTTGTCACTGTGGACATCTCTGTCAAGAAGCCATCATCACGAGGATCATCGCGTCAGAATCTCAGGTTGGTGATCGTTGCAATCCTTTATTCTATATTTCCTTTATCTTGTGTGCATTTCCGTGGGGCAGAATACAATTTAATTTTGAAATACCTATTTGTTTTTAAAATTTCATAATGACGCTTGATAAATTAACAAAATCGCGTGCAGTAATTTAAGGTGAATTAAATAGATTCAAAAAAAGTGTCGAAAAGCTCGACGACAAGAGTAGTATTCGTGGTTTAGAAAAACGTATAAAAAACGCAGAAGGGTTATTAGACCAATTTAACGATGTGCAATCTAAAATAGAAAATTTAAGCGAAGTAGATGAAGCAATTCGTGAAGAATTTGAAAATGACTATTACGAAGCAGTAGGAATCGCAGAGGAATTTATCGAAAAGCATAGCACTAAAAAATCAGAAACAACTCAAGAGGTTAACGCGAGTCAAAAGGTTGCGGTAAATTTTCCCATTATTAATTTACCCAAATTCAGCGGACAATACACTGAGTGGACAGCATTTTATGATAGTTTTCATTCTTTAATTCATAACAGTACTCAACTTTCAGATATTCAAAAATATCATTATTTAAAGGGTTGTTTGGTAGATGATGCAAAGTGTCTTTTAGATACGCTTCCGGTTTCGGCTAGTAATTATGCGAGGGCGTGGACGCTATGATTGTAAAAGATTAATAATACAGAATCACCTCCACTCTTTGTTTAATTTAAAACCAGTAAATAAGTCGCGAGGTTCATTAAGAGAATTATTAGATGGGTTTAACTCTAACATAGAAGCCTTAAAAGCACAAGGTGAAGATACGCGGACGTGGGATTCCGTTCTTATATATTTATTAAATACTAAATTTGATTACAATACTAAAAGAGAATGGGAAAATCTTTTAAAATTCAACGAACTCCCAACATTGGACCAAATGATAAATTTTTTAAAACAAGGATGCTCAACAATAGATTCCATAGATATAAATCCACTTAACATGCAGAATAGTAGTTCAAATTTTAATAGAAATAATCCAGGTCCATATTTTCAACGAAATGAAATTAAAGGAAATAGATTTATAGCGAATAATCAAGCAATGTGTGTGATTTGTAAATATGCTCATTATATAAATCATTGTCCAGAGTTTTTAAAATTAAGCGTGAATGAGCGTATTAAACAAGTAAAAGAGTCAAAATTATGTTTTAATTGTTTAAAGAGTGGGCACGAGACAAAGCCCTGTAGAGCAATGCCGTGCAGGACATGTGGTAATAAACATCATAGTTTGTTGCATTATAATAATTATTCGAAACAAAATAGTCAAAGTCAGAATTTACAAACCAGTGTAAATCAGTGTCATTTAAATCCAGGAGTGGAAGTAATGTTGTCAACCGCTTCGATTCAGTGTTATGACAAAGAAGGTAATTTACATAATTGTAGAGCACAACGCAACAACATTTAGTTTCGGAAAATTTATGTGAAAAATTAAACTTAAATATTCAACCAGAAATTGGAATTATGGGCGTTTGTAAAACATATACAAAAATTACTAAATCATGTCATGCAAAATTCAAATCCATTTACAATAACTATACCAAAGAAATTAAATGTTTAGTAGTGCCGGTTATAAATATTAATTTCCCGTTAGAAACTTTCGATAAGTCCGAGATTCGTATGCCAGATAATATTAACATTACAGATCCAAATTTTAATATATGTGCGCCAATTGATTTATTAATTGGTGCTGAAATATTTTGGGACTTATTAGAAGACGGGCGAATGCAAGCCGCGAATAAACAGGCAACCATACAAAACACAAAATTAGGCTGGATTTTAGGTGGACCATTCATTACGGCTACAGTGCAATCAAATAATTCATTTTCTTCAAACATTAAGACTATTAATCAAAACATAACAAATAATGATTTAGATATTGAAATTAGAAAATTTTGGGAAATAGAGAATTATAATAACGCAGATAAAGTTTTAACTGAGGATGAAAAAATTTGTGAAAATTTATTTAAAAATACTTACAATCGTGATTCAGAGGGACGGTTTATAGTACGTTTGCCGTTTAAGAAAGAAAATCCCGTAATTGGTTCCACAAAAGAAATCGCATTAAAACGGTTCAAGTTATTAGAAAATAAATTTTGCAAAAATCCTACTTTCAAATCTGAATATTGCCAATTCATGGAAGATTATAATAATCTCGGGCATATGGAACTAAGTGAAAGTACAGAGAATTTCGAAGAAGGATGTTTTCTGCCTCACCATGGGGTAATAAAGCAATACAGTTCAACGACAAAGCTACGGGCGGTATTCGATGCCAGTTGTAAAACATCAAATGGAACTACTCTAAATGACCATTTGTTAGCAGGCCCAAATTTACAAAAGGAACTATTTTCTTTGTTAGTAAAGTTTAGGAATTATCAATACGTGATTTCGGCAGATATTGTAAAGATGTTCCGTCAAATATGGGTTGCAGATGTTGACAGAAAGTATATCAGAGAATTTTCTGGCGAACGGACCCTAATAAACCAATAAAAATTTACGACCTAAAAACTGTTACGTACGGCACAGTTTGTGCACCATATTTGGCCATGAAATGTTTAGAGCAATTAGCTACAGATGCGTCCAACAATTTCCCTATAGCAAGTTGCGCCATAATAGAAGATTTCTATACGGATGACCTACTCACGGGCGCGAATTCCTTGCAAGAAACTATAACACTTAGAGATGATATAATACAAATTTTAATTGGCGGTGGTTTTGAATTAGCGAAATGGTCCTCAAATAATGTAGAGTTAATACCAAATTGTCAGAAGGAACAAAATATTACAAACATCGTTCAGCTAGATTTACAAATGCAAACTAAAACTTTAGGTCTTAATTGGAATTGTGTAAGTGATACGTTAAATTATGATATAAAAATTAACAATAATAAAGAGCGTAAAATCACAAAACGTGTTATACTAAGTACGATTGCGACTATTTATGATCCAATTGGATTGTTGTGCCCGGTGTTAATATCGGCGAAATTAATTTTGCAGAAATTGTGGGAGTCACATTCTGATTAGGATGAACAATTTCCTGCCGATTTACTTAAAAAATTTGAGTTTTTTTTTAACTGATTTACCAAACGTTAACAATTTAATAATTCCGCGAAAAGTTATACAAGAATATCCATACCAGAAAATTGAATTACACGGATTTAGTGACGCTAGTACTCAGGCATATGGAGCAGTAATTTACATTAGAATGACAAACATGTCAAATGAACATACTCGTACAAGTAATATTTTATGCGCTAAAGGGCGAATTGCACCGCTCAAACAAATATCTTTACCTCGACTTGAATTGTGCGCTGCGGTTTTATTAGCAAAATTAATATCAAAAATTAGAAAAATATTAAATATAAATCAAAATAATTGTTATTTATGGAGCGATTCAACAATCACAATCGCATGGATTAGATCTTCTCCAAATCGTTGGAATCGAGTAGGTGAAATACAATCTTTAACCGAAATAAATCAGTGGCAACATGTTCGAAGTAGCGAAAATCCCGCAGATATCGTATCGCGTGGAGCAAATGCAAATGAATTAAGAAATTCTAATATGTGGTGGCACGGCCCAACATTTTTATTGCAAGATCAGGAAAGTTGGCCAGCAAATAATATTAATAAAGATATAAATGTTCCGGAAGAAAGAAAAATTTCAGTCATAAATTGTATGAATACTGCAGATAACTTTACATTGTTCAACAAATTTAGCTCTTATCAAAAACTTAAACGAGTTGTTGCCTATTGTATAAGATTTTATAATAAATGCACAAAAAAATCAAATGAACATTCCCTATCATTAACAGTCGCAGAGTTAGAAGATACACATATTCGAATAATTAGATTGGTACAAGGCGAGAGATTTTCAGAAGAAATTCAAGATCTCGAACATAATAAAAATATAAAAAGCAATAGTAATCTTAATGCACTGAATATGTTTTTAGACAAATCACGCATTTTGAGAGTGGGAGGACGTCTTCAAAATTCAAATTTGGAATTTAATTCGAAACATCAAATTTTAATACCAAAGGCTCATAATGTCACAAAATTAATTATAAACGAAACACCTAAAAAGGAATTACATAGTGGTGTTCAAGCAACGCTAGCTGCGGTTCGCAGGTGTTATTGGCCGATTGCGGGACGTAGTATAGTACGCGAAATAATTCACAAATGCATCAAATGTTACCGGACAAACCCAAAACCGTTTGAAGAAATAATGGGTAATTTACCAGAAGATCGCGTAACTCCTGCAAGACCATTTCTAAACTGTGGAGTAGATTATGCGGGTTACCGTTAAATTAGAACGTGGACGTAGCAAGAGAACAATTAAATCATATGTAGTAGTCTTTGTTTGTTTAGCCACGAAAGCTATCCATTTAGAATTTACCTTCGATTATACAGCAGAAAGTTTTTTAAGCGCGCTAAAACGAATGATGGCTCGTCGTGGCAAAGTGAGTCATTTGTTTTACCGTTAAATTAGAACGTGGACGTAGCAAGAGAACAATTATATCATATGTAGTAGTCTTTGTTTGTTTAGCCACGAAAGCTATCCATTTAGAATTTACCTTCGATTATACAGCAGAAAGTTTTTTAAGCGCGCTAAAACGAATGATGGCTCGTCGTGGCAAAGTGAGTCATTTGTTTTCGGATAATAGTACAAATTTCGTGAGGGCAAATAATGAAATGAAAAAAATCAAAATTTTTTTAGAATCTGACGAATTTAAATCAGAAGTGATAAATCCTTTAATTAATGAGGGCATAGAGTGGAAATTTATTCCGCCACGATCACCGTATATAGGAGGTATATGGGAAGCTGGGGTGAAATCCTTTAAACAACTTTTCAGAAAAGTCACGGGGTCTTTATTAATAACAATAGAAGAAATGCACACTTTCCTAACTTTGATAGAATCTTGCCTTAATTCCCGTCCATTGACACCCTTAAGCAGCGATCCCAACGACCTGGAAGCACTTACACCAGGTCACTTTCTTATTGGAACTCCAATAACGGCGCCAGTCGAACCACAGCTGGTCCATCTACAGGATAATCGCCTGTCCAGATGGCAACGTATAGAAAAATTACGTCAACAATTTTGGCTACGTTGGCATCGCGAATATCTTAGCGAATTACAAAGACGTAATAAGTGGAAGAAGCAAGCCGACGATCCAATCAAAGTGGGCAGCATGGTAGTGCTGCGCGAGGAAACTCTACCTCCCCTGCGATGGAAGCTTGGCCGAGTGACGGAACTTCACCCAGGAGCTGATGGCATCGTCAGAGTCGTAACAATAAAAACTGCCAGTTCAGTGACAAAACGTGGTGTAAACAGATTATGTGTGTTACCAATTAAACAAATAGTGTAAGTGACAAAAGGGCTTATTGTGCTTAAATTATTAAGTGAAAACATGAAAACAACTAATAAGTGACAAAAATATTAAACGCTAAGTTCACTAACTTTAATATTTCGTAATTTTTACTTTGTGTTGTATAGACACTTTTAACTTATGGATGACATAACCTTTAGATATAGTTTTTGGAGTTAAGTAGGTACTTGGTTTATATGTATTGAATTTTATGTTTGCTTTGTTATATTGTATATTTATGTGATTCTGTTTGTGTTTTGAAAAGAAAAAATATTATTTTTCAAAGGCGGGAGGATGTTAAGTCCGAACTTCTTTGCCTTACCCCCTACTACACCCCCACTACTGGCCTACCGGCTAGACCCTACTTAAGGGCAAGTTTTGTATATAGTTGTAGTTGTTCGATGTCATTCGTGACAGAAAAAATTTAAATAAAGTTGTACATAGACCAGGAATTCTTTTTTTCACACCCCCGGAATTGAGCTATCGAACAGAGTTTAATAACAAACTGTAATCTCGTCCGTTATTAAGCAGATGCAATGTTGTGATAAGTTTCTAAATTACTTGCAACTCATTATTATTATTATTATTATTATTATTATTATTATTATTATTATTATTATTATTATATATAAAGGGGTGTTGTCTTTTTAAATTAGTGTTTGTCTTTTTACATCATAATATACTCGTATCTATAGACTTCTACTCGTATCTAAATTGCGATGGAGTAAATTAAATTATACTTCTCTAAGTTCTTCACAGTGGTGTTTTCTCCTTCAGGGGAGGTCAGGTGAAATAATTCAAATCATATACAGAAATCCCTCATATTACACGGCAGTAATTCTTATAGAAAATTGTTAGACTTTTAAAAAAATAATTAATGAAGACTATTTAAAAATTTAACGGCAATTTAAAAGTTCAATGTTCCGGAATTTTTTCGTTGAAGGTGATCATTCCAATACCTTTTAATTTAGCAATACACGGCTGTTAACAGGTTGACACCATATCGTTTCAAACTGCCTCTGCAAGGTTGTGTAACGGCCAACTCCCAATTTTCTCTAAGTATCCTCCTGTATCAGTAGTTCAGATTTTTGCAGTTAGAGTTTAGCCGGCTGGTTTCCAAGTTTCTAAAGCGGCGAGCCACGGCGAGCGAGCCTTCTAGCACTGACCACGAAAGCGAGCGTTCGTCGAGTCACGCCGTGATAATAAAAATTGTCTAAATTTTCTGATTTGGTTTCATACCTCTCTAGCTGTTTTCGAGGGACTTTAGTTACAGTTTTGTAAGTTTTTTTCTTATATTTTACGTGATTCAGTTTACTTTTGGTCGAGTTACAGTAAATTCTTTTACTGCGTCACAAACCAAGGCGTAGTTTGGCGTGCCTGCCTTCGCGTTTCGGCTAAAACGTTTGGCCTTCTTAAGTTTATTTATTCGAAATTCATATAACTTTTTGAACATTGGAATTTTCTTTCTTGTTCAGGCTATTTTTTGGTAATTTTAAATCAAAATTTAGATAGATTTGTATGAGTTTAGGTTTGGGAACATTACTCAAAATTCGTATAGATTTTATAGGTTTAGTATTTACGGTTTAATTTTAGCAAACCTTACCTCGTTCGTTAAACCCCCCCCGCGTTTCCTTAAAGAACACTTCATATATTTGCTAATTTTACATATTTTGTAGTTTCAACCTCTTTTAGTGGAGCACAACCTTTACTGACTACGGTTCTAAGTGCCAGCATTTTAGTATTAAAGTAATTCTGTATAAAGTTCTTTTTTATAGTGAATTTAGCCGTGTTCGCTATCGACCACACGTGCCTAGTCTTGCAGACACTTAATTTTTATAGTACTCCATTTTGTAGTAATTTCTGCTTAAATTTCTGGAGAGAAACCAACCTTGTCTTCTATGGATTTTTTTTGTGTCAGTGGAGACACTTCAAATTTAGTTTTGGTTTTTATATTTAGCGTTTAGTAATTTCGTGTCCAATCAGTATTCATTTTACTTATTAATACTTTTTCCATTCATAGTTTGGGTACTATCATTTACTAACAATAATTGGGTTTCATTTTCATTCTCCATTTCATGCACAAGACACAAATCCGCAATCCTAGCCTTACCAGTTAACAATCCTCTCAAAAGTTATTAGATTTCTTTTTGTTACTTTCATTCTATAGTTTGCTACAGATTCAGCCAGTTGTTTTTCTTTAGTTTTGTTCCGTAACGCACAACTTGTGGGAATATTGCGTGTAGCGGCTATCAAGTAGCCGCTACGTTGCTCACCGACACATTGTTTTTATTTATTGATATATTATATGCAGTTGTTATATTTTTTTATAAAAGATTGACATGTCATTCTCTGACTCCACTATTTATTATATTAAATCCTATACAAAACTATATATTTTTATTATTTATACAATAAAGTAACGAATACCGACTTCATCGTCGTTACATGCGTATATTTTCTGCTAAGCTTTAAGCGTAAATCGGCAATCCTGTTCGTAGCTCTACGTCGTGCTTTGTGTATTTTTGTGTCTTCATTTTCTATAGCAATTGTATTAGGTAGGCAGTCTAAAACTGAAATTTTTTGTAAAATATCTCATCATTCATTCAGGACAATTCTTAGCTGTAGGTATATTCTTTGGATAATTTTTTGTATAAACATTTTGCCGAGCAATTTCATTTTTTTCACAACAACATTCGGTTACTGTTGCTTCCGCAAAAACTCTTTATTTCATTCTATTTTGCTGGTCCTTTTGTGACTTTAGATTTTTATTTCTTTTTGGAGGAGAATTTTTGTGGAAACATAAGTGACCTTGTCACAAGAACACTTATCTGCCTTTACATTAAACTTTGTAGTTATTTCTCGCCCTGGTGTGGGGCAGCTGGGTTTCCCTGGTGTCGAGTTGTACGTCTTTGCGGGCTACAGACAGACTGAGGCCAAGGCCACATCTAACCCCAGAGGCAGAGGCACTGCAGCATATGTTCAACAACAAGCAGCTGAAAGAAGTGCCCCGTACTCTTCGGTTCCAACACAATAAGTGGTTCTCCGCTAGCGACACCACACATATTTTACAAAAACCACGAGTCAGCCAAACTAGCCGTTGAGGCCAACATACGGCGTGACCTTTTAGGCAGTTAAAGCCTTCATCATATTTTTGTATACTATTTCATTTACGCCGGCAAATAAAAGTTTGTTAAAATTTACTTTGGTTCTCAAAAATTACTCGAACGTCATCGGTGGTCTGGGACACACCATTCACACACCTTCACTCATTAGCGCCGGTGGCGCCCTTTTGCCTTGCATTCATTTTCCTCACATTCCTTTGTCACGTCCCACGACCCCGCTTACGACTTTATAGGTACAGTCGCACACACCCCTATGTGTGTAGTGATCGAGCAACTCCAACAAGTAGATACCGATTGCGTCACAGTTAAAATTTTGTTACAAACAAGGATGAGCGTCTACGCGTACTCTATGATAGTTTATTTTATATACATGCGGAAACAAGGCGTAAACAATGTATAAAGAATTATGTCAAATGTAGACAATCCGTAGAGAATATAAACTGTATACTTTGTATAAAATGCACTTGCGCAATGACGGTATGACGAAATAAAGATAATATCAATAGGGAGAAGAAAAGAAATGAGAATTTTAATAAAACATCACAAAACTCTGAAGCACATAAACAACAAATAGTAATATTTTTTGTCTTGTTTTAAGAAAATAATTAAAAATAAGTATAGTCTAGATGAGCGTAGACAATATACAAATATGATACGTAAACTACATTATTGGCTATACGTACGTGACGATTACGGGCACATCCCTGATTACAAGAAGTGCACGCGGGGTCAGATTGACCCTAATACCAGACTGCTGTGCACTCCAAAGGTTAATTTTCAGAGGAACTTTCACCTTTGATGATAAGAAAACTAACAAAACAGAGCTGAAATCTTTACTTTCTTTTACAAAATTCTACCTCGAGCACAAGCATTCCACTGATTCCTTACTTGCAACTAGTTTACACGGTTCACTTTATTTCATTCATTTTATTTATGTTAAGTTCTTGTTGATGCATTTTAATTACTTACTTGATCTTTTACTAAAATAATACCATGTTCTAGGTTTCATACGAAATTTAAAAGAAAAACTATATTGCAAGTTTAAAAATTTAATTAAAATGTTTTACATTAAAATACTATATTTTTATTATAATTATATATTTTTTATAACTACTACCCAAAGTTTTAATATGCCATTAATATGATTGTTATGAAATCAGAATTAAATTAGAAATTATTACTATTTGTGAAAAACATTTTGTAATAATTAAATTTTAAATTGTCTCATATAAGTGAACGTGACAGGCCAACTGAAATCATAAAATTACATGTTTTAAAATAAAATTAAATTGATTTTCACTAAACTGCCGTCGTTTTTCACATTTATATTTTTAATATGCCATCGCTATCAGAATTCAAATCAGTTATTATTGAAATTAAAATATGTTTGTTTTACTTAGTATACATTTATAATTGTTTGCAAAACAATTACATTAACATATTCACACAAACAGTAGAAGGGCCATGTATGGCATATTGGACAACAGGCACATTATTTCATTAAATAAAATAACGTGTTGGTGATTCATGATATAATTAACCATCTATGTCATAGCGCCGGTGATGTGTCGCGAGTGCGTTTGACACACTCTCTCCTGTACTATTGTGATTCGGTTATCATAAAGTAATCCTAGTGGGGTACGACACGGAACGACCCATTTGCTGCCGGATATGATTGCGCATGTTAGCATTTCCCCAACGGAAGTTATCAGCGTTATACAGGGCCCGGATCGAGAGTCACTACCGGATCTGTTTTAGATTAAGGACACCATTTGCGCAGTTATTATTTGGATTATACCATCATTGTATAATGATAATATGTATGCCATTGCAGTAGATAACGTTTTAATTTATGAACATGACATGAGTCAATTCAAAAATAGATTATACAGACACAGCAAATATATTGGCATGGAAATTAAATTAACATAAAATACATTTAATTAATCAATGTAATGGCGTTAAACTAAAAACAATTGAACATTAAAAAGCAATTTATAACTAAAAATATGATTACCATTACCATTCAAAATAGCTATTTATGTGTTTAGTTACAAAATGATGTTTCTTACAGTATATAGATTTCTAATTTAGAATAATTGTCCTATCAGGTTACATGCCACTTTTTCCCATAAATGTGTAACGACACCACTCGTTACGAATAAATGAAAAAAAAAACTGATGTGGCCAGCACATTACCTTCCGTCAGTTCTATGTATTTTGTACAAATTTCATACAGAAAGTTTCTTGCTAAAGATTGTATTTTTTGTACTTTACCTTCCGGCAGTTGCATGTATTTTATGCAAATTCCATACAGAAAATTTATAGCAAAAGATCCTATATTTCCAGTAAAATTATAAGACAAACACACTATGTCAATTTCACTTGACACTGACATATTTCAATCAAAATTTTCTTAATATAGTATACCTTGTTCCATTTAAGCCATTCAGTATTGCAGAGCATAGGGAATAGTTTTGACCTCTCTGACTGGCAGAAATTGGAGAGAAGAGACAAGTTTACCCAATGTCATTTCGGCTACTTGAAGTTTGCGCTGTTGCCAGATCCATCTACTGAATGGCTTAAATGGAACAGAGTATAGCTGTTTCCATAGCTATGGCTACTTTATGAAATTTAATTTGTTTTTAATTTTTTAACTCTATATCCATTTAATATTAAGTATAAAGTGTAGTCAAATCATATAGAAAATAAAATATTCTTTAATATTTATAATAACATTAAATGTTAAAAAATGATATTTAACATAGTTTTTTCAAAGAAAAACTGTTAAAATCTTCAAATGAAGGTCCTTCCGGTAGTCCAATTCTAACCAAAATCTAATCAGCTCTTCACATGGATGTAGCGAAGAGAAATACGAAAGAATTATAATTTTTAGAATTATAGTATGGAAGTTATCGTAGACGAATATTTTGTTACATACCAACACATACGCACAGACACACACACACACACACACACACACACACACACACACGTGCTTATTCATCAAAAACTCACCACCGAATTTTTTGACCAAAAACAATACCTTCCTTACCTAAAGGTGACGGAAGGTAAAAAAACAAGGAAGCGATGATGTGCTAATTTGTCAATATTTCTTTGAAACGGATTATTTATCAAGGCAGATAAGTTCGTCTTTTCATGACAGCCCAGGCAAATAACCACAATGAGTCATGAAAATGTACTTCAATCATATAAAAATACAAAATTACTGAATTGTACATATAACCTATTTTCATTTAACAAGTAAATCACATTGAAAACTTAAGGAACTTTATTTAAAAATAAATTAATATAAATCACATATGTAAATAAAATTTGAAAATTAAATAAAAATAATTTTATTTCATATTGAAACGTAAAATTTGTTTGTGAAAATAAATATGGCAACGTTGCATTTTGCTTGGCATATTCAATATCTCTGCCGATTTTGCGACAAGGAAGTAGTAGATTACGTAAAGATTTCAGAAAAAGTAATTATTGTCATGCAAGTAGCAATTTTTCACACAAGCACAAAAATTAGTTTAGGAGTAATTGAACCAATGATTTACGATGTTGCAATTGGACACTGAATTACCTGTTTTTCATACTATATTTCCTTTCATGTTAATCTATTTCTATTTAAAATACGAGTATATTGAAATACATATATTACAATTTCAAGGTTAGTAACACTAGTGGTTACAATAATGATTTGAAATTTAATTTTGAAGTTAGGTTGTTGTTAAGATTAATAAATAAAATAGAAAGTAAAACGAAATGTGAATTTCAATAAAAATGTGCTTTACAGTTTGATGCACTTAATTATTTTTTCTACTCCTGTGCTTTAACGTATCTATTATGTGTGTGTCATCTGCATTTGAATGACACTCATTAAGATACAGATTTTAGTTTCGATACATATTATCATTATTATACAGATTTTCTTTTCATTTCGATACAGATTATCATCATGATACAGATAAATTTTATAATCAATTTATTGGTTTATAGTTTATTTTTTATTACCTTCCGTTACCTTAGGTAGGAAGGTATTGTCTTTGGTCAAAAAATTCGGTGGTGAGTTTTTAATGAATAAGCAAGTTTTAAGGTCCCTAGAATACGATTTTACTATTTCTATGATGTCTGCATGTATGTGTGTGTGTGTGTGTGTGTGTGTGTGTGTGTGTGTGTGTGTACGTGTGCGTGTGAGCGCGCGTGCGTGTGCGCGTATGCGTGTGTGTGTGTGTGTGGATGTGTGTGTGTGTGTGTGTGTGTGTGTGTGTGTGTGTGTGTGTGTCTGTGTGTAACAAAATTTTCGTCTACGATAACTCTAATACTACAGTTCCAAAAATTATAATTCTTTCGTATTCCTCTTCGTTGTATCTATATGAAGAGCTGATTAGATTCTGGTTATAATTGGTCAACCAGAAGTACCCTCATTTGAAGATTTGAACAGTTTTTCTTGAAAAAACGATGTTAAATATCATTTATCAAATTTAATGTTATTATAATTATTAAAGAACATTGTATTCTCTATACGATTTAACTGCATTTTATACTTCATATTAAATGGATATAGAGTTATAAAATTATACAGAAATTAAATATCATAAATAAGCCAGCTATGCTAGAAATAACTACTGTATTAAGAAAATTCTGATTAAAAGATGTCAGTGTCAAGTGCAATTGACATATTCGTAGTATATTTGTATTATAATTTTACTCGAAATATAGGATTTTTTTACCCGAAACTTTCTGTATGGAATTTGTATAAAATACATACAACTGTCGAAAGGTAATGTACATACAAGAAATTTGGAATCTTTTGCCAGGAATTTCTGTATAGATTTTATAGAAAATACATACGCATTTACGAAAATTCTATTAGTAGATACCGCATCTACCGACTGTGTTCGAAAACACGAGTGGTAAAAAGTTACCGTGTTCGAAAATTGTTCAATATCTACCAGATCCATCTACCGGATTCATGAAGAATCTAATCTCAAAAAAAGGTAGTGATGCAAAGCGAAGCGAGCGCGTTAAAAGTGGAAATGTGGTCAAAGTAGGACTCTGTTCACTTTGTTAACTACATCAAATTTCTAACCTGTTTTAAATTTTCAAATTTTTTCATAGGTTATTGATCTACCCTGTTTACCACTTTCGTTCTTAAAATATCGATTCCGGTAGCTACAACCTGATAAAAAGCTGTTTACCGGTAACAGTTCACTAGTAGAATTTTCGTAAATACCTCATATAACTGACGGAAGGTAATGTGCTGGCCATATCAGATTTTTTATTATGAACAGTCAAAAAATAGTGTATGCAACACATGTATAATAACTATTAATACACTCGCATGATTTACGGTACTCGCCATGGTTCTTACCATAAAATAGGAGATTTACCAACTTCACAAAAAATCTCGAGAAAAGATTGTATAAAGCTGAACTTTGTAATACTTTTTACCTCCCGTCATACCGTAGGTAAGGGAGGTAATGTAATCGTGCCAAAAATTCGATGGTGAGTTCTTAGTAAATAAGCACGAATTTGGGTCCCCACAACACGTTTTTACTATTTTTACGACGATCTCTCTCTCTCTCTCTCTCTCTCTCTCTCTCTCTCTCTCTGTGTGTGTGTGTGTGTGTGTGTGTGTGTGTGTGTGTGTGTGTGTGTGCGTGTGCGTGTGCGTGTGTGACGATTTTTTCGTCCACGATAACTCTTATAACTAACTTCCAAATATATCTATTTTCCGTATTTAAGCTTCATATAACGAGTTGATTAGATTCTGCATAAAATTGGATAAATGGAAGTGATACTTTACTTGAAGCCTATAACAGTTTTTAATGAAAAACCATATAAAAATATAATCCAAAACTTTTTAATTTTAGTATTTAAGACTTTTATATCATGGGAAACAAAATATAAGATTTTGGCTACAATTAATTAACCAGAAGTGATACTTACTTGAAGCTCTGAAAAATTCTCGTCAAAAATATATTATGATATACTCTAAAACTTGTCAAATTTAGTATTTACGACTTTTATATGAAGAGAAACAGCATATTAGATTTTGGATAAAATTAATAAAACGGAAGTGATACTTTATTTGAAGCTCTGAACAGATTTTCGTGAAAAATATATTGATACAATCGAAAACTTTTCAAATTTAATATTTAAGACTTTTATATTAATAAGAAAGACAAGATAGATTTTTTATAAAATTCATAAATCGGAAGTGATACTTTACTTGAAGCTCTGAACAGATTTTTGTGAAAAGTATATTACGATATATTCTAAAACTTGTCAAATTTGGTATTTAAGACTTTTATATTAATGAGAACGACTTATTAGATGTTTTCTAAAATTGATAAACCGAAAGTACTACTTGACAGGAAGCTATTAACAGATTTTACCTTCCGTCGCCTTTAGGTAAGGAAGGTATTGTCTTTGGTCAAAAATTTCGGTGGTGAGTTTTTAATGAATAAGCACGTTTTAAGGTCCCTAGAATGCGATTTTACTATTTTTATGATGTCTGTATATATATATATATATATATATATATATATATATATATATATATATATATATGTGTGTGTGTGTGTGTGTGTGTGTGTGTGTGTGAGAATGTATGTGTGTCTGTGTGTGTGTGTGTGTGTGTGTGCGTGTGTGTGTGTGTGTGTGTGTGTGTGTGTGTGTGTGTGTGTGTGTATGTAACAAAATTTTCGTCTACGATAACTCTAATACTACAATTCGAATTTTATAATTCTTTCGTATTCCTCTTCGTTGCATCCATATGAAGAGCTGATTAGATTTTGGTTATAATTGGTCAACCGGAAGTACCCTTATTTGAAGATTTTAACAGTTTTTCTTGAATAAACGACGTTAAATATCATTTTTTCACATTTAATATTATTATAAATATTAAAGAACATTCTCTATACGATCTGACTGCATTTTATACTTCATATTAAATGGATATAGAGTTATAAAATTATAGAGAAATTAAATTTCATAAATTAGCTAGCTATGCTAGAAACAGCTACTATATTAAGAAAATTCTGATTAAAAGATGTCAGTGTCAATTGACATATTCGTAGTATATTTGTGTTATATCATACTCGAAATATAGGATATTTTTGCTCGAAACTTTCTGTATGGAATTTGTATAAAATACATACAACTGTCGAAAGGTAATGTACATACAAGAAATTTAGAATCTTTTGCAAAGAACATTCTGTGTGAATTTTATAGAAAATACGTAGACTGTGTTCGAAAACACGAGTGATAAAAAGTTACCGTGTTCGAAAATTGTACAATATCTACCAGATTCATCTACCGGATTCGTAAAGAATCTAATCTCAAAAAAAGTTAGTGATGCAACGGAAGCGCACGCGTTAAAAGTGGAAATTTGTTCAAAGTATGACTCTGCTCAGTTTGTTCACTACATCAAATTTCTAACCTGTTTCAAATTTTCAATTTTTTTTATAGTTTATGGATCTACCCTGTTTACCACTGGAGTTCTTAAAATATAGATTTTTATAGAAATTTAATTTAAAATCGTGGTAAAATTAGCTTTAATATTCGAGAATTCCAAAAATGAGTCGAGTAGACTGGAATTGGAAAATTAATATGTGAAAAATCAGTATTTGACATTTAATCGATACTCATACCTTGAAATAACGCATACCTTCCTTACCTAAAGGTGACGGAAGGTAAAAATTATAAAGAAATTAAATTTCATAAAACAACCAGCTGTGCTATAAACATGGAAACATCTACAATATTAAGAAAATCCTGATTGACAGATGTCAGTGTCAAGTGCAATTGACGTAGTATGTTTGTGTTATAATTTTACTGGAAATATAAAAACTTTCTGTATGGAATTTGTACAAAATACATAGAACTGACTTAAGGTAATGCACTGGAAACGTGGAATCTTTTGCAAGAAACTTTCTGTCTGGAATTTGTACAAAGAACATGAAACTGACGGAAGGTAATATGCTGGCCACATCAGATTTTTTATATATATTTTCCCTGAAGGAGGCAGCAGTATATGCTGCCGAGATGTCAGGTATTTAATAAAAATACAGAATATTAAAAAGTTTGATATGGAGCTTATTTCGGCTTTCTTTGAAGAATGCTTTTTTGTTGAAATAATTAAAGGTGATTAAGATATCGTTTTTATTCTCGGACGTTTCGGGAAGAAATTTCACCCATGTTCAACCTGATTTACATATAATTAACATTTTTTATATAAAAATTCTTTGAATTATTGAGTTTAAATAACAGTATTTGTTGTAAGAACTTATCTATCGGTTTGATTACATATTATTCAAACCGATAGGTAAGTTATTATAACAACAAATATTGTTGCTGAACATGGGTGAAATTGTTCCCCGAAACGTCCAAGATTAAAAACGATATCTTAATCACCTTTAATTATTTCAACAAAAAACCATTCCTCGAAGAATTCCGAAAATAGCTCATCTCAATCATTACTACCTTAATAATACATTCCGTTCAGTTTTCCTTCTACAAAATTAACTAAAAAGGTTGTTATTATTTTTTTATTACTATTTTAAAACTTTACAATAATTACAATGACGTTCTAGTAATCTAATTTAATCTCGAAACACAAAGAGCTTAAAAATGTCGACTTGTCGAGCATTAGTGTTTCTGCGATTATTACCCAATTGCCACCTGCGGTATGTGGTATTACCAGATTAGCGGTATAAATACTTTTGCATACACGTACATAATTATAACTCCCAGGTTCATATCTGATTATTGTAAAAGAAGTGAAAAAGTTTTTTTCATAAAATAACAAAAAAAAAACGTGATTATTATATTTTTTATAAAGAATACCAAAAAATTAAAATTAGTGAATTATCCTAGTATGTGTACAAACTAAACTGATGTGACATATCTGAATTACTATGTATTCTTGGTTATATGTGTACAAATCTCATCTGAAAAATTGGATCATATCAAGAGAAATGTTACTTCTTACATGAGAAGAAAGATAAACAACTTGTAAACATATTCATATCCGGAGCTTATTGATCAAACAAACCATGACAGGATATGAAAAATTCTTACGAGAAAAAAGGTTTATAGCTAACCTAAGACATTCTGTCAGATTTCAAGAATACAAAATGTCCGAATGGATATTAGGATATCCTTGCCTTGGTCCTTTGGAAAATATTTATGGAGTTATAAGAATTGTATAATACAAATTTACTTTACAAAATGTTGCTTCTGTTTGTTAAATAATATTGATTTTGTTCATTTACTTAAGCGAATTGATGGATAAAACTAAAAACAATTGTGTGCTGACCAGTAGCTGTTTGCTGAGAGAAACGAAGTGGTATTTGTTGGAACAATGATTATATCAGCACAAACAAATTGCATCAAGTATCAAATAATAATATTTTTTATTAGAATTAAATTGTACACCGTGTCATACAAATTAGTATTCGAATAAAATATATACAGTCGTACGTAAATAAAACTTCTAGAAACAAAAAGTAAGCTTTAAATGAAGTTCAATAATTTTGCATAATATTTAATAATGAATAATATCATTAAATAATCATCCGGAGGGTATATTTAATGTTTGCGAAATATATTTTGATAATTATTAAATAAAATGGTTTGCATAACACGCGAAGTATTGGTTGGTATATTAATAAACCAATATTATGTTATTTAGACATGAGTTTAAGGGTGTTCTTTCCACGATTTTTGTATAAATCTCTGAAACTATAGGTCTTAGCAAAAATACTTTATATACAGGATTAAAGTAGATAAAATTTACAACAAAAATAGTCTAATTCATTTTTTTATTAATAGTTTCGAACTGCGCAAAAACTACTTTTTTGTAATAACTACGATATTAAATGTTTATTATTGTTAATTTTTTGAAGGTTAATTTCTCTATTGGCTCTGGGCGATTAAATGATGCCAAGTAGTTATTTCCACCAAAAACCCAATAGATTGAGAAAAATCTCCAATAAATAACTTTCGAATAAATCGTTTTGTCCACCTTGAATCTTCGAAGCTATTAATCCTTTGTAGGATATTTTATCTACTTTATTTTTGTATATAAAGTGTTTTTCGCTAGGATCTATAGTTCTGGAAATTATTGCAAAAATCGTAAAAAGAATACCTTTAAACGGGTCCCCATCCCCCACTCACCTCCGACCACCGAGGACTTTTACTATGTTATGAAGTAGACATCAAGGAATAACTGCGCCAAGTTTCAAAACTCCGGTATTTTTTCTCTTGAAAAATAAAATTTTATTAGGCTACTAATCGTCTGGAGAAAATATTGTAGTCTAGTACAATATTGTTATTGTATTATCAATTAAAACCCATTTTGTAAATTCTGTATTCTGTAAGTTATTATTATTATTACTATTATTATTATTATTATTATTATTAGGATTTTTTGTGATAGTATATAGTTATTTTAACTAATATTGTTTTAAAATTTTAATGAAATAAATCATAAAATTAAATTTTTCTAATTACATACGAGGTATAAAAGTTTTACTAACATAGATAAGCTTTTGAGAAATAGATATATTTGTTGCTTTATAGGAATATATTCTTTCAATTTGGTTAAAACTTTACTAAAGCAGAATATAAATTCAAGTTTGGAAGTTGAACTTCAGTTGTCTAGTTACTTTAACTCAAACATATTTCATACAGATGAAACAGAAGTTTTAATAGACATAGATGTAGATGCACGTACATACTTCATACTTTAACATATGGAGGTTTTGCAGACTTATTGTTTCAAGAATTAATAGTTTTTATAGGCTTTACTATATTTTTTCTAGAAAAATTACAAAATTTGTATCTTCCTTCACTTTATCTGCTAGAATTTGATCTAATTCTGTTACTTCTATATCTTCTTGGAAGATATTTACCATTTTCAAGAATTCTTGAATAATATTATTACTAAAATCTTCTAAACTTTCTGGCTTCACTACAAATTTTAGTTGACTTCGATTAATACATACCCTGACTTGATTTTATATCTTTCTCACAGAAGTGGAGCGATTGTTTGCGTAGTCTATAGCGTTTGCTAAATGTTGCTGGCTAAGATTGATGTCTTGATGATAGTCAAAATAAGAGGAAATAATGTAAATTTTCAAACATTTGTATGTAACCTCTATAACTACCATATCCTCATTACAGACTTGATTTATTATAATTACGTTCACCAACTTGTTCCTTCCTAAAATTGCCGCCCTTTTTGCCCATTTCCATATGCATATAATCTAATATAGTTTGGTATACTTCCTATTTTGTTTTCAACCTCATACGGTTCTTGTATTAGGGCTATTCTTTCATACATTGTAAAAGATTTTGTGTTGCTATTCTAGAATGCTGTAAGTTAGTTTGGAAGACCTTTAATGTTTCATTACGTAAATCTTGTCTTACCAAAATATCTGATAAACTATTAATTTTGTTTTGTTGATTAAATATTAATAATTTGTATTTCTTTTACTTTTTTCAAAGCGTTTGTATAGCAAGGACAATTTTTATCTAGGGCCGAATGATGTACATTAAATGTGTGTGCCTTACTGAATTTATTCCAATTAATAAAATTTATGCATGAGTAACTTTCTTTTTCCACATTATATTATTTTAATCTGTGATCTCCAAACCAAAGTGGGCATGTTAATCTTCCTTTGCAATTTTCTGCCTTATGGTTACATTTACTACAATTAAACACTTGTTGACAGTATCGTAAACTTCAATTTTACATTTTCTCCAACCTATTTTTAATTTTGTTTCTTTTAATCTCTTCCGTATGTCAGGTCTAATTTCAGTCGCCAAATTTGTTTGTTTCTTTTTATTTTTAAATACAAGTTTTAAAATTATATCTCCTTTTTTTAAATTTAATTCCGAGTTTAGTGTCATTGTTATTTCAACATTATAATTTTTTTTCTTATGGATACTATTTCTTTTTCGTTTCGTAATTCTAATAAAAAATTTCCGTTCCTCATAGTTTTCAATGATTTTATTCCTACTTTTAATTCCGTTGGATTTTTTTCCGTTTTAATTCATCCATGATAGTTTCCGCATTCTCATTTAATTTTGACGAAACTATAGTGAAATTTTATGCTCCTCTCTTCTCTTTCTTTTGGTTTAAGTATGTCCCTTTATAGTGGTGTGTGTGTGTGTGTGTATGTGTGTGTGTGTGTGTGTGCGGGCGCGCGTGTGTGTGTGTGTAGGAGTGTGTGTGTGTGTGTGTGTGTAGGAGTGTGTGTGTGTGTACGTGTGTTTGTGTGTGTATAAGTGTGTGTGTGTGGGCGTGTGCGTGCGTGTGCGTGCGTGCGTGTGTGTGTGTGTGTGTGTGTGTGTGTGTGTGTGTGTGTAAACGAAACTAGTACTTGTCTAGAATCATGAAAAAAATAATAATATAATATGGGTTATAAAACATGATAGTGTGGGTAATTTTTTTAACATGTGAAATTTCTACACATTAGATCTTACTCATTTAAGAATTTCAATTTATGTAAAAAAAATTACTTGCATTACTGTCATATTCAGTTTTCCAGTCGTAAATTAAATAATTTTATTAAAAATTATTTTTATTGTATGAATTCTGGTTTCCAATAGTATAAATATTAAATTCTGATAAAGAATTCTAACATCCATAATAGTCTTTTTTTCTAATAGTTAGTTATGAAAATCGTCATTACTGAACACCTTTACTAGCTAAAAAATCTGATGTGGCCAGCACATTACCTTCCGTCAGTTGTATGTATTTTGTATAAACGTCATAGAGAAAGTTCCTTGCAAAAGATTCTATTTCTTGTGCATTACCTTAAGGCAGTTCTATGTATTTTCTACAAATTCCATGCACAAAGCAAAAGATCCTATATTTCCAGTAAAATTATAACACATACATACTCTCAACTGCACTTGACACTGACACATTTCAATCAGAATTTTCTTAATATAGCAGCTGTTTCCAGAGTTATAGCATAGCTAGCTAATATATGATATTTAATTTCTTTATAATTTTTTAACTCTATATCCATTTAATATGAAATATAAAATGCATTCAAATCGCATAGAGAATAAAATATTCTTTAATATTTATAATAACATTAATTGTGACAAATGATATTTTACATCGTTTTTTCAAGAAAAAATGTTAAAATGAGAGCACTTCCGGTTGACCAATTCTAACCAAAATCTAATCAGCTCTTTACATGGACAACGAAGAGGAATACGAAAGAATTATAATTTTTAGAATTGTAGTATGGAAGTTATCGTAGACGAAAATTTTGTTACATACACACACACACACACACACACACACACACACACAAACACACACATACAGACATCATCGTAAAAATAGTAAAATCGTATCCTAGGGACCCTAGAACGTGCTTATTCATCAAAACTCACCACCGAATTTTTTAACCAAAGACAATACCTTCCTTACCTAAAGGTGACGGAAGGTAAAAACTGATATTGTATATAAAATTTGATGTAAGATACACACTTTTAAATTATTTTACGATATTTTAAAACTTTGTTACGCTTGATACGACATGCTATTTATTTTGGGACACTGTTAAATTGAGAAAATGTTTTAAAATCGTGCTCTTGCTTCTGATTCCCTTGGTAAGATATACCACCTTCTTTATATTCTGCGCACAATGTCGATAGTGATAAAATGTTTTGCTTCAAATTCACCCGACGACGTCACCGCAAATATGACTTTTATGATCACTGACGTAGCTCACTATCAAAAAGCACGTACGACTTATAGTAACGATCCTATTATGCTTCGTGTGGAAAAGTTCAAATAAACTTTTTAGAAAATAAAATCAGTGTTATCATGCGAATACGGATTTTCAGAAAAAATAAACACGAATGGCATTGCTTTTGTAAATTTTTAGGAAGTCATAAAATGTTTCAAATATGTTTTTCAACTGTTTTCGAAAGATAACGTTTCGATTGTTATTTGAGTTTTAAAATAATGTTCTTTTATGTAGTACATTGATGCGTTTAAAAATCGTTATCACTATTTCGAGTGCTCTGGGTTATTGTAATACGAGTACAGTTTGCGTAATCGACCCGTAGGAGTTACGCAAAGTCGGAGTGTTACAAATGAACATTATAAAACGTGTTTTTCACACTGTTCCCTATTTCGCAATAATTTACTTTAATTTCAAAATTATTATTGAAAGAAATATTAATATATCAGGTCGGTAACTTTGACAGCTTCAATAAACATTTACAATTTATTTTGACATTTGACATTTTGACAACAGTTTGTTACAATACAAGTTAGGTCAGAGTTAAAATTCATATTTATTATGTTCTGAACTTACAAATAATTAGTTTGAATTTTAATTTAAAAGAGCGCTTTATTGTTTGATGTAAATATTTTACTATAAAAAATCTAATTGCAGTAATTTTCCATGAATAATGAGAAACTTAGTTACCAACTTCGCTATTTAAAAAAATCTAATGTGGACTCCACACGACTTACTTGTACGAACATGAAGTATAGACCCAATTATAAAATTGCATATATTTGACGTAATTTGACATTAACATTTTTTTTTTCATTATTATTATTATTTGTCTCAATTTAATAATACTTGATGTGCTGGACGCAGAAATTAATTCTCTAAAACTCTTATTTGAAGCATTTATTTCTAAAATCAAAATAAAACTATTTTAATCAAGAAATACTGGTAACAACTTCAGATAATATATCACTTCCGGTTAGCTTCAACCAAAATCTACTATGTTATTCCCATTTACATAAAAGTCTTATATACTAAATTTGAAAAGTTTTGGATTATATTTTAAAATAGTTTTGCATTAAAATATAACATAGGCTTTCGTTAAAGTACCACTTCTGGATATTATGTAATGACCAAAAAAGGAAGTGCACAAATAGATATTATAGCAGTCCTAAATATAAAATTTCAACTTTCTACGACTTACCGTGATATTCAATGGGCTAGAGGGTGAGATGAAAGAACGTTATTTGAAAAAAATCTGTGGCGGCTCGTAAAACAAAACTTTGGTGATGCAAAATATCCAGAAAAAAAATGCGCTGCAGGCAAATTTTTTTTTCATTCAAGGTCAAATGCCTTATAATTGCAAGTTACATTTTTGAAGGGATGTACAGCTGCATGTTTTTCCCGTTTCATACACAAAAATAAATTGTCAGATCACATTATTTCTTTTGAATTTAATTTTTTCTTGCACTATCTACGACCATATGTGTAAGTAGGCTATTAAAAACAATTTGCAAGAATAGTAAATGCTTAGTTATGGTTGCTAAGGATTTACTGTATACTTATATATTAAGCTGGATGATTGAAAAAATGGGGACAAATAGCTATTTTCTATATTATTAATTTAAGTTTAAATTACATAGTTGCACGCAAAGTTAATTACCACTTTTCGGTGAGGAAAAATCCGGAATTCTAATAGCGATTACGCCGGATGCAAAATCTTCGATCTATTTTTTAATGCAATGGTATACCGGGTGTCTACTTGTTTTCGTTCAGAATGAATAATTGCATCAATGAATACCAAGTTTGTTTTTTTGTTATGTATGAGTTACAAGCAAAAGAAAAAACACGAATTCTGGCAATCAGAGTGCCATGGAAAATAAGACAATGATATATGTTTGTTGTTTCTAACAAATTACATATTTCTTTTGATTTTATTATTATTAGAATAATAAGAAGACAATCTAGAAGTAAAAAGTTAATCACAAATTCTAATAATAATAAAAAATCAAATGAAATATCAAATCTGTCAGATGTTAGAAAAATTAAATATAAATTATTGTTTTATTTTTCGTGGCCCTCTGATAATTGCCTTAAATCATGAATTTTGCTTCTGACTCGTACATAAGAAACGAATGAATAAACTTGGTACTAATTGATGTTTGGGAAAAAAGTAGACACCCGGAATATATTTTAGGAAAGTATTTTAAATTAGCTTTACAATGATGACAAATACTTGCATAACCTTGTTATTAATATTTAAAATTATGATATTTTATGTGGGATCAGCTTGTCATGACATCTGTGCCTTCTTTGTTTGAGGATATATTTCGATGTTTGTCTGACGAATCATTTGCTTTTGGTTATATTGAATTGCCAAAGAATTCAAAAAAATATTTGCATTTAAATTTATTTTAATTTTACTCTTTTTTGATTTTTCTAGAATTTGAATTGTATGAACTAATCATAGATTGAAAATTCTCGATTATACGGAACGTATTGCCTGGATTTCTTAAATGCAATTTTCGATTGTCGTGTTGTATACAGGAAGATTATATCATGAATAATTAATTGAAATTAAAAAGTAAGTTTAAGGTAAGCCTGTAATCTATTTTCTTCTGCAAGAAACGTCAAATTTTGACGTACGTGATGTTACCTGTTCCTGGCAACGGTTTCTGCAACTAATCGTTCAATTATTCTCTTCGGTGCAGTCAGAGCTGTCAGTGTCACTCTAGATGTCTAATTAAAACTCATAAAGCATGATGTCTCACCTCAAAGTGAAACTACAAATCATTTATGTACTTGATACTGTGTACGACAGAAGAAGACCGTACTATATGCGTTTTGTAAATAGAGTTAAAATTATGTTGACAGTTCTAAGTAAATAGAACAAAGTAACTAAACGTACCTATAAGTGAATATACAAAGGTTGATGTATTTGAATATACCTACAAAGGTTCCTATATCGGTTCACCATGGTTACTTAATAATAACTGCTGTAATACGTGGTAACTAACGAAAATCACGCATTCTTATTGGTTAATAATTTAAGGAATAATATGTCAATGGGTATACAACAAAAGATTTGAAAATAATAGAATATACAGTTGAGACGACGAGATGTGTTGCCTAGGAAAGACAACGACACCGTAGGTGGAGTTGCATTTTCAGGTAACACACCAAATCCGCAAACTGTATACTCAGGTGATTTTCGAAGCTCGAGTTGTATATGTTAACTATACAACGAATCCACCAACTATATTTTTACGAAATGTCAAAAATATTACTTGTTTATTTATATCTATGTATGATATGATTACATATGATTCATTTGTTTGCGACCGAAACACCACTATTTGTGTGTTGCGAAACACAACTTAGCAACGCAAATAACTAATGTTATACAGCGTAACTAAGAAAAATTGAGCTATCTGATTGGTCCATTTTCCAATGTGTTGCATAGTCATATTATATCCTTACCACATGTGTGTTCAGATATTATCGAATATATATATATAAAGGAGGAGTGATATTCTAAAATAATAAGTTGAGTGTATCAACACAATATTCTGATACAATGAATAAATTTGATAGCAAAAATAAAATAATTTATTTGACGTTTGTTGATAAATAAAACAAAGTGTTTACTGGTGGTGATTGTGACATTGTATTTGAGATTAAGTGAATATACAAAATCGGTTATACCAAGTCATCAAAGGTATATTCGCTTATCAATACATAGTAACTAAGTAAAATTCTAAAATGCCATTGGCCAGATTAATGATAAATTGTACAATTAATACAATACATCTGGTAAACGTCAAAATATATCCCCAAACATAAAGGGACAAATATAATGGCAAATTGATAATGAAAATATTTACCTACAAATATCATCATTTTGAAAAATTAATAACTAGGTTAATTTTTAAATGAGAATGCAAGTATTTGTTGTCACTGTAAAGCCAATTTAAAATACTTTTCTAAAATATTAAAACATAGTGTGTTCAATTTAAGTGTGCCACCATTGCTATCTGGAAAACTACACATAAGAGATACAATGTTTTAAATTTGCAAAGATGTACCATTTTGCAAGAATATTGCCAAACTATTAACAAAATTTTTTTCGACCAGTGTTTTTCAAAATATGTGATATATCCTTCTTATTTTAATTAAAAATTTTTTATTTTTTATGCGGAAGGGATTTTTTTCTGAATTCAGTGATATAATATTTGTATATCCTCATATAACGATTATTTTTTTTTGAGAGAGAAATGCGTAAAAACTTTTACATTAATTTGATTAAAATAGGACAATAATAGTACCGCAAGCAAAAAAATTAATTCATGTAATTTTTTTACAATGCTATGAGTGAAATAAATATCTTGCATTTTTGCAAGCGTCCACTAGCGACTGCAAGAGCCAAATGTTGCTAATATTGGTGCTGTTTATCGTATGTTAATATTTAACCCATTTCTTTTTGTAACCACTTTTGTAACTAACTTTACTTAATACTGATTTTCACGCTCATTGTGGAAGATGAAGGATGTCTGTTGTTGTTTGTTGTATTTCACTGCGTAAAATAAAACAAGTAAAAAATAAGCTGTGTTTTATTTAAATAAGAAGAGGTTATATGCCCAGGATAGCCCAGAATAGCTCAGGATTGCCCAAACACAAAAAGTAAGTAAACATTTTAACAATTTTTTTCCAATGATGGCATCGTTTCGATGCCCTCCTATTGAAAAGTTGAGGAGTCGTGAAAATTATGACGCTTGGAATTTCGATGTTCAAGCTTATCTTGAAGATTTAGAACTATGGAATTGTGTGCTAGGTACAGAAAACGATGCAAAAAAGGACAAAAAAAATGTAGGTCAAAGTTAATCCTTCTGATAGATACGCTAAATTTCGTACATGTTCAATCTACTGAAACGGCCAAAGACGCATGGGACAATCTGGAAAATGATTTTCAGGACAGCGGGTTAACAAAGCAAGTAGGTTTGTTGAGAACATTAATCACTACAACACTTGCAGAATGTGAGTCTGTTGAAGATTACGTAAATAAGATAATTCAAACTGCTTGTAATTTATCCAGTATTGGCCTAACATTTATTGACGAATGGATTGGAACGATACTACTTGCAGAGTTTCCAGATAAATACGAAACTATGATTATGGGAATTGAATGTTCAGGTGTTAAGGTAACAGCGAATTCTAGTAAAACAAAACTTTTGCCGGATATCTCTGAGACAGGTAAGTCAAAAGATGTAGTTATGTATGGTTATGGTTCTGGCTCATCATTCAAACAAATGAATTACAAGAGCAACCAAGGTAGTAGCAGTGATCAAAGGTCAACACAAAAAAAATGGCGGAATGGAAAACGACCACGTTTTTACTAACGCAACGGTTATGGTCACTTAGCAAAGAATTGTCAAAGAAACAATGACGAAGCAAAGCATAACAACAAGAAGAGTAAGGCTGACAATCCCATGCAAGTAATGAATGGTTTGTAGATTCAGGAGCATCTGCACATCTAATCACGGACAGTTCTGTGTTGAAAAATGTAATGAAAGCAGCCCAATTTAATATCACTACAACAAATAATGAGAAGATGGTAACGAAAACATTGGGAGATTTGAATATTCCAGTAAGCATTTCTGGTACAGAATCCGATGTAAACGTAAGTAATGTTTACTTTATTCCTGAGCAAACAGTAAACTTACTCTCAGTTAGTCAAATAGTAAAGACAATTCTTTCATTCTTATCAATAACCTATTTAAATTATAACCTAACCTAACCTATTTAAATTATATGTACCTCCCACTGATGGTACAGTACAACGACCACATATAACTAGACAAAACTTCATTTGGTTTGTTTTGATTTCGGCTGGCCAGACAGAGAAACTAGAGATAGAGATTTGTCTTGTCCAGTCCAAGTATTTCTCACTAGATGTCACCACTGAAGCCACACTGTATCAGTGTCTAGTTCCAATGTTGCTCACTAGAGGCGTAAGAGTTCTAAGTTAAAATTTTGTGGTTAACATTTAAGGTTAACGTTAAATAATTTATAAGGATTAATATTAAAGAAAAACCAACCTGTCACGCATAAAACCATTACAACTACAAAACAAAGACAAAATACACATGCTTCTACGTGGCCTATAGTGAGCAATTTTCAAACTAAACACTAGGCTATTCACTGACACTCTACGTGGCCTCTAGTGAGAAATACTCGAACTAGACAAGACATATCTCTATCTCTGGTTTCTCTGTCTGGCCAGCCGAAATCAAAACATTCAGTGAAAAGGAATAGGGAATGTTTTGTCTAGTTATATTTGGTCGTTGGTTCAGTCATGTCTGCTCAATGCAATGTTCAAAATCTCTGACATAAGCGATTGGTGCATTTAAATTTTGCAAGCTTAAAGAAATTAAACAATGGATTAGTAGACGAAATAAAATTTTCTGAGTCAAAAGCATCCGAAATTTGTGAAACTTGTACAATTGGTAAAAGTCACCGTTTACCATTTGAATCAAGTAGTTCAAAAACAAATGCTTTATTAGAACTTGTACACTTTGATCTAGTTGGACCGATGGAAGTAATCTTACTTGTTAGATCGAAATGTATTTTGACGTTCTTAGATGATTACAGTCATAAATTATTTGTCTACCTCTTAAAATCAAAATCTGAAATATTGGAATGTTTTGAATCTTTTAAGAACTTTGTGTAAAATCAGATGAGACATAAAATTAAAATATTGCGTACGGACAATGGAGGCGAATATTGTAACAATAAGCTAACTAATTTGCTTCATACTGCAGGTATTTTACATTAAATTACTTGTTCGTACACATCGCAACAAAATGGGAAAGCTGAGCGGCTAAACCAATCTATAATGGACCTAGCTCGATGTTTGCTGATGAAATCTGAATTACATAATGTTTTTGGGGTGAGGCGTTGAACACTTTAATTGATTTGCTCAATTGTTCTCCAAGTAAGTCCACTAATAAAACAAAAATATTGTTGTACAAAGGTTCAAGGCATTAAACTTGATCCTCATTGAACGTCTGATCATCCCCGTTTACTATTTTAACTACGATCAACAGTTCGGCTCAACTTGAAGTGCAATACTTCAATACAACGCACCTTTAGAGTTTAAAGCTTACACACTTTATGATCCTGTCAATCAGTGGGTCTTCTTATCAATGTATGTAATTTTTTCAGAAACAGAGAACGAAAGCACTTTGTTAAATAAATCGTACAAAAAATCAGATAAATTTTATTTTCTGATTGATGAAAAATAATAAATTTTTGATGAGCATTTGGATGAAGAAGGCTTCAATCATAGTTTAGAAATTGAATCTGATGATGAATCCATTGATCCTGACTATGAACCAGTTGCAGAACAAGGAGCAGAAGTTGGGGATGATCGGCCAAGTACGAAAAAAACTAAAACTGGAAGATTTTGTGACATTCAGCAATTTTTGGGCGGTGAATCATCTCACCGTGTGACTGCAGTAGAAGTAATGTCTCGCTCTGATAAAAAGTTGTGGAAAAAGCGATGGATGAAGGGATTAAATCTCGATTCCAAAATAAAACTTGGGAATTGGTAGATCTTCCTCCAGATAAAAAAAAACCCTTGGATTATATATGGATATTTCGCACAAAGAGAGATGCCACTGGAAAAATTGTTAAGCATAAAGCTCGACTTGTATTTAAGGGCTGCGCTGAGAGAAGAGGGATGGATTTTGAGGAAACATTCTCACCGGTTGTACATTACAGTTCCATAAGATATCTGTTATCACTAGCAGCTGAAATGTACCTAGATGTCGACGAAATGGGCGCTGTAACAGCATTTCTTTAAGGAGATCTCGCCGAAGAAATCTATATGCTGCAACCACCTGGATAATAATAGTCAAATAAAGTTTGTCAGCTGCGAAAAAGTTTTTATGGCCCTTAAAGAAGACAGTCGGTTGTGGAACGCCAAATTAGATTCTTGTTTGAAGAATATAGGCTTTCAACAATCTCGTTGTGATAGTTATATATACTATAATTGCACGGATAATAAAATAATGTTTATAGTAGATTGGGTAGATAATTTACTAATATTTTCGAATAACAAGGAAGCGAAAGAACTAGTGAAATCTCTATTAGCCAGAACTTTGAAACTAACAGATGTTGGTGAATCTAAATTTATTTATTTATTATACACAAAATGGGCAGTTAAATTATAATTATAATCTATAAATTTTTGTAACGTTGTCCTAATTCACTAGTAGGTTGTCAATAGCCTTTAATTTGTCTTAGGATTTCAAATGATAAGAAACAGACAAGAAAAGAAAATTTGGATTATTCAGCGATCATATTTAGATCAAATTCTTAAACGTTTTAATATGAGCGAATGTGACCCAGTGTCTACGCCTATGAATACAAATAAAAAATTATCGAAACAGCAACAACTTAAAACTGAAGAAGATACAGAAAAAATAAAGTATGTGCCGTACCAAGAAGCCGTTGGTAGTCTGTCTTGCTGCTCATAGATCGAGACCAGTTATTTTATGTCATCAGCTGTGTCAGTAGATTCAATCAGAATCCAAGAACTGCTCATTGGGCAGCAGTTTAACGTATTTTCCGCTATATTAAGGGAACTTTAGACATGAATTTGGAGTTTAATGGTAATAAACCTTCACCGATTGTAGGATATTGTGATTGTAGATTGGGTAAGCTATCTAAATGAAAGAAGGTCTGCAACAGGATATATATTTTTAAAATGTGGAGCTCCAATCTCATGACATACCACAGGGGCCGAATATATGGCGATGTCTGCTGCAAGTCTAAGAGGTATCTCAGCAGAAATTGAACCTATGTCCGTTGATCATTCCATTTTATTGTACACGGACAACCAGGGAGCAAGAGACTTAGCTCCGAACGGGGCGTATCAAGCAAAACATATTGATGTCAGACATCACTTTTTACGAGAAAAAGTGAATAGAGGGCTCTTAGAATTTCGTCATATACCTATTTACTACAAAGATGGTAGCAGATTCGCTAACTAAAGCTGTGGACCATGAAAAACTGAAAAAAAATGCATCATGAAGTAGGGGCTCTGTAGATATCCAAATTACACAGGGTGTTGGTAATATTTAGAGCTGTTTATCAAATATTGGTATATAACCATTTTCTTTTTGTAACTAATTTTACTTAATACTGATTTTCACGCTCATTGTGGAAGATGAAAAATGTCCGTTGTTTGTTGTAAATTAAGTTTTATTTAAATAACAAGAGAAAGGGATAAGCTGTGTCGTATAATATTTGTTGTGAATATGTCCCATACTGTCTGCAACGTCTTTGTTTTGTCAGCGAATCGTCATAGAAATGAATGTGTTGCAATGAAATTATAGCGACATGTCGGAAACATGACACCGACGTATCAGAAACAAATGTCGTATAAGTGTGCGACAGGCCTAAGAAAAAAAGTATGTATTATCTACTGCACTCCATTTAGTTTACGGTGGTGGGCAGAGCTTGCTGAAACTGGTTTTCTCAGCAATATGGTTAAATACGAATCTAAGTTATATTTTATCTACAATCTCAAGTTAAAAAAAAATTTAATCAGACATGCAAAACTGCATAAATAATATTTTTTCGACAGATCTTAGGTTACGTGCCTTTTGTATTTATGTTACATTATTAGGTATTTATAATTAAATTTATATTTAAATTATTTATTTCAGATATATTAAATTTAGCAACCCTCATTTATTATATATATATATATATATATATATATATATATATATATATATATATATATATATATATAGTCATACCATACACAATATATTTATTATATATTTATTATAATCTGTAAAATTGCTAGTTATATATAACATATAGTATCCAAATCGCGTAAAATGGGTATATTACATTCGGAAGGTTTCAATACTCGCCTACGGCTCATATTCTAAACTTCATCCTCGAGTAATATACCCTTCATTTTACGCACATTAAATAATTAACTATTATTATAAATTGTAAAAATATGCTACTGTTCCATGTTTAATGTAAGTTACCATCTTTTCAATAACTGTGAAGTAAATTTTCATATAAATGAATAAATAATTAAATGTTATGAAATCTTTTGTATATATCAATTATGATCACTTGTGCTTCACGTCATAGTTTTATGTTTGTAATAGGTTAGGTGGCTCCACAGTAACTTGGGACTATTGAAAAAAATGACAGCTATATTAGACTGAGTGATGTATTTTATACACCAGCGCGAGTAGTTAAAGGTTAAGGTAATTATTAGTGTGCCATGAGATAAAAAAATCATTAATTTATGTTTGCAGCTTTCTTTAAGATGATCTTTCCAAATCGTTGTAGAGGCAACGATGTCTTATTGCAGTTCAAAGGTTTCGGGGTTTAATCCGCCCAGGCAAGTATGTTTGTGTTAAACTTTATAATGTTCATTATTCATAACAATCAATATACATCGGCTGCAATTGTGCAGCCGGGAAACATTTAAAAAAATTATTTGGTCAATAGAAATAGTTCTCAATAGAACACGTGAATGTTTAAATAATTTGGGAATATTACATTCCTTTGACAAATGAAATCGACATTGAAAGCAAATTTATTATGAAATACGTAATGCAAAATACAAACTAACGCTTTTGCATTTTATAGTAAGCGTAATAGAAAAAATATAATTACGGTCTGGAATGATGTAAATTGCATTAAACTACCGACTAAATACGGTTTCCGGTATTGAAGGTTAACCATATTATGAAAGTTAGTATAATGACAATTAATTTGAAGCTTATGTAGTGATCCAAAGTTATGTCAAATCTCTTTGCGAAATAATTATTTTGTAATTAATTCCAAAGTTTGTTCATTAATTTGTTAATAAAAAAACATTTTAATTTTATTTCCACATCCACATCAGGAATTTGCAACTCAATGATCCTTTTTCCGCAAGTGCGGGAACAAATTCTCTTTACTGGCTGGCTAACCACGCTCGAAAAAGATATTGAGTTCAGTGAAATTTGGAGAAGACACGCACGGTTAAACCTTAATATTGTGCTCTTCGCAGCATCTCGAAAGCTGCACTCTGCGGCTCGAACTGCTGGCAGAGCTGAAATTATATGGAGAGAATCACGTCCCCTGCACCTTTCAAATTTGTTTTATCTTTTGAATATGGATAGCGTTACTACACCAAAGTGCAGAAAAACGCTAGTTGGTTGAGGATATTGCGATAGCTTGTCATCATATGTTTTGATAATATATACAGCGAAGTCATTAAGGCATAAATTTCTTGTTAAAGTTTCTAATTTCAGAATAAACTTAGATACACACTTAGATTTTTTTTTAAGTCATTGGCAGTGACGGTTTGTCAGAGGATAGTAGGGCGACTAAAGTTTGATTTATAGTTACGTTATTTATTTATTTATTTTTCTGTGTCTAAATTCTAATCTGCATTTTATGCATAACAAAGTACAGATTTTCATAGGAGATATTAAAATGGTAGAAATCCACAATTTTGTTTTGTAACCATGGCAATTTATCTAGTAACGAAGGCATTTGAAAACAGCCGATTACTAAATGGTAACCGCAAGAAATAAAATTTGATTACCAATACTCTTTTCTCACGTTCTCTTACGTTATGTTAAGTATTATGTGTCTGACGATCACTGTAAAATATAACACGTGATAAGTTATTTTATGTACACTGTAAATAGCTATGCAGCTTCCACCCATGAGAAAATTGCAATAATAAAAAATTAAACTTATGTAAATTTAATTCTCTCTCACACAATTATGCTGGTGGACCCTTCAAAATGGCGTGAAGGATACAATATAACAGCGAACTCCATTTAGCACTAGTTTCTGAACTTCAAAATATCTATATTAATTATTATATATTATCAAGTTCTAATGTACAAATGTACTGATATTAAAATTATTGTAAAAGCAAAGTAGATAATTGTAACATAATTATAATATTTTATCGAAACTCTATTGTAAACTTTTGATTTGTCTAAAATGTATGTACATAAATAAATAAGAGCTGCAGTGCAGATGGCGTACGAAATAAAGACATCGTTAGTTCCTTGTAATTTTCTTTAACACTATGCTTGATTGTAGCAAAAACATGCTAATTTATAACAAAGAAAATGTAATTATAACAAACTAAATCTGATTACAATATAAAAATCATGATTGATGCTACAAAAAAGTGGTTATAGTTATTGTTTGTATATTTAATTTTTTGTTTATCAATAATTTAACTTATAGTATTTATAGTCTATCTGGCATCACATACCACTAGCAGTCACTTTTTATTAGGTTTGTTTGTTTTGCTCATTTCAGTGTAAAAAGTATATTTGCCTCATTGGAAGTAGAAATAAAGTCAATAGATAAATGTTCGTTCAGTTCCAGCTGTTACTGGTAACTTGACGCAGTGTTAAGAAATTTATCTGCAACCGACTGGAAAATAGTCATATTAACGGGAACAGCGATTGAAATATTGAAAGGTGCACATATGGTGTTTAGGTTGGAAACAGATGGAAACTCACTTTTTTCTTTTTCCTAATTTTAAATCGTTATGAACTGTGTGACATTTTTTAAGATTAATAATTATAGAGCGAAATCATTTGCATATTTTGTCAGACATATTTAATAGTCATCACAAAAATTTTATATCCTCTTTGTTTTATTTTAAAATGATCTCATCTCGCTTATTATGAAAGATGTAGAAAAAATAACGTGGTGTAATTCTCTAAATAAATATATTTTTTAAATGGGAACGTTGCTAAAAATAATCTTATATTATTTCTCGTTCTGGAAAAACAGAAAGTAATTATGAAAGAAATAAATAAATTACATATCGTAATTTGTTTATTTCTATTATTTTTCTATTTTTACACATTGCACAATGCATATTACTAGTGTATTCTACCCACCAAAGTTATGAGGAATATTATAATTATTGACAAGCAAAAAGATTATAATCCTAAGGAAACAAAGGAATATAATTCGTGAGGACAATAATATTCTTTTTAACCGTAGGATATATACATTGTTTTTTTCACTGGTACCTTTTAAATTCTATTTAATGAATAATACATATTAACAATAACATAAGCATTTTGACATGAATACTTACTTGGTAATGACGAATGGAACAATAAATCGACATTTTTCGCATGTCAAAAAATTATGAGAATTACAAATTTTAATGAAAAAATACTGTTTGTAAAAAAAGTAGGGCATGATGTAGTACGTGTTAAAAGTGATTTTATTTTGTTCGAAGGTTTGGACTACTCCGCTTCGCGTCGTGTTCCAAACTTCTTTCTTACAGTATAAAAAAAATCTGATGTGGCCAGCACAATATCTTCCGTCAGTTCTATGTATTTTGTACAAATTTCATACGGAAAGTTCCTTGTTAAATTAAATACATATTCTATTTCTTGTACATTACCTTCGGGCAGTTGCATGTATTTTATGCAAATTTCATACAGAAAATTATTATTTTGTGACGTTTTCTATATACAGTGTAATGTATCTGCAGAAATAAAAGATTTATTATTATTATTATTATTATTATTATTATTATTATTATTATTATTATTATTATTATTATTATTATTATTTCTTGTACATTACCTTAAAGCAGTTGTATGTATTTTATACAAATTCCATACAGAAAGCAAAAGATCCTATATTTCCAGTAAAATTATAAGACAGACACACTATGTCAATTTCACTTGACACTGACATCTTTCAATCAGAATTTTCTTAATATAGTAGCTGTTTCCACAAATATGGCTACTTTATGAAATTTAATTTCTTTTTAATTTTTTAACTCTATATCCATTTAATATTAAGTATATAATGCAGTCAAATCGAATAGAGAATAAAATATTCTTTAATATTTATAATAACATCAAATGTGAAAAAATTATATTTAACATAGTTTTTTCAAGGAAACTGTTAAAATCTTCAAATGATGGTACTTCCGGTTGACCAATTGTAACCAAAATCTAATCAGCTCTTCCTATGGATGTAACGAAGAAGTATACGAAAAAATTATAATTTTTGTAACTGTAGTATTAGAGTTATCGCAGACGAAAATTTTGTTACCCACACACACACACACACACACACACACACACACACACACACACACATCCACACGCACGCACACATACAGACATCATCGTAAAAATAGTAAATTCGTATTCTAGGGACCCGAAAACGTGCTTATTGAGTAAAAACTCATCATCGAATTTTTTGACCAAAGACAATACCTTCCTTACCTAAAGGTGACGGAAGGTAAAAATAACTAACAATATTTGGAGCAAGTAATATGGAAATTTGTACTCTTTCGGAAATTAAAGAACTAAAACAAAAAATAAAGTTTGATACATTGCTGCCAGAAAAATCTAATATCTTTGAAAATTGACAGTTCGCAAAATTAACTTCTAGGCTCTGTAGTGAAAAAACCATAATTTTCAAATTGTGCCAAGGCCATATAGCGTCGATAGAAAATAGTTTAACTTACCTGCAATGCTGTAAATAATTGATAAAATTTAATTTTGAGAACTTCAGGCCCGGTTTTTCCATCTGTGGGTAAATTGTTAATTTAACTGCCAGATAAAAGAAATATATTGCATCATATAATTGACATGTATTGTGTACAATTTTGTCAATTTACTCTCTAATATTGATACGATATTTTCATTTTATCTGGAAATTAAATTAATTGACACTTTATCCACAGATGGAAAACCCGGGCGTAATTATTATAACTAAATAAATGATGATCTGCAAATCTCTTTTAACAAATTATTCACATTCCGTGGTAATTCCGAAATAAAAATAAATAATTCTTGCATATAGTAATTTTATATTATATTGCTGAGATTAAATATTTATTAATTTAAATTTGTTCTAAACATCAAATGTGAAATGTGGTTTTAATTAAACGAGAAAGTGTAATGCTTTACGTTTGAGTCATTGTATCTACTTAGTTGCTTACATAAAAGAAAACAAAGTTTTATCATTTGATTAAATGTTACTTTATGTAAGTGATAAACACTATTGTTTATGACTTACTTAACGTTGAGTTGGATTATCATACATAAATTACTACTACGACTGTACCTACTCGCAAAGTTTATTACGAGGTTTATTATGACTGTCATCACATTTGCTCCTTCGTTATTTGAGGAAATATTTAGACGTTTATCTGATGTATTAGTTATTTTTCATTATTTCAAATAATTTGAATGGTCTAAAGATTCATTAAACAGTAAAATTAAATTAAATTTAAATACAGACATTTTTTTCTTTTCTCTGGCTGTTTGAAATAATCACAAACAAATGATACATCAGGTAGTCTTCAAAATATTACTTTAGCATGTACAAAAGTCAAGGCAATCTAAATCTAATTAACACTACTTTCAGAAAATATAAAATTTTACTCCTATATTATTCCATTTAAAAAAATTACGTTATATTTTATAATAAATACAATTTATTTTATATAATTTAAAGTCACTAACAATTTTAATAATTTCAGAGAAATAAACACTAACGTTCGTATCACCAGCGCACTTTTATAATAAAAGCGCCTTTACGGAGCGTGCTTTTACATTATATTCTTACGAGGAATGAGTCCATAAAAGTGTTTTTATTATCATATTGCGCTCGTAATACGGTCCTAAATGTTTACAAAATCTTCTTTGCAAAGAAATATCCATCTTTTGCTTTTCTTTTTCAGACACAAATATATTTTTGTCTTTTAACGTTTAGAGCCAATCTTAAAATCGTCAGTTAAAATTTTAATTTGCAAATAAAAAATACACAATACTAAATTGGAGTATCGACAGTAATGATAAATTTGTTTATTTAATTGGCAGTTAAATCCTGTTAACCAATTATTCACGTAAGTTTCTCATGAAGTTTATTTCTAATTTCTATGGTAATTCTGAAATAAAAATAAACCTACCCTGCGAAAACTAATTCTAATTGTACCTACGATACCGTGAAGATGAGATAGAAAATTTCACGATTTAAATTAAATTTAACTTGACACGTTTCAAAAGTCTCCTAGAGGGCTCCTAGGGGCTTCAGTGCACCACACTGATGAACACCAATCTGTGGTTCTGGTTTCTGATTGAGCGGGACAGTCTCTGATAAATGACCGAGAGGATGATTCAGAGAATGAAATCTCATGGAATTTGTTATGTGTGATTTTTTAAAATTATACAGGTGCCCATTTTATCTGTTCCCGACTGAAATTTTAAGAACATAGCCCGGGAGCTAGATGGAGTTGAGTGTGTAAAATGTAAGGATCGCATTTTATCAACTGATATAAGCTCAGAAAAGCTTACAAATTAATATTTTGGATGTAGCCAGTAACCTTATTGGTCCATATATTTTTTATCCACTCTCCTCGAACGTATCAAATTAATCGATTTAGCACATGCTATGGAGCCATTTTAATGATTATTTTAGTGACAATAGGGTAATTTTTTCTTACGATTGAAGGTAATAATAGGTTGTCAAACGAAATAAAAACTAAATTTTTTAATAAGAAATCATTATTGATAAAAATTATAAAATAAGATAAAGCAAATTTAAAGATATATACCGGGTGTCTACTTTTTTTCCCGAATATAGGACCTATTAATTTTAGAAAAAAAAGTATAATGAAGAAAAATGCTCAGAATGAAAACGTGCATTCAAGAGTATCAAGATTGTTGTTCAACTGTTTCCTATGTACGAGTTAAAATCAAAAGAAAATACATGATTTAAGGCAATTATCAGAGTGCCACGAAAATTAAACACTAATTTATGTTTGATGTGTCTCACAGTTTTGACATTTCATTTGATTTTATTATTATTAGAATTTGTGATTATTTTTTTTAGAAACCAAAAAAATTTTAGTCTTATTTTTCATGACGTTCTGACAATTGCCTTAATTCGTGTATTTTCTTTTGGTTCTAAATCGTACATAAGAAATAATTGAACAACAAATTTGGTACCTACACATCGATCCACTTTTTCATTTAGAATATTTATCATTAAACTTTTTTTCTAAAATTAATAGTTAAAGACATCGCCAAATAAAAATTTTAACATTGAATTTCCTATGGTCGGGAAAAAGAGTAGACACCCGGTATACGAAAAAAATACAAATAATCAGTCATTTTTATTTTAACAGTCATTGTTTCCACATACTTGCACAACGAAATACAAGTTAATTTGGATTTTTTGCTAGTACAAACCATTGTTCGACTATCCGATGTACATTTACAGGGCTGAATCAAAGACTCTGGCAAAGACCGCTTCGTCATTTGTCGTTAGTACAAGTTACCATTTCTCTCCTCATAGCTAGACATTAGTAATTGAGTAAAATGTATTAGGTCCGTGAAGTAGGCACGTCATTATGAGCACAAATTCTAAAAACTACTTGAAAAAATTTGTGCTTCATTTGTGTTGTTTTGTGCTGCTAAAATTAACTCAGCACCCCCTTCCCCTCCAGAGTTATTAATTATGGAAAATGACGTGGCAACTTCACGCTCAGCTCGCCATTTAGTAATACAAATAAAATTCAATGTACTGTTAGTTAGTGCTCCTCAAGGTGAGTTTTGTGTCGCACAAATTAAGTCAGCACCCCCTTCTCCTTCAGTGTTATTAATTACGGAAAATGACGTGTTAACTTCACGCTCAGCTCGCCATTTGGCAATACAAATAAAATGCAATGTACAGTTAGTTAGTGCTCTTCAAGGTGAGTTTTGTGCCGCATAAATTAAGTCAGCACCCCCTTCCCCTCCAGAGTTATTAATTACGGAAAATGACGTGCCAACTTCACGCTCAGCTCGCCATTTGGCAATGCAATGTACTATTGGTTTCCACTGATGTCGCATGCTATTCTGCGGGTCCCAACAAACTATTTAACAAAATGACAAAAAACTGATATTTATCATTAAATATCTAAAGTAAAGTAGAAAACCGTATGTAAAAATATAAATTTTATTTGAAAAAATATATATTTTTTAATAAATTAAGAAAGAAGATTTTCTTTGACGTCATTATTTTGAACTGGAGAAAGGGATTCATATTTAAGAATGTAACCTGTAGACGGCAAGCGAGTGCGAGTTTTAATTTGATTTTGACATAAGTTCATTTTTCTGTCACTGTCTCTCTTCTTTATTATTTACAATTTGAGTGGTTTCTGTTACTTTTATTACGAAAATATTAACCTCCAAACTATTTTTCAAACGTCAAACAGATGATCTGTCATGTTTAAATTACCCGCACATACCGTTGCTATTAGACGTACCGATGTTATTGCTTTACGGCCTTTCAATGTGTGCATTCAATTCACTTAGCGCTAGCTACCACTAGCGGCTTTTTCATTCTGAACGTACTGCTCAGTTTTGCTCGAGTATCTAGCGGAAACCTCGAGCGCTTCTGATAGACGCAAGATACTTTCGCTAAGTTGAAAACGCGGGATTTCTGAAAGCTGACTGAGTGTTTACGAATAGTAGAGTAATGGAATTTTATTTATCTCGCATATACTGATGAATTGTTATGTGTAAACGAAAAAAGCATGCCTATAATGGCTTTATTTTATTCCATTTTGACAAGTTTTTTAAAAAATCATTTTTAAATAAATTCAATAATGAATCATTCATTTGAAATGTTGAGCCTCCACAGATTCCATTAAGAATATTTTAATTCTCGAATCCTTTTTTAAGAAATGCTACCTAGTTAGCAAATGTCAAAATTATGTCGTTCAATTCTTTCTAGCATTTTGCTACAACTTAGCGCTAGCAGTATATGCTATTTTCGTGTGTTGAACGTACCAATTGATTCAGCGTAATTCTACGTCATACATGGCGGTAATTTAAATATTAAAAATTCATTAATTTTTTTCTGGCCAATTAATGAAAATTTTGGCAAAAGAATAAATATGGATAGCAAGTTTTTATCGTCTCTTCAAAAATATTAAATAAAAAAATGGCACGCAAGTAGCCCATTGTTTACACAAGATTTGTGCAGGTAGACGACAATACAGAAAAATTAATTGTCTTCGATAATTTCGCCATCCTACGGAGAACTACAAAACTATAATTCATAAACTAGGAGGCTGAGCTAACACTTTCTGAGCCAAATATATGGGCAGTGTAACTACTGTTTACAGTGGCATTAGCGAATAAGATGCATTCGTGGTTAAACGAATTCGAATGAAATATATTTTAAATGGGTATCTTAGGTGAAAAGTATGAAAATTTAATCAATATAATATAACTTTTGTTATTGTAAAGCCGGGGCCACACATTCAGTATTCGCCGATAGCCGAATATTCGCCTTCCGCCGAGTTATGTTCGTCAATTGGCGAGCATACGTCTACAGATATGTGTAGTTTGCCGAGCATTGATTAGCGGTTTCTATACAACTGTATAGGTAAATATTCGTTTACTTTGACTCGGCTCAAAAAACCGACACGAAGCGGAGTACAGACGAGCACCAAATATTTGCGGCGAGCAGCTCATCCACATATTCGATATTTGGCGAATGTTTGCTTGGGATTCGCCGAATGCCGAATCTGTGGTCCCAGCTTAAGAAGGAAATATGTTAATTTGTTTTGCAGTTCCGATTTATTGTTTAAAATTAGTATTACATCTTTTTACTTTCACACTCGAATATACGGAAAAATGTAACAATACTACAACTCTACGTCTACACAACCCAAACAAACCAAATATTAAAATATCTCTGTCCTTGCCTAAGCGCGACGTTGCCACAGTTATCTACTATGAGTATATTGGAATACGAAACTTGTGAATGGGTTATTGCAAGTGGTATAAGTCAAAGAAACATTTCTACGGAAAAATAAAGAAAATCCATTTGCTATAGTTACAGTTTTTGATATTAGCTTTAAATTATTTTTATACAATCTGTGTATATAATATAATGTTAAAAAAATATGTTATTGCAAGTGTAAATTGTATTAGCTTAACTTCTATTTTAAATGTAGAACAAGTTTTAGTATACGTACATTCGACTGACAACTACCTTACTATATTTGAATGGGAGCAGGCAGACCAAGGCGGACAAAGCTCGACGTACATGGCAGCATCATAGCCATGTATTTTTGCCACGGATAATTTTGAATAACTTCACTGACAGTGGAACTTTTCTTATTACTCTGTGAAAATTAGCAAAAGAACAAATTAACAATAAAATTACTTAATTCTAAAAATAGGGATTGTAGTTGTTTATGAATGGGGTCCTGCACTCAGATTTTTTTATTGTTTTAAAGGAAAGTTTTTTTAAAATTATGAAGCAATTCGTAGTATTAAACAGTCTTAATAGTTTTTAGTTTAACTGCATTTGAATTTTAATGTCAAAATGACGTCATGGCGACACCTATTGATATATCTTTCTCTCGCACAAGTTCTATAGTAGGCTACGAGAGAAAGGTAGAACTAATGTGACGTCACACTGATACTGACAACAATCCTAAATCGTAATACATGTGCATTTGATGCTGTTGCACAGGCTGTGTCTGCTGCATTTTGCGACAGCATGGATTTTCAAAATTTATTAAATAATCGCAATGATATTATTACAGAATTTATTAAATTATTTGTTACTGTTGGTGCAAAAATTACACCACACAAGCTACGGGCAAAAATTTTATTCGAGTAACAGAAAATATTTAAGACCAACACTTTAATAAATAACACTTTGCAAATAGACTGACGTTATTAACATTATAAAATATTTTTATTCAAATTATATAATGTTCATCAAACAATTGCAATATTGACCATTATTCTTTATGAATGTTTTTACCATAAAAATCAATATTCTAAAAAATAATTTTACCGAACTTAAAAATTCTATTGACAATTACTACGTTTACATGCACTTTTGAAAATGGTTTATTTTCAGTCAATATTACGCAAAACTGTTTACATGCAGGTTTACAGATTGATTTGAAAACAGTTTCGATGCATGCGCATTTGGCTGTTGTGACAAATCCTGTTCCCTCCAAATTCTTCGTTTTGCCATTATTCCAATTATTTTTTCTACTTTGTACCACTACGCAATAAAACTACACAACTGTCAGTTTATTTGTGGGTTATGCGTTATGCTATGTACGCATGCGCAATATCGAAACTGAAATTTAAGTGTTTACATGAGTAGTATTTAAACTAGTTTTCAAGTCAAACCCATGAATTTTAGTTTTGATTTGAGATAGCTCAAAACCGTTTTGACACTGTATACATGGCGTTTTCGAAACTAAAAATGTTTTGAAAACTGTTTGAAAACTGCATGTAAACTCAGTAAATGGCGTTTTAAAAATATATCTTTGCCAATGTGGTCATGATATTGTACATAATATAGAGATATCAAATAATATTTTTGTAAATTCAAATGGCTGTGACAAAACATTGTTGTCAAACATAACATATATGCTGCCAATTTACAATAAAATTTTTATATTACGTTCAGTAATTCATTACGAAAATAATGCTTCGAATTTAAGTTCAATTGGTCATTATATATTACTATTCCCGAAGAATAGACGCCGTATGGGAATTATATAATAATTTAAATAAAAAATCTGATGTGGCCAGCACATTACCTTCCCTCAGTTATATGAGGCATTTACGAAAATTCTACCGGTGAACTGTTACCGGTAAACAGCTGTTTATCAGGTTATAGCTACCGGAATCGATATTTTAAGAACGCAAGTGGTAAACAGGGGTAGATCCATAACCTTTAAAAAAAATTGAAAATTTGAAACAGGTTAGAAATTTACTGTAGTTAACAAACTGAGCAGAGTCCTACTTTGAACACATTTCCAATTTTAACGCGCGCTTCGCTTTGTATCTCTACCTTTTTTTGAGTTTAGATTCTTCATGAATCCGGTAGATGAATCTGGTAGATATTATACAATTTTCGAACACAGTAACTTTTTACCACTCGTGTTTTCGAATACAGTCGGTAGATGCGGTATCTACCGGTAGAATTTTCATAAATGCCTATGTATTTTCTATAAAATCCATACAGAAAGTTCCTTGCAAAAGATTCTAAATTTCTTGTATCTACATTACCTTTCGACAGTTGTATGTATTTTATACAAATTCCATACAGAAAGTTTCGAGCAGAAAGATCCTATATTTCGAGTAAAATTATAATATAACACAAATATACTACGAATATGTCAATTGACACTGACATCTTTCAATCAGAATTTTTACCTTCCGTCACCTTTAGGTAAAGAAGGTATTGTCTTTGGTCAAAAAATTCGGTGGTGAGTTTTTAATGAATAAGCACGTTTTAAGGTCCCTAGAATACGATTTTACTATTTTTACGATGATGTATGTATGTGTGTGTGTGTGTGTGTGTGTGTGTGTGTGTGTGTGTGTGTGTGTGTGCATGTACGTGGGCGTGTCCGTGTCGTGTGCGTGAGCGTGTGTGTATGTATGTGTAATAAAACTTTCGTCTACGATAACTCTTACAATTCCAAGAATTATAATTCTTCCGTATTCCTCTTCATTGCATCCATATGAAGAGCTGATTAGATTATAATTGGTCAACCGGAAGTACCCTCATTTGAAGATTTTAACAGTTTTTCTTACGGTTTATCTTTCAAATTAAGTTAGTTTATTTTTAATATTATTTGTAATTTCTGTTCAAATGAAGAATTATCAATTTAAAGTAATAAGTAGAGTTTCATTGAAACAGATATTAGATATAATATCTAATAAAAATAAATTAATCTAATTTGGCAAATAAATCGTTAGATATTTGTTAATTATTTTGTCTCAGTTCCATGGCTATCGATATGTTCAGGCGATTTTTAACATGTTCATAGCTACTTTCTGCCGTTACAAAGCAAACAAAATTAATTTTGATTATTGTTTCACATAAAGAATTTTATGCTATATAACTTTTATTTGAAGCTTTTTTTACCAAAAATAATTAGGGAAGCAGAAAATTAAGAAAGTCTGATTTTACATGTTAAATTCCTATCTTCGGGTGTTCGAGTCATCATCCTGCATATTTTTGATGCATTTTTTTTTTGTTTTACATGGAAAAAGTACTTTTGTTACGTTATTTTACTTGTTTAAATAAAATAATTTTATTTATAAGAAGTTATGTGTAACAGCTAGAGTGCCTTTATAATGAGAGTACGGAAAGTACTTTCCTATACTGTGGTATGGAATGGACATACGATGTATGATTTTCTATTGGTGCCGCCGTCTTGCAACCAAAACGCGGTTGAGTTTCTTAGCTATCCGGATATGAACTAATTAAAAATTGTCAGTACGTATATTCTGTTAGTTGACGTTTCACATCATCAACTATCACGAATTTCAACTTAAAACTTCAAAACCTAATATTTAGCTCCATCTAAAATTATCTTAAAACTTCCCCTGAAGGTCGCGGTGCACTGTCTAGAAGTCCAGAATGTTCTACAACAACCCAGCATATCATAATGGGGTATGTGATTATGATGAAATTCAGAGAAAATATTTATAGGGTGTCATACCATTGTTTAAGCGACACAATACTCAAAACTCACTTTGGACAGCACTGCTTAGCAATAAGAAGTATTTTATATTAATTTTAAGTTGGACATAAATAAAATAAATATATCAACACGACTTATTACCCATTGCTGGGTGTGCCAATCTGCTTTGTACACATCAGTTGGCACGTCATTTTCGATTTTTAATAACTCTAGAAGGGAAGAGGGCGCTGACTTAATTTATGCGGCACAAAACTCCCCTTGAAGAGCACTAACTAACAGTACATTGAATTTTATTTGTATTGCCAAATGGCGAGCTGAGCGTGAAGTTAGCACGTCATTTTCCATAATTAATAACTCTGAAGTGGAGGGGGGTGCTGACTTAATTTATGCGGCACAAAACTCACCTTGAGGAGCACTAACTAACAGTACATTGCATTTTATTTGTATTGACAAATGGCGAGCTGAGCGTGAAGTTGGCACGTCATTTTCCGTAATTAATAAATATTAAGGGGAAGGGGGTGCTGACTTAACTTATGAGGCAAAAAACTCACCTTGAGGAGCACTAACTAACTGTACATTACATTTTATTTGTATTGCCAAATGGCGAGCTGAGCGTGAAGTTGGCTGGTCATTTTCCATAATTAATAACTCTGGAGGGGAAGGGGGTGCTGAGTTAATTTTAGCAGCACAAAACAACACAAATGAAGCACAAATTTTTCAAGTAGTCTTTAGAATTTGTGCTCATAATGACGTGCCTACTTCACGGACCTAAATGTATTAAATAAAAAAGTTGGATATTTTTATTGTCTATCTAGTGGCGCCCGAAAATAATTGTTTTTATTGTTAAATTTTTTAAATATAATACAAACATATTTTTAAAATGAAACCTATTTGATTTTTACTTTAAAAATACTTATTTTTCTCTCTTTCGATTGGTATAAGAGTTATTGTGTTTTAAATAATATTTTAGCTCTTACCTGGTATATCTTATTATTATTATTATAAATTAAATTGAGCTAAAGTTATTATTCTGAAATAAGTTACTACTACACTAACACTTTTTTGAAAAACTAGGAAATTTTATGAAAAATATAGAAAAATCTAAGATTTGAAGAGTAAAACAAATTTAAAACACAATAACGTTTACACCAATCAAAATAGAAAAAAGTATGATTAAAAAAAATATTCAAATATGGATTCCTTTAAAAAAAATGTAAGTTTGCATTATATATTCAAAATTTACTAATAAAATATTATTTTCCTATGCCACTGGATAGAAAATAAAAATATCTAACGTTTTATTTGAAACATTGTTCACAATTACTGATAGTACAGAAGTAAAATTTAAAATTAAAAAATCGACCAAACTCAGTTTTCCGCCAATATCTAGTAACCTATGAGAATTTTAGGCAAGACAAAAGCATCTAAGATAGTCCCCAAAAGGCGCACCACATATCCCATTTAACCGAAGTCGAATCTCATAGTTTCCGACATCCCAAAGAGGGGGAGGAAAGGGACCAACACAGCTTCCGGCAAATTTTAAAAACTAAGTCACTTATGATACGTAACATAGATTGCATATTTTCAGGCGAGATTATATAAAATTGACATCCTACCTCTAGAAATTAAATATCAGACTATAAAAACAATCATCTCATTTACATGTAATGTAGCAAGAATGATATGTGAACAGAACCGCAGTAGCGTTTTATACGCTTATAATGAAAGTTAGTTCTGCAGTTTGCGAACAGTATGCAGGAAAATGTTCTGCGAACGACAATTTCATATAGTTGTGAACTTATTTTTGGAACTTTCGTATTTCCAGCGCAATTAATTTATGGTACTTCAACAAATAAAGCCTCAATTTACTGCCTGCGCTTCATTTAAACAAATTAAAACGCTAAATGTGCTAATTCCCGAGAGTGGATAAAATGTCTTTATTCCTACGTAGCATGCAAAATTTTTATAAACCTAACAATAGAGGGCAGGGATGGTCATCGGGAGGTCCGCGATGGTTCCCAACGGGCTTGTTAACCCTTAGCCGCTACCGCTCTGGTGGAGTTCTTCAGAGTCCCACAATGTTTTCTTTTATAATATTATGGATACCGTTTCGTAAATTGTGTTGACATTCTGGGTAATCCTACAATAATCTTATCTTAACTTCCGAACGAAATTACAGTATTGAATGGGGTCCTCCACTTTACTTTTGATTATTGGTTAGTTTATTCTTCCGTTGAATTACGATTCACTAAATGTAATGGTTCTCATACAGAAGAGTTAGAAGTTCTCTAACTAATAATAATTTTAGTCACATATTAGTTTGTTATTTATGTTACTAGTAAGATGGAAGCATTATTACAGCAATTCGTAGGTCGTAGATCGAGTCATGTGTCATCAAACGAGTGCTGTAATATACTCTAGCTCACGTGGGACATACAAAACTTTATTTACTGTAATAAATAAAAATTGTCAAAACTCATTCTTTCATAACACAACTAATTTGGTATCAAATTATATTACATAACTTCAATAAGTTTCATAATAAGTTCTTAGTCGTTATGTAATAGTTTTATAAACGGCGCTTTAGTCACAAGTTTTATTGTCGCGAGCGGAGCATGTGTATAAAAAACAACTGCAAATTTAATCAACAAAAATTTAAATAATACATATTAGGTTACTCATTTTTGTACAACGACAGCTATCAGCTTCATACAGCCCGTGCAATTAATCAACTGTTAGGTATCATTTACATTAGCGACACAAACACAATACAACAATACGATGACGAAAAAATAACAATACAATACCGAAACGAGGCATTTACTGTAGAGGATACATTCATGACACGATACTAGTTCATTTTTAACATTTCTTTCAATGACATTTTAAAATGACAACTAACATTTTTGACGCAACAAATTATACATATACGCAAACGCAGCCTACCACTCACTCTTGCAAACAAATAATACGCTGTCACTACGACACAATATTTTTTCAATAGAAACAAAGCTATACTGCGAATATCAATGTATCGTCATCGTATCGTTAACGTTTTGCCACCATATGAAGAATTTATATTTAAATGGGTTCATTAAAATAGACTGGAGCAAGTAGTATCGATTCGTTATCGAACCGTGATTCTATCGCTAATGTTAACCAAGCCTTAGTAGTTGCGATATGTCAATATGATCGAAGCCACAGCTTGTCAAGTTTGATTCACATGCTGTTTAGCGCCATTCTTGATCAATAATTGAAAATAAGCCTGGATAATAAGCAATTTAATAAAAAAACTACATATATTATAGTTCAAGTTTTAGTCGCCACATTCAACATCCCTATCTGTTATTTTCATACGAATACAAATTTATATTATCTACGACTCCTTGTATAAAGACTTCATACGTATTTTTTTATTATAAATAGATACTGGTAGAATAATAAACTCATTATCTAACGTATTTTTATTTATAAAAATGATGAACAAAAAAGTAGTCAAAAATTATTGAAACTCGAAATAAAATTAAGTAGTCGTAGATAAATTTTTTACGTATGTTACACGTGAGTTAAAGTATAAGGAAGTTGCGTTAAGTATACTGGCGTCGCTATTGGGAGAAATACGAACAAACATGGGGAATAGGTTGCCAGTTGTATTTGTGTGGCAAAAAAATTTAAACGAAACACTAATAAATGAAATATTTGGTGTGGAATTCATGTGAAAACATACTTTTGAAATATCCTGCTTTCCTAATTATGTTAGGTAAATAAGTTTCATATAAAAGTTTTTTTAAATATTATTTATAATTTCTTTTCAAGTAAATAATTATCTATTAATTTAAATACGTAATTATTCACTTGAACGCAAAAAACAAAGAAAACATATCTAGCTTGACATAAATTGTTACACATTTGTTAATTTTTTTGTTAAATACCATGGCTATTGCTGTCTTGGGGCAATTTTCATCATTTTCATACCTAATTTCTACCGTTACAAAATATATAAAATTTATTTTGTTTACTAATTTTATGCTCTACAACTTTTATTTGAAGCTCTTTTACCTAAAATAATAAAGAAAGCAAGAAATTACGAAAGTATGATTTTACATACTTACATAAGTCCGATGTTCCGGTGTTCGAGTCACCCCTTGTTTATGTATTTTGAGAAAGATATAATACAAGTACTTACTAATACTTCAACTTTAATGAAACAGATGTTTGTCGTATAACAGAACTGGTAATTTTTATCCATGTTTGCTACATATTTTAAAGCAGACGTGGACGAACTAACACTTTTTAGTCGAATTTCTTTATAAAATTTACAAATTTGTTACATTTTTATTTATTGATATAATTATTTATAACAGAGCAATTGTACATATTTGTGACTCCTTCAGAATCGTTTACTTTCTCTTTATTTATTTACACTTTACACTCGGAATAATAGATGGCGCTACCTTAAATCCGGTAATAATGAAAGCGGCCGAAAAACGGTCATTTTTTGGGCGCTTTTGCGTACGAAAAGTTTAATTTTTTATTTAGGTCAACTAAAAAATATTTTTTTACGTCTGTTAAAAAAGTACCCTTTTTTCATTAAAATAAGTTGATAAAGTATGCCTTTTTAATACATAAAAGTGTGATGTAAAAAAAAATTGTATGCAACTCGTGAGTAAATTATATATAAATGTATATAAAAAAAGATATACTTTATTCACTTGCTACATAAATAACTATTTTTTACTCCGATGTGTAAAGTTAGTACTTTACACTCTGTAGAGAGTGTAATAATGCTGCTATCTTAAACTTAAAATAATAATATACTCCTATTAAAAGACTAGTTTTATAAGACGTTTTTTTCGCTCGCGTCAAAATTTAGATAACGAGCTTTGGAGAGTTTTTTAAATGACAAGTGAGAAAACATTCATAAAATGAGGCTTTTAAACTATTTTATTTTATTTTGCATCTTTTATGTACTAAAATCGGTATTTTAAAAAACTGCTATATTAAGCCAAGTTGATTTAGAAATATTTGTATGTATAATGTTGTAGTTGGTAACATTCCATTGACATTTATTCACTTTTTTGAAAGTTCATATCAATTCTGATTTATGAACATAAGTATGTTATACTGTCATCTAGTTACTAGATTCTAGTACTAATCCTTCTAATACAAAAAATTGAGTATCAAAATGATGGCTCTTTCGATACGCAATTGGGTTTCGTAATAACTTCTTTATAAATATATATATATATATATATATATATATATATATATATATATATATATATATATAATAGTACATTAAAACACACGTATTATAAAGCAATCTGTTAGTGTACGAGCGCCTAGCGGCTCGTTTTTCAAAGGACGAGTACGTTAACAGGCCTTATGATACAAGTTCTTTGATACTATTTTCTAGTGAATTAAAATTTTAGATAAAATAGATAGTGCCCAATATCTCTGAAACTATAAGGATTTTCGAAAAATAAATTAAATTTTACCCCGCAGACCACCCTGTCGTATTTTGCCTTAAAAATATCAAACAATTGAGGCTCTTTGAAAACGAAATATATTTTGGGAAATAGTAAACAATTGAAATTTCGCACTTTGACAGTGTTGTGAATTTTGTCTGATTATTTACAATTAATACATCATATCAAACCATAGCTACTCATAAGCTACTCATAAGGACACCGAAATAGAAAAATTACTATTATCAAACTGACAATGCTACTACTAAAATTTTAATGATTATTTTGCTTTAGAAGCAGCTTGCAAAAACCGAAAACATGTAAAAAAAATAGCATTTTTTAAATTGAGGTAGCCCCACGAGTCTAACGTGACAGTTCTCGCTGGTATGACTAGCATTGTTTTAGCTCTGTCAATAGTTTATGGATTATTTTAGAGAAAAATACTTCGAATAACAGTGATACAAAAATTAATTCTTTTATTATACCCAAGAGTTTATAACAAGATCAGTCCTTATAATTACATGTATTTGAAAAATATATATATTCCTTTATTCACAATCTGAATAAATAAAATATAAAACTTTTAATTAATTTCAGGCAGCGATTATGAAAAGACTTAGTAACGTCGAGCTTTGAAATCTTTTATCAACTTGTTTTTCCATCGCTAACTCTACTCACAAAACATTTTTCAACAATGTCCTGGGAAAAATTTGTATGGCTAGCGATAGCGATAGAAAAACATGCTGATAAAAAAATTTCAATGCTCGACGTTACTGATTAGATATATTTTCACAATCGCTGCCTAAAATTAATAAAGAATTATATTTTTTGTGTACAGTTGAATTGTCTTATCATTAAAGAAATATATTTTGCCAATATACTTGTATAACGACTGATCTCGTTATAAATACATTGGTTGTGCTGTTTTTTTATGTTATTTAAAATGATTTTAGACGAAACCTTTGCTAATTTAGCTGTTAACACATATTTTATATCAGCGCAACTAAAATTTTGCATTGAGTAACGTTACGTGAAAATTTAGTTTAACTTTAATTTACATGAGATCATCTTCAAAACATTTTTATATGTTCAGGGTATTTCAAGAGTAAACAATAGAACATAAAATATAAATAAATACCTTAACATCAAGTGGATATAATCATGTAAATAATAACTAACAAATGTTTCTTTTTGGAGATATTCGCATGAAAAGGTTTAACTGGCGCAGTGCAAATAGTTTTAGTTATAACAATGAAATATCAATTAATTTTAAATTTTTATCGTACAAAATTCTATATTAACCTGCGAATCATGACATGGCACAGCTCCATCACAAATGCAGTTGCAGTAGAATACTTTTCCGATGAATTATTTTTCTTCTGAGTGCTAAAATATTAATTGGTTGTAAATTATTTGTTTAATAGCTCATCATACAAAAACAAAATACATGACGTATAATTATTTTTAAAGGATCAAGAACAAACTTTTGAGCAAATTTTGTGATATTTAATTATTTACAATAATATTTTAAATTTAATTTACATATAATTGTTATAACTAAAACTATTTGCACCGTGCCAGTTACGTTATTACTTTACTACTTCACTACTACATGAACTTGTCCACTTATTTTTAGGTTCTTTATTTAAATTTAAAATTGGCTGTTTTATCTTGGTCTTGGAACATCCTGAATGTTCTAATCACTAAATTGTCACCAGATACTTCTCGTTGTACATAAGTTGGTGTTGGTTAAAAATAAATTTTATAATTCATATTTATAAAACACTAGGTGTACCCATTGCAAATATTTGCAACAAAAATATGTGTAATGTTATTAAATTATAAATTATATATAAAATTTTTGGTATTATTCTACACTGTTTTTTCTTTAACCAGCATTGCTTCTTGGACACAATGACAACAGTGTTAATAATAAATAAATCATTTAGAGCGGGTTTGAATAATTTTATTGTTAATTATTTGATGAGGAACTTTCGATATTATTGTATTGTACAAATTTTAAAACAAACTGCAGCAATGTTCAATTTTCTTACCGATAAATATATTTAAAAAATTATATTTACGTTGGACGAACACTAAATAATACAGCAATGAGCAGCAATCATACAACAAAACAAAGCGAAAGAGGTTATTTTGATCGACGCACTCGATAATCAATAAACTCAAGAAACGATAAATATTTGCACGGTTGACGAATACTGAATAACGTAGCAATGAGCATTCGTTAAACTACTAAACAAAGCGATAGAGGTGATGATAATCCCGAATCCTGTTCATTAGCAACACTAATGCCGCACTTAGCCGTTCTAGAAACAACTGCCAATGCTTTTCTTATGTAAACTTTAAAAATTAATTATAAAAAAAACTATGTAACATTTTGAAATACAAATTCTAAGACAATCCCGGAAGCTGAAAGAACATTTTTAAAAAATTTGGCGTCTATATGTAAAGCAGTACAGATTTGTATAGACGTTAAACTTCCACTTATATAAATATAAGATGTATCTTTGGATTTTTGTATAGCATTAGTGCTTTGGTAGTAAGGTTACAAATGAAATATACGACGTATTTATAAATATTATCTTCCATATAATATCTGTGTATAATATAAGGTTAAAGAATTATTAATGCGTAAATAATGTAAAAATAAAGGTGTAGCATACAGAAGCGCTGAGAGGACAATGATATGGATAAAATTTATGAGTTTACGACGGAACTTGGAATGCAAAATAAGGAAGTCGGCCGAGAGAATTGTGTAAATCTGCTAGGGGCAGATAATGTCTCGTAAATTTTCCTCTCTCTTAAAGATGAAAAATTCAATTTTGCTACCTTTATTTACATACTTATAAATACTTCCAAATTCCTAAAAGAATTAACGTGTACTAATTCTGAAGATATCTGTAATTTATTAAGAATTCAAAGATTCGTAAATTTTATTATCTATCAAGACGAGAGAATTTCTTAACAAAATAATAATGACAAGAGGGCTGGAATTGAGACTTTTCCCTCGATGAACTACAATTTCCAATTAGACGATTTTATTCTATTCCCAATAATAATAGCTTCTTATGACATCAGGCCGAGCTAGTGCATTAGGTATCAAGTCTATTAGGAAGACGTGAACCAGTACCATTTTAAAAGCAAATAATACGGATAATTTTAATGTCACATTGACAAGCTATCAAAAAGATTAACATTTTTAAATAAAGCGTAGTAGATAATAAAATGTATATTTATAAGGCTATTATGTTGGGTTATTGAATGTATTTTATAATTATCTTATATTGGAAAGATAAATGAAATCTAAAATCTAACCTCACAATAACCGTGAAGTACCACCGTTCTAGGCCGTAAAGACGTACCTAACGGACACAATGCTAAGCAGGACATTTGCAACCAGTCCAGTAGGTAAAAAAAAAACAATACATTCGTAATTAAATAGGTAATAGTACACAGACGTGCAAAAAATTGAAGTCAATTTGAAATACGTCATAATTTCAAACTTTTCGCTCGTCAGTATATAATAATAAAATGTTATGTTTATAAAACATACACTTATTTAATTTCATAAAATTAACATTTCATTATGGTGTTTACTGACGAGCGATAAGTTGAGGCCAATTTGAAATTATGATGTATATAAAAATGACCTATTTTTTTGCACGTCAGTAGGTATATTATTATTTTGGCATCCATTCAAATGAAAAGCAAATAATCTATCCTTATGGTGCGATTTTAAACTAAACGCACTACAGTGAAAATGTATATTCTGAATGTATCGCTCTCTGTAAGTGTAAGAGATCTATAGCGGGTGCTACAGCGTTTACTTAAATTGCAGCTTGCTTCACCATTATTGTAAACTCTCATTCTTGTTAACTGCAAGTCTGCAAATTAAATTAATTAAATTTTTATTTATATTTAAATAATTTGTAATTTGACAACTGTAAGCGTTGCGCCGCGAGAAACAGCCGTCAGCCGACCTAAATAACTCTTCAGCGCCCACAGAATAACATTTTCACATTTTTGTTACCATGGATTCACACAGGGCTTACACTGCTTACATGTTTGTAAAAATAGTACCATTAATTCGACTTTCTCATATGAAAACATTCACATTGCACGTTAAAGAAAATTGATGAAGGTCTTTATGGGTCAACTTTTTGTGACAAATTCAATAGTGCATAGACATTTCAAATATATTATTTTTGTTTCCGAGTTACGAAAAAAAATGTTTATTTTAACCTTTGGTTAAAACTTTATTCTCAGAGGATATTTATAAAAGTTTTCATATATCTTTTGTGGATAAAAAAATAATGAAATGAAAAAAAAAATTCTAAATGATTCGAGTTACTACATAAATTTGTATTTTTTTTGTTAAATGGAACGTATATTAAAACACCGTTATAAGCTATAGAGTATTTTTTGTTTTTAATACTCTATAATTTAATTTAGATTAATGAAATATTTAAGAAAAACTGTGTATGTATATTTGTGGATCGTGTGAGCGGAGATGTGCGTCTACGCGTAATCTGTGTTAGTTTACATACATACGCAAACATTGTAAAGAAATATGTCAAATGTAGACAACGTGAAAAGAAAGTATGTAAACTTTGTATGAATTGCATTTGTGCAATACAGGTTTAACGAAATGAAAATAATTACATACTTGTTTTGATAGTCATTGATAATAAATAAAATACTCTAAAACACTTATGCCCGGTTGCACCGCTGAGACTTACATTTTAAGTGTTTCTTAAATTTACAATATCGTATCGAAACGAAACGTCAAATGAGTAAATAAATATTGCTGTCAAAATTTCGATTTGCATTTTTTTTTTGTTTAAGCCTAACTTAAAATTTAAGGGTCAGCAGTGCAACTGGGCAATAAACAACAAATAATATTTTTGTTCTCTTTACGAAAACAATAAATTAATATGGTCTACAAATTTTGATGACGAAATTTACTTGACATAGATAATAAGCACATCCCTGGGTGTGAATTACATAAAAATATAAGGCAAGTTATATTTAATACATATGTTGCAACATTATATTTAATACATATGTTGCAACAATGCGACGAAGAGACGGTAGGTCATTTGCACCAGGTATGTCAAGTTTTCCTAAATAACCTTATATTAAAAAAGTATGAAATTAAAAATATAAGAAGATAGAAAAGGTCTGCTTCTTTGTCCCTCATCCAGGATACTGCTGCTTTACTCTACGCGGAAAATTTAATATAGGCCTCTCTCAATGCCCGTTCGCAGACGCATTCAGGATATATATTTTTAACCTCAAAATAAAATCACGTCATACTAAGACCAGCACTAAAAAACCAGAGCTTTTATATGGCGAGATAAACATCGAGTGGGCCATAACTATGATTATACTATTCCGTGGTTCCATAAAACATGTAATCTCTTTAATAACATTTAGATAGCGTTAGTTCGGGCAGCCTCACATACACACGTACATATATTGTCAACAATTCTGATAAATAAAATTTTATTACCTTGCACATTTTAAAAATATCTTTTTTAAATTTTAATTTCCTATATCACTCTGGGTAAGATTTTATCAACAATTCTGTTAAACTTTTATGTGTGTGTACCTTTGAAATGATATTTACAATTGAAAACAAAGTAGAGATTTATTTGACTATATCAGAGTTCCTTAAAACAGATATGATGAACGAAATATTTAATAGGCGGTCTTCGATAACTAGAGCTTAGATTTTATTCCACTTTGCTTCATTTGTTGCTACTGTAGATCCTCTACGTCTTGTGACGCCTACCACAAATTATTTCTCTATTGCATTTCGACGGGCTAGTTCCTTTGTAAATTGCAATCGATTTGCCGATTTTTTTTCCATTCGTGGCACTCTTATTAGTCATAATTAAATAAAATTAATATAAAACTGCATATGCGTTTTATCAAATGTCGTTATATAATAATAGGGCGACAAAAACATTTTCTTGATTAATTATATAATTAAGGCTCACAAATCATGGCATTTGGCTTGATGGTAGCGCTTTCGTTTTAACCGGAAGTGACATTAACTTTTACGTTTCAAATGGGACATATTTGAAATCTACGTAAAATTAAAAATTTAAAGGTATGCAAATTGGCACACCCAGCAATAGGCAATATGCCGTGATGATATATTTATTTATTTATTTAATATATGCTTGAAGAGCATATTTATCCAAAAAAATAAATTACAAAAAAGTAAGAGAAAATTACAAATAATTAAGCATGAGTTAAGATAATGGTGAGTAATATTTAAATAAATAGTAAGTTGTTTTTGTTGTTTAATTTTGTTACAAAGAAATGATCAATTTGTATCATATCCTACCTGATATACGGCTGAAGCAAGTAACACATCGCTTATACGACGTAGCTAACAATGTTATCGAATCAAAACACGTGGCTGTGATAAAAAAAAAAAAACGTAATGTTACAATTGTTTCTATTTGTGAAAATATTTAACTACGGTGTTTAATATAAGTGATGTGCTACATGATACAAACGATAATATTCCTAATCTTCCCTTACGTTTTCGTAATTTATTTGTTTAGTAAAATGCATTTAAAGCATGTCGTTGAATTCGTAGTTTTAAGTAGATTCGAAATATATAAAAATATATAGTGTCTTATTTTAAATATTAAAGTTAATGCCACTTCCGGTTAAAGCAGTAACGCTACATTCATGCCGTGATTTGTGAGTTCTTAAGCATAGTTCGCAAATATATCAAGAAAATTAAAAAATAACTATAAACAATAAAGTTATTTTCAGCGACTCGTTTTTCAGTGTCACCGTGCATAATTGAAATCAAAATTAAATTAAGAATAATACAATCTTTTTAGTTTGTTATGTATTTTTATTTAATACCCGACGTTCCGGCAGCATGTACTGCTGCCTTTTCCAGGGAAAATACATAAATAAATAATAACAAAACATTAGCAACAAGTAACCAAGGTAACAAAATTACAACATAATTAATATAGGAAGCCGTGCTCGACTAAGTTCTAATTTGTCGCAATAATTGAGATTATTATTAGATAAAAATACAGAACATAAACTAAATAGGTTGTGTTATGAGTTCTGAAAGATTTTTTTAATAATTCAGAATTAAATTCCCTAACCAATAAGTACATATAAGTGTATATCCTGCCTAAAACAAAAAAGTAATAACCAATGATATCACCAATTTTCTAATTTAATATGGAACATGGCATAATTTTACTCATTTAAACAAACTCGTACCTCCTCAAATAAAAAAGTTACTTCGAGTGAACGAGCTTATTGAAACATCTGTTTATATCAATGTTCAAAATCAAATAGATTTCGTGATATAATTTTTCTGAAAATAAACAGTGTAATACGGTCACAAAATATTTTTAACAGAATTATATACAAATCACTTTGTCAGAAATGTTATAAACGATACTTTTGTAAAATAAAATGGAATTGATAGGTGGTATTGCGCTGGTCATAAACACATTTTTATTTTAAAATTCATTAATTTTCGATTTGAATTTTCGACATGATATTTTTACTCCATATTCTTATTCTAGGGAATACGCACCTGCCTATCATCTTTAATCTGGAGTTCCCTCGTCGAATTATTACTTTTACTCTATCTATTCTTTGTGTATTGTTGTAATTCCCATTTGTATACTTTGTTATGCTTGTATTTGTCTGATAAATGTCATCTGTTGTTGTTACTCATGTGTTTAATGGTCATATATTGTGTTCTAGTTTTACCTATGAACGTCACTCATGTAAAATATGTTTTACATCTATTTGGTAACTTACTTGTATGCCTATTTTGCCTATGTTATCCCTAGTTGTATTTTATTTAGTGATTCTTTCAATCTTTCATTCTGTGGCGACCTTCTTGAATTGTTGACATTATTTAACAAATTCTAGCGCTCAAGTTGTAGTGACGTGCCGGACAATTTTTGACATGTAATTCTTCTTTATGTTATCGTTTCTTCTCCATGTTACTTATTTTGTTTACTATGGCGCTGTATGTCTTCCGATGGATTTTGGAGGTCCGGAATACAAAATTTTCAGTAAAAAGACTCGGGCATGAAAAGTAGTTCATGTTAGACGTGAGTCTCTGGTTTCGGAAAAGAGGTGATATCTTTAACCATCGTAGTGGCAGGTGGCCGATATGACATGTTTTAGTTTTGAACTTGTAAAGTAATGCTCGATTGTTGTCTTAGAATCAGTATTTTTGGATTCATTTGTTAGAATTTCGGATTGAGTTGTTCTGTGGTAGTTGTAGCTAGGAGTGAATATTCACCCAGACGCGGTTGTAAAAGTTGGGTATAACTTGGCGTCGAGTTAGGATGAATTCGCACATTGGCGAAATACTTCTAGTCGCGGCCACAAGAAATATTTCATTGTTTATTCGGATTGGAGCAGTATCACATGGGAAGTCGTCGTTCCTTGGACACTACCGTCATCATCACATTGTTGGAGCAACCTATACATGTGGACAGCCGCCAGTCGTCACCGTTGCCCTACTGCTACTGCAAAGCCCATATTTCCCCGAAAGCGCCACGTGAGCTAAGTTACCTTTTTTATTTAACATCGTTTTACCCTTTTGTTGTGTTAACTGTCGCGAGGGAGAACTACAGTTCACTTGTACTTACAGTATTGCCGTGAAGGACTCTGATAAAATAGTATGACTTTCATTTGGCGCTTAATTGTTGTTGATATCGTAGTGCGTATTTTTTTACGTAATTTTGATTATTTGGAAAGGTTTACTTTGGTATAACGTCGATTGTAGTTCATTCTTTCGCATTTTGTGTACTATATGTTCATTGAAGCCTTCAGCCTTTTTGAACATAGTTGTGTAACAAAATTTGAAATTGATGACATCAGCTCATTGTAGTATTATTTTTGCAGAAATATTTTTTTGTGTAGTAGCATTTTTTGATATTTTATTTATTTGAATTGTTGCAACTTGTAATTCAACTAGAACACTCATATCAACTGGCATAATTGCCCATGTTTGGACTGTTACCAATTCGAATGATGTAGATGTAAATATGCGACGCTTTAAACTGGGTTATGGGTTCAGGGTTCAACAATCTCTTGTACGTAATAGTTTACTTTTTTATTACAATTTAGTTTTTAATTTACATTTTTGTTCCATTTTTGTACAGAGTGTCTCATTTTCGATGTTTTTTTTAAGGTATCTCGGGTAATATTAATGATAGAGCAAAACCGTTTGCACATTTTAGGGTCAACGTTTCAAGAAAAGTTTAATAGTCACCACAGGAATTTTCGATCTTTTTTTGTTTCTGAGCTACAGGCAAAAACTCGTTTATCGCTCATTTTGAAAATATCTCATATCTTATTTGTTATGATAGTTACAGTAAATTATTTTTACAAAAAATTACTGTTTTTTAAATATATTAAAATGGCGTAATTAGATTTTTTGAAAACTTAATAATTCTCGAAATATAAGACAAACTAATGATTTTTTAAATAGGAACCTATATTGAAAATAGTCTCGTTTTATCGCTTATTTTATAAGCTTTTCAATGAGATATAACAAGCCTACATTCTTTTGTTTTAAACTTGAATAAGAGATAATTATTAATTTATTGGGTTGAAATTTTTAAATTATTAAGAAACAAATGAAAAAAATCTATTACAGATCATCATTTGCATATTTCTAACAGTATTTGTTTAAGTTTTACTCATTTTTTCAATTTATTTACTTCAAAAGCATATTAAACCATTATTTTCGGATTGTGTCAAAGCCAACTTTAACGTCGATAAATAGTAATTTAACTAACCCGAAAATAATTGGTTAAGAATAATTTTGAGACCATAATTAATAGATTTTAAATCAAAATAAACAAATGATGATTCGTAATAAATTTTTTCATTTGCTTCTTAATAATTTCCAATATTTTCACCTAAATAAATTAATAATTCGTCTTTTATTAATGTTTAAAACTAAAGAATGTAGACTTGTTATATATCATTGAAAAGCTTATAAAATAAGCAAAAAGACGAGATTATTTTCAACATATGTTCCCATTTCAAAAATCATAAGTTTGTGTTATATCTAGAGAATTATTGAATTTTCAAAAAATCTAATTACGCTATTTTATTCTATTTAAAAAACGGTAAAATTTTTGTAAAAACATTTTTTTCTTTAACTACCATAATAAATAAGATATAATATATTTTCAAAATGAGTGAAAAACGAGTTTTTGCATGTAGCTCAGAAACAAAAGAAGATCGAAAATTCCTGTGATGACTATTAAACTTTTCTCGAAAAGTTGACCCTGCAATGTGCAAGCGGTTTTGCTCTATCAATAATATTACCCGAGATACCTTAAAAAACATCGAAAATGAGACAGCCTGTACCATACAATCATTACATTTAAAAAAAAATTGCCGTGCCTTCTGCATGTTTAGTCTTACACTTATTAAATTGTATCTTTTTCAACTCTTATATTTTATTTGTCAAACCTCAGTCGTTTGCAGGCAACATAGTTCCGGATAAAAATTACGTGGCGCATTTATCCCTTTTTTAAACCAATTGTGTGGTTTCAACTCAGCCCGTCTCCACTGTCTAAAAGCTGGCGGTTTCCCAACAGAACATCCATGTGGAGTATTCGTGACTAAAAAACCCCTTAGGGAAAAGCTACGGCACAAGTTTACAGTTTATAATACATCTAATGACTTTTATAATAAACATATAACAGTTTTAAAAACAAAAACATGTGAGGAAACAAACAACTCAAAAAAAAAGCAATTATTTTTTTTGCAAAATTTACATGTTGAAAATAATAACATTAAGTAGGCCGCCTTTCGGTATAAAATTCTCCAAAAAGAAGGGATGAACTTCACCTCCATTCTGAACGCAAGACACGATTAAGAATTAAAAGGCAAAAATTTGAAAAACCTTAAAACAAGAGAAAATTATCTATTGTGGTCAGGAAATAAGGCGACAGAACAAAATGTTGAGGCGAAAGGTTTAAATGAACTTTTTTAAAAAACTCTTAAACTTTATCAGGAGAAAAGATCGTCAGCCATTTTCTACGTAAAGCGGCGAACGACTGACTAAGAAAGGCGGGAAGAAATGACAAGAGTAAGGGAAAAAATCCTAAAGAAAATGCACAAAAAACCCTATTTTTTAATCATACTCTCAAGGGGTGCCGCAAAATTTCAAACAACAATCATATATATATATATATATATATATATATATATATATATATATATATATATATATATATATATTTTCTCCTGATAAAGTTTAAGAGTTTTTTTAAAAAAGTTCATTTAAACCTTTAGCCTCAACATTTTGTTCTGTCGCCTTATTTCCTGACCACAATAGATAATTTTCTCTTGTTTTAAGGTTTTTCAAATTTTTGCCTCTTAATTCTTAATCGTGATACGTCTTGCGTTCAGAATGGAGGTGAAGTTCATCCCTTCTTTTTGGAGAATTTTATACAGAAAGGCGGCCTACTTAATGTTATTATTTTCAACATGTAAATTTTACAAAAAAAAAATAATTGCGTTTTTTTGAGTTGTTTGTTTCCTCACATGTTTTTGTTTCTAAAACTGTTATATGTTTATTATAAAAGTCATTAGATGTATTGTAAACTGTAAACTTGTGCCGTAGCTTTTCCCTAAGGGGTTTCTTAGTCACGAATACTCCACATGGATGTTCTATTGGGAGATCGCCAGCTTTTAGACAGTGGAGACGGGCTGAGTTGAAACCACAAAATTGATTTAAAAAAGGGATAAATGCGCCACGTAATTTTTATCCGGAACTATGTTGCCCGCAAACGACTGAGATTTGACAAATAAAATATAAGAGTTGAAAAAGATACAATTTAATAAGTGTAAGACTAAACATGCAGAAGGCACGGTAATTTATTACCTTCCGTCACCTTTAGGAAAGGAAGGTATTGTCTTTGGTCAAAAAATTCGGTGGTGAGTTTTTAATGAATAACCACGTTTTAATGTCCCTAGAATACGATTTTACTATTACAATGATGTCTGTTTGTGTGTGTGTGTGTGTGTGTGTGTGTGTGTGTGTGTGTGTGTGTGTGTGCGTGTGTGTGCGTGTGCGTGTGTGTATGTGTGTGCGTGTGCGTAGACGTGGGCGTGGGCGTGTGCGTGTGCGTGTGTGTGTGTGTGTAATTCCAAAAATTATAATTCTTTCGCATTCCTCTTCGTTGCATCCATATGAAGAGCTGATTAGATTTTGGTTATAATTGGTCAACCGGAAGTACCCTCATTTGAAGATTTTAACAGTTTTTCTTGAAAAAAATATGTTAAATATCATTTTTTCACATTTAATGTTATTATAAATATTGAAGAACATTATATTCTCTACACGATTTGACTGCATTTTATACTTCATATTAAATGGATATAGAGTTATAAATTTATAAAGAAATTAAATTTCATAAATTAGCCAGCTATGCTAGAAACAGCTACTATATTAAGAAAATTCTGAATGAAAGATGTCAGTGACAAGTGCAATTGACATATTCGTAGTATACTTGCGTTATAATTTTACTCCAAATATAGGATATTTTTGCTCGAAACTTTCTGTATGGAATTTGTATAAGTACATACAACTGTCGAAAGGTAATGTACATACAAGAAATTTAGAATCTTTTGCAAGGAACTGTCTGTATGGATTTTATAGAAAATACATACGCATTTACAAAAATTCTACCGGTAGATACCGCATCTACCGACTGTGTTCAAAAACACGAGTGGTAAAAAGTTACCGTGTTCGAAAATTGTTCAATATCTACCAGATTCATCGACCGGATTCATGAAGAATCTAATCTAAAAAAAAGGTAGTGATGCAAAGCGCAGCGCGCACGTTAAAATTGGAAATGTGTTAGTAGGACTCTGCTCAGTTTGTTACATTTCTAACCTGTTTTAAATTTTCAATTATTTTCATAGTTTATTGTTCTACACTGTTTACCACATGCGTTCTTAAAATATCGATTCCGGTAGCTATAACCTGATAAAAAGCTGTTTACCGGTAACAGTTCACCGGTAGAAATTTCCGTAAATGCCTCATATATCTGACGAAAGGTAATGGGCTGGCCACATCAGTTTTTTTTAAATGTTATGATTGTATTGTACAGGCTGTCTCATTTTCGATGTTTTTTAAGGTATCTCGGGTAATATTATTGATAGAGCAAAACCGCTTGCACATTGCAGGGTCAACTTTTCGAGAAAAGCTTAATAGTCATCACAGGAATTTTCAATCTTCTTTTGTTTCTGAGCTACATGCAAAAACTCGTTTTTCGATCATTTTGAAAATATATTATATCTTATTTATTATGGTAGTTAGAGAAAAAAATGTTTTTACAAAAAATTTACCGTTTTTTAAATAGAATAAAATAAAAAAAAACTACTGTTATATTTTTTTATTATACAAGGTAGTGGATGAATTAGAAAGTGTAAACTGAAGATGGGAACAGTCCAAAATTATTAAAAATGTGTGTTTAAACAAGGATTTATTCTTTTAACCTACCTCCAGAAGACTGAATATATATATATATATATATATATATATATATATATATATATATATATATATATATATATGTGGGATTTTGTGTTGAGACAAAAAAGAATATCTTTAAAACAAATTGTATATTGAAATAAAACTTAATGTAATACAATAATATTATATATACGATTAATGATTGTTAAATAAATGAAATGTTACATAATAATTAAACTTGGAATGAATGCTAACTACTACTGCCTTCTTCGAGTCGCCTTCGTACACTGTACTGTGGCTTGGGAATCGCGGGCGCTGGACAGATTCGGTCCTGCTGGGTCAGCAGTCTGCACTCCCACAGCTCGGCCGTCCTGCATTTCATCCGCCTCGGATGAGCTCTCGTACTCGGATTCGACACCGGGACACCAGGACTTCATATGGTCGGCTGATGCGGATGTTCGATTGGGGCCTTCGGTTGCGGCACTCAGCTTTACCACTCCGTAGCGGTCATGGCGGTAGACCCTCTCTACCTTGTATGGACCTAAAAACTTAGTTAAAATCTTAGAGTTTGGAGCATACTGGGTACGCTTAATAGCTACAAGATCGTCAATAACGTATTTGGATGGTAGCTTTCTCTTCTTATTATAACTTTCTGGTTGACAACATTTGGTGTAATTGAACGCTATTTAATTTTTTTGAGAATTCTTGTTTTAATGCGGTTTTCAACTTGTCCCACGTATTTATTCCATTCACTTTGAATAAATAGTTTTGCTAATCCTATGAGCGATTTTTTTGCAAAAATTAGGCATTGTAACTCTGTTAATCCAAGTAATTGAGTTAAATCGTCGAAATCATTTATCCACTTCTCAACTGGATAAGCGCTTGTACCGTCGAAGGGTCTTATTGAATCTTCGATATCTCTGAAGTTCATTGACATCGTTGGTCTTTCCGGCGGGCTTGGACTTAGTGATAATCTTGACGCTGTCTCACAAAGTTTGTCTTCTATAGGTACTTCTTCTTCGTCTTCTTCTTCTTCGTCTTCTTCTTCGTTGTCCTCTTTTAAGGAATCAAAATTCATCAATGCTTGGCATATTTTTTTGATTAACTCTTCTTTGTTGGTGTTGTGATTGATCAGCAATATATTTGCAATCGCTTGCAAATCTGCTACGTCGAATGTATTGTCGATGAATTCAATTTTGTTGTTGTATTCTTCTGAATCTGCCTCAAAATGCAATCCGTCGAATCTTCTAACTATTCTTTTACATGCTTTGTTTCCTTCTTGTCCAGACATCAACTTATAAAATATTTTTATGGTCTTGAACGGTGATGTTTCGATGTTTTGTGCGATTACTGGTATATCTTGGAAAGTTGTCATCTTGGATTCGTCTTTTCTTCTTATTCTTCTTTAATTATTTACGTCTTAATTTAAGTCTTCTTTTTTCAAATTAACATGCAAGTTGTTAGTTTGCCAAAAAATCTTATTTTTATGTTAGTATAATAAGTAATGTTTACTTATCTTTGATTGGTGTGTTGTTGGCCCTTGGAATTCAGCAAACAGGTTAATCTCAGTGGATCTCAGCTTGGTGAATCTCAGCTCGGTGAATGTCTTCGTGCTTCTTTTGGCTTCTTTACACCGTTCTTCTTAACGTTATCTTCTTTCTTCTTACTTCTTTCTTCTTACTTCTTTCTTCCTAATTTTTTTCTTCTTACTTCTTTCTTCTTACTTCTTTCTTCTTATTTTGTTTTTACTTCTTACTTCTTTTGGCTTCTTTCTTCTTATTTCGTTTTTACTTCTTACTTCTTTTGTCGTCTTTACTTCTTTTGTTGCAGTGTACTTTTCTTTGTTTGCAGTTTTTGTAGTGTACAGCACTCTCAGCTTTGCTACTTTATTGTTATCAGTGCGTAGGTGTATCGCGCGCTATGCGTCTGGGTCTCGTCGTTGTTTTCACTTAAGTCACGTTCCTCCGTTGCAGTGTTCGCAATTCGCGCTAATATTGTCTCCCTGTCTGTAGACTTAATTAATCCTGAATTAAGGTCTCTACTTCAGTTTGTGCGACATCAACTTGTAGTGGTTCATTTCCATCAGTTCCTAATTCTGGGTGTGGCTGCTGTAATCGTCGTCGTCGTCGTCGCTCTCGCCGTGTTGGTGACCGAAACCCGTCATCTTTGGCTTCCTATTCACCGTTTTCTTCTTGTTGGCCGTCGTCGACAAAAACACTACACACAGCACTTCACAGCACTTCGGAAATCACTCCACGATGCACAAATGTTTATTGTAAGTTGTTAAAATATTACGCGATAAAAATGATTTTTTAATTTAGTTGTTTATTTTTAGCAGACTTCTTTTTTACTACACTACTAGCACTGGAGAATTACGCGATCTTGTTTGTCTCGCAATCCCTTTATGTTGTCGAACAATCCCGGTTGAGCCCCCAAAATTTATGTGGGATTTTGTGTTGAGACAAAAAAGAATATCTTTAAAACAAATTGTATATTGAAATAAAACTTAATGTAATACAATAATATTATATATACGATTAATGATTGTTAAATAAATGAAATATTACATAATAATTAAACTTGGAATGAATGCTAACTACTACTGCCTTCTTCGAGTCGCCTTCGTACACTGTACTGTGGCTTGGGAATCGCGGGCGCTGGACAGATTCGGTCCTGCTGGGTCAGCAGTCTGCACTCCCACATATATATATATATATATATATATATATATATATATATATATATATATATATATATATATATATATATATACATATATATATATATATATATATTTATATAGTACAAGTATATTACATGAACTACATTAAGAAGCTTTGCAGTGATACTTAATAAGCTGAATTTGTACTTGAATAATTATACAATTAATGATCATTTTATATGTAATTATATTCGCTATAGTAACGAATTTTCTTGCTTTTCTTTTACTTTAGAAATTAATATTAAAATATTAGAAACAAGAAAGTTTCTGGATATCAGTTAAAATAAATTTATTTTCAGCGTCTACCGGTTTCGGCACGAAAATAAATTTATTTTGACTGATATGCAGAAACTTTCTTCTTTCCAGTCAAGAAGTATTACAGCCATTAAAACATTAGTTTTCAAGGAAACTCAAGCAAAAGAAACAACATTTGCGACAAAGACTCAGGGTGATGAAGAATTAAGGGTAAACAAAAAAATATTTTGACGAAAAATATCGCTTTCCTGAGAGTAAGCATAATTTGATTGATTATTTAAAATTTCTTTTGTATGTAAGTTTTAGGACATAAACACAAAGTTGTCATTAAATCATCTGCAAAACAGGACAAGCAGATATATTTTCAGACTTGCATTTATAATAAAAAACTTGGAATAGAAAATATGTTTACTCTAATACTTTGAAATAATTGTAATAACCCATTAAGTTCCAGTGGCATATAACAGTAAACGACCAATATAACTTTTTTAATAGTTAAGAATTAAAAAAATAAATATAATTTTATTTTTAAAAACAATTTATATATTGATTCTGTTAATAATATAATAAACAACTGTCATTATTAACTCCATAGCAACAAATATAAGTGATTGTTTATTTACTAGTGTATAAGTTGTGAATTGCCCTCCGAGCCCTCATGACGAGTTAGGGTAATCACATAGTGCGTTAATAATGTAGTTTCCCACGAATATCGTACAAAATTTTATGTATCACCGTATGCCATATCGCACTAATTTTAATTATGTATAGCTTTGTCATCCCATTGAATGCTTTAATGAAAATTATTACCACAATAGAATTTTATTACCGCACTCATTGGACTAACAAGGCCGTTACATAACTAAAATGAGTGCGATATGGTATAACTTATCCCACGGTGATATATAAAAATTAAATCACGCTCACTCAATTTTAAGTCACTCTGACAGTCTAAAACGTCAAAATTAAAAAAATAACGACGATAATCGTCATTCACAAACTACTACGTTATTAGTTTATATTTTTTCCGAAATTAAAGTTATAGTGCTTGTTATTATTATTTTGACAAAATTGGTTAAAATGTTGTATAAACCACGTGAGTTAAGAATTTTTACTCACTCGATGAATTTAATCCACTCGTCCTGGGGCTCGTGGGTTAAACTTTTTTATCATGAATGAAAATTATCTTAACTTACTTGGTGTATAAATATCTAATATGCGTGACATTTTTTTATTGTATGTTGTAAATAATTTCCAAATACTACGAGTTTTCAAGAGTTTTGCGTTCTAAGAATTATTATTTGTAATTTATATATTAAGTACAGATTTGATAGTTTGTTACATCTTATACATACGTTATTGAAAGAGTTCTTGTATATGAATATGAATTTCATGCTACAATAATTTATTGTTTTATTACAATAAAACACCTTTCTTTTACGGTGTAGGTACTCTATTTAGATCACTGGTATAATCTGTATGTATGTGCCGTAATTTCAGCAATATTTGGACGGATCCAACCGCACGTTCATGTGCTTGTATAACAGTACTATGATATTATTTGTTAATTTGCTGTCAACACGTAGAATAATTACATAAGTCGATAGAGAAAACACTTTACACGCATAGCTTATTTACAATATATTAACCATTTTTATCATAAATAACTTAATTACATTGTGCTTTTTTCACTATGCTTCATTTATTGGTTACGCTATGATCAAAATCCCAGCAATTTGAGGTATAGGATTGGTATTATAATTATGAACATTTTTTAATCTTTGATGTTTGTAGAATTTATTTTACTGTATTTATCAAATATGTTTTGAAATAATAAAAATATACAAAAATCTATCACATTTTTATCTTTCAGATACACCGCGCCTACTTACGTTTTTACAGTTATATCAATTACACGTCAGTAAAACACTATTATTTACCTATGACTTTTCAATAACAAATTGTACTTCTCACAATTTTTGATATTTCTAAATAAACATGATATGCCATCAATCAATAACACCGTATTTACGATGTCTAAGTTCACTGGCACGTTATTTTTAACCAATCTAATCATAAATGATTGTTAATTCTTACAAGTTTTTGATCGATCAAAAAATAGTATATTTTGTTGTGAGTAGTGTAGTTTAAATGTCATAAAACATCAAGAAACAAAAGTGTAATATACATGTTAGAACATAGCTTTCCCATAATTCCGTTGACAACGCATAGGAATATTCCACATCCGCGGAATAAACCATCATACGAAAGACGTCGACCCAGCCATCTCAAGTGTCTTCTTGCGAAATCAAGACACACAGAACGAGCAGTCTAGACCAGAACCTCCATCGTATAACATTAACTCCGACATATGATTTCTTTGTAAATACATACAGTTGTAAATTATAAATTTGTAATAATATAAATATTCTTTTTGGAATATAAATAATATTGTATTACGATATAACTTACATACGGCAGAACTACAAGAGGCTGAAGAGGAAAGCACAGGACAGATTATTTTGAAGACTACATTTCCGTTGTGACCTATTCAAAGACAGAATTTACTCAATGATGATGACATATGTATAAAATCATAGCTTTGCATGTACTTAAAGTACAAGTACTTAAAACTGTAGTTAAATGCATTTTTATTGTAAATGTATTTATATTTAAGTACAATTTTGCAATGTGTAACTGTAATTGTATTTAAGTCAATTCCTTTTGGAATTGTATTTGTGTGTTCACAAGTCCATGTACAAGTATATTTCCACGTTTCAACCTTTCGCAGAAATTTTATACCCAGTTTGTTATTTTTATACTTTCGATATAAGCAGTGCGCTGAGATTTTTAGACTTAAATTCACTGTAACATTCACTTGCACGATAAGTTTGCTAACTATATTATTTATTGTTAAGAGCGAGTAGCATTAATTGCAATTAACCAAAAAGAAATAAATATGCAATTTTGTGGGAACTGTGCAGGACAAACTGCAAGTATATTAATGCCATTTGTGTAAACTGTATATTTATTATTAAATTAGCCCTAGAGTACGAACTAAATTTTAAGATACAAGTGCACGCACCTGTCTGAGGGACCATTGGTCTAAAACAAGATATGCGGCCTAATTGACAAAATAAGCCTCAGCAATAGTTAAATGCTTGTAAATTAACTTGTAAATTATGTTTCAGTTTTTATAAATATTAATACATTCTTGTTAATTCATATTTGTGATTACAGAAATAATTGAAATATTTACTATTGCTGGTCCCTGAGACCGCGGGTACTTGTACTAAAGGGCTAATTAACAATTTTTATTTAATTTTAGTTATTTTGTTTGAAACATGCAGTTTCGTTAAAAATTCATCATTTTGGTCAGCAATTAAGTCAACATTTAAAAATAAGCTAAATGTTTTTTTCAATTTTGTATTTTTAAAATCTATATACTTGTATTTATATGAGTATCTGAAAATTCAAGTACAAATACTATACTTGTACTGTTAAATGAAAGTAATAATTGTAGTCAAACATGTTTCAGCAAAGTATTTGTATTTATACTTTTTTCTTGTACTTGTGCACCTCTGGTCTAAATTAACAAGAGTAGATAAAATTAGTAACTATATTCGCGAGTTTTCTTATTATTGTAAATGTCCAATTATACCTGTATTATGTATTGGATAACCTTTCCACCTAATTATCTGTTTTTAGTAGCTTAAATGAAGATTAAATATTAGCTATTACGCAACGCGTGTGATGCATGTTTAGTTTACGATTTAATGTAATCTAATCACTGCTCTAAGCTCGACCTATTAGATTCGACATTTGCATGCATATCACATTTGGAATCGATAACAAAGACATATACAAATTGACTAACTAGTATGCAAATAATAATGAATATATGAGTATGTGTCATATGGAAATGACCGAAATCAAAGGCTTATAGAAACTGATACAAAAGTTCTGATATGAATATTGTTCTAAAATGAAATTACCGTATTACCATGTTAGATTTAATTGTACGTACATAGCATTAAATTGTTTATCAAAATATAGAAACATTCAAAGACTCGCAGACTTTTTTTGTATTTATTTAATATTCAAGCAATATAATTAAAAAGTATTTATATTTAAATAAGTTTGCAATTTTTAAAATATTACAAATTTATTTACAAAAGCAACACATTTGTCGTTTGTGGAGCTATGTTCATAATTATAATTTTATGAATAATAAATATAATAATGAATTATCAGTAACCGACCTAAGATAATATATTACCTACGTATTAAGTCAGGAAATAAAAATTGCTTACTTCATCTAGTAAAAATGGGATTATGGGCCCTTTGCCCCATGGATTAGTAATCAGGCCTTCAGTCAAATTGTATCATTTACGTAAACCTTAACAATTTTAACTGATCTGAAATCTTTATATCCCTCAATTTCTTCAGTTTAGTCTGTCTGTTGTGTTACGCTGCATTAGCTATTGCAATCCAAAATAAGGAGAAGAGCAAATCAAAAAAGATCTATATAGATGAAAGAATGGCTACAAGAAAAAAACAGCTTTTAACATACAAATTTAATTATATCTCCAATTTATTGTATTTGATAATTTAAACAATACTTACAACAAATTCCAAAAGATAATCTTTTGAGCACTAACCCATTTCAGTACAAGACAAGAAGCATAAACGAATCTGTAAATACAAAAGTTCAGTACCAGAATTAAAAACAACGATTTAAATGAAGCCCAAAACACATACACACACACACGCACACACGCACGCGCGCACACACACACACACTCACTCACACTCACACACACACACTCACACACACACACACACACACACACACACACACACACAAACACACACCCAGACACGCACGCACGCACGAACACACACTCACACTCACACACACAGACTCACACACACAGACTCACACACACTCACTCACACACTCACACACATTCACACTCACTCACACACGCTCACACACACTCACACACTCACATACACTCACACACATTCACACACACACACTCACACACGCACACACTCGCACCCGCGCACACGCGCTCACTCGCACACACGCACACACACACACACACACACACACACACACACACACAAAATGTTATGTCTGTTCATCAGTTAACTGGGCAGGAAAATCAGTGGCATTTGCTTTAATTCTTGGAGTCTAAATTTTCAAGTGGAGACTTTTTATTGCGTATTGAAAGAAGCACGTTAAATGATATTGTGTGTACTTAAATGTTAAGTAACAGTTATAAATATCTTGTTTTATTTAATGTTACATAATTATTTAATCGTAAGTGACATTTTATTTTAATTTTATGTTAATATATATATATATATATATATATATATATATATATATATACACCGGGTGTCTAGTTTTTTTGTGGACCATAGGAAATAGAATGGTAACATTTTCATATTGCTGTTAATTCTGTCCTATATCATATATTATAGAGAACACAACACGCACACACAATAAAATACAATTACATCAATTCAACGCGTCTGGTTTTAAACAGTCCTTATATCACAAGCAGACTTTAATTAGCTAGAAAACTATTAGGAGCGATCGAAATATTACATAACAGCAATATATTTATAATTAAAAATATGTCATGTAGAGAAACCAATGACCATTACCTCAAATTGGAAAAAAATAAAGTCCAATCTAGTTGACTGTGAGCTAGTTGTATAATTGTTAGCTGATGATGTTTTTAACCGTACATTGTAACCATGGATACGTATCAAAATAGTAGTTTGTACAACAAGAGTGTTCAATCATCCGAAGGTGATATGGACATTCCACTCGAGTTGTACAGCATACTTTTTCTACGACTAACGAAAAGAAGGAAAATGTGAACTATAGAAATTTGAAATTTTATTGAACATTATTAATTAATATAATTTTATCTACTTGTTTTCCTAGGCTTTCTTAATAACATTTGTTATTAAAATAATATTTTATTTTATAAGTATACAATACTTTTACATACTACTTACGATTTTTTATTGCCAAATCTAAAGGATAACCTTGACTTGGCAATGCCATATTTCCTACCGTTCTGATTTCCATTTTTTATACGTTCTTTTTCAATACTTACAATCAATCTATAATATAATTCAGTTAATTGTTATTAAATTATTCAAATCTTTTCTTTACCGAAATTATTTCCATCTAAATGACAACATTGAAATGTCAAACATAACATTTGTATCGTACGTCTTCTTAATCTTATAATAAATGAATAGACAGTTGCCTGGGTTACACGACTTCGAGATTTCTGATTCGTGGATTTCATATCCATCCTAGAATGGATATGAAATTATATCCGTTCAGTTAACTAGTATTGCCTACATATCCATTCTGCAGATTGTAAAGAAATGATAACTTTTTCAAGTGGGAGTAGAAAAACACGTTAGAAAATAAGTCTTGACTATTAACAGCGTGATTGAAGTTAATAACGTTTTATACATCTAGACCAATATTTGTTAACATTGCAATAGACATAGCAAATAAATTTACTATTTACAAACAAAATGTATGTCTCGTAACTGCGTGCCTGAGTGTCTGGTCGCGAATCTGGGGAACCGGGTTCGATCCCGACTGACGACATATATTTCGAATTTTAAATGGCACAAAATTGACCCCTGTGGTGCACTCTCCACGCCAGCAATGAGTGCCCGTGAGGTGACGCCTGGTAAACGCCCGCACGGTACAAATATGTCATCATCATTACCGATATCTGCATACAAAGCAGATTGGCACACCCAGCAATGGGTAATATGCCGTGATGATATATATTTATATTTTTTCTATTATGTATTCACTGCATTTTTTAGTTGAAAACAAAAATAAAATATAGACATAAACAATTTTAATTTATTGTAAATAAATCGTTTGTGATATAACAACAATATTTTAAATTATAAAATAAAACGTCATAGACAATAATTTAAATGATACTGGCATTGTCAATTACATACGAGTAGTAACTCCAGTCCAATAAATTGTTGTATAACACCTGTGTATGTCAATTTTATTAATTGCCGCGAGTTTATTAACATATTTTATTATACTTTTGAGTTTCATATATGCATATAGGTACATATCATTCGATAAACACAATACATGAAAAATTAGCTTTCTTTAAATTAATTAAAACATTTTTTTTTCTTTAATAAATCAATCCAACGTCGTAATCCAAGAGTACTTTATACTCGTAGCCCGGATAATGTTCAAGTGAATTAAGTATATTTCATGTTTTCGTACTTTTGGGATTTTAGAACAAACAGCAAGAATCAGAGTTTTCTTTTATAATCAGCCATTAACATTATAGAGAACTGCATGCCTTAATGTTCCTGCCATAGAGTTAACTTTCTGTTATTACGCGGCATTTAGAAATGTTGTCTACATTTGTGGTAGATACTTACAAAGATTATCTCAATTAAAATAATTTGTTCTTTGAAGAACGTTAGCAAAGTTTTTATTTTGCTCATTAGTGACTCTATTTATATTTCACCTAATGTACTAATATTAGTATATTAGATCGGACGAAATTAATAGCGTTTTCCCTTTTATATTAAGTGCGAACTTTTAAGCACTGGGTGCATAAATTGTTTTCTAGTTCGTAATCAGTGCCGACTAGCTGAGTTTTACGTGTTTCATTTATATTTATACTTATAAGTGAAATTAATCTTACTAAGTGCGCAGTTTATTGCACTTACTACAATCGTTAATTTTTACCAGTACAGTCTGCCAAATGCATATATTTTCAGTTGTAAAAAGTATCTGCGTAAGTATAATGCATGTAAAAAAATCAATTTTGTTAATAATAGAATACTTATTGGACACGTACCTACGTCTGTTGTATACAGGGTGTAATCATACTTCAGGGGAAAAAATGAAAGGGTAGTACTGACTAAAATAAATAAAAAAGGCTTAATCAACATCATCACATACATCTTCAACAGTTTCCGAGATATAAGGTCGCGAATCTGGGGAATCGGATTCGATCCAGCAACGACGCCAAATATTTTCAATTTCAAATGCCACAAAATTGACCCCTGTAGTGCACTCTCCACGCCAGCAATGAGTGCTCGTGTGGTGACGCCTGGTAAGCGTCCGCGCGGTGAAAATATTTCATCATTACCGATATCTGTGTACAAAACTGATTGGCACACCCAGCGATGGGTAATAAACCGTGATGATATATTTGTATATTTATTTATTTTAAAAATGAAAAATAGGTTTACCTCTGCTATCTCGAAAACTATAAGAGTTACGACTTCGATTAAATAAGACTTGTTTATCTTTCAGAGGTCAACTTAGATGTGCTTTTGTTTTTTTTTTAAGAAATCAAACAATTATACTAAGTTAAATGTTGTGGCAACCTTGGCCAATATTTGATTTTCAAATAACTTCGGTACTATTAGAAATTGAGAAAAATGTTTCATATAAAATTTAATAGTTTTTTATAGTCTATTTCCTCACAGATAAAATTTTGTTCAATCACTATCTTTGTCAATTTTCTTCGATTCTAATAGTAAATGGCCTTTTTCTCGGAAACAGTTGATTAAGCCTTATTTTATTCATTTTGGTCAGTACTATATGCTCTTTAATTTTTTTCGCGAAGTATGATTACACCTTGTATACAAATAAACAGTTGCGGTTGCACATATCCTAACTATTTAACACAGGTTACACTGTACTGGACTTTTGTAACACGTTTTTAAGAGATTTGAGAAGTAATACAATTTATTTTACTATTCGTAAAAATGTTTTTTTAAAATAAAAATTATATATATATATATATATATATATATATATATATATATATATATATATATATATATATATAACTGGAAAATGCTATTAGAATTTGTACAGAGCCTTGTGGAATAAATAATTTTCTTTGATTGTGAACCGTAATGAAAGCTACAATATATTCATATATTTGTTTATCCCTTCAGCTCATAGATTAGTGACTTGTATACAATGTGTAAATACAATTACCTAAATCTTAAATATTTGATCGACTGACAAACTCTTTTTTTATATCTCCTTCTATTCAGAAGACTAAATTTATATTTATTAGATGGCCAATAAAATTCCGTTTGTCAGATACTAATTCAATACGTATTCTGATAGCTGCAATGGAATAAATATATGTGCTTGGTATACAATTTGTATAATACTATTATAATGGGAAATTGGCTATAAAACCATTGCCAGGAAATGGTTCTATAAAAATAAAATATTATACGTTAATAGAAGAAGGTTAGTGATAGGGTAATAATTGAGATCATAAATCATTTCATACTTTATGAATCTAAATTGTTCACCGAGTCTGGTGTCTTGTACAGATACTAACGGAATAAACTAACTACCAATCTGTGGACTGTCACTAAATGATTAGATTTATATAGACCGGTTCGATAAATTTTTGTGTGTGCAGTGTAGGTTAGCGTACGTTAGAACAGCGTGTGTATAGGTTTCTCATTTTCGACATTTAAGGGTATCTCGATTAATATTAATGATGCAACAACCGTTCGCACATTTTTTTGACAAAAAATTTAGTAGGTAACAGATGAATTATCTGTCGTCTTTTATTTTTGAGCTAGAGACAAAAACTAATTTTTGGCTTAGAAAAAAAAAGAATAAAAAATACCAGTTGATATACTAAATATATTTTCTTTCTACGGTCTACGCAAAGTATTAGAAAAACATTTTGGTACAATTGTCTTCGGTATGAAAATTAACAAAATGAAAGAAAGAAAGAAAATATGATGTGGCCAATACAATACTTCCCGCTATTTAATTTTTATTAATTTAAATATACATTCCTACATATATGTGCTTATGCTGGAAACTGTATTAAGTTCCATATAACTATGGTTTTTTTACTATTTTCTTTTTAAAACGTTACTATTATTAATTTGAAATGATTAATTCTTTGACGGTAACATTTATCTGTCAATTACATATATTTGAGATATGAACTATGTAACCTAGAAGTTGTGTTTGTTTAATGCGTAGGTCCCGGTATTTAAACTATAGATAATTTTATAAATTTATCCATAAAACATATAGAAAAGTATTAATGAAAACCTGTAGAAAATTTAATAATCAGCGTACAGCAAGAAGTAACAATTTAGAAGACAGTGAAAGATTGAATTAATATAAATATTGAACAATAGAGGTCCTACATGCGATCCCTGCGGAACACTAGATGAAACATTGATTAACCGTGTTTTAAAACCATTTACGCAAACAAATTGAGGACGATTTCGCATATAGGACTCGATAAAGCGTAACAAAGACCCCTGAATACCATAAAACAGTAATTTTTTGATTAATATTGTGTGATTTACTCTATCGAAAGCCTTACTGAGGTCGGTGTATACAACATCAACTTGTATATTATTATCCATGTTTCTACTTAGAATCTTGCTTGTTGTGGTATAATTATATTATTGAGATCTGAATTAATTTGATTGACTATGAGGAATTCAAAAAATTTACCAAAGTGTGATAGAATGGAAATGGGTCTGTAATTTGTCACATTTCTTTTGTCAGATTTATGATCTGGTGTTATATGAGATAATTTCTATATGCTCGGGAAAACACCTGTATCTAATGATTTATTGAATAATAAAAATAAAGGGATGAGATTGCGAATAATATTTCTTGGAAATTAAAATTAAAACACCACCACCTTGTTGTTGGTGAGGATCATTACGATCACGTCTAACTGTGTCATTTAACCAGGATTCAGTTAGATATATCACATCATAATTACATGCTGATATTTCATTTTAGATAATGATAAATTTTGTCTTCAGACCACGTACATTTTGATAGTTGATAGTTATCATAATGATTGTGTTACTTTGAATTTATTGTTTAATTTTTGTAAAATCTCTCTCTGTTTTAATAATAATGTAAGGAAAGGTGTCTGTTTTTATGACAAAAATATTGCAATTTCTCACCCAGATAAATTTGACATTAGCTTCTTTGGCCAGTTTTATGTTTTTTTTTCAATAAAAATTTATTACTGGGCTTAAATTCCCGTTAACAAAAATTCGATTGTTGCTTATACTTTTTTACTTGTTATTAGAGCTGTTGAATGGGGTAGCACGATGTCTATATCATTGTCAGTGATGGATATTTAATTACTTTGCTAAGGTTCGTAATAATGCTTTTCAAATTTTCATTCTGTTTCTACAGGATACCATTTATTTCTAGATTATTAAAACGTGATCTTTGTTCTAGATCATTCATTTTTGCCTTCAATAACTCACATTCCGTTTTTAGGGGCTATATTAGTTTGATTTGTTTGGATCAATTGTTCATTGCCTTCTCAAAATCATCTAATTTCCTGCAACAAAATTCAACAGCCTTCTGAAGTTTCAACATTATAGCCATTATATCATCGTTGATGTATTTGTTCTGATTTTCTGTGGATTTATTTAGTTTACAAGTATCGCATAACCATACTACAGTAGTGGCCCCTAGGAACACATACCATCAGCAGTTGGTATTTGTAGACAGCTGATGTGAAATGATGATTGACAGCTACCTGCGCATGTCGCCACTTTGTCTAGTCTGCCGGCATTTAAATTGCAGATGTCACAAAGAATAACCATGATAGTGTTGGTAGTATAGTAGAAACACTTATTTAAATGTTTGAACAACTGTAAGTCAACGGTCACTTGAGGAATTAACTTGTAGTTAACTGAAATTTAATGATATTGTAAAAATGCACTTATTTGTTAAAAACTGCACTACCCTGCTCACTAATCCACCAAACGAGAACACAATTTGAAACTTTGGAATGTAACTCATATTTTAATATAAATTTTAACTTTTGTTTTTAGAATGCACAATGAAGTTGACTAATTAATCAGAACGCATAAAAAACCAACTGACATCTTGCCAACTGATAATAATGCAATTATTTGTACTTATATATGTGGCAAAACTCTAAAATTGTTGAATTTTGGTAAATTTTGAAGTAAATTTTTTGAATAAAGAATAAATATTTAAAGATTTTAAAAAGTTACGTACCTAATTTCATGTGTGCTAAAAGCGAGTATTAGTAAAAACCTAAGACCTGTTTTGTGTATTTTCAACGCTAAAGTATAAATAAAAAGTTACAGACATAATATCAAGTTTTTTTAATAACATGATACAAATAAATTACACATTCGTAACAGATTTTGCATAATTAGCAAAAATTTAGAGCCGCTTTTTGTCCATTTGGAAAATCGTAGACAAAGGCGTAGACGATCCTCTTAAAACGTGGTCATATATCAAAATCTTGATATGCGATTTTTAGCACGATCCCTATAGCTCCCTTACCAAGGGTAGCAGGAGGTAAAAATACATAGCGACAACCTTTAAGTTTCAATTAACCAATCAAAAACAAAATTTACGCAATACGTATATAAAAATTCAATTTTAACCAACATTCTATTGAGCACAATCAGCGCAACAGCTCACATCCTTTTTACCAGGCGCTTCTTTATATCGTCATCGAGAAATAAATTTTCTGATCTGGATGTAACGTTGACTCCTCTTCGTCAATGTGAAATAGATCTTTTTCCGAATTATTTTCACGATCATTTTGATAATCAGGTGCAAGAGTGACGTCCTCGTCACCGCCAAATTCACTTTCTAAATTGTGCCAACACATCTATATAGCCCACTCGTTGAAACGGTCATCTGGTATCATCTCCGATGTGTTAAAACAGCCATAATAAGAAAAAAAAATTGCCTCGATGAATTAAAAAGGTACGTAAGTGAGTACGTGGGGTGAAAAAAAATCAAAATAATATTTAAAAATAAATTTATATTGACGCGTGCTAATTCTTGAGCTATGAATGGTCAACTTATCAAAAGCTACACGGGTGGTAGCCAACCTCTTCCATTCCTAACAGAGCAGTAACAAAATGAAAATAAATGTCACTCTCAATCTATAAATAAATGAAAATTAATAGCGGTATGGTTTTTGAGAGGAAAATACTTGTAATATACTTGAATTACATGGAATATAGGTAGGTATATAAACAAAAAATTTATGTGTATATTTGTCAATATTCTTTATTGAGTTTACATAAAATGAAAAATAATTCATAATCATATTTTTTATTTATCAAATCGGTACCTATATACGAAATTTTATATTTAAACATAATTTGTAAACAAATACTTTTTGAAAAAATTAATAACCAATACGAGTACTAACTAGGCGGTGATACTTTTATTATTATAAAGCGAAAGATGTGCACTAGTCATATAATTTCTTTTTGTGTATTTAAAAGAGATACCTAGTTAAACCTTGAAGTAAAGATAACTAGAAAATATATTTAATATTGTGACCATCGTCGATGTTGTTTAAATTGCCTGGTCGGCGTCGAACGGACGAAAAATTCCAATATTCCATATTCGATTTGAAATAATCAGGAAGAGTGTATTACGTATCACGACAGGGTCAAGTTCCGTTACGTTGCTAGAATTATTTACAAATTCTAAAGGCTTGAACTTGTTTTTCTTCACTGAAATTTAGTGGATTAAAACTAGGATTCTTCCACTGCTTTAACCAACATCTGCGCTGCAATAATTAAATTTAAAAATATATTTTCCTGTTTATCCGTTCAGTTTATTTGTAATAACACTGATAGTGTTGCAACGTAGAATAAAATATAAAATAGGGCTATTGCAAGAATTTTTATATTTTAAGTATTAAATTTTAAAAGATATTGTTCTTTAAAGAGCCTCAAATATGAAAATATCTCGAAATATCTATTAGATATTTTACAATTAATTATTGAAATTTGTGAAAAAGTCACGTGATCTGAAACAGAACGTGACGTCAGAGCAGATACAGTTTAACATGTGACAAATTATTGGGACCCGCAGAATCCGCTGGCGACGATGTAAGCGCACCTGCCATGGCGGTCAGTAGGGCATGTCAGATTTGTTTACATTTTGAATTACCGCTTTTTGACCCGTATTATTGACAAAAGTTCAAATCAACACAATTACTACTTGTGGTGTAATTTGACTTATGGCAATTCTGACTTGGAACTGCAATCTACAGTATATATAAATATTAGGAAAATCAATGAATCTACAAATTTTATTTATCTACTGGTCAATAAATGTATTAAAACTACGTACCTGCAAAATTTTATTATAATTTCTCTTTGTGAAATGCAAAGAAAAGGCATATTTATTTACCAGATTAAAGTTTTACGATATATTTAAATTTCTTTTCCACGCGTTCAGTCGATCAACTTTATCGTCTTTGCCAGAAATTATGGATATGTCTTAAATATTTGTTGTACTAGTACATTTAACACAGCAGTTTGTGGTGTATATTATGTTCATCTTTAATTCGCTTAATTTTCACACATTCTCAAATGAAATTATAAAAAATAAACATGAGAACGTTCTTTTATGTTAAACAAAACGATGATTATTGACGTTTACATAATTTGACATGTCCTACTGGCCGCCATTAATTTAGTTCCCTAAAATTCTGTTGATGTCGCATGCTGTTCTGCGGGTTCCAATCGCATACTTGTGTTTATATAAATAAAAAAACTGTTTTCCTATTGGCTATGAATGACGTGCTGTATGTAATCCGACGTCACAGGAGTGGGTGGGGGTTGTATTTCATAATTATGTCTGGCGCCAATCTTTTTATTTAATTATTTACGAAATTAACAACAAATTATTATTTTTATATTACTATGAAAAATATTGCATACACTTTCATTTAAAATACTTTTAAAAAATGTGAAACACTTTCATTTGTAATTATTATTTTATTTGTTTTATAAGGCAACGAAAAAATTAACTTTGTTAAATAAAATTAAATAGAAGTAATTTCACAAATTTCAAATATGGCCTTAAATGAAAGTAAATAAAAAATACCGTCTATTTTTTTCTTTTTCTTTGCGATAGAACTAAAGTTATAGCTTCGAAAGTTTGCCATGTTCAAAAACAGCCCGCACCACCATGTGACGCCATCATCGCTCTTGACCTCTTGACCCGCATTATTCTATTTGATTTGTACAGAAGTCCATGCTATAAATTAATTTGCTTGTAATTTTGGATAGTTTGTAAAAACATCGTGCATTTTATATATAATTAGTATATAAAAGAACGTAATGTAAATATAAAAAATATAAGTAGTAAGTAATATATATATATATATATATATATATATATATATATATATATATATATATATATATATATATATATATATATATATATATATATATATATATATTATTAATCAGTCCAAAAACTAACCTATCGACCAACTGACAAGTTAATGAATACAGAATATTTACTGAATAATGGAAAGTTAACAATTATTTTTTATTGTATTCACTATTTGTGATCTTATAACTAATATTACTAGTATTTCAATCTAACAAGTGTATAATTTTAATTTATTAGCATTTTATGAAAATAGCATTTAAAAATGTAAGTAAAATTTCAATGCGATAATTATATACAATGGAAAATTCAAATATTTATTACATAGTGTTCTGGCTTTATTACATTGCAAACAATACTTTTAATATTTATATTTTGGTTTCAATAAAGTTTTCAAGTTTCACTGTGAAGTCCAAGAACATTGATTCATTTTTACCTTCCGTCACCTTTGGGTAAGGAAGGTATTGTCTTTGGTCAAAAAATTCGGTGGTGAGTTGTTAACGAATAAGCACGTTGTAAGGTCCCTAGAATACGATTTTACTATTTTTACGATGATGTCTGTATATATATATATATATATATATATATATATATATATATATATATATATATATATATATATATATATATCTATCTATCTATCTATCTATCTATCTATATATATATATATATATATATATATATATATATATATATATATATATATATATATATATATATATATATATATGGAATTGTAGTATTAGAGTTATCGTAGACAAAAATTTTGTTACACACACACACACACGCACACACACACACACACATATATATATATATGTGTGTGTGTGTGTGTGTGTGTGTGTGTGTGTGTGTGTGTGTAACAAAATTTTTGTCTACGATAACTCTAATACTACAATTCCAAAAATTATAATTCTTTCGTATTCCTCTTCGTTGCATCCATATGAAGAGCTGATTAGATTTTGGTTATAATTGGTCAACCGGAAGTACCCTCGTTTGAAGATTTTAACAGTTTTTCTTGAAAAAACGATGTTAAATATCATTTTTTCACATTTAATGTTATTATAAATATTGAAGAACATTTTATTCTCTATACGATTTGACTACATTTTATACTTCATATTAAATGGATATAGAGTTATAAAATTATAAAAAAATTAAATTTCATAAATTAGAAACAGCTACTATATTAAGAAAATTCTGATTTAAAGATGTTAGTGTCAATTGACATAGTATATTTGTGTTATAATTTTACTCGAAATATAAGATTTTTTTACTCGAAACTTTCTGTATAGAATTTGTATAAAATGCATACAATTGTCGAAAAGTAATGTACATATAAGAAATTTAGAATCTTTTTCAAGGAACTTTCTGTATGGATTTCATAGAAAATACATAGGCATTTACGAAAATTCTACCGGTAGATACCGCATCTACTGACAGTGTTCGAAAATACGAGTGGTAAATAGTTACCGTGTTTGAAAAGTGTACAATATCTATCAGATCCATCTACCGGATTCATGAAGAATCTAATCTCAAAAAGAAGGTAGTGATGCAAAACGAAGCGCGCGCGTTAAAAGTTTGTTAACTATATCAAATTTCTTACCTGTTTCAAATTTTCTATTTTTTATAGGATCTACCTTGTTTACCACTTGCGTTCTTAAAATATCAAATCCATTATTAATAACCTGATAAACAGCTGTTTACCGGTAACAGTTCACCGGTAGAATTTTTGTAAATGCCTCATATAACTGACGGAAAGTAATGTGCTGGCCACATCAGATTTTTTCTATTACTTTACTTTTGATTTCAGTTAAAAACATAATTTTAAGTAAATACACCTTAAACGTTTTTTATTCTCAATATATATATGAAACTCACATACATTTAAAAAAAATATCAGATATTTTATGTTTCCTCTGTAACACGAGGTGGGTTTCCTTTGAAGATGTCTGAAGAGGATGATGCTACTGAACTGATGACTGCTAATACTAATACTCCTGATTGTTTCTTTTTGCTTACTGATGATTACTGCTTACTAATTCTTCTTACACCAACGATGATACCCTTTTCACTTACTGACTGGTGATAAGAAAGAGCACACACACTTTTACACTTTAACTTTACACTGATGAACACTTACATTACGATTTACGGACATGGACACTACTAGGTTTTTAATAACTAACTAAACTTTATTTACAATTAAACTAATACAACTATAACTAACACAACTAATAAGTTACATTCTGTAACCCAGCGGGCGGGCGTTGCCCCAAAACTAAAAGACACTATATGTCCAAAAACAAGACACGTCTGCCCGACGCGACAATCTAATTTCGACTCTTCCATGTTTATCCCAAGGCTAACTGATGTCGACTATCTATAAAAACAAAACGCTATCTTCAGGACAGGATTATCTTAGGGGTACGGGGTGCATAGGATGGGGCATCCAAAGTCACGCACGTATACATAATAATTTCCAGACTTAATTATCAACAAATAAATGTCGTGACCATCATAATACGATAAGAATTTCTAAACTGAATTTTGACATTTATAACTTAAACAGATAAACAGAGTTAAAATATGGTTATTGAAACTATAATTTAGAAGAGTTTATAAAAAGTTATTTATCTGTTATTGCGCTTACCGTCGTCTTATTACACCTAATTCAAAGTTAGTTAACCTATCTTGTCATGTCATAAACATAGATGGGCGCTTACGCGTCGACTTTAATTGTCTACGTCTACGTGTTGATAATGCGTAGGCAATAAATTTATACGTAAACAATGTATACACTGTAATAAAAGATTTTAATTGGACGTAGACAGTGTTGCCAAATTAAGAAATAAACCCAAAAACTAGAAAATTTGCATATTTTAGGGATTTGGGGGATTTTATTTTTATTTTTGGTTTAGGGATATTTTCGTGGTTATGTTTTTAAGTTTTATTTCACATTAAATTTATATGTCACACGAATTGCATTCCTCAAGTTTTAGGTAATGTTTTTGGTCCAAAAATTCGATAGTGAGTTTTAAGTGAATAAGTACGATTTAGGGTCCCCACAACACGCGGGTGAAAAAATAGCCCCTCCTATTGGTTCAGAATTCACCCGCACACGCACCTGCACCCGCTAATCGCTTCAAAACCCGCTAGTGTGATTCGGGCATAAAGAAGTGTGTGTGTGTGAGCGCGTGCGTGCGTGCGTGTGTGTGTGTGTGCGTGCGTGCTTGTATACTAAATTATAATCCAAAACTCTTCGTTTTAGTATTTAAGACTTGATATTAACGGGAATAACATATTAGATTTTAGCTACAATCAATAAACCGAAAGTGACACTTTACTTGAAGCTCTAAATAGATTTTTGTGAAAATATAGGTATTGATATATTCCAAAACTTTTCAAATTTAGTATTTAACAGTTTTATATGGAGGAGAACCACATACTAGATTTTGGCTAAAATTGATAAGCCGGAAATGATACTTTATTTGTAGCTCTGAACAGATTTTCGTGAAAAATATATTATATTACAAAACTTTTAAAATTTAGTATTTGAGACTCTTATGTGAACATATTAGACTTTGGCTACAATTGATAAACCGAAGTGATAACTTACTTGAAGCTCAACAGATTTTCGTGAAATATATATATATATATATATATATATATATATATATATATATATATATATATATATTATGGTATAATCCGAAAATTTTCATATTTGGTATTTAAGACATTTATATTAATGAGAACGAAATATTCAATTTTTTCTAAAATTGATAAACCGGGAATAGTACTTTACTTCAAAAATATACTAAAATATGATCCAAAGCTTCCCAAATTTGTTATTTAAAACTGGTATATAATTTGAAACAACGTCAACCAGAAGTGATACTTTACTTAAAGCTGATTGCTATTATTAACATGAAATTGGCGAGAAGTCATATGCTGGCTACATCAGATTTTTACCTTCCGTCAGGTTTAGGTAAGGAAGGCATTGTCTTTGGTCAAAAATTTTGGTGGTGAGTTTTTAATGAATAAGCACGTTTTAAGGTCCCTAGAATACGATTTTACTATTTTTACGATGATGTCTGTATGCGTGTGTGTGTGTGTGTGTGTGTGTGTGTGTGTGTGTGTGTGTGTGTGTGTATGTGTGTGTATGTGTGTGTGTGTGTGTGTAAGTGTATGTGTGTCAGTGTGTGTGTGTGTGTGTGTGTGTAACAAAATTTTCGTCTACGATAACTCTAATACTACAATTCCAAAAATTATAATTCTTTCGTATTCCTATTCGTTGCATCCATATGGAGAGCTGATTAGATTTTGGTTATAATTGGTCAACCGGAAGTACCCACATTTGAAGATTTTAACAGTTTTTCTTGAAAAAACTATGTTAAATACCATTGTCTCACATTTAATGTTATTATAAATATTAAAGAAAATTCTATTCTCTATACGATTTGACTGCATTTTATATTACATATTAAATGAATATAAAGTTATAAAATTATAAAGAAATAAATTTCATAAATTAGCTAGCTATGCTAGAAACAGCTACTATATTAAAAAAAATTGATTGAAAGATGTCAGTGTCAATTGACATATTCGTAGTATATTTGTGTTATAATTTTACCCGAAATATAGGATCTTTTTGATCAAAAATTTCTGTATGGAATTTGTATAAAATACATACAACGGTCGAAAGGTAACGTACATACAGGAAATTTAGAATCTTTTGCAAGGAACTTTATAAATTTTATAGAAAATAGATAGGCATTCATGAAAATTTTACCGGTAGATACCGCATCTACCGACTGTGTTCAAAAACACGAGTGGTAAAAAGTTACCGTGTTCGAAAATTGTACAATATCTACCATATCCATCTACTGGATTTATGATGAATCTAATCCCAAAAAGAAGGTAGTGATGCAAAGCGAAGCGCAAGCGTTAAAAGTGGAAATGTGTTCAAAGTATGATTTTGCTCAGTTTGTTAACTTCATCAAATTTATAACCTGTTTCAAAATTTCAATTTTTTTTATAGGTTAGGGATCTGTTTACCACTTGCGTTCTTAAAATGTCGATTCCGGTAGCTATAACCTGATAAACAGCTGTTTACCGGTAACAGTTCACCGGTAGAATTTTCGTAAATGTCTCATATAACTGACGGAAGGTAATGTGCTGGCCACATCAGATTTTTTTAAATTAATATAATATTTTACATAAATAAATTCAAAAATTTATTATCTACATTCTCTACATTGTCTATGCGTCTGAATATGTCTACACCTAGGTCACTGTCGACACGTAAACTATTACATTGTCAACGTGTAGTAATCTACACGCCTATTCCTGATCATAAATTGAAAATTCTTAATTTATTTGAGCTGTTCCTGTTGATTTTTACTTGTATTTCCGTACATTGGTAACACAATAATTTTAAATTTTTTTGCCTTTCACCTCAATAACAATAATATATTACTAACCGAGGTGGAAACTTTTCACCGAGGTTTGTATACTATTTTATTCACAATCTGAAATAAAAAATTAATATTAGATATTTAAATAATAATAACCTAACATAAATAAACGAATGGTCTGAGATTTTTCATTAGTCACATGAACTGTCAGTTTGATTTCTAACCTTAAATATTGATTTCATTCATTACTTGTATTATTTACAAGTTTATTCCATATTTTTATCATATAAATTGTAAAGATGCTTTGTTCATATGTAAATACCCATCATTGATACGCATTGATCTCTCAAAGCGGAGGGCAGCTATTTCCCGCCTCGAGGTTGGAAAGTATAGCGTGAGTATAGCTATCTTCACGTTATACTTTCCAACCTCTTGGAATATGAGGTTAACAATAACTAACTTCCCAACTTTTTAAAAGTCAGAAATCGTCATATTACTAACCGATTGTGAATAAACAAATATATTGGTTTTGTACTCAACACTTAAAGTAAATCAAGTGAGAAATAATCATCTGAAGGCGGGCATGACGTCAAACAAATCACAGCGCGTTCTAAAGTTGGAATGTTTTATATGATTTTATTTATTCATTAATACAAAAATGACAAAAAAATTGTTATTGTTCATTAATAATCTGTTATATGCCACTAAAGGATGACTATATTAAAATTTGAAAAAACTAAAGTATGAAATGACCGTATATTAGACAAAAAATATTGTGTGGAACGTTCGCAAAAATCAAATTTATTGCATTTATTACATATAAAGAGTAGGTATACACTTTAAATTTATTCTCATTGAATACTGTTCTAGTCGCAATACTAAAATTGAAATCTTTATGATAATTCTTAAATCATATTATTCAAGAAAAGTGTAATGGAGGCTATAATTCAAGAGGATGACTGGATACTTGTCCTTAATTTAATGTGCTTACGAGAATCATACACAACCATTAATTTTCATTTGACTTTAGCCAAAATAATTTTAAAAGTTAGTTCTCACTGAATATATCGCTAGTGGCACTATTGTTATATTTAAATTTGGAAGCTAGTATGTACTATATATAGCTACCGCTAGTGCCGGAAGCTAAAACTTCAATAATATAACCCAAAGCCTACCTATTTTTAAGTGTATTGACACAGCGCAACTGGGATCTTATGCTGTATCCTTTAAAATGTACAGAAATTGTAAAAAATATTAATTTGAAATTGGGCCAGCGCCCTTTGTCATACGGCATCCTTCTGCGGTGCACAATCTACACACCCGCTTGCGGCGACCCTGATTGGATGAAGATTGCGCCACAAACCCTAGGCAAGTAATATGTTTTATCCGAGGAATAAGTTATAGCTATTTACGCACGAGTAGTATAACACTATTCAGTACAAAATTACACTTTTCAATACGGATATATTTACTAATTTTGAAATTTGGAAATAATTATGATCAGTGCCGGTGCGTCCTTTGATTTTTTTAGTAATTATTTATATAAATTAAAGTGAAAAGTTCAAAACATTTTAATGTAAAATTGTGTACATCAGATAGGTAATTGGTATTACCAAACATACATAAAAAATCTGATGTGGCCAGCACATTACCTTCCGTCAGTTCTATGTATATTGTATAAATTTCATACAGAATGTTCCTTGCTAAAAATTATATTTCCTGTACTTTACCTTCTGGCAGTTGCATGTATTTTATGCAAATTCCATACAGAAAATTTATAGCAAAAGATCCTATATTTCCAGTAAAATTATAAAACAAACACACTATGTCAATTTCACTTGACACTGACATCTTTCAATCGAAATTTTCTTAATATAGTAGCTGTTTCCATAGCTATGGCTACTTTATGAAATTTAATTTCGTTATAATTTTTTAACTCTATATCCATTTAATATTAAGTATAAAATGTAGTCAAATCGTATAGTGAACAAAATATTCTTTAATATTTATAGTAACATTAAATGTGAAAAAATGATATTTAACATCGTTTTTTCAAGAAAACCTGTTAAAATCTTCAAATGAAGGTACTTCCGGTTGTCCAATTCTAACCAAAATCTAATCAGCTCTTCACATGGATGTAACGAAGAGAAATACGAAAGAATTATAATTTTTAGAATTATAGTATGGAAGTTATCGTAGACGAAAATTTTGTTACATACACACAGACACAAACACACACACACACACACACGCACGCACGCACGCACGCACGCCCGCCCGCTCCAAAGACAATACCTCCCTTACTTAAAGGTGACGGAAGGTAATAAAGCAAAATATATAAAAAATCACATACATTATTATTAAAGGCACGTAATTTCTTCTGTATTGGACATGAACAACGTAATTTGTAATTGAATTTATGTAAGGAGATTCCATTCATGTTTTCTTTTATTTATTATTTTATTTGATTGCTATCAAATATCAAATTATACACCTGTGAAAATATTTAATTTTTCGAAAAATTAGTAAAGTTGAAGTTTGACGTATGTACACTAGTCGTTAGCCACTAATTTTATCATAAATATGTCAGCAATTGAATAATTTACAACCATCTTGAGAGAATGCCCCTCACAAAGGCTCCTGACCATGACGGGCGACATTTTAAGATGGTAAATAATATCTACTCCTAGTAAACCACGCTACAGGGTTTTCTCTGCTATAGCACTCGACTGCTATTGTTTTAGATTAGTAATGTAAGAGTATATTGCCATATGATAAATAAATTAATAAAATGTTTATATTCCTAAAGAAAAAAATCTGATGTGGCCAGCACATTACCTTCCGTCAGTTCTATGTATTTTGTACAAATTTCATACGGAAAGTTCCTTGCTAAATTAAATATTCTATTTCTTGTACATTATCTTCCCGCAGTTGCATGTATTTTATGCAAATTTCATACAGAAAATTATTATTTTGTGACGTTTTCTATATACAATGTAATGTATCTGCAGAAATAAAAGATTTATTATTATTATTATTTCTTGTACATTACCTTAAAGCAGTTGTATGTATTTTATACAAATTCCATACAGAAAGCAAAAGATCCTATATTTCCAGTAAAAATTGTAAGACAAACACACTATGTCAATTTCACTTGACACTGACATCTTTCAATCAGAATTTTCTTAATATAGTAGCTGTTTTCATAGCTATGGCTACTTTATGAAATTTAATTTCTTTATAATTTTTTAACTCTATATCCATTTAATATTAAGTATAAAATGCAGTCAAATCGTACAGAGAATAAAATATACTTTAATATTTATAATAACATCATATGTGAAAAAATTATATTTAACATAGTTTTTTCAAGAAAAACTGTTAAAATCTTCAAATGATGGTACTTCCGGTTGACCAATTGTAACCAAAATCTAATCAGCTCTTCATATGGATGTAACGAAGAAGTACACGAAAAAATTATAATTTTTGTAACTGTAGTATTAGAGTTATCGCAGACGAAAATTTTGTTACACACACACACACATCCACACACACACACATCCACACACACATCCACACACACACACACACACACACACATACAGACATCATCGTAAAAATAGTAAATTCGTATTCTAGGGACCCTAAAACGTGCTTATTGATTAAAAACTCATCATCGAATTTTTTGACCAAAGACAATACCTTCCTTACCTAAAGGTGACGGAAGGTAAAAATACTATATAACGTCAAACATCAGATTAGTATCACCAACTGACACAAAATTCCCTAAATTTTGACCATAAGATTTTTTTATTAAAAAATCAAATAAAAGGCGCAAAATAGAAAAAAAAATAGTATGAAGAACTTATTTCATAAGTAGATTATTTTATTCGAATGGTTGGGCAACTCCGCTGTGCGTCTTTACCCAAACTTCCTTCTCAAATATAAAATGACAATTATGACATTCGTTCTTTAATATACTATTTAATTTGTATGCATACTACAAAATGGAAATATATTAGCATTGTTGTATTGAACTGCTGTGTTGATTACAACTAAGAATGTTTTGATTATAACTCAAAAATATTGATAACAAGAATGAATCCCCGACAATGAATCCGATATTTATATGCTAGCGTTTCTTAAAAAATCAAATACTTATGATATACAATTATGTTATCTTAGGGTCAATTTTACTATTCTTGGGTGAACCATAGACATCTTATTCCTCAGATAAACAAAAAAAATATAGCTTCGAAATTATAACTCAAATTGTAATTTTTTTTTAAATGTCAAATCATGATGCGATATTTTTATATTTTTATAAGAAATAAGTTATCCGTGGTTTAACCGGCATAGGTAGAATTGGCCTTTTTGAGATAATTTTAATCTTTTCATTCGATGAAGGCAATATCAATATTTTAGATCTAGCATTTTTCGAAGATTCTAAAATATAGTTTAAGCTTTAAAGCGTATATTAATTTGTAAATTATACATTGTGGTGGGCGCTGAATTATAATTTTGCAGCTTTGCACAAAGGCGTCTTTTCGGCGAATTTTTATATATGTACTATGAAATTTAGTCCGTATATTTATTTAATATTTGTTAATATTATATTGTTAGTTTTTTCGACACTTCGGCGACCCTTGAGGAAGGCGTCCCGATGCGACACATCGCCTGCTTACCACCTGATTACGACTTGCGATCACCATACTTCAACGACAAGTCCCTGGTTTCGTAATTATTATAGCAGATTATCTTCCATTATTACAAGTTTATAGTTTGGCTAATTTCAGGGAATTATAACTTGCATCGGAACAGTTTATTTGAATTACGAGAATGACATTAACTATCAAGAAACGAATATTTAACCCTAGGAGTACCATCGGGTCTAATGGACCCGAATTTTTTTTTCGAGTGAAATATTTTATAGAATATTTATTTTACTGATATGGGATTTACTGACATTTTATATTTTGTTGTAAAATAATAAATTTTCATCTTTAAAATAATTTTTTAAAATAAGAAAATTTTAAATTACAAATTATTACATTGCGTTCCGTTGGATCCAGCGTCGTTATTGTGATAAGCAACATTTTCTATTAGAACGTTGATATTAATAGGCGCTATCAATATCAAGAAACATAAATCGTCGAATCAAACTGAAAATATAAAATTTTCAATATGACCTATAAATCTATTTTACTTAATCAGTTGTTATTCAATAAATACAATAATGAGTAACATATATGAGAAAAATTGAACTGTAGATGACAGGTCGGACGACGACAAAATCGCCCATTTGGCCGCCATTTCGCCTAGTAAAATAGTGATATCATCATTATTATTTTTACTTCAAAGTGTATACATCGAAACATAGGAAAATAGCATTGGTTTATACAGGGGCAAAAAATTGTTCTCTGATTGATCCAAAATGCAGATCTAGTTTACAAAAGCGAAAATATATCAATTATCAGTATAGTGTACTGCCATATAATATAAATATTAACTATTTCCATTATGTATTGTGTAATAATGATTAAGGTAATTAATTAATGTATTTGTGGTGTGAGCGGTAACTGATACGGAATACGACAGTTGGTATCTAACCGTTAGACAATAAAGATTTGGAAAGTGTTTTCATTTATTTATAACTTGTAGTGAATCCTACGAATCCTGAGAGAAGATGGTGAATACTACAGTTAGGTGTCGTTAGCAAATAAAATCGACATAATTGGTATTTGATAGCGTAATAATAAATTCCATGGATCGATTAGATTTAATATACAGGGTGCTGACTCGAACACCCGTACATAAGACTAACATGTAAAATCGTACTTTCATAATTTGCGGCTTCCCTAATTATTTTAGGTAAAAAAGCTACAAATAGCAGTTGTAGAGCATAAAATTCTGCGTCTAAGCAAAATTAATTCTACATATTCTGTAATGGCAGAAATTAGGTATGAATATATCAAAAATTGCCCCAGAAATAGTGATAGCCATGTAATTAAACAAAAGAAAATAACGAATATTTAATAATAAGTTAGATTAATTTATTTCAGTTCGGTATTACTTTTACTATTTATATAAATTAGCTATAATAATAAAAATAAACTAACCTAACTTGATAGAGAAATCGTTAAACTTTTATTACTTTTTTTGATAAATTTTTGGGGTGATTCTCATCATTTTTATACCTGAACTCTGTCGTTACATAGCATGCAAAATTACCTGTTTATTGATTCTGATGGCAAATTTTATACTCGACAACTTCTATTTGAATCCTTTTACTTAAAATAATTAGGTCACCACCCTGTTTTCTTTTAAATTTTAACAATGTAAAAGACGGTCATCTGTGGTCCTGGTCGCGAGGTCAGAGTGCTCGCCTGGCAATACAAGTTGGCCGAGTTGCAGCAGAGGTCACTATAAGCTACTCTGTATTAGGGTATCTTTATAACCAGGGTATGGCCATGGCGTGGCTCACGTTTCGTCCGCCATTACCGGCCCGCCTGTTATATGTGTTGTTCTTGTGCGAATTATTATGTATTTTCCTGGCTATTTGTTTTATTTTGATGAGAAACGCATTTACATATAATTTTAATATGTACTTAAAGTGTAAGTAATATTTTTATTTTATTTACTTGTGTAGTTTGTTAAGATCTCATCACGATTACTGACATATTGAAAACAACTAAAAATTACCGATATTATGCATAATTATTTAAATTTTTAAAAGGTAAGTTTAGAATATATAATTATTATGTAAATAAGAACTAGTGATATTAAATTAGATGTGATAATAACAACACATCTCGTATATTCTACATAACCTCCAAATGCATGTCATAATAATAATTGTGTATCTCTTAAATAAATAAATTTTTATTACCTTTATTAGTTCACAGTGCGATTATTTAATATTATTTTTAATATAATATCACATTTATTACAAATAAATGGGGAAATGAATTACCGACAATGGCGGCAATCTTGGCCCATGGCCATAGCCTGTATATAAAGGTACCCTACTCTGTATGTAACGAGGGTGCAAACAGAGGGCACTAAAAATATCTCTGTAAAATTGTATATGCATGCAAACTGTGTAACCGCAATGTAATGAAATTTATATAGGTCAAAGTTATTATTATTATTATTATTATTATTATTATTATTATTATTATTATTATTATTATTATTATTATTATTATTATTATTATTATTATGGGGTCTCGTGGCCGCGTGCCTGAGTGTCTGGTCGCGAATCTGGGGAACTGGGTTCGATCCCAACCGTTGCCAAATATTTTGAATTTTAAATCGCCCAAAATTGATCCCTGTGATGCACTCTCCACGCCAGCAATGAGTGCCCGTGAGGTGACGCCTGATAAACGCTCTCACGGTACAAATATGTCATCATCATTACCGATATCTGCGAACAAAGCAGATTGGCACATCCAGCAATGGGTAATATGCCGTAATGATATATTTTTTCTCGTATTTTTTATTTATTTATTACTATTATTACTATTATTACTATTATTACTATTATTACTATTATTACTATTATTACTATTATTACTATTATTACTATTATTACTATTATTACTATTATTAATATTATTACTATTATTACTATTATTACTATTATTACTATTAATACTATTATTACTATTATTACTATTATTACTATTATTACTATTATTACTATTATTACTATTATTACTATTATTACTATTATTACTATTATTACTATTATTACTATTATTACTATTATTACTATTATTACTATTATTACTATTATTACTATTATTACTATTATTACTATTATTACTATTATTACTATTATTACTATTATTACTATTATTACTATTATTACTATTATTACTATTATTACTATTATTACTATTATTACTATTATTACTATTATTACTATTATTACTATTATTACTATTATTACTATTATTACTATTATAACTATTATTACTATTATTACTATTATTACTATTATTACTATTATTACTATTATTACTATTATTACTATTATTACTTTTATTACTATTATTACTATTATTACTATTATTACTATTATTACTATTATTACTATTATTACTATTATTACTATTATTACTATTATTACTATTATTACTATTATTACTATTATTACTATTATTACTATTATTACTATTATTACTATTATTACTATTATTACTATTATTACTATTATTACTATTATTACTATTATTACTATTATTACTATTATTACTATTATTACTATTATTACTATTATTACTATTATTACTATTATTACTATTATTACTATTATTACTATTATTACTATTATTACTATTATTACTATTATTACTATTATTACTATTATTACTATTATTACTATTATTACTATTATTACTATTATTATTATTACTATTATTACTATTATTACTATTATTACTATTATTACTATTATTACTATTATTACTATTATTACTATTATTACTATTATTACTATTATTACTATTATTACTATTATTACTATTATTACTATTATTACTATTATTACTATTATTACTATTATTACTATTATTACTATTATTACTATTATTACTATTATTACTATTATTACTATTATTACTATTATTACTATTATTACTATTATTACTATTATTACTATTATTACTATTATTACTATTATTACTATTATTACTATTATTACTATTATTACTATTATTACTATTATTACTATTATTACTATTATTACTATTATTACTATTATTACTATTATTACTATTATTACTATTATTACTATTATTACTATTATTACTATTATTACTATTATTACTATTATTACTATTATTACTATTATTACTATTATTACTATTATTACTATTATTACTATTATTACTATTACTACTTGTATTACTATTATTACTAGTATTACTATTATAAATATTATTAAAAAAAGCAAAATAGAACAAAAATAGTATAAAAGACTATTGGCGCACTTGTCCTTCAGAAAACAAGTCTTATAAAAACTCGTTTTTTATATACTATTATCACTATGAATGTCAAAATCTTACTATTGTTGCATAAACACGTTTACTTGTTATGTTTCTCACTAATGGAAAATGTGACAGCTAACCTCTAATATGATAAATCATTATTTTTATCTTGTAAATATTGCTAAACGACAAACGACCTTCTCATCCTGGTCTACAAATACTACCATTTTACACTAAACAAATAAATAATTGTCTTGCTATATATTTTATATTTAGGAATTAACTGAATGTTAATATGTTCACTTTTCAACAACTGCAAACTACCCGATGATTAAACAAAATTATGTCAAAACAGGTCTAGGTATATTTATGGATATATTGTGTCAAATAATGCTTCAAATATGTCTGCTACTTGTGGTAACCTATACCTTACAATATCCCCCCAGACCAAAAACGCATTTCTGCCCGTATACTACTATTTATACTCAGTTGATACAAACCATAAACATATCAGTTCAAAAATGCGTAAAGTGAGATATCTGTTTGTTTTTTATTCACATCACGATTTGCCATATAAGATATTTTTGTTGTACTACTATTTATATTACAAATTACAGGAGTTTACAAACTCTTGGCAGGAAATTTTCGAACATTTATATCCTTTGTCTATGTTATAGTACACAACTTTAAGTTATTTAAAACAGTAAATTTATTTTTTTGTTATTAATTGCACTGAACATGACACATAAAAATACTTTATAGCCTTTGTCTATGTATATAGTACACAACTTAATTTATTTAAAACAGTAAATTTCTTGTTTTGTTATTATTGCACTGAACATGAAACATAAAAATGAAGCAAAAATATATACAGTTCTTTACAGAAAATTAATAAAAATAATTAATGTATGAAATGTAAGAACGCAAACATTTGTTTAAAGTCTTGCAAGGTAGATTTTACTATATACATTGGATTTTTACGAATTTGTTTTTCACTGTCCCAAAAGTAAAGTGTATCGGTAGAAGCTAAATCTGGATCAGAAGATGCCCCTTAAATTTCCGGTCGAACTATAACCACCAGTCATTTGGCTCACAGTTTTATAAAGATTTGAGTCTATATTTAAAATAATCGATAGAATTTTGAAGATATTTCTAACCATTTTCGTACATTTTATAATTAATTGAAAATGTAAACCTACCGATTTATTGGGCTCGTATTCTAATATTAGAGGTTAGCTGTCACTTTTTCACATTAACGCACCAATTTGGAAAAGAATGTCATTGTGACATTCAAAATGAAAAACGAACTGTTGACGTTATGGAACATAGTTAGGAAATAGCTGCTTGGGCAGTAAACAAAGAAAAGTGATATTTTTTAGTAGTAGGCATGTAATTTTTATTTGAGGCGCAGCCGAGATTGACAACACATCCTTCTAGAATAATTGAAATTGTTACTGTTTATATTTACGATAGATAAAGCTATTTGTTACAAGAAATAACAATCTACTTTTCCGTACTGAGTGCAAAACAGTAATAGTTAGGTATTTTTCAGTACTGAGAGCACAAAAAATACTTTTTTCCAAATCATATGTATATTGAAATAAATGATTTTTCCAAACCGTAGAGTTACTTTCGTGAAAAGGGCGGAAAATTAGTACCCACCTAATTCTGAAACGAATGAAAGTTTCTGAAACAAGCCCGGTGACTTATGGAATTTGCATCGAGTTTCAGAATTACGTTTTTCGCCTCCTAAAGTGTAAACATAACAATCACACATCGTTGGCGTCCATGGTAGTTGCGATTTTACACATGCCATGACTTTACCGCACCGAATAAAGTAATACACACCCATATTTTTAAGTTTGAAGAGGCCATTAATAAAGAAATATACTTTGTAATAATAAAGAGTGCCTACAAAAACGCTAGCTACCGCAATTTTCGTTTAATAATAGTAAATAAATAAATAAATAAAACTGAATTTCTTTTAATTTAATCTGCCAGCGCCATCTGTTAGCATAATTCTCAGTCGGCAATGTCAATATGTCAAAATTTTCAAATGATAAAATAAGTGGAATGATTGATGAGAATTATTTATTTTATTTCAAATGTTTGAAATTAATTTTAATGAAGAATGTCTAAAAGGGTAGGTAACATTAGAATCATTCATGTAGTCTGTTTAGAAACTACGTATGTAGGAACTAATCTGCCTAACCTTATTTTCCTTCCAGCATAGCAGCATAGACTATAGACATCCCTAATAAATAAAATAATCAAAGTGCAAATTCTTGGTCTTGTCCCAACCCAATCTCTCAATTGTTGACTTTTTTTCGGCACACCACCGTATGAAAACTTGATAATATCTCTCGTAACGGGCTTTTGATTTTTCAGGGAGTAAGTCTGTCATTTTTCTTTTTGATAGATATGATTACAATACTTTTATCCTTGCTTTTAGCAATTACTGAGCAAGATAGAAATCAAGCAATACAATTTTTTGATTATTTTGACGTTTCATTGGTTTTCAAAGCGCCTTGATGCTGAGCCTACAATAAATTGTTTTGATAGCAGCTCGCTTGATGACAACAATGGTTTTATGTTAACAAGCAAAATTTTTATAGAAAATACATATTTTAATAGATATCTCGGCCAAAAAATTTAATACATAATGTGTGCGTTAGGTATTTGTACAACGCTCGGTTTTATTGCAGCACTCCGCTGCGCGTCGTGCTTCAATATAAAACCTCGCGTTGTAAAATTACACCTACCGCACGTATAATGTAAATAACTATTACCACATATATTGCATACAATACTTTTTCTGCGATCGTCTGCAATAATAATAACATTTACAAAATGTGTTTAAAATATTTTTGGTTTATCATCTGCTACGCATGGTATTTTTAAGCGATTATGATTAGGGATGGGATAACGTTAACGAACGTTATAAAAATAATAATTCGTTACATAACGTTAAAAATAACTTTTAAAAAACAATGTAACGTTATAATAATGGTATTTTTACTGCGTTATTATAACGTTAAAATAACTATTCTTTTTCAAATTTGTAATAAATATGCATTAAAAATGAATAAAAATTATTAATGTTTTTTATACTTATATTATTTTAGAATTGAAAATTATCTACCTATTACAAAAAAATTACTGATTTGTAAATACAAAATTAGAAAAAGGAATAATTATAGTTAAATAAAAACGGGTAAATAAAAGGAGTCAAATATTTTATTATAAATAATATATT
>OY720448.1:48056854-48084354 GCA_963082715.1 Harpalus rubripes | reverse complement strand
TCAAAAATTTAAGTTTAAAAAAATTCAAAGTGGTAATCAAAACTTATTTGATTAATAATGCTTTTTATTCTATTAATGAATATCTTGACTCTGATTTTAAAACTATGAATCACAGTTAGGTAATTTTTACTCAAATTTGTATACAATATTATGTATTTATTTAAATTTTTTTCTGTTATACTTGACGTGCTGAAACATTGTTAAATGTAATACAGCTAATTTAATAAATAAATAAATATACAATTCGTATAAAGCAAATATTTAACCAACTATTATATGGCATGGAAATTAACTATTATTAAATTATAAATAAAGTTAGTTAATCCCTAAATATCTAAATCATATCTTATAATGATATACAGACTGTATCATTCATAAGTATCAAACCAATAACAAAGCGTGAATTTCCTTAGTTACTACGTGTTAAGCCCGTATCACACTAGCGGGTTTCGAAGCGGTTGGCGGTTCTTAGAATCATACTAGGCAGTGCGGTTGTCGCTCTTGCTCCGCCACACCGCCCACTGTTTATTCTTCTTGACGTTTTTAATCGAAGACCAGAACAGCTCGAGGCGGCGGTGAACTCGTGAAAAAACAATGGATAAGTTAAAAGAGTTAAATGCTGCACCGTCACAGACGAAAACTATAGCACACGTTAAACCAATGCAGTCACGTGACAGTATCGGGCTCTAGATTGGCTGCGGATGCCGTTGGCGGGTGAAAAAATAGCCTGTCGGCTATTCCTTCACCCGCAACTGCAACCGTCAGCTGTCGCGTTCCTATTGGTCGACGAGTCACCCGCACCCGCCAACCGCTTTAAAACCCGCTAGTGTGATACAAGTATTACAGCGGTTATTATTAACTAACCATGGCGAACGAATATGCGAAGTTTTGTATATTAGAATATACCTACCTTCGTATATTCACAATAGGTGCGTTTGGTTATTTTAATCTATGTACTCATAATTATCGATGATGTCATTTTATATTCTATTTATGGAGCGTAGGTATATAGTAAGAACTTTTTACTTCAAACACAGTGTCTACCTACTACTACTACATAAATAAATCTGAAGTTTGACTTTTGGGAGTAAAATCATGCTTTGTGCGCTTTAAGTAGACATCTGAAATGACAATGACCTGTCCGAATGCACCGAAACGAATTAATAAATGCAACTCTTATTTCACTGCAAGGCCTTATTGAAATAAAAATTTAACAAATAGGCAAATAATTATTATCACAAGCCCTGATGGTGCACAGTTCGTAATGTGAGTTTATTTCGAAATACGAGCATTTCAGTATAATATTACATCAGTGGCGTACCCAATGGGAGGGCGATCGCCGCCCCGTTCCCCTACACCTACACATATTTTTTATATCAATGCTATTTCGAGTTAGTTGTAACAATTCTATAATAAAATTGCTCTAAGTTTTATTCATTTATCTCGAGATTTCTTCTAATAATGACTTCTCACTTAAGTAAACCTGACTTAAGTATCGTTCACAATAAAATATAATTGCAACTTTTTTTCAAGAAAAAAAATGCTAGAATTTCTAGGGAAGGGACGGCCATTTTCAAATATAAATCACGCTATTAGGTGACAGATTTTCTTGATTAATGTTTCTAATATTTTTAATGTAACGTTTCTTTACCTTAATATCTTTAAAAAATATATGCTTTATTTTAAATATGATAAAATAAGTATATAAAATTGTTTAAAATATGTATATTAGGATGAACCTTAAAAGAGATCAAGTCGAATTTTAAGCGAGACGCGCCATAAAATGATAAAAAAAAAAATAAGTAAAAATTGTGCTGGCAATGATTTTGCTTAATATTAATATTAGACTGTGCCTTGATTTATTTTGTTTAAATAACATTGGGTTTTGACACATTTTGCAACTTTATTTTTTCCTAGCCAATAGAAGGTTTCTAAAATCCACTCAATGTTGAAGTATATACTAAAATGACCCGAGAATAAGTGGACAAAATTTGAAGTCCCAATCATTATTCTTAAGATAATTATAGATGGTTAAACTATCGCCCAAAAAAGCTATCTACAATTGTCTTAAGAATATTGATTGGGACTGTTTGTAACACTCACACACACGCACACTAGGAGGACGACGTGAGGGAGAAATAATGACTCTCACTATTTCTTTTTGAGCCGTAGGAACTTGGTATTTTATTCGATGTGGTGTACTTGCCAAAAATACAGTTTTAATTCGTTCACAATAATTTTGACAAATAGTTGCGCTGAATTGTAGTGATAGAATCGTAGTTTGAAAATTGTTATAGACTACTTTGAATACTTGTTTGAGAATCGTATCTTGACCATAATGGCTCAAGCTTTTAACCGTTGGCGTTCTACCCCCACCCTGAACCAGAAGTTCTCAACATTTTGCAGGGGATCGAACATGCCTTGAAAGAATATAATATCTTTCAATTAATGTAAACGGTCATTGTTTTTTCATATACCAATACACGTATAATACATACAGCTCTATTTACATCTTATACACTATAATACAATAACTTAAATTCTAAATGAAAGTCTCTGAAGAAGGAATAGGATTAGTGAACGTTAATGGTGGGCATCGTTATCAATGGGGAGCACATACAATTGTTTTAAGTGATCTTTTGCCAAGCCCACACATGAACAACACTATCGGAACCAGGATGTAATTGCACAATGCGTCCTAAGCGCCACTTTAAAGGAGGAATGTTGTCTTCACGTAGCACCACCATGATGCCTACATCCGCTGAAGGCGATCGGGTCTTCCACTTGGGTCGTAACGTAGTCGGCTGACCACCGTTTCCAAAAATGTTAACGCATGAATTCGATGTGCTGCCAACGTGAAAGCCTGCCTAGCTAAGGGAAGCAGTTAATAATTCGTCAATAATGAAATGACCCGGGGTTAAGGCAGAAAGATCGTTGGGATCAGCTGTGAAAGGGGTTAAGGATCGCGAATTTAGAACGACCTCAATACGTGTCAGAAATGTATACATATCCTCATATGTCAGATTTATATTTTCTGCAACCTTGTATAAATGTTTTTTACCGATTTTACACCAGCTTCCCAGACTTCTCCGAAATGAGTGGATCTCGGTGGAATAAAGTGCCAAGTGATATTTAATTTTGACAGTTCAATATGTAGTTCTGCAGGAAATGAGCTTTTTGCTAATTGTCTTAACTGTTTCAGTCCGCGTTCTGCCTCTACGAAATTGGTCACGTTATCAGAGTAAATGTTCGCAATCATACCGCGTCTTGAAATAAAGCGCCGTAAAGCATTTAGAAATGACTCAGTAGTTAGACTACTTACTATCGACAAATGATCTGGTAGGTTGAACACGTACAGATGGTAAATTACCCATATGATAATAAAAAGTCTTTGGTTTTGATTGGAAGCATTTGACACAATGAAAAATAACCTAATTTACTGTCTGTTGTCCAGACACTGACCAGTAACAGTTGCAAAGAGAATTAGACATAGCTTTTGTACCTGAGTGTAGAAGTCTTACATGTTCACGTTTGATTATAAGATTAGTAATGTGATTTTTGGAAGGCAATAGAATGGGTTGTTTTTTTATCATATAAGTTCGCAGCATTCCGGATGCAACTTCTTACACGCAATACGTTATTAATGTCCAGAAACGGATCAAGGGATGCATTCTGTTGCACAAGGTTTATAATAGTTTCATTTGCTTTATTGTTTTCCTTAATTGTAAATAAGCCACAATGTTCATTAGTTTTATTACGACAATTGTAAGCAAATCTCTGACAATAAGCAATAACTTTGATTAATTTGTTATAATCGGAAAATCGATTTAAAATGTCTAAATTGTGAGGTTGTAACGCTATTAAATTTATTTTTCTTTGTTCTAGGATTTCTATGTTGTGCACGGATTTAGTTTTAGGCCAATGTTCACTTTTTCCTTGAAGGCAATCAGGTCCGAATTTCCAAATATTTGATACAGCCAAACTATTTGGTGAAGTACCGCGTGAAATTAGATCCGCGGGATTTTTTTCTCGAGGGCACAAGGTGCCAATTATTTACGCTTGTTAATGTTTCTATCTTTCCTACCCGATTCGCAATAAATGTTTTTAAAGATCTAGGAGAAGTTACGATCCACGCGAGTGTTATAGAATCGCTTTAGAAATATTGATTACTTATTTTTATATTAAGTACACTGGCTTGCAAAAAAATCGCGTACACCTATTTTTTGCTGTATTGAGTCGGTCTTGAATTTTGACTTGTTAATGTTACTAGTGTCAATGAAGATGTCAAAGTTAACAAAAAACGAGAAATACATACTTGGTTGCTTTCTCATTTTTCTGGAATTTATAGACGTCTAATTTAATAGTAACTTAAAACAGAATGAAGAACTTGCTCTAAAATAGATAAAATAGTGACAGGATAATGACAACAGTGACACTCCATTGACATTTGATTAAAAAACTTATACACATAGCTACAAAAAGGTAAAAACTTGGTTACTTGATTTTTAAGGTGTACGCAATTTTTTTGCAATCCAGTGTATTTCGACTACTCGGTGTGCTAAACGAGCAGCCAGTAGGGCACCACACAATTCTAACCGCGGTAATGTGATGGATTTTAGTAGCGCGACCCCTGATTTTGCGCAAATTAATTGTGTACTGATATCATTTTTATCGTTCGTTATGCGAATATACACACAAGCCCCGTATGTTTGTTCGGAAGCATCGCAGAATGTGTGCAGTTAATATTGTTGCGTTTCGTCAAATTGTGGTATGATTTTCCTTGGTATATCAATCTTAGATATTTCTGGTCTCTGTTTATCAAATTGAAAAAACTTTGTGTATACCTCCATCGGGATGGTCTCATCCCAATTCAATTTTACTTCCCACAATTCTTGTAAAATTATATTTGATGTAATTGAAATTAGACCAATTACCTTAACGGATCAAACAGTTTACATGTAATACTCAGAATAACCCGTTTCGTGATTTTACTTGGCAACTGTATGTCTTGCGTAGTGAATTTTAAAATATCGTTTTTGTAATCCCAGATTAACCCTAGCGTTTTTGTTTCTGTCGCTTCATCTAACGATATAGATGTGCAAGAACTAGTTGAAGTAGATGGAATTAATTGAGGTATGTTTGAGACGCACTTATGCAAGTCGAACCCGCCTTTTGATAAAATTGTTACTAATTCGTCTTTTAATTCATATGCGCTATCTAAATCGTTAGTTCTTGTTAACAAATCGTCAACATAAAAATTATTTTTAATAACTGAACTGGCTACAGATGAATTTAGTTCTTCTTCAATAGCTAATTGATGTAAGCAACTGACCGCAACAAATGGTGCAGATGCTGTGCCGTAGGTTACGGGTTTTAATTGAAATGTGTTGATTAGTACTTGCGGAGTTTTGCGCCAAAGTATTTGTTGATATTTATATTCGTCGGGGTTGATCCAGATTTGTAGATACATTTTAGATACGTCCGCGGAAAATGCAACTTGGTGAACTCTGAAATTGATGATTATGTCAAATAAGTGTTTTTTACTTTCCGTCACCTTTAGGTAAGGAAGGTATTGTCTTTGGTCAAAAAATTGGGTGGTGAGTTTTTAATGAATATGCCCGTTTTAAGGTCCCTAGAATACGATTTTACTATTTTTAAGATGATGTCTGTATGTGTGTGTGTGTGTATGTATGTTTGTCAGTGTGTGTGTAACAAAATTTTCGTCTACGATAACTCTATTACTACATTCCAATGGTTTGCGCACCACTGCGATTTTAATAAGAAAACACGTGCCAATGAGATATATAACCCGAAATACACAGTCCCAGCGGGGTATTTCCGGGTGGCTACACCTCATAATCGGTAGGGTATGGTCCCATTAAAATACAAAAAAAAACCGTTTGCTCGAATTGATGCAACAATGTTCTCTCTCGCGCAGGGCGGCTCGGCTTACTTACACATCTCTTTAGAAACTTCCGTGTCAGTGGGCCTCTGAAAGTCACAGACACGCCACTAAGCCCTATATTGCTAGCTCTTTGAACGAGCTACAATTTTTATTCGGATTATTTTCTAGTATGACGTAGCGTTCTTGCGCAATCGGCCAAGAAAGTCAAAATTTTCTCCAAAAAACCAGAATGTGCTCTGTTCAAGAGGAAAATGGATACGTTATAAGTAACGAAACTTCTTTTTTTGCACTGCAGTATCAAAGGCCTTATAATTACAATAAATATATAAAAAATAAGCTCTGTAGGTCCAATGGTTTGCGTACCACTGCGACTTTAATAAGAAAAGACGCGCCAATAAGGTATACAACCCGCAATATACAAAGCCTGCGCGGCATTTCCGGATGGCTACACATTTTAATCGGTAGGGTTTGGTCCCAGCTACTTATGAACCAAATGGCTATTCGAACTGACACATCAATGTTCTCTCTCAAACAGGGCGACTCTGTGCACCTACGCCTCCCTATAGAAACTTCCTTGTTGGCTGACCTCTGATAGCCACAGACAAGCCACTGAGCCCCATATCGATAGCTCTTTGAATGAGCTACAACTTTTGTTTGGGTTATTTACCGGCATAACATAGAGTTCTTACGCAATCGGCTGAGGAATCCAAAATGTACTCCAAAAAATCACAATGTGCTAAATTCAAGAGAAACATGAATACGTTATATATAACCAAACTCGTTTTTTTTGCGTGGCAGCATAAAAGACCTTATCATTACAAGTAATATAAAAATAAAATCAGCTCTGTAGACTCAATGGTTTGCACACCACCGCTATTTTAAGAAAAACGCGCCAATGAAGTATACAATCCTCAATACACAGAGCCTGTGCAACCTTTCCGGGTGGATACATTTCTTAGTCGGTAGAGTATTGTCCAAGCAACAATGGTCTGTCTTGCACAGGACGGCTCGGCTCACTTACGCGTCTCTTTAGAAACTTCCGTGTCAATGGGCCTCTGAAAGTCACAGACACGCCACTAAGCCCTATATCGCTAGCTCTTTGAACGGGCTACAATTTTTATTGGGATTATTTTCTAGTATAACGTAGCGTTCTTGCGCAATCGGCCTGGAGCCAATTTTTTTTTTTAAAGAAACTCAGTGTGCTATATTCAAGATGAAAATGTATACGTTATTTGTAAGCAAACACTTTTTTTGCACTGCAGTATCAAAGACCTTTCCATTATTATTATTACTAGAAAAATTTAAGTCTGAAGATCCAACGGTTTGCGAACCACGGCGACTTTAAGAAAACTGCGCCAATGAGGCATACAACCCGCAATAACTTGTGCCTCCGGGACATTTCCGGGTGGCTACATCTCTTAATCGGTAGGGTATAGTCCCAGTAACATATGACCCAAACGACTTGCTTGCATCACAAAATGCAGGGTGAACTCCCTTAACATCCGGACTAAGTATATTTGCTCGAAATATAAGATATTTTTGCTGGAAACTTTCTGTATGGAATTTATATAAAATGCAAACAACTGTCGATAGGTAATGTACATATAAGAAATTTAGAATCTTTTGCAAGGAACTTTCTGTATGGATTTTATAGAAAATACATAGGCATTTACGAAAATTCTACCGGTAGATATCGCATCTACAGACTGTGTTCGAAAACACGAGTGGTAAAAGTTACCGTGTTTGAAAATTATAAAATATCTACCAGATCCATCTACCGAATTCATGAAGAATCTAATCTCAAAAAGAAGGTAGTGATGCAAAGCGAAGCGCGTGCGTTAAAAGTTTGTTAACTATATCAAATTTCTAACCTATTGCAAATTTTCAATTTTTTTTATGGATCTACCCTGTTTACCACTTGCGTTCTTAAAATATCGATTCCGGTAGCTATAACCTGATAAACAGCTGTTTACCGGTAACAGTTCACCGGTAAAATTTTCGTAAATGCCTCATATAACTGACGGAAGGTAATGTGCTGGTCACATTAGATTTTTTAAATCTTAGGACCGCCTATTAATGCGTCATTTAGGCTGACTCCAGATGTCGTTTTACACGAAGCGTCGAACATTACGCGCAATTTTATAGTTGTACTTGCAGAGTTTATAACCGCCCGTGTAGATAGGATTCCGTTCCATCTGTTTCATAATTACTAAGAATTTTTCGCATGTGTATTGCAGCTGTACAGAAGGATTTTTATTAACCTTATTTTCAAGTGTCATAAATAGTATCAGTGCTATATCCCTAGAACTCTCTAAGTTGGAAATATTTTATTTCAAAGGTAATTTAGTTATAAACCTTCCGTCGATGGATCGTTTATGTGTAGCCATAAAATGGGTTTCGCAAAGTTCTTCTTCGTTGGAAAAATATTTATTATTGTTTGAATTGTAATCCTCTGTCTCCCAAAATCATTCTACCTGCGCTTGAAGGTTATCCATTTCTAATGACAAAGACAAACATGATTATAGTTTGTTCATAGATATAAGAAAACTATTCCCGTTAGACCCCTGGAGTGAGTAAACCCTAAGTCGATTAAAGAAAATTTATGGTTGCAAAAATGTCAAAATTTCCATTGATGGATTTAGAATAATTGAAAATTTATTTTCCCGAGGTAATTTGTTGATTTTCATGGAATAAAACACAACATATAATAACACACAATTTTTTTTATTAACAAAGTTACTAGTCAATATAAAAATAACAATCTAAGAATTATTTATTTGCTATTGCATGTATGTCACTATCATATACATAATATTTTATAAAGAATGTTAAAAATCAACATAAAAATAACACAATTTTAGAATTGTCAATCTACTATGAACCTATATGTCACTGTCATTACAAAAATCTAACTCACTTTCAGAACTACTGCCACATTCATTAAGATTAATAATGAACTCGTCATTAATATTATTTATATTAATATATTGATCTTCAATATCAATAACATGTCGAATACATTTTATCCATCTTTCTTCACTTATGTTTTCTATTTCTCGTTTAATCAAGGATACAACACTGGGGCAATTTGATGGTGACACATTGTTTCTTCTAATATTTGCTTTTATATACCCCCAAATTAGTTCAATAGGATTAAAGATATAATAATATGGGGGTAAACGCAATACAGTATGTCCATAAGTTGCAGCTAGTTCATCACAAACGTATCTTTTACAAGTATGTTTCGTTTTCACCACTTCTAGTAACTCGTATAATTATCTTCAAAGTATAAGTCTTGAGCATAAAGATATTCCATTATTTCCGATTTATTGCTGGATTTATTTGGTACTTTTACACTTTGCCGAGAATGATACGGCGCATTGTCCATTACTATTACACTCTGCGGAGGTAAATTTTGTAATAAATTAGTTGCAAACCAATGTTCAAAAATAACTGCCGACATGTTGTCATGATAATCAAGACTACTGTCTTTTACATTTTTGGCAGATAACAGCAGTCCGTTGTTGATCCACCCATTTTCATATCCAGCGTGTAAAATTATAATGCGTTTTCTTCGGAATACAGGCACATCTACAGAACAACCTGGAGTATCATCTTGCCAACTTTTTTTCACAATATCATGCGAATCGTAGCAGGTTTCATCCAAATAAATTATTGGGCGATTTTCAGTCCGATAACGTTTAATTTGAACCAAAAATGTATGTCTCATTTCACATATTCTTCGGCTTTCTATAATAACTTGTCGTTTGTTCACTTTTTTATACTTAAACCCCATATCCTTTATAATTTTGTAAAGTGTTATCACTAAACATTTAATGTGAGTTTCGTTGGTCACTAATTTCTGGTGTAAACTTTGAATAGTAGGCAGCACTTTTTCACTATACATATTATAAATAGTTCTACGTATAACGTCTTTCTCAAATTCATTCACTACTTTTGTTTTTCCAGCATCACATCGTGTTTTTTTTTCTTCTGCTGCAGAATGTACAATTTTCCATACAGTACTATATGGCACATCGGTTGCTTCAGCTGTTTTTTCAGTACTGAATCACAATTTTTGTCTTTATTAAAATAAAGATAAACATTTCGAATAATTTCTTTCGCGTCGCTCGATAAATGTTTTCTATGCTGGGCTTCGTCGACGACGTCCTCTTGTTCATCCCATGGTCTCCACATTTTGACTTCTTTTAATTTAGAACAAGTAGTTGTTCAAAAACAGATTCGATTCAACTGAACTCATATTTTTCACTTACCCTTTATAAAGGAATAATTTAGAAAAGGGATTATCTATGTAGCTGTATGATTCTAAACAAAACCTACGGTTGGTTAAACAGTAATCTTGTTTTATGTTAATGATAGAATTACCGTTAAGTATAGAAATTTTTAATTTTAATTGCAGTATTACGAAAAAAACAGTAAAGTTCATTTTTCCTGTAATCCGGCCCTTCAATCGGTGCTTGGACCGCATGCTGTGGGGCGGTTTGAATAGTCATTAGTGACCCAGGTAGATTTTTTTTAAATCTATGAACAAACTGTAAGTACAGCTACATAGATAATCCCTTTTCTAAATTATTCCTTTATGCTCGCATGATATTGTGAAAAAAAGTTGGCAAGATTATATTCCAAGTTGTTCTGTAGATGTGCCTGTATCCCGAAGAAAACGCATTATAATTTTACACGCTGGATATGAAAATGGGTAAATCAACAACGGACTGCTGTTGTTTGCCAAAAATGTAAAAGACAGTAGTCTTGATTATCATGACAACATGTCGGCAGTTATTTTTGAACATTGGTTTGAAACTAATTTATTACAAAATTTACCTCCGCAGAGTGTAATAGTAATGGACAATGCGCCGTATCATTCTCGGCAAAGTGTAAAAGTACCAAATAAATCCAGCAATAAATCGGAAATAATGGAATACCTTTATGCTCAAGACTTATACTTTGAAAATAATTATACGAAAGATGAGTTACTGGAAGTGGTGAAAACGTAACCTACTTGTAAAAGATACGTTTGTGATGAAATAGCTGCAACTTATGGACATACTGTATTGCGTTTACCCCCATATTATTGTATCTTTAATCCTATTGAACTAATTTGGGGGCATATAAAAGCAAATATTAGAAGAAACAATGTGTCACCATCAAATTGCCCCAGTGTTGTATCCTTGATTAAACGAGAAATAGAAAACATAAGTGAAGAAAGATGGATAAAATGTATTCGACATGTTATTGATATTGAAGATCAATATATTAATATAAATAATATTAATGACGAGTTCATTGTTAATCTTAATGAATGTGGTAGTAGTTCTGAAAGTGAGTTAGATTTTTGTAATGACAGTGACATATAGGTTCATAGTAGATTGACAATTCTAAAATTGTGTTATTTTTATGTTGATTTTTAACATTCTTTATAAAATATTATGTATATGATAGTGACATACATGCAATAGCAAATAAATAATTCTTAGATTGTTATTTTTATATTGACTAGTAACTTTGTTAATAAAAAAAATTGTGTGTTATTATATGTTGCTTTGGCATAATTACAGTCTGATGAAGTTAATGACTCGATAGCATTTGCCACTTCTCCCATTAGACATGATCGCAAATAATGAAATTTTTGTACATTGGTCAGTTTGTTCTGCTTGTGAATAAGCGAATTGAAAGTGGTCCACAGTGGCCAGTAAAATTTGGTAAATGTATGACAGGTAGATGAATACTTTAATTATTATTAGAATTTGTTGCAGTAGGTGCAGAATCTGAACTACTCGCATTATCGATTTCAATTTTAATTGTTTTTTTTTTTAGGATTTAACCTTTCTTCAACTGCGACTACTAATTTCAAATAAGAAATAAGCGTCTTCAACCCTTCGCGATCTTCTAATTGTTTTGCATTATTATCTAGCAGTTCAATTTTATTTTGAGTTTACTCAAACTTCGATAGGCAATTTTTAAAGTGATTAAATCGGCTTCGTTTTTCATTAATTGTAACATCTTTTACTTTTGTATTGTAATAGGTTTTAAATCTAGTGATTTTTGCTTTGAGTATTTGACATATTTGGAGATGCACAATTCTAGATGGATAAAAAGATTGATAGAAATGATGTTGATGTTGCTGCTGCAGTAGCTGCATTTGCTGCTGATTGTTGATAGTTGTTGTTAATAATGCTGAAACTCCAAAGATCCGGTTCGAAGGACCATAAAATGTTTGTAACACTCACACACACTAGGAGGACGTCGCGAGGGAGCAATAATGACTCTCACTATTTCTTTTCGAGTCTTAAGAACTTGGTATTTTATTCGATGTGGTGGCAATACTTACCAGAAATAGAGTTTTAATTCATTCACAATAATCTTGATAAATAGTTGCGCTGAATTGTAGTGATAGAATAGAATAGTTCGAAAATTGTTATAGACTCTTTTGAATACTTGTTTGAGAATCGTATCTTGAGCATAAGGGCTCAAGCTTTTAACCGCTGGAGTTTTATCCCCACTTTGAACCAGGGGTTCTCAACATTTTGCAGGGGATCTAACAGGGACTTTAAATTTAGTCCACAAATTTTCGGGTCACTCCAGTATATATTTCAATATTGAATGGATTTTTTAAACCTTTGACAAAAATACAGTTCCAAAATGTGTCAAAACGTAATTTTATTTAAATGGTTTGATTTTTATCAACTGCATTTGATTACGGTAAAATATTATTAAGCGAAATCAACGCCTGCGCATTTTTTAAATTTATTTGGAACTACTCTAGGGGGCGGCCCGAATATTTAAAAAAAATGCGAAAAGTAAATACACAAAAATTATATATATATATATATATATATATATATATATATATATATATATATATATATATAAATTTATTCTAAATCGCCCCCCTTAGACCAAAATCCTGGGAACGCCACTGTATTACATAGCAATATTCAAAAAGATAGGATATGTGGCGTACACTTTGACGTTTTATGTAGAAGAAAATAGATTACATGTCTATGTTAAATTTTCTGTTTACTAATTAATTTCTTTCTTATTTATACTCGACCAGTTGCGTATCGGAAATACCACGAGACAGCATATAATCAAGAATTTACAATAAGATAGCTCAATTTTTCTTAGTTACGGTGTATAACATCGGTTAGTTGCTTTTTATTTATTTATTTATTTATTTATTTATTTATTTACTTATTTGAAACCACTCAACAGGACAAAGTCCCAATTACTGAGGGTTCGAAAAATTAATACAAATAAAGTACAAAAATTATCAGAAAGTAGGAGCATTACGATGAAAAAAAAACATGAATAATAAACATTTGCGTATACAGAAATAGATAAATAATTAATTTGTTGATGTAGGGCGGTACATTCGTAAAAGAAAGTCAATTTGACAAAAAGTAGCTAGTTAATGAGTTTTTGAATATTGCCAAAGAATTTGAAAATAAATCAATGGGGTTATGCGGCGTGTGAATTGTATTATAATAAAAACACAAGCGACGGATCGGTGATCTTAGTTCATAATTACATTTTGTCATTTTAAAGTTAAAAAGAGTTCGATGCCTGGAATTTATTCTAGGTATATAGAAATTGACACAAGCCAGTAAGTTCATGTCATCAACAATATTATTGACAAGTTATATAAAAAGATAGCCGACTGCATAAGTACAAGAATAACTATGAATATTTGTGGGGTATCCGTTGATTTTACGCCAGCAAAATTTTACAAATTTTCTTTGAATAACCACGATGGCGTTTACATGGTTTTGATATATTGGATACCAGATTATGTTACAGTATTCTAATTTACATCTAACAAAAGAATTAAACAAGGAGTAGAGAGTGGACAGTTTGTGAAAATGTTTGGAACAGCGAATGATGAATCCAAGAGCTTTATATGAACTTTTAATAGTAGTATAAATATGATGTGAAAATGTTAATTTTTCATCAAACTACACTCCCAAATCCTTATTTAATTTTACCCTTTCGAGTAATAAGTTAGCCATTGAATAATTAGATAGTAAATAATTTCTTTTGATTGTATATGACATTACTTTACACTTATTGACATTAAAAAATAATTTAAATTTTATAGTATATATATATATATATATATATATATATATATATATATATATATATATATATATATATATATATATATATTTTCTATGTCCCGCTGTAATTGAAAGCTGTTTTCTATACAATTTATAGTTTTAAATATTTTCAAGTCGTCAGCATATAGTAAACAGGTAGAGTGTTCTAAACAATCAATAATATCATTAATGAATAAGTTGAAAAGAAAAAGACCCAGATTCGACCCTTGGGGGACGCCAGAACTGGGAATATAATAATTTGATGTGAAATTGTTTAGGCGGTCAAACTGCTTGCGGTTGGTAAGATAGGAGGAAATAAAATAAGTTAAGTGAGGTGAAAATTAAAGTTATATTGTAGTTTTTGTATCAAGGCAGAGTGATTAACTGTATCAAATGCCTTTGCGAAGTCGGTGTAAATGACATCTACCTGATTATTATTACGTAATGAATCAGGAACAGAATTAGTGAAATTTGCAAGATTAGTTACAGTGGATTTCCTTTCAAGAAGCCATGTTGAGATGTCGAAATTTTGTCATGTTCCGAAATGTAAATTCTATTAAAAATAATTTTCTCAAATTCCTTCGAAAAACTTGACAAGATGGCAATAGGACGATAGTTCATTATGTCACTAGGATCTCCAGATTTGAGAATAGGGCAAATAGATGTATTTTTAAGGACAGTAGGAAAATGATTGGTGGACAATGAGAGGTTAAAGAGAATATGCAAAGGCGTAACAAATATATCACTACAGCCTTTTATGATATAAGCGGGAATATTATCAGGGCCAGGGTTGCGAGAGGGTTTTAATTGATTAATAGAGGATAAGATTTCCGATTCAGAAACAAATTTAATGAATAGTAGATGCGTAATGGCTTGATTCTGAACCCATATTACATGTAAGCACTGTAACTCCTCAAGGTTACAGTATTTTACTCCAATGCTAATCTGAACAAAATGCCAATCTATGTAACGTTTCATCAGCCACGTAAAACTTTCGTCGATCTAATATGGAGGTGTATTTCTTATATCCATAAGTAGTTTTGTCAAAGGTTTTCTTGTACAATTTTTGAAGATATTCGACATTTATTATTAACGTAATTTTCGATGTATGATTCAACAACGCTCTTGCTATTCGACTTCTAATTTCCATATCGTTATAGACTCTTGAGAGCAATAATATCAACCCAACGTCTACAATAGTTATCTGTATAACAAGTGCTGAAAGCGTAGTTCATTCAGAATAGTTTCAAGGTATTCACACAGTCAAAATTTTCAGGTTCTTTGAAATCTGACCGACAGAATTTCTTTTGATTAGCGTTATCAACCTTGGATACACTGAAATATATACTAAATGGAATGTGCATACGTTCCGTGACTGTGAAGGTCTATTGGAAGCTGTCTGCTTGAGTAATCGACAAACATCGGGACAGTTCGTGAGTTGACGGAAATTATTTCGTGCAGCGCAGGTTTTAAATAAAACGTATGTGAGTAGTGTTTATTTAAAGATTTAATATAAAAATGTAATGAAATTATTAAAACAGAAAACACCAACAAAACAATTAATGCCTTCTTGCATGAATTTTTTAATAAGACATTGAAGAAGTATTAAATTAAAATTAACATTTTTTTGTTAAATACCTCATTAAAGAACTGGTGCAATCAAGTATAAAAGTAATAAAATGAAAAGAGCGGGTTAAATTTAATCACGTATATTTTTTACAATGCATCTCAATATATTTTTTACCTTCGTGGTATTGTTTAATTATCAAATAAGAAAATGCTGTTGATTTAATTATTTTACGTACAAGATTATTTTGAATTTTGCAGTCGTATATATATTCTGATGTATAAAAAATACAACTATGAATATAGAAATATCTTGCCTGTGAAAATACTTTTTTTTTATCTGAGGCTTTATTAAAACAGTGGCCTAAAAAACAATTTTCCTGTATCTTTTTATATAAATATAATTTGTTTTTGTCACCAACCCCAACTCAATCAAACCTCAAAATGAAGCATAAATATGAAAATAAAGCGTTCAGCTATGATACGCATTATTCGGCTAGGTTCGGTATGTCACGAACGTGCGCAAACGGGATCAGCCATTATTGTTCAATGGACCTTCAGTGCAGCGTACGCTTATAGGTAGGGTATGCGAGTTCCAGTTAGTATATATTTCAGTGCTTGGATAGTTTGCAATTTCTATATTCTTGTTCACATTAAATATTTTTACTGTTTTCTTCTAGACGCCAAACTCACAGATTGTTATTACAAAACATATGCGAAGTTTGCTGCAATGTAAAGCATGTTATTACAGTGGCAAAATCACACCTGTGTGTCTAGCGATAGCGTAAGCTGTAACCAGGGCCGACTCTAGGGTGTTGGAAAAGGTGCGATCGCACCACTATAGAGCATCCGGGGCAACAACTATAGAAGCATATTTAAATTTATGATGCTTGAACAGGTTTTTAGAAGATACTTACACAGTCCTAAAATCCTAAAGATTATGAAGTACAATAATTGGCAAGATAATTTCTCCAATGTATGGACTGCTCTTCGCATTCTTCTAACTATCTCTGTAACTATAGCTATGGGTGAGAGATGTTTCAGCAAACTTAAGATAATTAAGGGTGCGGTTAAAAGCTTAACTTATGATAACAACCGTCGTACGGTCTTTGAAGGCGCTACTACTTTTTTCTAGATTTTCCATGGAAATAAATCGTGTAGCAAAAAAAATTACATTGAAAATTTAACTAACATACCTCGTAGCGTAAGATTTTACCTCGAACTTGGATTTTACTGTTTTGAGGTAGAGAGACGCGGCTTTTATTTATCCAATAATTGAAATTTATAATCCTAAAGCCTAGTAATACGAGCATAGTACAATATGAACTTGATGGAAAAATACTATTGTCATTTAGACTTAATAGCAGATTATAGATAAACGAGAAAAACGAATTATACAGATATTAAAGAATTGTTTGTCTGTCAAGTGACCCTTGTGTTTCCTTTTCAATTTTTTACCTCTATAATAATAACCAACAGAATATAAATTTCCAATGTTTGTAAAGCTGTTTTTTGGAATTTGCTGTCCTTATGAAACATATTTATATAAATTTATTTCAAATAAAATAGCAATAATATAAATAATATACTTATAACTTATAAAAAATACTATATTTATATTCCTAGAAATTATTAATAGTAAGAGAAAATTTTAAATAATATCAATGTATTATTTTACATAAATTTACCTAAATGAAAAATAAATGTTGACTAATGAGATGTGTATTTTTTATACTTCTACCAAAATGTCGAAAAACCAATTGAAATTTTAGTGTTATTTTTATGTTTTATGTATAGAAAAATGTATGATTATGAGGCGGAAAAAATATTTTTCACATAAATATTTTTATTCATTTATCACATGAATATATATTTTTTATACTACAGTTTTGTTTGGAACAAATGACTCTGCATATATAATTGTTGACATAAATGTAATAGGTATAACAAACTGTATGTCATTATTATTTTGGGTAAAATAAATTGTCAGAGGTGCTGCGTCAAGTTTTCTTGATTTGCCGATATACCTGGAAAACTATGCTCTCGGCCGTATCTTAATCTCTGTCAGTTTCTCTGTTTTGAGAACACATAAGCGCCACAGTTGTGAGCGGCAAAACGCTGAACTAAAATAGCATTGCAAGCCTAGGGACGATATAAAATTTCCTACAAATAAGAAAATCTGGGCCAAATTCACTTATAAATTTTAAATAATACTAAAGTATTCATATATTCGCAAGACATAAATGTAAAATTCTGGTTGAAATTGCATTCTATATAAGATAAGGTGGTTTTTGAAATATCTTGTTTTAACAGTTCTATAATTTTCTTTAATTTACTAATAATTTATTAGTCATATAAAAAACTAAAATATATATGTTTACCTTTAAATTAATATATAATTTTGTAATAAATTATTCTTATATGTATATCAAAATTTGTAGGATGTTTTGCAAAAGCATCATTTTATCGCGCCCTTAAGACATCTGAGATCCATCATGTCACAAAATAAAATGTGTGATCTGGCAATACTGTCAATCAAGAGGAAGGTTTCTCAGTGTTTGTGTTAGTCAAAGTACATGGTGGGATGATGCGCACATTGCCGATAAATGTAGAAACAGACTTGCTGAAAGCTATTTTCGCTTGCAATTCAACCAAATACAATTATAACCTCATCTAAAGCACAAAATCACTCTTGGAAAACTCGGGGTAAGTTTTGTGCGTTAGGTGAGGTTATTGTTGTTATATTTAGTTAAACTTTAAGCGTACAATTGTAAGCGAATCTCTACATTTGTCGGGGATCATTCCAGTATGTAGGTACTTTTAATGTAACATCTACACCATTCAGAAAAGTAGCATTTATTTAGTTCACTCCTCCCATTTATTATTATTTTGAGTATAAATATTATTAAAGTATTTGTTACTCTTTGTAATATGGTGAGATTTTATATTTACATTGTTTACGACAAACATGTTTTTATTGAAAATATAGATTTCTTGGAAGTTGAAACACCCTAGAGCTGGCCCTGGCTGTAACGTAACGTAAAGAATAAAACAATGCACACATAATGTGATAATTTATACAAAAGTAAGCCGTAACGTGACGTACCGTGCTGTAACGTGTCAAAAATCCAAAGATCTGTGTAGCCTTACATTGCTGTATTTTAGAATCGAGCCATAAGTTAAAAAACACAATTCCTGGCGTAATTCGGTCACAAACAAATGAATCGTATAAAATCATATCATCCATGGATATAAATAAGCAAGTATTATTTACGACAATTCGTATTTTTTTTTTTTTTTTTTGAAAAATGATTCGATTTGGTACAATTTCAAAGATTTTGTATTTGGTTCATTGTGCAGCGTAAATGTATGTATATTCGGCAATGAAGCACATATTTCTTACAAACTCGCGATCTTGATTGGCCTTCCCTATCATTTCTAAACAAAACGCGCTTCTCTTTATCATGTCATCATCCAGAATCAAGAAGTTCTTCGTGACACTGATATTTGTAAAAATCACATTTATTTTTCTTCAAAATGTGTAATACTGTTGTGTGGCGAATCGCAAAATTATGCCCAAGTTGCATTAAACTTCTGTTTGGATTTTCAATCACAGAAGCAAATACATTAAATTCGTTTTCATTTTCGTATCGATCATTATTGTCACGTCTACACTTAGTTCTTTAATTTCCCGAATTTTCAAATTTTTGTATCATTCTCTCTGCGTGTTAATGTATGACTTCAAACAGATCGATTGCCAGGATGCCGAGATCTTTTTCCACCATAAAATCATTTCACTAATTCTATTCTTTCTTGACGAGTATACATTTCAAAAGAAATAATATTGATATTAGTAATAAACAAATACAAAATGTCAAATAAAGACAGTAGCTGTCGACTTGCACGTTATTATTTATTTAATTAATTTTTCCTGTTCCGGATAAAAGATAATTATTAATTAGGATATCGTTAGATGCAGAATTTTTTCTCTACAAGAAACTGTTTGCTGTTTTGCTATGAAACAATTAGGGGAGCCAATATGTGAATATTTCAAAATCCTTTACATAGACATTTAACATAGGAAATATGTTTTTATCCAACACCGACTCATAATATACTCGTTACTATGGCTATTTGAAATAACTAATGTACAACAATAGTCACTCCGTGATAGAATATTTTAGAAACCACGGAGGAAAATAAAAAACAATTTTACAAAATTGGTTTATTATTGAAGTAATTTAACATTATCAAACTTATGTATCAAATTAATATTAATATTTTCGCTAAAAAATAGATTACTTTACCCAATGACAGCTGTCATGTGCGGGTAATGAAACGAAAATGAGACACGAGTTAGTGGTTATTAGCTTCGGAATTAAATTCAAAGATGTTGCTTGTGCTTCTAAGTAAATACGTTTTAAAGGGAGGTTCTCATTTTCACCTATTTTAATGTATTTTTCTTTCAAATAATTTCCAATAACAGCCAATAATTATAACAGCAAATTTTTTTCAATAACAATATAACAAAAACATTCAATGGCGACTTTTTAATTTAAAATACTACATCAATTGACTTGTCAGTGTCAAACGATGAATGAAAATATAAAAATGATTAAAGAAGTTTTTAATAAAATGATGGATAAAACGTTGTATTACTTTCGTGTGGAATGTATATTAGTCACTAATGAAAATTAGCCACTCGCCCTGCGGGCTAGGTGGCTAAAAAATAAGCGAATTAAAGAAAATGAACATAATATACACCACAAAGTGGTGTGTTAAAATGAACTAGTATTCCAAAAATTCAATACATATTCCATAATTTCTGGCAAAGAAGATAGAGTTGATCGACTGAACGTGTGGAAAATAAATATGAATATATGGCAAAACTTTAATCTGATAAATAAATATGCATTTTCATTACATTTTACAAAAATAAATTATAATAAAAGTTTGCAGACATGTACTTTTAATAGATCTAATAACAGGATTCACAAATAAAATTTGTAGATTCATTGATTTTACTAATATTTGTCCCTGTAGATTGCTGTTCCAAGTCAGAATTGCCATAAGTCAAATTACACCACAAGTAGTAATTAAATCCAGATTTACGAATTGTTGCCCTACAACTATGTTTCTTGATAAAGGATTCGACAGAACAAACTTAAAAATTTTGTTGATTTGAACTTTTATCAACAATACGGGTCAGAAAGCGCTCATTCAAAATGTTAACAAATCTGACATGTCCTACTGGCCGACATGACAGGTGCGCTTACAGCGCCACCACGGATTATGGGGGTCGCAATTGTGATTTTTTGTCAAGAAAAATGAGTATTTGAATAGTATAGAAGAATTAAATTATTATTCTGCTTAAGAATTTTAGGTTGTGATAATTTTATTAAAAAATAAAACGTAAATAAAATTTTATGACAGATAAACACACATTTGTTTATTACGCTTTTTATTAATTACATGGCTTTCAGTACTTTTAACTTGATTTTCGACATTTTCATACCTTTTTTTGCTGTTATGAACAAAGAATGCACAATTAATTTTCTTATTGGTTCAAATGCAAAATTTTATGTTCTACAACATTTATTTGAAGAATATTGTTCTAAAATAGTTTGGGGAGCAACGAGCAACGCACGAGGAAAACCGGTTTTTCCATGATAGACGAAGGTATGGAAAATAGTAAAAGTAGCATTTTATTGCAAGAATAAATTTCTTTGGAGTATGAAGAAATACATTTGAGAATTCGTGCATACGAGCATAAGTGTATCACATGTGGTAAGTGTAATGGAGGAGAAATAATAAAAATGAATTTTCCATTTATATTTGTATCCTTTATTCTAATATGAAGTTTTGTTGTTAATTTGTCGATTACGATAACACATGTAACTTTTGCGGTGTTCTCGGTATGTCAGCTTTGAGAGCCCGTGAGGTGACACCTGGTTCTGGTACCGAAATTTATGAATAGAAACAGATTGGCTCACCCAGAAATAAGCCGCTATGATACACCTATTTATTTTAATATAAAAGTACATTAAGTATAATAATTATATCACTACGATTGATTACCCAAATCTGCTTCTATTCGCAGACTTTGGCAATGACAATATATCTATAGGTACCATTTAGGCATTTTGGGCGTTTAACATGCGTCACATCACGGGCTCTTAACCCTGATACTGTTATCAGCTTTTTGCAACACACCCGGTTACATCGTGTCTGACGGACACGTGTGTTATTTATACTGTATCAAAAAACATAAATTAAGGAGAATATAAATATAAAATCCTTTATATTTGCCAACAAAAATATGTTAATTAAAAAAAAATATGGCATAATATTCTTAGAAATTATAAAAATTTGGAACTGTGCGTAGAACACAGGCACATACGGTAACACCCGTATGTCCTTGTAGATGCTTTCAGATTTATATGGGTGTGTGTTAGACACACGTTAGCCGTCTACGTTATCTTACATTTTTAAATAGCTTATAATGAAACTTATTCTACAAAAACGGTTTATCTTTGGAATAATTATTTATAATTAGTGTTTCTGTCAAGACGAGAAATATCCCAATTCATCTCGTACTCGAGATTTCTCGCCTCGACGAGACAAGACACAATGAGGTGTTGCAAAAAAAATTAACATATCTTTTTTCTTCTGAAATTCAAATAAGTTCGTTCTACAGTGTGATTAAATATGATTTTCCGTTCAAATTTCTGTATATATTAAGCACAGTAGCAGTTTAAAAATATACTTTTTGAATTGGCGCCAAATTACATTGTCTGTGGCATCAGACATACATTAGCCAATGACAAAACTGGAAAGATGATGAAAAAACAAAACAAATGTATCATACATCAACATCAATGATTGCTTTAATGACAACTGTGTGACATAAGGTCTGACTTATAGTGCAGCGTGATTTTTGGTTCTTTAGCGTAGTTCTTAGTTATTTATTATTATATTATAGCGTTATATTCTTTTGATTAAAGCAAAGAAAAAAAAAACCGTGCAACACCTCATTATGAAAAATATTTTGCGAGACGAGATGTATATGCCGAGATCTCGATTCTCGAAAACTGTTTTGAGATTTCTCAGTTGATATTTTTCTCATTAATTCTATTTGCAAGCATGCGAAATTTAACATTAATTTCAGTGATATCCATCTCTATGTATTTTTGTATATTTCGCAATTGATGTCTTAATATTTACACGCTTCAAAGTTTGTTAATTTAAAATTTGAATTAATATACAACTGGACCAGTAATTAAAAAAATTCGACATATTTCGTTAATTTATTATCAAAAAAAAATTATCAGTCGGGTTTAAAACAATAATTTGTTTAAAAAAATTCAAAACTTATGAAACAAACTCTATTATGAACTACACATTTCTACATAATTATAGTAATAACGAGTATTTATATTTTGTTTATGTAAAAAAACGAAAGTATTAGATATCAGCTTCTATTAATTTTTGTGCTATTTAAAAATTATATATCATTTTAAAATTCCAAGTTTGATGTTGGTAGGAAGTTACAGTCGTCTAATATACACATCTACATTTCAGTATATAAACAAATGTTTTAAAATGATATAAAGCAAGATTATACAATATTTTTTAATGATTAGACTTTCAACAATGAGGGAGGGCAAACAAATTTGTTTTCCGTGTTCATAATGCATACTGCTTTATGTGCACAATTCCAAAGATACCAATCTAGCAGACCTGAACTAAATATAGAACCGTTTTCAAAATTATGTAATAATAACGTTATCTCTTGAAAAATCTGGACTTTGGAAGTTTGCCAACGAGTCTGTATAGCATGGAACAAGTTACATGTTAGGCCAATATAACTTGTCAACGAAACAACATGTGTTATTACTAGGAATATCTTTCCTGTTTTACGAATATTGATCTACATTATTATGAATTTGACCACGGCTTACATATTTCTAATAACTACAATCATAAATATAATAAAGACAATAAAACATTTTTATATATTTCATAATTAACCGTAAGTATATATAGACCTGTATTGCACTCCCATTTGAACCTTCCATGCGATGAGATTGAGGAAACCAGTTCAAACCAATTGAAATCGATATTAGATGCAAAAATGTATATACATTTGATTTTGCCGAAGTTTGGACAATGCCGACACAAATAAAAACCATAAAGATGCATTTTTTTCGGTGTGCTATTCAAACGGAATTTACAATTTACCTCGACATATCTTAAGCTAATATTGTAGATATCGATTTGAAATTTTAATAAATTAAGTTTAAGTGAGTCTCGAAATATTAAGCATTATCAGAGCTCTTAATATCATTAGAAATAAAGAGGCGAATTTAAAAAAAAATCCGATGAATTTGTCGCACTGTAGCCGAATACATAATGAAGTTTTTTGAAATGTTTCAGATTAAAATATGCAGCGGTTCAAAATTTACAACAATTTTCAATTGACGGTCGAAATCGTGCGCCGTGCCGCGCTGTAGCGTGTATGTACTACTTGCCCGACAGAGCAGGTAGCTCAATAAAATTAGATTTTTCAAAGGAAAAACTACCGGAGTTTTGAAACTTGGCAAAGTTATAGTAAAATGCATATTACAAGAACACTTTGTCGTAAAACGATTTAGCAATTGCATCTATAAACCAACAAACAGGCAAAGACCGGGTCGGTCCCTTTACATTACGAATTATTTGAAAGAAAATATTACACGATATTTTTATATAAGATTTAAATGTTATTACAAAAACAAGTACAACAAACGATAAATTTTAAAATTTATGCAGTACATGGTCACTGTATTATAAATTACCAAAAACTTATTTTATTATCTTGGGATTAAGTAACTATTTATTTGAAATAGGCTTAATTCTTTGTGCATAATTTGGAAATACGAAACAAGATTGGAAGATTAAGTAAATAAGACAGATTAAAGAAAAACCTGAATTTTAAAATTTCTGAGAATAATAATTTGAAATCTACAATAGTTTTTGAAAGATTAATAAAATTACCGGTATTAGAGAACAAGTATAAATTTGATGCATGAAGAACAATTTTCACTAGTTTTTCATTACATGTTATTGAGTGCAAGTGACAAATACAAGTAAAAATATGTGGCGTCCTTGGAATGGTGAAGATTTGGAAGATGCGTAAAATGTTGAGCTTGACAACAATTTGCAAGAACCTGAAGATGAGTCCCAACATGAAGGTCAAGCTTCGGATGAAGAACATAATATTGAAAAACAAAGAAGGGTTTTTTTGTCAAATGATGCTGAACTTATTGTATTAAACGTATACAAGAATACAGCATCACGTTACGGAGAGAAAGGCACACTGAAAATGACAGCAGAATTAACAGAGGTATATGCATGCATTTCTAATTATTACATTTTAGTATAAATGATGGTAATTTACATTGAAAAACCATTATAAAGAACTTTATCAGCATGCACAATAAATAAACATAAAAAAGAAAATAAAAAATGATTTTTAAGGTTCTTCTCACAGTAAAATATTTCAGAGAATTTTATTTTTTAAATAAACAAAATAAATAAATAAATAAATGTTTCGGCTTCGGACTATGCAAATTGGCAGACAACCCTAATTATTATTAATAAAATATTTATAACGATATTCTATTCATTGCAGGTACCCTACATGACTGTCAGGCGAATTATTTCCAAGGGGACATAAACGGCGATGAAAAGAAAGCTTCAGACAAATAAATGATTTTGAAAAAAGTCTTATATGTAGAACCATCCATTCCTTGTATGCGAATAATGAAGTTCCAACAATTTCATCATTACTTGAAAAATTAAAAAGTCAAGAGTATGAATATCCATACAGTAAAACCATATTACATAGACTTTTAAAATCTTTAAATTTTAAATTTAAAATGTTAAATTCACGAAAAGTTATTATGGAATCACCCCGACTAATTTTATGGCGAACTTCTTATTTGAATGAACTTTTTAAATTTAGATCCGAAAAAAGAACAATTGTATACAGTGATGAAACATGGTATGATACCCATGACGTTGTTAAAAAAGGTTGGAGTGATGATTCAGATAAATGTTGTCTTAATGCTCCGGTCGGGAAGGGAAAACGTATCATTATTGCTCATGCGGGAACGAAAAATGGTTTTATTCCAAATTCTTTATTACATTGTGCGAAAAATATTTCAACATCAAGCGCAGATTATCATCAAGATATGAATTCAGATTTATATGAACAATGGTTTGAAAACACTCTTATTCCTAATATTCCGGAAAATTCGGTAATTGTTATAGATAATGCCTCATATCATTCTCGTAGGTGCAAAAAATACCAAATAGTTCCACAAAAAAGCGGACATAATTGCATTTATGAAAGAAAAAAAATTAGATATTCCTCAACCAAACACAAAAAAAAATTACTTGAAATAATTAAAAACAAAACCTTTAAGAAACATCATTTTATTGATGAAATTGCAAAAAGGCATGGCCATACTGTTTTAAGGCTACTTCCATATTACTGTGTTTTAAACCCTATTGATTTAGTCTGGAGCAACTTAAAAAAAAATGTAAGAAAGAAAAATAATAATCCAACGTTAAGTCACAATGTAGTAGATTTAATTAGGAAAGAAGTAACAGAAATGCCGGATGAAATATGGAAAAATTGTGTAGAACATGTAAAAAAAATTGAGAACAATTTTCTTCATACAACACATAATACAGTGACCACGTACTGCATAAATTTTAAAATTTATCGTTTGTTGTACTCGTTTTTGTAATAACATTTAAATCTTATATAAAAATATCGTGAAATATTTTCTTTCAAATAATTCTTAATGTAAAGGGGACAAACCTTCTACCCAGTCCTTCTCCACTGGGCTCGGTTACGGTACGTGCAAAATAAAATATGATTACTGATTTAGATGCAGAATTTTATTCTCTAAAATATTTATTTGGAGCATTATTATCTAAAATTGATATGCCACTTTTGCCCAAGGAAAAACTGTTAAACGCCTATGGCTCGCATTTCGTGTTATACCTGGTATATAAACATAAATATACTATATATTTAGTAAAAAGTATTTTTCGCGAAGCCATTAGCTGTGTATTGTGACGAAAAATCTCCAATAAATAACTTTTGAAAAACTTATTATTTTGTCCGTCTGAAATGTGAGAAACTATTTATCCTACAAAAAAAGAATTAGATCATTTTTGTTGGAAATTTTATCTGCTTTAATTTTGTATATAAAGTGTTTTTCGCTATGCCCTGTAGTTTTGGAGATTTTTGCAAAAATTGTGAAAAGAACACATTATTATTATTATTATTATTATTATTATTATTATTATTATTATTATTATTTTCTTTATTTCACTAATGTACATCATTATACATGTCATTTACAGTATAGTATACTGTATACAAATACATTATCATGTAGCTCCGGATGGTCTGGAAATCATTGCAGTGATGAGCCATTAGGTTTTTCATTACCCTCGTTCCAGCGACAAACCATGTCGCTCAGGTTCGAGTCTTAGGTAAGCACCATTCTTATTTTGTGGGCTGTACCGTATATAGCAGTTCTTTGCAGTTCGGATGGAATGTGTTCGCCTGGTAACTTGTCTACATTTAATTTATATTCTTTGGTAACATACCCCGTCGCACCAATAATTATGGGTATAATTGTTGTTTTTGTTTTATTATTATTATTATTATTATTATTATTATTATTATTATTATTATTATTATTATTAATATTATTATTATTATTTATATTATTAATATTATTAATATTATTAATATTATTAATATTATTAATACTATTAATATTATTAATATTATAATTAATATTATTATTATTAATAATATTATTATTATTAATATTATTATTATTATT
>OY720448.1:48041854-48049354 GCA_963082715.1 Harpalus rubripes | reverse complement strand
TATTATTATTATTATTATTATTATTAATATCACCCCCACTCTCGGGGACTTTTACTATGTTGTACAGTAGACATCTAGGAATAACTGCCAAGTTTCAAAACTCCGGTATTTTTTCCCTTGAAAAATCTAATTTTATTGGGCTTCTTGCTTAGTCAGACAAGTAGTACATACTCGTACACGATACAGCGTGGCGCGGCGTATAATTTAGAGCGTCAATTGAATATTATTGTCAACTTTGAACCCCTGTATATTTTGATTTGAAACTTTTCAGGAAACTCTTTCAAGTATTGGACTACAATATGAAATAGAGAAAAATGCAAATTTCAAAAATTCTTATATAATTTTTTTATCCGAAAAAAGAATCTCACAAATTTGTTGGATTTAAAAAAAATCGCCATTTTGTTTCTAATTGATATTACGAGCTCGGTTACTTCATCGTTTTTTTCATTTCTTGAGCTGTTTTTGGGTATGAGCTGCAGGCCTAATATTTCAGTACACACAAAAAGTTGAATAAGTTGCAACTGGTAAGAAAGTTTCTGCACCGTTGCACCCATATTTCAAAATGAATTATTCTATAAAATAATTCATTTTGTGCAATTAGTAGGTCATTTTGCGTTTCCCGAAATCTGCAAATTTCATTGTGGGTGATACATAGACTTTATGGAACGAATTGCATTTTACGAACTTTTTCCATTTTCATTTGTAACAGTATTAAAAATCTATCTTTTTCAACAAAAAATTAGTAGGTAATCATCGAGAGGTTGAATTATTGAGTGATACATGGACTAAACTTTTAACGATTAGTTTAATGTGATTATTCCAGATTTTTTAAATTGATGGTATCTTGTGATCGTATGCTTGAGCGTGTGGTCGAGAATCTATCGATCTCGATAGACGCCAAAATTATTTCGAATTTTGATTGTCACAAAAGTGAGTCCTGCTGTGCATTCTCTACGCCACACGCCAGTATATTAGCCGTTGAAGTTTGATGAATAAGGATAGTAACTCGAAAGACTATGTATAAATAAAAATGATTTAAAATTATGGAAAACTCATGTCCCTCACCGGCAGTGTAGTTCTTGTTAGGCATATTGTAACAAGGTGCAATTCTGCTTTGTTCCTACGCTTCAACGGAGATACCTTTGAGATAGAGTACTTGTTATAATAAAGCTCTCCCTCGATGCAACACGTGCGGGATGTTTTTTTTTAGTTGCTGCGCAGCCCTAGCTAAGAGAGACTGTTTTAAAAATAAAACAGTGGGAATAAAGCAGTGAATGTAATATGTACTAGTTCTGAATACATGTTGAGTATTTTTGCGTAGATTCATGAATAGTTTATATTGATTATAATTAAATTTTGGTGTGATAAATCTCATCAATTTTTTAAGTTTGGTTCATTAATTTTTCACATTACATTAAATTTGGATAAATACATTGCAACATTTTATTTTCGTCCTTCGTAATTGGCCTAGTACTTTAACCATCTTCTTCATTTCTCTCCTTACTATAAGCCCTTCATATAAACAGTTTTGCATGAATCGGATCGTTAGATGTTAATATTAAGCTGCAATAATTAAATTAATGAAATACATTTTTGGTAACCACTTATACACATTCCTATTCTTTTAAGTATTTGTTTTGATATAAAGATTGATCCATATTTATCAAATTATTCCAGAAATAAATTACCATGTATTTTAAAGTATGTTGGTTGACAGGAACCGTTGATTGGAATTAAAATGGGAAGAATAGACCTTTAGGTTTCAATATGTTAATTTAAAGACATTTTTATCGTCAATATCAGTTTACAATGTGAACGTTTCATCATGACTATAGAAGTTACAAAATCACTGTGTGTAACATCATTAACAAGTTCATTTGTAAAATCTAATCAGAGAAGGGGCTGCTGCCGGTTTTGGCCAGTTTCTTGATTACTGATAGTTCAGAACTAATTTAAAAATGAAAAATCGACCAAAATCAGTTTTTCACCTCATCTAAAATAGCCCCCCAAAAGCGCACCACATGTCTCATCTAACTGAAGCCGTATCATTAATATTTTCCGAGCTTCCAATGGTGGCGTTCGAAATCCGGACAACCTGTATTGTAAATTTTGTTTGAATACGGCTTTATAATTCTGCTTTCTTTGTACAGTTTTCTTCTACGTATAGTTTTTTTTTAATGTTTAACTTCGCGTAAGTCTTTATGGCTAAGTTCAAGAGGAATTGGATTTATTTTATTATTGACAGGCCTTCCGAGTCTTTTAGTATATTCAATGTTGTTCAGGGGAATGTGTTTTAGATTTAAAATTTTGTTTATTCGTTTTATTATTTTCTCCTTTTCTTTCAATTCGAAAAATACCAAATTTTTTGCATTAAACTTTTTTTTAAATAATTTAATTTGTTTTTCTTGTAGAATAACTTTTGTTGAATTATTTAATGTTTGCTTTTATGTTCTTCTACTAGTTAATTAGAGCATTGAATTTTGCATCTTTTCCATGTTTGACTGAATAGTTTCTAATGGTTACTTCTTCTTCTTCTTATTCCCTATACGTGTAACTAGACACACCGGGCAACGAGTCTTCTTCAGTTAAATCTGTCTTGAGCTTCTGCATGTGCATCTTGCCACATGACTCCTAGACGTTTAAGGTCTCGGCGAAAGGTTGCACGCCACGTATGCACTGGCCGACCGGGACGCCGCTTGCCATACGGAGGTATCCAGTGCATTGCCACAGCTGCCGGACGCTGCTGAGCAAACCTCACACGACGCTGAGCTACAATGGCGTGTAATGCTTGGCAATCACTTATTTCGTATATTTCTTCATTTGTGCGGTGGTCGCGGTAACTTATATAAAGTATGCGACGAAGACAACGCGTGTGAAACACATTTAACTTTCGTTCCACATTTCTCGTTATCCTCCATATCCCGCTGGCGTATAGGACCACTGGAAGGACAAGGGTCTTGTACAGGCGCAACTTCGCTGAAACACCCCTATCGCTCTGCCCAGTTTTATCATGACATCGGCATCCACGTTTCCATTAACAGATAGAGTGCTGCCGAGATATGTAAACTGATTTACTTCTTCTAGTGGCAAGTTATCAACCATAATCTGCGGATGCAAACGCCTGTCTCTGATCCTCATAGTTTTAGTTTTTTCACTACTAATGCGCAATCCAACTTTCGCCCCGAATGATTTTATTTATTTTATTTTAATATGTATAGTGTATGATATAAGAAAGATGTACGTTATGCAAAACAAAAACCAAACCAACTCTTCTAATAGTTACTTAATATTTGATATCGAATTCATAATTTTTATTTTTGCTACAGTTGGGAACACTCTTTCTAACTATTCAAAAACGTGCACGACTAAAGATAATAATGAAATTACAAACTTAAGCTAAACCACGTTTTGACTTTCAAATAAACTATTGTTTTAATACACTATTATTTGTTTATTTCACTGTTTTTTGCTGTAATTATACTATTGTATTATAAAGTATTGTATAACGAGTTGAACCATATATAGTTATTTTAATATTAAAATTAAAAATTACTTCAATTTTAGCACAAAATTTAATCACTGTTTTTTTCCCACAACTATCAACAATAAAAGCATACGTATCTTACCAATTCCATTTTTAATAAATATAATCTCTGTTGAGTATAAATATGTAATATCGTCAAAGTAAATTTTCTATGTACCTATATGCCTGGACAACATATTTGGGAATTGGACTTACTCATTCCCTACTAGAATACTGTAAACACATGATTTCACAACACTAACGCATATACACATAAAGATTACAACTGAAGAAACACATATATTAAAAGTCTGTTTGTAGTTGTACTGTTACGGTATATTTAAAAGTAAATAGACAGTAATCTATCCTAATGAGACTTGGCTAATTTTCTTCCCAGTATTAATCCCCATATCAGTTATAAGAATACAAAATGTTTCTTAATAACACCCGTACATATTTACGACTCACCTCTTGTGAGGGTTAATCGCTTCCATTACCAAGCATAAGGGATTAACCATATATCTTGTCCTATACTATATGAATATGATACTCGTATGTAACAATGTTATATAACATCGAAATATCAACGAGCTCTCTTTGTTATGTATCAGTTATATTTGTATTTGCTGGGATGCACCACAGGGTATAGTTCTGAACATAATCTTTATATATATATAGGGTGTCCCATAACTTCAGGTACATATTAGAAGGGCATATAGTTCTAAATGTCCGGATTACGGAACAAAAAGATTTTTTAAAAATTCAAAAATTAGTTTTTGAGGTTTTTGAAGGAAACAGTTTTGGGACACTGGTTGAATAGGTAGTAAAAATAAAGTAAATAATTTAATTTTTTTCATTACATACACATCTCCCAAACTTAATTGGTGTGACAAAGCTTTACCTAATTGCATAAATTAATTTCATTGTTAAATTATTTTATGTAATAGTTATAACTAATTTCACTATTCCAAATATTATAGTATCCAGGGGTACAAAAAATGTTCATCTTAAGTGAACTACCCTTAATTATAGGAATTTTTAAAAAAATCTTTTTGTTTCGTAATCAGGACATTAAGAATTATATGCCCTTCTAATATGTACCTGAAGTTATGGGACACCCTGTATATATATATATATATATATATATATATATATATATATATATATATATATATATATATATATATATATATGGGTGTCTTGGAAAAAATGGGACATGGCTTAACCACAGACTCCTGAGGCCAAAATAAGACAGCTAAACTTGCCTTCTGAGGAAAGTACACCGTTTAGCCAGTATTCTGCTTCAAAGTATAGGTAGTAATATTTAATTATAATAATAATAATAATTTATTAACCACAAAAGCAAATACAATAGCAAATAGCATGTAATAAATAAAGAATGTATATATTTATACAATTCATAAATTTATATATTGAAGTTCGAACAAAAATATTCTTCCACAGAATAAAAATTGTTTTCATGAGGATTTTTATTTTTAAAGTTATTTATATTCGTTTCAGACTTTAATATTATAAGGTAAATGATTATAAATTTTAATAGACATATATGCTACATTCTGGTGGAAATTTTGTGTATTATGTTTCGGTGCTAGTAAGTTACAGTTAAATCTAGTATTGTAGAATTTAACCTATTTAGAGGTGGGAAATAAAGATGGATTTTTTTTATAAACATAACACAAGACATAATGTAGATACATGGTAAAGTTAGAATTCCCAGTTCTTTGAATAAATTTCTACATGGAGCTCTAAAATTTGCATTTGTCATCGCTCTAATGACGAGTTTTTGAGCTTTAAAAACATGTATAGCTTGAGATGAATTCCCCCAACAAATAATGCAGTAAGAGATAATTGAATGAACATGTGCATAATAATATAATTTCAGTATTTCAGGGCTAACACAATAGTTTTCTCAAAACAAGCATGCTCTGTAGAGAGATCTTACAACAGAGCTAGTATGTGTAGACCATGATAGATTATAGTCAACATGCAGGCCTAATATTTTCGTGGACGTTGAGGGGGTAATGGTAATAAGATCCAAATTCACGGAAATACCAAAATTGGATCCCCGTAAAAGGCAGTGTATTAGATCAGTTTTACTAGAGTTAAGTGCTAGTCCATTTGATTTACACCATTTAATCATTGCATTTATATTATTTTGAAGTGTATTGTTTAATTATGTTATTGTGGGTGCTGATGATATTACAGATGTATCATCCGCAAAAAGGCATATGCCAGCATTCTGTATGAAGGATGGTAGGTCATTAATGTATAGAAGAAAGAGTAATGGACCTAGCACACTACCTTGAGGGACTCCAAAAACAACTTCATTTGGACTAGAATTGTAAGATGTGTCTTCGATTTTTATTGAAACTATTTGAGACCTATTACTTAAATATGTCTCTAACCAGGACAAAGTTGTGCTTCTAGCGCCATAAATTTGCAATTTTTCTACGAGAATGCGATGATTTATAGTATCAAATGCTTTAGTAAGGTCAAAATATATGGCAGCTGTGTAATATCTTTTATTAAGGTTTTCTAGATTATTTTTCAAACTAAAATATAGAGCATGTTCCGTAGATTTACCTTTAATGAACCAAATTAATAAGGTGTTAAATTTTTTTGAGATTTTATAAATTTTAGAAACGTGAATGCATAATGTTTTCAAAAATTTTGGAAAAAGCAGGGAGCAGAGACACTGGTCTAAAATTTTCTATACAATGTTTATTACCCTTTTTGTAAATTGGAACAGTTTTAGAGGTCTTAAAGGAGGAAGGAAAAATGCCTTCAGAGAATGATTCGTAGATTAGAGTTGATAATAATGGTGTTATTAAATCTGCAACTAGAAGTAATAGTGAATATGAAATTTCATCTATGCCGGATGAATGTTTCTTTGAAGTTTTACATATAACGTTGTAAACGTCAAATTCATCTGTTGGTTCCAAAAAAATAGTATTACTGATATTCATAATATGTTCTGTGGGACATTGAAGTGAATCATTTCTCAAAGAGGATGCTACGGAATTTACTGATTCTACAAAATAACTATTAAAAATATTTGCAACTTCATTGGGATTCGTAATATTAACATTGTTTTAATTTATGGGCAATGTAAATATTTGCTTGTATTATTATACTAGTTTTCGTTTTTATTTTGCAAATATAATATATATATATATATATATATATATATATATATATATATATATATATATATATATATATATATATGCATAAGCCTGTAAGTCGTTCTTCACCTATTTTATTTCTTTGTAAATTTTTTTAGTCTTTTGACTGCTGAAAATGTTCGTTCTACTTAAGCTGTACTTACTGGCAGGGTTAACTAATATGAAAAGAAGTATACGTATATTTGGATAAATTTTTTTATTGCATTCTTCCAGTGCTTTTAACGCAATTTTGGGTGTATTTTCAATATTTTGCCATTTGTGTTTCCAAGTATTAAATTCTGCTTTAATTGCTAGTAGTTACAATTAATTAGATTATTTTCATAAAAATCAATAGCACACTTTATATTCAAAAATGTTTTATTTACTACATTAGAGGGAATTAATGATTCAAGAGCTTGTACAACGTATTTTTTGTCCAAAAATCGCTCATGAAGGAAAGATAATAAATCGTTATATTTTCATATTAGTAATAACGACAAATATAAAATAATTACAAACTACATCTATAAAAAATTCAAACAAAGGTATAATGTTATTTTAATCACAGCATTTTCATATCCTTCGAGATTAATTTGAATTTCATCAGAATAAAACATTTTTGCCTGCAGAGCTCTTTAATTTGAATATAAATTGCTACCATGCAATGGTTTTAACTTGTCGCGAAGAGCCCTGTTTAATAATGTCTAGCGAATATTAATGTCTCTTTCCTTTTTGGCGAAACAACTTGCAGCAACACCAACTTCAAGTAAAATGTTCAAATCGTGGCGAAAT
>OY720448.1:47924354-48036854 GCA_963082715.1 Harpalus rubripes | reverse complement strand
ATAATAATAATAATAATAATAATAATAATAATAATAATAATAATAATAATAATAATAATAATAATAATAATAATAATAATAATAATAATAATAATAATAATAATAATAATAATAATAATAATAATAATAATAATAATAATAATAATATAATATATTTATTTATTGGGCATCAACTACACAGGTTATTACCCTACAACAAATTAACAGCGACAAAATAATAATAATACAATAACATCAAACTTAAACATAACACAAAATTATTAACAACAATAACAATATCGAAACAATAATACAAGAAACAATATAACTGAAAAATAATATTGCTACAATTTCTAATTTGAACTGTAGGTATTAATTTTAAATTTGGAATTACACAATATAAATATTATTTTACCCCTTTAAAGAAAACTTATAATTTTATATCTCATCATATATATTTACTGCTTTTAAAAATTTCAAAATATTCCTCAACTTGCTATGATCTGTCAAAATAAGAGGAAGGTTCTTGTCAATGCTATAAAGTTGTCTGACTGGCTCATACTGTGGACATTCAACAAGGATGTGTTTTACAGTTATTGAAACACCACATCAGTTGCACATGGGAGCATCATCCCTGGTTAGACGATAACAATGTGTCAATCTTGTATGACCCAATCTAAGACGATGAATTTTGACCAGTTCCCTCCTCTTAAGATCACTGGGAAGTAGTACTGGAGCAACCGACGGCTTTATAGTTCGTAGATGGTTCTGCACTTCATTCCATGTTGTTTGCCAAATGGACAATACCTCTTTCTTTAGATGTAGACTAATATCTGTGTGTTTAATTAGTGACACATCAACAGAGTCATTTTCTGCAACAATACGTGCTGCTTCATCAGCCATCTCATTACCTTTAATCCCAACATGACTGGGCACCCACAGAAATGATACATCTTTTCCTTGATCATGATGATATTTTATCAGGGATAAGATGTATTGTATTATCGGGTCAATAGTATAAGGATATGATATAGCTTGAAGAACGCTTAAACAGTCACTGACTATTAAGAACTTATGAAAGGTTCCAGCATATTCACAGTAACGTAGTGCTTGCCAAATAGCATATGACTCTGCTGTATATATGCTCGTAATAAGAGGCATTGTCCATGCATAACTTTTATTGTTTACAACAAATGCAAAACCAGTGCCATGGTGAGTTTTCGAACCATCTGTGTATATAACCAATCTATCCTTGTAATTGTGCAAAATTTCTAGAAATTTTGATCTAATCATTACTGGCGGACTGTTTGATTTATCAAAATTAGTTAGATCGTAATTAATTTGTAATTTTGGTATTTGCCATGGAGGAACTTCAATTTCCCCTAGGGGAATCGGTAATGGTAGATCAAAATGTATTTCCTCTAAAAATTCTTTTGCACGGATACCTACTGATTTGGTTAATATCTGTCGTCGATTGCACCAGTTCCTGTTGTTAAAAAGTATTTTGAAATTCTTATGATTTGGCTGAAGAAACACTAATCACAGTAGCGACACGTATTAGCAACTAGCCTAATTAAACATACCGACACCAAAACAGGGAACTGATGAGCGGACAAAATAAAAATTCAACAAGAAAACGTGAAGAATCAGAAGAAGAGGAGATAGGAGAAAGAATTTTCAAAAAAAGCGCATTGATAAGACGTTCAACAAAACAGGAAAAAACGAAAAGTAATACAACTGAAATGGATGAAATATTAAAAGGGATACAGGAATCACTGAAAAACCTAGCAGAGAATGTAGGAGAAATCAAAAAAGAAGTAGAGGAAGTAAAAAGAGGAAACGAAGAAATAAAAGAAGAAGTAGGAAGGTTCTATAAAGATATTAAGGAAAACATTGATAAAATAAACAAAGATATACAAGAAATGAAGGAAAAAGAAAAAGAACGCCAAACTGAAAGTGATGACATAAAAAAACGAGTGGAGGAACTCGAGAAAACAAAGGAGCAGAAAGTAGTATACAATGAGGAAATGATAAACATAAAAGAAACAATAAATAGAATGGAAACTAAATTAGAACAACAAGACAAAGTTAAAAGAAAAAATAACATTGTGATACTCGGACTGAAAACGGTAATAGACAATGCAAACTTGAACAAAAACGTAGAAGAGTACATAAATAAAAAATTGGAAATTAATATTATTATAAAAACAGCATATGTAATAAAACAACAAAAAGACATGATAATTGCCGAAGTGGGGACATGGGCAGAGAAATTAGAAATACTGAAAAACAAATCCAAGTTGGCAGATGAAAAAATCTATATAAATAATGATTTAACAATAGAGGAAAGAAATATACAGAAAAGCCTTGCCAAAATCTCAAAAGAATACGCAGGAACTGGAAAAGAAGTCAGAATAGGGTACCAAAAAAATAACAATAGAAGGGAAAACATATGTATGGGAAGCTTCAAAAAAAGGAATTATTCCAAAAAACTAAAAAAAGGGGCGGAAAAGGATAAACAAATAAAAAAATTTGAGGATCACAAAAAAACTAGAAAAAATAAAAAGAAAAAAAATAAAAGTAAAGGCACTAAAATAAGTACTTGGAACGTAAGAACAATGCTAACAACAGGGAAAATGGTAGAAATAAGTCTAGAATTAAAAAAATATGGGATACATATAGCGGGAATACAAGAAACAAGATGGGAAGGGAAAGGACAAATAAGTAAAAATAACTTTACCTTATACTACTCCGGAAACGAAAAACAAGGACAATACGGAGTAGCCTTCATGGTGATGAATCAAATGAAAAGCAACATAATACAATTTAACCCAATAAATGAGCGTATGGCGTACATTAGAGTAAAAGCTAAACCTTTCAATATCTCAATAATGAATATATATGCACCTACAGAGAACGCAAAGAAAGAAGAAAAAGAGAAATTCTACGAAAAGTTAGAAGAAGAATATGAAAAGATAGCGTCCGAAGACTTAAAACTATTAATAGGTGACATGAACGCCCAAATAGGAAAGGAAGAATATATTAAAGAAGTAGCAGGAAAACACACGATACATGAAAACACAAACGACAACGGACAGAGGCTATGTAATTTTGCAATAGGAACACAAATGGACATAAGCAGCACAAGATTCGAACACCCGTGGATACATAAAATAACGCGGACATCACCAGACCAAAGTACTCATACCCAAATAGACCACATACTAATAGACAAAAGAAGACAGTCATCAATAAGAGACGTGAGAACATACCGCGGAGCATGTACTGACTCAGACCACTATATGGTAACAGCAACATTAAAACAAAAAGTTAAAAGAGTACTAAAGAGTAAGACGAAACAAATAAAATGGAACAAAGAGAAACTGAATAATGAACAAGAACAAAGAGATTATGCTGAAAAAATAGACACATACTTAACAAAAAATGAGGAAATGGAAGAAAACATAGATGAAGAATGGAAGAAAGTAAAAACGTGTATAATAAAAGCAGCGAAGGAACAACTAGGAGCAAAGGAAATAGAGAGTAAAAAGGAATGGTTCAACGAGGAATGCAAAGAATATACAGGTAGGAAAAAGAAAGCAAGAATGAAATGGATACAGACAAACAGAGAAATACACAGAGAAGAATATCAAAGAATAAGGAAAGAGTGCAACAAAGTACTAAGAAGAAATAAAAGAGAATGGACTGAAAACAAAATAAAAAGAATAGAAGAAGAAAGAAGCAATAGGAATACGAAACGTTTCTACCAAAAATTAAAACAACAGAAAACTAAAAATGAAACCAAAACAACAAATATGAAAGACAAACATGGAAAATTAACTGAAACAGATCAACAAAGTAATCAAGTATGGGAAGAATATTTTAAAGAGCTACTCACGGAAAATATCTCAGATACAGAAGAGGAGGAGGAAGATAAGGACGAGGAACAGACTGTGGAGGAAGAAGAAACAGAACAAGAACTAGTACAAGAACCAACAATACAAGAAGTAAGAGATGTAATTAAAAACAGCAAAAATGGAAAAGCACCAGGTAAGGACGGAATAAACATGGAACTCATAAAATATGGTGGAGACATACTCACTGTAAAACTACATAATATCATATGCAAGATATGGAGAGAAGAAAAGTTACCTAAGGAATGGGAAACAGGACAAATAATAACAATCCACAAAAAAGGAGACCCCAAAGAATGCAAAAACTATAGAGGAATAACACTATTAAACAATGCATATAAAATCATATCAACAATAATAAATAAGAGACTAACTAGAGCAACAAATAAAAAAATAGGTCAATATCAATGTGGTTTCAGGGAAGGAAAGTCCACAATAGATGCGATACACACACTAAAACAGATAATAGAAAAAGTACATGAGGCCAAAATAGACGTTGAAATGATCTTTATAGACTTCCAGCAAGCATTCGACTCAATAAAAAGAGGAAAGCTATTAATGACAATAAAAAAACTAAAAATAGAACCGAAACTAAGAAGACTAATAGCAATGACCTTGAACCAAACAAAAGTAAGCATAAGGGCTCATAGTGGAGACACAGATGAATTTGTAGTAAACAAGGGAGTAAGACAAGGAGATTCTCTATCAGCCACGCTTTTCAACATCGCCTTAGAACACGTGACAAGGAGAATAAACAAATACTCAATCCGCACAAATGGAGGACAAATGATTGCTTACGCAGATGATATAGTCATCATAACAAAGAAACGAGAGATAATGAAAAAGATGGTAGAAGAAATAGTGACAGAAGGAAAGAAGATTGGACTTACACTCAATGAAAACAAAACGAAAATGATGAGATACGGAAAACAAAGACAAGATAACAAAATAAAAATTGGAGAATACGAGTTTGAAGAAGTAGAAAAATATAAATATCTAGGGGCAATGATAACAAACAATGGAGACAGAGAAATCGAAATAAAAGAGAAAATATTCACAGCAAATAAGGCATACCACATGCACAAAAACTTACTCAAGAGCAAAATACTAAGTAAAAAAACAAAAATAAAGATCTATAAAACAATGATAAGACCAATACTATTATATGACGCAGAAACCCTAACAATGACAAAAAAAGAAGAAGAGCAGCTAAGAATAGTGGAAAGAAAAATAATGAGAACAATATTAGGACCGATTAAACTAGACAATAACGAAATACGAATAAGAAAGAACGCCGAAATACTACACATGCTGGATGGGGAAGACGTAGTAAGAAAAATTAAACAACAAAGAGTAAAATGGTTTGGACATACGTGGAGAGCAGGAAGGGAAGCTACAATATACAGTATAATGGAATGGGAACCAAGAAGAAGGATAGGACGACCGAAATCAACATGGTTTAAAGAAGTCAAAGAAGACTTGCAAAAAGCAGGAATAAAAAATTGGAAAGAAAAAACAAGAAATAGGAAAGCATGGAGGAGCATAAGCATGAAGATATAAGGCCAAGAGTACAGGGACTGATCCCCCGGAAAAAAAACCCGATCTAGAGAGCTTCAAAGAAGCGACGCAACCCCACAGGGGTGTTACCGCCACCACATATATATATATATATATATATATATATATATATATATATATATATGTATATATATATATATATATATATATATATATGATTTGGCATTGCTTTTATTTTATTTATATATACGACAAGAATTTTCTTCCTTCTAATCTCGAGTGGTGTCAGCCCTGATTCAGCGTATAGATTTATTATGGGTGTAGTTGGGAAAGCTCCAAGGGCATATCTTAAGCCCTGATTGTGTACAGTATCTATCCTGCTAAGGATAGTTCGTTTTGCTGATCCATAAACAATACACCCATAATCAATCTTAGAAAGAACCAATGATTGGTAAACTTTAACCAATGTCCTTGGTTCTGCCCCCCATTTAGTCCCTGCCATCATTTTTATACAATAAGAGCTTTGAGGCATATAATCCTTAGCTCTTCTATATGCAGTTTCCAAATGAGTCGCGGATCAAAGATAAGCCCCAGGAATCTGACACTACTTACGACTTTAATTATCGCGTTTCTTATAAATAAGAGTGGTCCATAGTGTGGACGGGTCAGCCTACAGAAGTGCATGCATTGCGTTTTTTCTCGAGAAAACTTAAAACCTAACTGGTCAGCCTTACTCATTACTCTGTCAATTGCGGTTTGTAATTTATTATTAATGTCTCCCATCCTCTTGCTTGAACAGAAGATGGCGAGATCATCAACATATAAACAAATATGAACAGAATTACCAATTGTTGATGTAATCTCATTAACCGCAATAGCAAACAGAGTTACGCTTAATACTGAGCCTTGTGGAACTCCGTTCTCTATAGTTCTGACAGAAGATAGAGTTGTACCTACACGTACTCTAAATTTGCGGCTTGAGAGAAAGGATGACACAAGCTTTGGTAATTTTCCTCGAAAACCCCACGCATGCAGCTTCTTTAAAATATTATACCGCCATGTCATATCATAGGCCTTTTCTAAATCAAAGAACACTGCAACTAAGTGTTCCTTATTATTAAAAGCAGTAAGAATTGCATTTTCCAGATAGACGAGATGATCAATAGTAGATCTGAATTTCCGAAAACCAGCCTGATGTTCTGATAACAGATTATTGGTTTCCAGACACCACACAAGACGTTTATTGATCATTCTTTCGAATATCTTTCCGATGCAAGACGTTAGACTAATAGGCCTATGATTAGACGGTATCATTAGATCTTTTCCATCTTTAGGGATAGGAACGATAACGGCTTCCTTCCACTTTTCAGGATAAATTTCTTCTTCCCATAGCTTGTTGTATACTGAAAGCAAATGTACTTTAAAATCATACGATAGGTGTTTCAACATATCATTTGTAACTCTATCAGAACCTGGTGATGATGATTTTGCTTGATTTAGTGCATACTCCAGTTCCAAAAGTGTAAAAGGATTATTGTATTCCAAAAATTCAGTAGTGTTGAAGTTCAAAGGTACCTCTCGGCTCGTTTTCAAATTACGAAATCCAGGATCATAATTTGAATTACTACTTGCACTTTGGAACTGGTCTGCCATAATTTCAGCGATGGTAAATGTATCACGTACGTAAGTATCATCACTTAGTTTTAGACAATTTACACCAGTAGAGTTATTATGTCCTACAATACGTCTTACTCTTGCCCAACATTCATTAGTAGTTGTTTTTGACGATATTTTAGACACGTACTCGTCCCAATATGTACGTTTGCTTTCATATGTACGTTTGCTTTCAAGTACACCTCGACGAGCTAATGCTTTAGCTCTTTTAAAAGAAATTAGATTTTCTATAGTAGGATACCTCCTAAAGTGGTTGAAAGCCGTTCTCTTTCTATGGACCAACTCTTTTACATTTTGGTTCCACCATGGAACTGATCTTTTGTAAATTTTGGATATACTCCTGGGTATTGCAGCTTCCGCTGCTGTTATAATGTTGGCTGTTAATTTCTCTACATTAATATTTGATTCACTTGTCAATTTTGGAACATTTAGGGATGCAGTATAACATGGCCAATCGGCCTTATTTATAATCCATCTTGATGGGGACACCTGTTCAAATTTTGGAATATCTGTAGATATTACTATCGGAAAATGATCACTTCCGTATAGATCATCAAGTGTCTTCCAGGAATAACGGGTAGCAAGACTTGAAGATAGAATAGTAAGGTCAATATATGAATAACTCCTTGATCGAGCATTGAAATATGTTGGCGTACCTGTATTCATAAGGACAAGATCAAGATTATCAAGCAGGCTTTCTATAATTCTTCCCCTTTGATCAACATGTTCAGAACCCCAAATGTAATTATGGGCATTAAAATCACCTAATAAAACAAAGGGGGTTGATAATTGCATAACAATATTTTGGATGTCAATCAAATTCCAATTAAATTCTGGCAAGTATATGTTACATATTGTTACATTTAATGGGGCTGACAGTCTTACAGCTATTGCTTGTAAATCAGTGTTTAGATTAACCTGTTTGTAACTAACATCCTTCCTTATGATAACCGCAACACCACCATTCGCTCGAACTTCAGGTAATGAGTCTTTTCTTACTACACTATAGTTCCTCAAAGAGTATGCTTGGCCGGGTTTAAAATGTGTTTCTTGAAGACACGTACATATGTGATCATACTCCGACAGCAACATCCTCAGCTCACAATAATGATAAATACATCCCCTAATATTTCATTGAATGATTTTATTCATACTTACAAATGAATTAATGTAGATTAACTAACTACGCCTTCCTGGGTTTTCCTTTCGGCCAGCCTTTCTTTCTATTTTGTTGTGATGAAAAGTAAACGGGATTTTCTTCATCTTCAGAAAAGGAATTATCGCTTTTCCTCTTTGTTTCCCCCGAAGCAGTTTCAGCCAATGTAGCAGTAGCACTATTACTGCTTGAAATTCCCTTTGGCTCGCTTCTCTCCCTATTCTGTTGAGAAGAATAGTGAACAATTTCTCTTGATGTAGCAGTAGCACTATTACTGCGCGGAATGGATGGTACTTGTTCTGGTTTTCTGTAGTTCGTTTGAGTTTCTGTGACTGGATTTTTCAATACAAATATTGTTTTTAATGCTTGCACAAGCGGGGAAATAATTTCTTTTATTATATTATTATTCATATATTCCTGTCTTGGTGAATTTACAATTTGAGCGTAAGAAATACCGGTCGGAGAAAAAGGAACAATTTTCTTTTTTGCTTCGAAATAAGATATATTTTCTCTTACTCTTAGTTCTTGAATTGCTACTTCTCTTTTATATATAGGACAGTACTTAGCATTAGCCATATGCTCACCTTCACAGTTTACGCATTTTATTTCTTTTTTACATGGTTGTCCATCATGCATTTCTTTGCCACAAACACAAAGCTGTTGGTTGTTGCAACGCGCAGCAGTATGACCGAATTTTTGACATTTAAAACAACGCATGGGTGGAGGCACATATTGTCGCACTTGTAGAGATAAATATGCTATTTTAATTTTTGGTGGTAGCTTTGGATTATTAAAAGTTATTATATGGTTTGGTGTGTCTTTTAGTTCACCATTTATTTTTGACTTAATTCTTTTAACTTCTATTACACCTTGATCTTTTAACTCCTCTAATATTTCTTCGATACTACAATTTAGAAGATCCCTACAGAATATTACACCCTTACTCATGTTCAGCGTTCTGTGCGGCGTTACTTCTATCTCCATCTGGCCTAAACGTTTAGCTTGTATTAATTTGCTAGCTTGCGCAGCGGAAACTGTTTCAATTATTAAATTTTCTTTTAATCTTTTCACACTTTTTAAATCTCCCACTAAACCAAATAGCAATTTTTGTATTAAGAATGGACTTAATTTTTCAAAATTTCCATCATTTCTCTTTATGACTAAGAACCGGGGAATAACCACCTTTTCTTTGTTCATAATATTTGACATGTTTTTAGAAGATCTCGCTTCATGAGCCACAAACACAAAGCTGTTGGTTGTTGCAACGCGCAGCAGTATGACCGAATTTTTGACATTTAAAACAACGCATGGGTGGAGGCACATATTGTCGCACTTGTAGAGATAAATATGCTATTTTAATTTTTGGTGGTAGCTTTGGATTATTAAAAGTTATTATATGGTTTGGTGTGTCTTTTAGTTCACCATTTATTTTTGACTTAATTCTTTTAACTTCTATTACACCTTGATCTTTTAACTCCTCTAATATTTCTTCGATACTACAATTTAGAAGATCCCTACAGAATATTACACCCTTACTCATGTTCAGCGTTCTGTGCGGCGTTACTTCTATCTCCATCTGGCCTAAACGTTTAGCTTGTATTAATTTGCTAGCTTGCGCAGCGGAAACTGTTTCAATTATTAAATTTTCTTTTAATCTTTTCACACTTTTTAAATCTCCCACTAAACCAAATAGCAATTTTTGTATTAAGAATGGACTTAATTTTTCAAAATTTCCATCATTTCTCTTTATGACTAAGAACCGGGGAATAACCACCTTTTCTTTGTTCATAATATTTGACATGTTTTTAGAAGATCTCGCTTCATGATCTTTGTTTATTGAAGAGGTTTTCTCCCCGGATGCTTTCGGCATCGGTCCTTGTAAATCATTTTTACCGGCCGAGCGGCCAGGGTGTGGTTCGTTAAAACCAATCCTGTACTCCAGTTGCAAATACAAATGTTATGATATTTAAAAACAGACAGCTGTCAACTGTCAGAAATCAATCTACTCTCGTCAGTCAAATTTACTTGTATGTGTTTCTAGTAATATTTACAAGAAATTATATATTATTTTAACAATGGAATATATCTTTTCAAATCGTAAGTACTCTTTCTTTTAAATATCAACTTATTATTTTGGAAATTAATTTTTTTAAATTTCAATTTTTCAGAATTGGCATACCACATCAAGCCTTATGACGTTAATAACTATAATAATAATAATAATAATAATAATAATAATAATAATAATAATAATAATAATAATAATAATAATAATAATAATAATAATAATAATAATAATAATAATAATAATAATAATAATAATAATAATAATAATAATAATAATAATAATAATAATAATAATAATAATAATAATAATAATAATAATAATAATAATAATAATAATAATAATAATAATAATAATAATAATAATAATAATAATAATAATAATAATAATAATAATAATAATAATAATAATAATAATAATAATAATAATAATAATAATAATAATAATAATAATAATAATAATAATAATAATAATAATAATAATAATAATAATAATAATAATAATAATAATAATAATAATAATAATAATAATAATAATAATAATAATAATAATAATAATAATAATAATAATAATAATAATAATAATAATAATAATAATAATAATAATAATAATAATAATAATAATAATAATAATAATAATAATAATAATAATAATAATAATAATAATAATAATAATAATAATAATAATAATAATAATAATAATAATAATAATAATAATAATAATAATAATAATAATAATAATAATAATAATAATAATAATAATAATAATAATAATAATAATAATAATAATAATAATAATAATAATAATAATAATAATAATAATAATAATAATAATAATAATAATAATAATAATAATAATAATAATAATAATAATAATAATAATAATAATAATAATAATAATAATAATAATAATAATAATAATAATAATAATAATAATAATAATAATAATAATAATAATAATAATAATAATAATAATAATAATAATAATAATAATAATAATAATAATAATAATAATAATAATAATAATAATAATAATAATAATAATAATAATAATAATAATAATAATAATAATAATAATAATAATAATAATAATAATAATAATAATAATAATAATAATAATAATAATAATAATAATAATAATAATAATAATAATAATAATAATAATAATAATAATAATAATAATAATAATAATAATAATAATAATAATAATAATAATAATAATAATAATAATAATAATAATAATAATAATAATAATAATAATAATAATAATAATAATAATAATAATAATAATAATAATAATAATAATAATAATAATAATAATAATAATAATAATAATAATAATAATAATAATAATAATAATAATAATAATAATAATAATAATAATAATAATAATAATAATAATAATAATAATAATAATAATAATAATAATAATAATAATAATAATAATAATAATAATAATAATAATAATAATAATAATAATAATAATAATAATAATAATAATAATAATAATAATAATAATAATAATAATAATAATAATAATAATAATAATAATAATAATAATAATAATAATAATAATAATAATAATAATAATAATAATAATAATAATAATAATAATAATAATAATAATAATAATAATAATAATAATAATAATAATAATAATAATAATAATAATAATAATAATAATAATAATAATAATAATAATAATAATAATAATAATAATAATAATAATAATAATAATAATAATAATAATAATAATAATAATAATAATAATAATAATAATAATAATAATAATAATAATAATAATAATAATAATAATAATAATAATAATAATAATAATAATAATAATAATAATAATAATAATAATAATAATAATAATAATAATAATAATAATAATAATAATAATAATAATAATAATAATAATAATAATAATAATAATAATAATAATAATAATAATAATAATAATAATAATAATAATAATAATAATAATAATAATAATAATAATAATAATAATAATAATAATAATAATAATAATAATAATAATAATAATAATAATAATAATAATAATAATAATAATAATAATAATAATAATAATAATAATAATAATAATAATAATAATAATAATAATAATAATAATAATAATAATAATAATAATAATAATAATAATAATAATAATAATAATAATAAATAATAATAATAATAATAATAATAATAATAATAAATAATAATAATAATAATAATAATAATAATAATAATAATAATAATAATAATAATAAATAATAATAATAATAATAATAATAATAATAATAATAATAATAATAATATAATAATAATAATAAATAATAATAAAAAATAATAATAATAATAATAATAATAATAATAATAAGACTAAAAAAATAATAACATAATAATACAATAATAATAATAATAATAATAATAATAAAATAATAATAATAATAATAAATAATAATAATAATAATAATAAATAAAATAATAATAAATAATAAATAATAAATAATAAATAATAAAATAATAATAATAATAATAATAATAATAATAATAATAATAATAATAATAATAATAATAATAATAATAATAATAATAATAATAATAATAAATAATAATAATAATAAATAATAATAATAATAATAATAATAATAATAATAATAATAATAATAATAATAATAATAATAATAATAATAATAATAATATAATAATAATAATAAATAATAAATAATAAATAATAAATAATAAATAATAAATAATAAATAATAAATAATAAATAATAAATAATAAATAATAAATAATAAATAATAAATAATAAATAATAAATAATAAATAATAAATAATAAATAATAAATAATAAATAATAAATAATAAATAATAAATAATAAATAATAAATAATAAATAATAAATAATAAATAATAAATAATAAATAATAAATAATAAATAATAAATAATAAATAATAAATAATAAATAATAAATAATAAATAATAAATAATAAATAATAAATAATAAATAATAAATAATAAATAATAAATAATAAATAATAAATAATAAATAATAAATAATAAATAATAAATAATAAATAATAAATAATAAATAATAAATAATAAATAATAAATAATAAATAATAAATAATAAATAATAAATAATAAATAATAAATAATAAATAATAAATAATAAATAATAAATAATAAATAATAAATAATAAATAATAAATAATAAATAATAAATAATAAATAATAAATAATAAATAATAAATAATAAATAATAAATAATAAATAATAAATAATAAATAATAAATAATAAATAATAAATAATAAATAATAAATAATAAATAATAAATAATAAATAATAAATAATAAATAATAAATAATAAATAATAAATAATAAATAATAAATAATAAATAATAAATAATTAAATAATAAATAATTAAATAATAAATAATTAAATAATAAATAATTAAATAATAAATAATTAAATAATAAATAATTAAATAATAAATAATTAAATAATAAATAATTAAATAATAAATAATTAAATAATAAATAATTAAATAATAAATAATTAAATAATAAATAATTAAATAATAAATAATTAAATAATAAATAATTAAATAATAAATAATTAAATAATAAATAATTAAATAATAAATAATTAAATAATAAATAATTAAATAATAAATAATTAAATAATAAATAATTAAATAATAAATAATTAAATAATAAATAATTAAATAATAAATAATTAAATAATAAATAATTAAATAATAAATAATTAAATAATAAATAATTAAATAATAAATAATTAAATAATAAATAATTAAATAATAAATAATTAAATAATAAATAATTAAATAATAAATAATTAAATAATAAATAATTAAATAATAAATAATTAAATAATAAATAATTAAATAATAAATAATTAAATAATAAATAATTAAATAATAAATAATTAAATAATAATAATTAAATAATAAATAATTAAATAATAATAATTAAATAATAAAATAATTAAATAACTAAATAATTAAATAATAAATAATTAAATACATAATTAAAATAATAATTAAATAATAAATAATTAAATAAATAATAAAATAAATAATAAAAAATAAATAAAATAATAAATAATTAAATAATAAATAATTAAATAATAAATAATTAAATAATAAATAATTAAATAAAAAAAATTAATACTAAATAAATTTAAATAATAAATAATTAAATAATAAATAATTAAATAATAAATAATTAAATAATAAATAATTAAATAAATAATTAATAAAATAATAAAATAATAAATAATAAAATAATAAATAATAAAAAAAATAAATAATTAAAAAATAAACTAATCTAAATAATAAATAATTAAATAAAAAATAACAAAAAAAACAAATAATAAATAATTAAATAATAAATAATTAAATAATAAATAATTAAATAATAAATAATTAAATAATAAATAATTAAATAATAAATAATTAAATAATAAATAATTAAATAATAAATAATTAAATAATAAATAATTAAATAATAAATAATTAAATAATAAATAATTAAATAATAAATAATTAAATAATAAATAATTAAATAATAAATAATTAAATAATAAATAATTAAATAATAAATAATTAAATAATAAATAATTAAATAATAAATAATTAAATAATAAATAATTAAATAATAAATAATTAAATAATAAATAATTAAATAATAAATAATTAAATAATAAATAATTAAATAATAAATAATTAAATAATAAATAATTAAATAATAAATAATTAAATAATAAATAATTAAATAATAAATAATTAAATAATAAATAATTAAATAATAAATAATTAAATAATAAATAATTAAATAATAAATAATTAAATAATAAATAATTAAATAATAAATAATTAAATAATAAATAATTAAATAATAAATAATTAAATAATAAATAATTAAATAATAAATAATTAAATAATAAATAATTAAATAATAAATAATTAAATAATAAATAATTAAATAATAAATAATTAAATAATAAATAATTAAATAATAAATAATTAAATAATAAATAATTAAATAATAAATAATTAAATAATAAATAATTAAATAATAAATAATTAAATAATAAATAATTAAATAATAAATAATTAAATAATAAATAATTAAATAATAAATAATTAAATAATAAATAATTAAATAATAAATAATTAAATAATAAATAATTAAATAATAAATAATTAAATAATAAATAATTAAATAATAAATAATTAAATAATAAATAATAAATAATAAATAATAAATAATAAATAATAAATAATAAATAATAAATAATAAATAATAAATAATAAATAATTAAATAATAAATAATTAAATAATAAATAATTAAATAATAAATAATTAAATAATAAATAATTAAATAATAAATAATTAAATAATAAATAATAAATAATAAATAATAAATAATAAATAATAAATAATAAATAATAAATAATAAATAATAAATAATAAATAATAAATAATAAATAATAAATAATAAATAATAAATAATAAATAATAAATAATAAATAATAAATAAATAAATAATAAATAATAAATAATAAATAAATAAATAATAAATAATTAAATAATAAATAATTAAATAATAAATAATAAATAATAAATAATAAATAATAAATAATAAATAATAAATAATAAATAATAAATAATAAATAATAAATAATAAATAATAAATAATAAATAATAAATAATAAATAATAAATAATAAATAATAAATAATAAATAATAAATAATAAATAATAAATAATAAATAATAAATAATAAATAATAAATAATAAATAATAAATAATAAATAATAAATAATAAATAATAAATAATAAATAATAAATAATAAATAATAAATAATAAATAATAAATAATAAATAATAAATAATAAATAATAAATAATAAATAATAAATAATAAATAATAAATAATAAATAATAAATAATAAATAATAAATAATAAATAATAAATAATAAATAATAAATAATAAATAATAAATAATAAATAATAAATAATAAATAATAAATAATAAATAATAAATAATAAATAATAAATAATAAATAATAAATAATAAATAATAAATAATAAATAATAAATAATAAATAATAAATAATAAATAATAAATAATAAATAATAAATAATAAATAATAAATAATAAATAATAAATAATAAATAATAAATAATAAATAATAAATAATAAATAATAAATAATAAATAATAAATAATAAATAATAAATAATAAATAATAAATAATGAATAATGAATAATAAATAATGAATAATAAATAATAAATAATAAATAATAAATAATAAATAATAAATAATAAATAATAAATAATAAATAATAAATAATAAATAATAAATAATAAATAATAAATAATAAATAATAAATAATAAATAATAAATAATAAATAATAAATAATAAATAATAAATAATAAATAATAAATAATAAATAATAAATAATAAATAATTAAATAATAAATAATAAATAATAAATAATAAATAATAAATAATTAAATAATAAATAATTAAATAATAAATAATAAATAATTAAATAATAAATAATTAAATAATAAATAATTAAATAATAAATAATTAAATAATAAATAATTAAATAATAAATAATTAAATAATAAATAGTTAAATAATAAATAATTAAATAATAAATAGTTAAATAATAAATAGTTAAATAATAAATAATTAAATAATAAATAATTAAATAATAAATAATTAAATAATAAATAATTAAATAATAAATAATTAAATAATAAATAATTAAATAATAAATAATTAAATAATAAATAATTAAATAATAAATAATTAAATAATAAATAATTAAATAATAAATAATTAAATAATAAATAATTAAATAATAAATAATTAAATAATAAATAATTAAATAATAAATAATTAAATAATAAATAATTAAATAATAAATAATTAAATAATAAATAATTAAATAATAAATAATTAAATAATAAATAATTAAATAATAAATAATTAAATAATAAATAGTTAAATAATAAATAGTTAAATAATAAATAATTAAATAATAAATAATTAAATAATAAATAATTAAATAATAAATAATTAAATAATAAATAATTAAATAATAAATAATTAAATAATAAATAATTAAATAATAAATAATTAAATAATAAATAATTAAATAATAAATAATTAAATAATAAATAATTAAATAATAAATAATTAAATAATAAATAATTAAATAATAAATAATTAAATAATAAATAATTAAATAATAAATAATTAAATAATAAATAATTAAATAATAAATAATTAAATAATAAATAATTAAATAATAAATAATTAAATAATAAATAATTAAATAATAAATAATTAAATAATAAATAATTAAATAATAAATAATTAAATAATAAATAATTAAATAATAAATAATTAAATAATAAATAATTAAATAATAAATAATTAAATAATAAATAATTAAATAATAAATAATTAAATAATAAATAATTAAATAATAAATAATTAAATAATAAATAATTAAATAATAAATAATTAAATAATAAATAATTAAATAATAAATAATTAAATAATAAATAATTAAATAATAAATAATTAAATAATAAATAATTAAATAATAAATAATTAAATAATAAATAATTAAATAATAAATAATTAAATAATAAATAATTAAATAATAAATAATTAAATAATAAATAATTAAATAATAAATAATTAAATAATAAATAATTAAATAATAAATAATTAAATAATAAATAATTAAATAATAAATAATTAAATAATAAATAATTAAATAATAAATAATTAAATAATAAATAATTAAATAATAAATAATTAAATAATAAATAATTAAATAATAAATAATTAAATAATAAATAATTAAATAATAAATAATTAAATAATAAATAATTAAATAATAAATAATTAAATAATAAATAATTAAATAATAAATAATTAAATAATAAATAATTAAATAATAAATAATTAAATAATAAATAATTAAATAATAAATAATTAAATAATAAATAATTAAATAATAAATAATTAAATAATAAATAATTAAATAATAAATAATTAAATAATAAATAATTAAATAATAAATAATTAAATAATAAATAATTAAATAATAAATAATTAAATAATAAATAATTAAATAATAAATAATTAAATAATAAATAATTAAATAATAAATAATTAAATAATAAATAATTAAATAATAAATAATTAAATAATAAATAATTAAATAATAAATAATTAAATAATAAATAATTAAATAATAAATAATTAAATAATAAATAATTAAATAATAAATAATTAAATAATAAATAATTAAATAATAAATAATTAAATAATAAATAATTAAATAATAAATAATTAAATAATAAATAATTAAATAATAAATAATTAAATAATAAATAATTAAATAATAAATAATTAAATAATAAATAATTAAATAATAAATAATTAAATAATAAATAATTAAATAATAAATAATTAAATAATAAATAATTAAATAATAAATAATTAAATAATAAATAATTAAATAATAAATAATTAAATAATAAATAATTAAATAATAAATAATTAAATAATAAATAATTAAATAATAAATAATTAAATAATAAATAATTAAATAATAAATAATTAAATAATAAATAATTAAATAATAAATAATTAAATAATAAATAATTAAATAATAAATAATAAATAATAAATAATAAATAATAAATAATAAATAATAAATAATAAATAATAAATAATAAATAATAAATAATAAATAATAAATAAATAAATAATAAATAAATAAATAATAAATAATTAAATAATAAATAATTAAATAATAAATAATTAAATAATAATTAATTAAATAATAATTAATTAAATAATAAATAATAAATAAATAAATAATAAATAAATAAATAATAAATAATTAAATAATAAATAATTAAATAATAAATAATTAAATAATAAATAATTAAATAATAAATAATTAAATAATAAATAATTAAATAATAAATAATTAAATAATAAATAATTAAATAATAAATAATTAAATAATAAATAATTAAATAATAAATAATTAAATAATAAATAATTAAATAATAAATAATTAAATAATAAATAATTAAATAATAAATAATTAAATAATAAATAATTAAATAATAAATAATTAAATAATAAATAATTAAATAATAAATAATTAAATAATAAATAATAAATAATTAAATAATAAATAATTAAATAATAAATAATAAATAATAAATAATAAATAATAAATAATAAATAATAAATAATAAATAATAAATAATAAATAATAAATAATAAATAATAAATAATAAATAATAAATAATAAATAATAAATAATAAATAATAAATAATAAATAATAAATAATAAATAATAAATAATAAATAATAAATAATAAATAATAAATAATAAATAATAAATAATAAATAATAAATAATAAATAATAAATAATAAATAATAAATAATAAATAATAAATAATAAATAATAAATAATAAATAATAAATAATAAATAATAAATAATAAATAATAAATAATAAATAATAAATAATAAATAATAAATAATAAATAATAAATAATAAATAATAAATAATAAATAATAAATAATAAATAATAAATAATAAATAATAAATAATAAATAATAAATAATAAATAATAAATAATAAATAATAAATAATAAATAATAAATAATAAATAATAAATAATAAATAATAAATAATAAATAATAAATAATAAATAATAAATAATAAATAATAAATAATAAATAATAAATAATAAATAATAAATAATAAATAATAAATAATAAATAATAAATAATAAATAATAAATAATAAATAATAAATAATAAATAATAAATAATAAATAATAAATAATAAATAATAAATAATAAATAATAAATAATAAATAATAAATAATAAATAATAAATAATAAATAATAAATAATAAATAATAAATAATAAATAATAAATAATAAATAATAAATAATAAATAATAAATAATAAATAATAAATAATAAATAATAAATAATAAATAATAAATAATAAATAATAAATAATAAATAATAAATAATAAATAATAAATAATAAATAATAAATAATAAATAATAAATAATAAATAATAAATAATAAATAATAAATAATAAATAATAAATAATAAATAATAAATAATAAATAATAAATAATAAATAATAAATAATAAATAATAAATAATAAATAATAAATAATAAATAATAAATAATAAATAATAAATAATAAATAATAAATAATAAATAATAAATAATAAATAATAAATAATAAATAATAAATAATAAATAATAAATAATAAATAATAAATAATAAATAATAAATAATAAATAATAAATAATAAATAATAAATAATAAATAATAAATAATAAATAATAAATAATAAATAATAAATAATAAATAATAAATAATAAATAATAAATAATAAATAATAAATAATAAATAATAAATAATAAATAATAAATAATAAATAATAAATAATAAATAATAAATAATAAATAATAAATAATAAATAATAAATAATAAATAATAAATAATAAATAATAAATAATAAATAATAAATAATAAATAATAAATAATAAATAATAAATAATAAATAATAAATAATAAATAATAAATAATAAATAATAAATAATAAATAATAAATAATAAATAATAAATAATAAATAATAAATAATAAATAATAAATAATAAATAATAAATAATAAATAATAAATAATAAATAATAAATAATAAATAATAAATAATAAATAATAAATAATAAATAATAAATAATAAATAATAAATAATAAATAATAAATAATAAATAATAAATAATAAATAATAAATAATAAATAATAAATAATAAATAATAAATAATAAATAATAAATAATAAATAATAAATAATAAATAATAAATAATAAATAATAAATAATAAATAATAAATAATAAATAATAAATAATAAATAATAAATAATAAATAATAAATAATAAATAATAAATAATAAATAATAAATAATAAATAATAAATAATAAATAATAAATAATAAATAATAAATAATAAATAATAAATAATAAATAATAAATAATAAATAATAAATAATGAATAATGAATAATGAATAATGAATAATGAATAATGAATAATGAATAATAAATAATGAATAATAAATAATGAATAATAAATAATAAATAATAAATAATAAATAATAAATAATAAATAATAAATAATAAATAATAATAATAATAAATAATAATAATAATAAATAATAATAATAATAAATAATAATAATAATAATAAATAATAATAATAATAATAATAAATAATAATAATAATAATAATAATAATAATAAATAATAATAATAATAATAATAATAATAATAATAATAAATAATAATAATAATAATAATAATAATAATAACAATAATAACAAGAATGTAAAATATAAGATGGAAATTGACAATTTTTTAAATAAAAAATAAAAGAAAACTTGTCCTTACGCCCGATTTTTTCAATCACGCCTGATCACGGACGATAATTTTTAGTGCCTCACGTCGTGACCCATCGTGACCCGACAAAATCACGGCCCGCGCCCACCTTTAGGTACTGTAAAGCATTTACCCTTTAAAAATATTAATATTGAACAAACTGCAAAAATTCAAAAATATCGTTGAAAATCAGCGAATGTTTTACCTTTTTGCCCTGATGAAGCTGTAAGTGGCAGCGAAACGTTCGCCTCAGACAAAACAATTAAAATTTATACTGCAATCCTGCTATCATTTCGTCCCATAAATATTACCTTTCCATATTTGTCCAATTTTACTTTCGAACATGATTGAAAATGCATTTCTTCAAAATTTAAAATCAAAAATATGAGTAGCTATCTAACAAAAACTAATGTTAATTAATGTGAACCTTGAGTTTGCAAGAGCTTGGAAAGTGCTTCAAATCGCGGCGGTTCCTTAATTTAAGTTTTAGTAATTACGAAAGGAGGAAAATCAGATTCGCACATATGCATAGATAGTAGAAAAAGGTTATAATAATATTTTCAATTATTTATTTCCCAAGAATGGTTCTTCTTTTTTAACCAAAATAATCTCATAGTCTCGATAGGGTTATTAGCAATAACAATTCTACATTGTATTGCTAACATTTTAATGAAATTTTATATGCATTTTAGAAAAATATGATTGGCATTTAGTAATTATAAAATTCTGAATAGTTTACTCGACCCACTTAAACCCCTTCGCGACCTAAATTTGGGTCGCGACCCATAGGTTAAGAAAAGCTACTTAAATACATCTATTAAGTATGTGTCATCTGTACTTGAATGATTCTCATTATGGTACGGATTATCTTTATAATACAGATTTTTTTTTCAATACAGATTTTCATTACAATACAGATTTTCATTTCATTTCGAAACAAATATCATTATGATAGCAATTAATTTTATAACTAATTTATTGGTTTTAGTTTATTTTTACCTCCCATCATACCGAAGGTAAAAGAGATAATGTTATCGGTCCAAAAATTCGATGTTGAGTTTTCAGTAAATAAGCACGAATTCGGGCCCCACAACGCGTACTATTTTTACGATGTGTGTGTGTGTGTGTGTGTGTGTGTGTGTGTGTGTGTGTGTGTGTGTGTTTATGTGTGCGTGACGATTTTTGCTCCACGATACCGCTTACATTTATATTTTCCGTATTTAAGCTCTCTACATCCATATGAAGAGTAGATTAGATTTTGGGTAAAATTGGATAACCGGAAGTGATACTTTACTTGAAGCCCTTAACAGTTTTAATGAAAAATTATATTAAAATATAATCCAAAACTTTTTAGTTTTAGAATTTACGACTTTTATATTTAGGGGAATAACATATTTGATTTTGGCTAAAATTAATAAACCGGAAGTAATAGTTTACTTGAAGATATGAACAGATTTTCGTGAAAAATATATTATGATATATTCAAAAACTTTAAATTTAATATTTACAACTTCTATATAAAAGGGAACAACATATTAGATTTTGGCTAAAATTCATAAACCGTAATTGATACTTTACTTGAAGCTCTGAACAGATTTTCGTAAAAAATATATTATGATATATTCCAAAACTTGCCAAATTTGCTATTTCAGATTTTTATGTGAAGGGGAGCAACATTTTAGATTTTGACTAAAATTGATAAACCGGAAGTGATATTTTATTTGAAGCTCTGAACATATTTCCGTGAAAAATATATTGCTACAATCCAAAACATTTCAAATTTGGTATTTAAGAATTTTAAATTAATGAGAACGACATATTATATTTTTTGTCTACGATTGATAAACCGGAAGTAGTACTTTACAGAATGCTATAAACAGATTTTCTTGAAAAAATATATTAAAATATGATCCAAAAGTTATCAAATTTGGTATTTAAAACTCGAGTATAATTTGAAACAACATAATATATTTTGACTATACTTATATGATAAACCGGAAGTGGTATTTAATTTGGAGCTCTTAACAGATTTCCGAGTAAAAACGTAATAAAATATAAACCAAAATTTCGTATTACAGACTTTTCTATTTATTGGGACACCAAATTAGATTTTGTTTACAAGCGATCAATCGGAAGTGATACTTTACTTAAAGCCACATCAGATTTTTTAAATCATTATGAATAGTCGTAAAATATAATCTATGCAACTGAAAAAGATTAATTTTAAAACCAATTTATTGGTTCATAGTTTATTTTTTTAAATTATATATTTTTATAAAAAATAGTGTATGCAACTCGTGTATAATGATTATTAATACACTCGCATGAATTGCGGCACTCGTCATGGCTTGTGCCGTAAACTTCATACTCGTGTATTAATAACTATCATTATAAAGTCGTTGCATAATATACTATTAAACTTTAAACTGACTATAAATACATCAATATTCTGGCCATCCTCATGTTATAGAAACTATATCTGTGAATTTCTAGTACCTTTTCGACGACACTCAAAGAAATTTATGACGAGTATAATTTTCTATTTCCAAATATATCATATACGATGAACGAAATTTTTATTCTTAATTCATAAAAGTGTTTATGTGAATAATTTTTAGAATGGAAATATTATGTATAATATTTATGTAAGTATAATAATAACTAGAAAAAGAAAAATAATAATATTAATATGAACCGAGTGCAAAAACTGTATTTTGATTAATTAACTCTCGAGCGGGCACGCTTTACAAAATGTGCTACCATTATCAATCAGAAATGGAAACAAATTAGAAAACGGCGAATGTCAACTTACTGTATCCTTCTTTATTGTCATTTCTCCTTAAAATTACGTTTCAAGATCAATTTTGATAACTTGACTTGAATTGAATAATGATCAGACATACGTTTATCTGTTCATAGCCTACTCCGAGTTAGGATTTTTTTTGAACACGCTGCAGTTGGTATCAAATTTGTTACCGCGCGCCTGATCAATTTTATTAATTTAAAACAAAAGAAAAGTATTTACCTACGTAAATTTTGTTATTTAATAGAGTTAGGGTAATGAAATAGTTTTCATAGCTTGTCATGTTTTATTTTGTATGGAACTTTATTAATACATATTTTAAAATGGTTAAAGAAAAACTATGATATTTTGGTATCATTGTAAAGTTAATTTTATGTACATTCGGGAAAAATATATAAAAATACAAATTCCCGAGGCTAGATTTATTTTTGTACTTATTTCCACTAAAACCGGAAGTGATACAAAATTCCTACTATGATCATCTTTTGAGATCCTTTGTCTAGTTTAAGTTTGCTTATTAACATTTTTTTTTCTATCTCTCAAAATGAATGAAATATTCTTGGTGCCGGAGTTTCTCCATACACCCTGTATAAGTAATACCTAGGTCTAAACCGGTACTTTTATTATTGGTACCATATTTGCACCGGGCGTCCGTTCTTGAAACATATATTGGCGCGCCCGCTGGAGGGTTAAACAATTCTTTTGTACTTTAAAGAACAAAAAAATATAAAAATTACTAAATAAACCTAAAGATGAAAATAACAATATATATATATATATATATATATATATATATATATATATATATATATATATTCTGTTTAAATTCAGAATTCTGTTGAGCTATGTCTGATAATGTTGTAATACCAACGACGACCGTCGCGATTACAATATCAATATCTTATGCAAAAGATGACAGGAATAAAAGCAAAGTGACAGAGGATCATTCCTCCCAAACTGTTTTATACAGATATATCTACAGACCTTGAACTAAATCTTTCATTTGAAATATTCTTTCCGGCGTATGCCGTATTTCATTCCAAATGATGGACATATTATCTGATCTTAATTTATAACCGTGTAAGTAACAAATTTTTAAAAAGTTCAAACTTAATCAGAAAATAAAAAAACAGATTTCGAATTAATAACATGTCCTCATTAATATTGGAAATTTAAGTGTTTGATATATATATATATATATATATATATATATATATATATATATATATATATATATATATATACCGGGTGGAACATCATACCTGTGTACATAGGCGATTTATATGAGAAAAACAGTTTTTTCGTGCGCATTGCTCCCCAAATTATTTTAGACAAAAATGCTTCAAATAAATGTTGTAGAGCATAAAATTCTGCATCTAAATTAATAAACAGAATTACTTTTACATGCTTTGTAACGACAGAAATTAAATAAGAAAATATTGAAAATTACGTTGAAAATATCAAATAGCCATGGAATTGAAACAAAAATAGAAACAAATAAATGTCTGACGTTTGACAGATAAATAACTAATTTGACGGTAAAATATCAAAATGAATTCAGTTTATTCTAACGAAGAAAGGGTTTTTATAATAAAAACTTTTTATAGTGGAAATTGTTTACGTATAGTTAGAGATTTATTTGTGAAGATATGCAAGAACGAGCAAATCGGGATCGTGATTTTCTTCCATCTATTTGCTTTACCGATGAGTGTACTTTTACATTAAACAATGAACCAAACGTTCAAAATGATAAGCACTGGGCTCTAGAAAATCCAAGATTAAATGTTACCACCAGAACGCAATATCCTCAAAAAATTAATATTTGGGCAGGCATTTTTAATAGCAATATTATTGGACCATTTGAGATCGTTGGCAACTTAAATTCTGAAACATACTTAGAACTCTTGATTAATGAGATCGACCCTGCATTAGACAGCGTAGCGCGCGAAAATCAGGAGGTTTGGTTTCAACAAGATGGCTGCCCAGCTCATTTCGGAGTAAGTGCTAGAGATTATTTAAACCAAGCATTTCCAAATCGCTGGATTGGTCGTGGTGGAACTTTAAATTGGCCAGCCAGATCTCCTGATTTAGCACCTTGCGGCTTTTTTTTATGGGGTCATCTTAAATGTAAAATTTATAAGCAGCGCCACCCAAATATTAATTCATTGAGAGAAGCTATCATGGAGGAGAGCGCCTTAATCACAAATAGGCAGCTCGCTAATGAAAGAAATTCATTCTACAATAGACTTGGTTATTGCTTGGCTGAAAACGGAGGATTATTCGAATATTACTGTTTGAAATTTGAATTGTAGTAGATAGGTCTTATGTTTACATGAATTATTTCCAATTTAAAAAGATTTTCAATAAAAATCCTATAAAAAATAAATATTTCATTGAAATGTACAATTGTCGTAATAATAGGTATGGAGATTTTTGTATGAATTTAATTTACCTATTTATTTGTTTCTATTTTTGTTTCAATTCCATGGCTATTTGATATTTTCAACGTAATTTTCAATATTTTCTTATTTAATTTGTGTCGTTACAATGCATGTAAAAGTAATTCTGTTTATTGATTTAGATGCAGAATTTTATGCTCTACAACATTTATTTGAAGCATTTTTGTCTAAAATAATTTGGGGAGCAATGGGCACGAAAAAACTGTTTTTCTCATATGAATCGCCTATGTACACAGGTATGATGTTCCACCCGGTATATAGATGTTTACTCTTTACAGCAAAAGAGTAAATAATATCTCTTCCTAATTTTCTGTTATTCAAACAGATAAGAGTAATTATCATTCTAAGAGTTTACTAACTTCACATTCCCGCACTTCGAGTTTTGTAAGCTTTCCTTCCAGATCTTTTATACAAGCTAACGAGCAGGTGGAAAGTGCAGTAGAATTACATTAATCTGCATAACTTAAAGTTACCTGAATTAGTTAGTTAACTGAAAATGTAGCAAGAAAAAGATGCAGGTAGAGTGATAGAAATTTAAAAGTAATAGTATTTATGAAAGTTTAAGAAATAATTGTTTGGGTTTGTTTTGAGTTATATTAATTCAATCATTTTTTTCCAAAATCGAGACAGAAAGTCGGATTCTCTTGTATGTGCCAAAATAATGCTTGAAATAACAAGTTCTGCTCGTAACAAAAAAAATGTGATTAAGGAAACGTTTCTAAAGCTTGTTATATAATGCGAGTATACTATTTTACTACTTTTATTTAAAGAAGTGACACTTTGTATATTAAAATTTTACTAATGCAACATTTTAACGATGATGATAGATGAGTCATAGCAAATTATTTAAAGTGGTATATTTTTAGTAATTATTGAAAAATTCAATGCACTCAGTATCACTATACACACAAATACTCGAGCATTAATTTTATATGAATTTTGGGGTTAAGAAAGTAGGCCATAAGTTCCGTCGTAATATAAGACATTCGTCGTTTATTACATCATTGGACGTTTCGGACTTTTATTTGTCCATCATCAGCAATATAATGTTGTTTACAAAATAATATTAGTCAACTTAACATATTGAACTACATATTTACAAATAAGTGCTCGCCCAAAATTCTGTCAAGAATTATTGCAGTTTAAACGTTTTGGATTCTGCAATAATTCTTGACAGAATTTTGGGCGACTTATTTGTAAATATGTAGTTCAATATGTTAAGTTGACTAATATTATTTTGTAAACAACATTATTTTGCTGATGATGGACAAATAAAAGTCCGAAATGTCCAATGATGTAATAAACGACGAATGTTTTATTTTACGACGGAACTTATGGCCTACTTTCTTAACCCCAAACTTCAAGGTTGTTCCTAAATTTCCTATTTTATATGAATTTGTAAACCCACTTTTCCTTACATGTTGAAAATGCTATTTTTTCATGCACTTGTTGGTAAAAATTAATTGTAGTGATAAATTTGTAAGTGGCATAACTAGAAAATATTTTTTCCGTTCACCGTAAGAGGAATGATTCCCCTGCGTACTACATTTGAAGCAAATATTCAAATAAATTAATCCGGTATTAGAACTATTAACATTTTTAAAAAATCAACATTAGACGAACATACTTTTGATATGAACCTGTATTACAAAAAAGTATTATTAAAATCTTTTAGTATTTTACTTTTATTTTATGCGAAAAACGGTATTTTTCGTTTTCCTTATAAAATCAAAGTGAAATAATACTAATGGATTTACAATAAAACTTATTTTAAAATGCAGATTCATATCAGAAGTATGTTCGTCTAGTGTTAAATTTTAATAGTTATTGTACAAGAATAATTTATTTGAATTTTCGCTACAAATATAGTATGCCGGGGAGTCATTCCTCTTATTTTAGTAAATTATTCATTAATGACCCTTATTACTGCTAGATTTTTATTACAAAACGATTTTAGTGGGTGCTAACCTAAAATTTTTGTCATAATAATATTAGATTTTTCATTTTAGTAAGATACTGTCAAAAGATACATATTGTAACATGTGTGTTAATTGGCGATTAATGATCTCAAAAATTAACGCGCTCGCTACGCTCATGCGTTAAAATATCTCAATCATTAATCGCCCTTATTACCATTAACACAGTTGGTTGATAGTTACATAACCATTAATCGAAGACTAGAAAAAAACTTTTTTAAAAATGATTTTATTATACCTGCATCATAATCACTGATCATCGTACTAAAAAGCGTGCTTAATCAATATACCTATAAATAAATATACTGCTGATGCCCTATCTTTCACTTAAGAGGAGTCTGCTACAAACATTATTGTCTATCCTTGTCAGTTGTGTAAGAATTTCCCTCCCGCTAGTTCCCCTTTCTCGTTCTACACCAATAAAATCAAAGCAATCTGGCGCTTGCGCGGAGCTATTCTTACAGACAAGTGCAGCTATATATGCAGATATATATGTCTGCACTCGTCCAATGTTAGTCTCACAAATCTCACTCCTACCAGCAGTATATTAGTTTTATAGGTATATTGCTTAATCTCAAGATTAAAACACGCCGTGCTTTAAAGTCGCTAAGCAACAACAAACGTTAACAATTTGTTTATTTATAATTGTCAATGAAAATAAGCAATACCTACTGATTTACTTCAATTATTCATATAAATGTGTGATGAATTTTAAATAATATATTTTCTATTCCACCATTTGTACACTATTAAAATGTAACACATTTCACATCATATGCTTGGCACATGCGCAGTATTTTTGAACAAAATTCACCAGGCGTGAAGCCACTGTTTGTAGGTTAGAATATAATTAATCATGTATAACACCTACAAAGGAAATTGTCTTCATAAATTGGAATAATTATTGGTAACATAGGAATAACCACGTTCTATTTTGGCCTGATTTAGCATCGTGCCTCTTTGCCAGAATCACTCAACAATGGCTACGGGACATATGAGAATGAGAACAAGACAATACAAGAAATATTCCATCGCCCAAATGAACAATTTTGGGATTTATTAATGGGGAAAGTATACGATGAAGAATAGGAAGCCACTAGCAGAAAGTTCTTTGGTATTTCGCTAACAGTACATCATTTTACATATGGAGTTATAGACAGCATAGAAATATGTTTGTAAGTTTTTTATTTATGGTATTTAATAATCTTTTACTCTTTTAAAAATAAAAAAGTAACATCAGGGGCCTCTAGGAAAAATTTACGTAAATCTTCTTCTGTAAAAACGTATGATTTCTTAGCTTCATATCCTTTATTTAGTCCTTTCATAAAGGCATGTAGCTTATGAAAGGATAGTAAATCTATTCCATTTTTGATCCTTAGCATTGTTTGAAGTTTTGAATGCATGCACCAGAGAGAGGAAGATTTATACATACTAGACTATGATGAAATATAAAACATTTAGTCAAAAAATCGAGTAAGTAATTATACTTGCGGAATATTACCATTTCCATCATGTAGGCAAGCATTACTGATTCATTGACTGTTTTCGAATTCTTGCTCTCCATCCACTTCATTAATTTTTCATACTCTTTAAAATAGGCTTCCTTTGACTTGTTAGGGACCAATCTTAATTCAGCTTGTTCAGCCAATTCTTGTATACTAGATGAATGCTTCTCCATTTTATCCTTGTTTTCCGTCTAAATTAAGAAGGATCTTGATAGTTTTGATGTTTATAATCTTGTTTATAATAAATAAACAACAAATTGCGAAATGGCAAATCCGCATAGTAACGTAAACAACAAATGCTAAACAATCTCCGTGTAAACGATGTTATGTCATATATCACAAACAATTATAAAACGTCAAAATCAAAATTTTAGATTCTTTTTTCCAACATATTGTGCAGGTATAATAAAAAATAGCGTATGATACATGTGTATAAGAGCCATTAAAGCACTCGTGCCTTTAAAAGCGCTCCGCTTCGCGTCGCGCTTTTAAACTTGTCACGCGTGCTTTAATGGCCGGCTTATACACTTATATCATAATATACTATTTTAGTGAATAGTTTGGTCGTTGTAAAGTAGAAAATATTGTAACAAGGTGACAAAATAGTAGTTTTCTTTACTGCTTTTATCAATAAAAAAATCTCTTCCATTAAATACACATTTATTTTCCTATTTCTCGTTTATAAAGTTTGTTTTCGAGCCTTATGAATTCGGTTTTTAAATGATATTGACAAAAACTACTAGTTACAGTAGTATCGTAATTATTTGGCAATACCTTAGTTGCACTAGCTGTAGAATAAAATTTGTAATAGTTAGACTAGTTTTAGAATAACTGAATAATAGTTGTCTTGACCGTAAGGGTACAAGCATTTAAGAGCTGGTCTCCTACCCCCACCCTGAAGACTCTCAATATTTGTATCGAAAAATCATATAGTCAAATGAATGAATGGAGAATATAATATAGTCAATGTTAAATGGCCGTAATTTTTATCGAAAAGCTTTAAGATGAGATGTTTTAGTAGGTATATGTCTTAAAATAGATAATTGTTTAACTAGGTACTAAAATACCAGATTTAAGCAAAGTCTGCCGTGTTAAACGCATTATTATTTGCCGATTTTAGATATAAAATTAATTTAGTGATTATACCTATTTTGAAAGTTAATTAAACTGAAGTTTCCAGTTCCGGATTTTGCAGGGCGGCAACATTTGAAAATTATAATTATAATTGACCAATTTAATGAACACTATTCATGACTAACAATTAACAAAATTATTTTTTTTAATTAATTTATTTAGAAAAAGTAGTCTTTTTCATTAACGTAAGATATGTATCACGCATACCTATACACCGGGTGATTCATCGGTCTGTTTTTTTTAATAACTCGATAATTTTAATTTTCATGTTGAAAGTTTTAAATAAAGTTTTTTTTTTTAAATTAAAATGCATGTACATATATATATATATATATATATATATATATATATATATATATATATATATATATATATATATATATATATAGCCGCAGTATCGGTTTTTCTACGGAGTGTTGCATTTTTACGCAATGGTATGTAACTTTATATAATCGAGTTATTAAAAAAGAACAAACCGATGAATTACGCTGTATACGACGGTTACGCAAGAATTATTGAGAATATGAAAATAATGTAGGCAATTTAAAAATAAGTTGGAAAGTTAAATTATTTAGATCCTAGTTAATCAATTCTTTAAAGTATCATTTTGTGTGAAATTATAAAATTAACCAAAGAGTATTTTCGAATTGATTTAAAATTTTACTTTGTCAGCCTGCATGAATTTGATAATTTGTTGGTCTCCTAGTATTTAGTTTGTCAGCTTTGGTAGTTTATAGGGCACCATATATTAATTTGACAGTTTTTTCAGTTTTTAAGTCGCCAGAAATTTGTTTGAAAGTATTTAAAAATGTTCATATAAACTATAGGTCAATTCTCCTCCGTTTTAGAGATATCGGCAGAAACACGCAAAATCTTTAATAATCAAAGTATTTTCTAATAAGAATGCTAGGTAAGTAGCTATTGTTCATCCGCTGTTTTATTTAACGTATTAATAGCACGTACTGGCAACATTTTCCAAACTTGACTTTAACGAATACCAGTCGCGCTAGATATTCTGCGAATGCTTTTAGGTGGTAATTCTGCTCACTTATAAACGTGGGCACTGGACAAGATCCTATCTCTCTCAAACCTTCAAAAATTCTTGAAAATGTATGATCTGGAACTACGCGATTAGGATATTGTCAACGGTATTTTGCTAATACAGCTTGACAGCTTCCATTACAAAAAACATACAAAAAGACCATGTCAGTATATAGAACATAGTGAAAGATCTAGTTGTTAAATATTTAGATACTTTTGACTGGTCGTGCTACTGATACGTCAAATAAAACAATAGGTGGATAATAGCTACTTACATAACATTCTTATTAGAGTAGACTTTTTGATAATTAAAGATTTTACGTGTTTCTGTCGATATGCTCTAAAAACGGAGAAGAATTTACTTATAGTTTATATAAACTTTTCTTATTAAGAATGACCGCTATCATACCTGGCGAAAGTTTGTTGGTTTCTTCGGAGGATAGCCTGTATTTATAATAAAATTCAATAAAATAGGAATCGTGTGTCTAATTTTCAATAACTCAAGCGTGACCCTTGTAACAGATTTAATTTGGCTTATTAATTTTATTTACTTGGTACTTAACCATTATTGATAAAATCATTAAAGTTGATAAAATATAAAACGTACTTCAGATCTGGAAGGTAAAATGTCATTTCTAGAGTCGCTTTTCAAACGTCGTACTTTTTTAATATCTTTTTAGTAAGACGTCTTTTTAAATTAATTGACGATATAACCTTCAGCCACGGTAACTGATTTCCAGTCAATATGTCTAATATAAACTTGCTCCAATGGCTCTTTATAAATTACATATTGCATATGAATTTTTATATAAATAAATAAAAAAAAAATACATGAAACTGTGAAACCATCATTGACTGCTTATGTTATATTGTGTTGTGTTGCGTTGCGTTGCGTCGTATCGTGTTGTGTCGTGCCGTGCCGTACCGTGTTGTGTTGTGTCGTGTTGTGTTGTATTGTGCTATGTTATGTTACGTTATCTTACGTTATGTTACGTTATTTCACGTTATGTTACGTTATCCTGTGCTATGCTATACTATGCTATGCTGTGCTATGCTACTCTAAGCTAAGCTAAGCTATGCTATGCCATGCTATATTATGCTATGTTATGTTATGTTATGCTCTGCTATATTATGTTATGTTGTGTAAACTCTGAAGCAGGCTTTAGGCAGTTAATCACTTTTCAGTAAATAAAAAAAATGGAGTATGTGACATTGTTTGTCAACGTATTTTGTATTGCAACAATACGCTTTAAATAAAATGTATCGCACTACGAACAATATAATTATTTGACAATTGACAAATAAATAATTTGACTGGTACGTCTGTAGTAACCGGGCATATTTTATTCACACGAGGTTATCGAGCTTCCTGCGCATTTAACCACATGTAAAGGTGGATTTATAACAAACATACTAAACACAACATAACATAGCATAGCACAGCGCAGCTCATATTTGAATTTGAACATATGGACTTTCGTATACGTATTTTTTTATAACTGACATAGTACACACAGCATAACATAGCACAACATAGCATAGCAAAGGGAATTGACGAAAGTTCAATTTTTGCTATGTTTTTCGTATGTTCGTGCATGCTCGGTAAACTTCGTAATAGTTCGAGTAGATGAAAGAGATGTGAATAGTTTGTTTCCTTTTCTTTTGTGATTATGTGTCAAACTTTGTTTTTGTTTGTGTTTTGTTTGGTTTGCTTTATTAACGTTTATTATAATATATATATATATATATATATATATATATATATATATATATATATATATATATATATATAATATATATATTATATATATATATATATATATATATATATATATATATATATATATATATATATATATATATATTATATATATATATATATATATATATATATATATATATATATATATATATATATCATCATGGATGATATAAATTTAATTATGTTGGTGGAAAAACACCCCATTTATATTTATTAGAGAGAGCGGATCATTGTAATAAAATTAAGCAAAAAAATACCATTATTAAATAATATAACAAAAACACAAGCTAACAGCGTAGGAAACTAAACAAAAATAGAGATAAAGTTCTTGACAGGTACTTCTTCCTACAGTTCTTCTATATGTGTTTTTCCTATATCTTATGTCAAGTTATAAAACCACCAAATAAAATTCTGTGTTTTGCTATACTATGCTATATTATGTTGTGTTTTCTATGTTTGTTATAAATCCACCTTAACCCGGTTACGTATATAAAAATCTGGTGTGGCCAACACAATACCTCCCGCCATGTACCGCCCGAGTGACAAGAAAGATTAAGCTAATCCTTATTTTTGGATTAGCGAATTTTACTATAATTTTGGCAGTTTATTGCTTAAAATTTAGTCTAATCTAATCCAAGTAACTACCTTTTTTGATAATATAATGAAGATTAAAATTTAAATACCAGGAAAAAATAGAATTCACTAATCCATAAATGAGAATTAGCTTGAACTTTTTTGCGAATCGTTAATTTTTATTAATCTAAATACATAGCTACATATTTACATATGCTGTATTGATTTCCTTTCCTATTGTTCTATTTACTTTTCTCCATTTAAAACGTTACTATTATTAATTTGAAATGATTAATTCTTTGACAGTGACAATTATCTGTCAGTTACATATACTTGAATAACTGCGCAACTAAGGAGTTTTGTTTGTGTAAAGCGTAGGATCAGGGATTTAAATTATAGATAATTTTATAAATTTATCCATAAAATATATAGAAAAAGTATTATCTGTAGAAAAATTAATAATCTTTAATTTGTATAGTAACATTGTTGTCGAAAAAACAACATTTAAAGGTGTTTTTCGAAGAAAAACTATTTTAAGCTTCTAGTAAAGTGCCATTTCCGGTTATCCGATTTACACTAAAGTCTAATGTGCTCTTTCCAGTACAGGAAAAGTTCGAAATACAAGGTTTCAAAATTTTCTGAATGATAGTATTTGAGTTAGATTGGCGGATCCACACACACAGACATCATCGTGAAAATGTTAAAATTGGATTCTAGGGACCTTCAAACGAGGTCATTTACCAAAATCTGATATGCGATTTTTAACACGATCCCTATACCTCCCTTACCTAGGGTAGCGGGAGGTAAAAACGCCTAAAGCCTGTGTGACTCGATTCTAATTTATTATTTTTTTTAAAAAACAAATTTGGTAATGAATTTTCTTACAAATTGGTTTCATTGGGAACAAATTTATTGACAAATATAATTTTTGCTAATAAATTTGATAATAAATTTATTATCAAAATTAAGATCCGTACAGACACGCTTTGGCCACGCCAAGTGACATCTACATTGAAGGTTTTGTCAGATTTGAATGTAACGCATCTCGATTCTTTTCTTATGCCGCAGTAACGCTGATCTCACAACTTTCGTTCCAAACGAATAATAATAAACAAAAAAAATATCTTATATACTTTTTCAACATCAAATTTTGATGGTACAAAAATAGGGTATGAAACTCGACCATAATAGGTCTTTTTGAACTCATGATCTTGCAATATGAGATCTAGTAAATGCTACAACAGACCACTCGTTTAAAACTATACACACTTTTTGCAAACTATTATCCTTTTGGAAAAGATAACTTTAAAAACGTATTTTTGGATTTTTGAGAATACACACATTTTAAGTTCCCTGGTATATGAAATTGCGACTTGAAAGGTGATAAGGTTTCGAGTAAGAAGTAAAGAAATGTACTGCAGAATTTCATCGTCCCCGTAGTAAATGATTCTGAATGTGGACCTTCTCTAACTGCTCCCCTCGCTGCGCCCGTATCGAAAATCATTAATTGGGCCAAGATAATTGTTTTGGAAGTTCAACTCAGTTTTTTTCCAATGGCATTGAGCACTTTATGTATTGTGATATTTTTAAAATGTTTGAAAATAATTTGAAATGAGATTTACTTTCACTCACCAATTTAAAATTACATACTGATGAAATATGAATATGGAATTATATATACACAAAGCAAAAAACCAATCAAAATCATGAAAGAACAATAATTTCCCGCTACAAAATCTTTTTTTTACACAAAGCTAATTGTTTCAATTTATGTAGAATATAACGAACATATTGATCGAATTCTGTACTTTCCTTTTACTAAAAATATGAAGCTTAAACAAAAATAACAAACATAGAAAAACGTATGCGTTGATGTATGTATTAATTATAAAAGAATATAAGTTATTACTAATAATATTTTGAAAAAAAATTAAGAAAAAAGCTGGGTTTATTGAAGCAGAAATAAATGATAAATTCGCGAAATTTTCTAACTCAATTTCCATTTGTGCAGTATTTAATGTAACTTAAAAATTGTAAACATTGTTTGGATTGTAAATCGTGTTGTTGGTGTACAATTTTCTGCGTGGACTAAAACATATTGAACATGAAATGGATATTGAAAAATGGGATAATCAGAAGCGACCTCGTCGCGACCTTGGGAACTAGTCTTTAATCAGTAGTGATAATTCTGCAACTATCAACTAACAAGTAGAAGTATATAGAGGAATATTAGTAGATATCTTAATATTTTACCTGTCTTCTCAAACTTGGCAATAAATCGTTGAATAGTAGACAATCCCAGAATATCATGATTTTGCCAAATAGCAGTATTACAGTAGATTGTATATATGCATACATACAAAAAATCTTTCGACAAAATTGACCATTATGTACTGATAGATAAACTTAAAACTTTTGGTATACATAACAACTTAATTCAGCTACTGAGTTCATACCTTATAGATAGGAAACAATTTGTTGCCTACAATGGGTTTAAATAATCTTGTTACGCAATAAAATCAGGAGTGCCTCAAGGCTCAAATCTTGGGCCCTTACTATTCATATTATACATTAATCACTTATGTACTAATCTATTTATTTATTTATTTATTTAACATACACTGCTCAACAGATAACTCCAATTACTGAGCAGGATAAAAATCATCACATAAAAATAATTATAATATAAAGAACATAATAAAATACAACATAACGTAGAATAAAATTACAAAATGTAGATCAACATACAAAAAAGTGAAATAGTATTACAGAAAGTAACTAAAAAAAATTGATGATAGGCTACTAAACAATGAAAGAATGAAACTTTTTAGGGGAATACTGAAAGACATCTACATCACTAAATTTAAGTTGATAGATTAAGCACATCTGGTGAATAGGTGATTTATAAAAAACGTTAGTACGGGCAGAAGGTAAATAAAATGTTTGAGAATTTCTCGTGAACACAGAAGGAGTATGAAAATTAATAAGTGAAACACATCGAGGGTCATCAACTGTCCCGTGAATTAATTTAGATAAATAGTGAACACATAAAACTTGCCTACGATGTAGTAGGCTACGAACGTTGAACGTATTAAGCAAGTGCTCGTAAGACACTGATCTATCAGGGTAAACATTATTTCGTTTAAAATATAAAAATCTAAGAAACTTTCTTTGCACTTTTTCCAAAAGATCCTGATGTACTTCATAAAATGGGTTCCATATTACGCAAGCATATTCAATTTTGGAACGCACGAAAGAGTTATAAAGTGTTACTAGACAAGAAAGATTTGCAAATTGTCTTGAATTTCTAATTATAAAACCAAGTAATTTTACCGCACTTTTAAAAAGTTGTTGAATATGAGTACTAAAAGTAAATTTTTTGTCAAATGTTACACCAAGATCCACAATTTGATCAATACTTGATAAAGTGTTATTGTTTATTTTGTAATTAAATTGTATAGGTAATAACTTCCTAGAGTAAGAAACTACCTTGCACTTACTAATATTTAAATGTAAATTGTTCTGTAAACACCATTCATACAAATTGTAAAGATCTTGCTGTAGAAAAGTGCAGTCAGAGTACGAGTTGACAGAGTAAAATATTTTCAGATCATCAGCGAAGAGCAAACTCTCGCAATTTAAGACATTAGTTATATCGTTCACAAATAATAAAAATAATAAGGGACCCAGATTAGATCCTTGGGGTACACCGGAAGTGGCTATGAAAGTGGGCGATTTGTTGTCAAGAAATTGGACAAAGAGTTGTCTATTAAGGAGGTATGATGATAGAAGAGAAATGAGAGGTTGAGAAAGAGAGAAGGTATGAAGTTTGCGAATTAAGACACTGTGGTCAATCCTGTCGAAAGCCTTAGCAAAATCAGTGTAGATACAATCGACCTGTCCCCTACTATCCAGAACTCGTGAAACATAGTGCGAAAAATACATTAGATTACTTACAGTTGATCTGTTACGCATGAAGCCATGCTGTGCTGGCGTAATAGAATTTCTAACTTTATTATAAATAGAGTGGTAAATAATCTTTTCAAAAATTTTGCTAAAATTAGAAAGAAGGGAGATAGGTCGATAGTTCATAATATCCGTTGGATTACCACATTTAAAAATCGGAACAATTTTAGTTATCTTCCAACTGTCGGGAAAAACACTAGTCTTTAAACAAAGATTAAATATTTGAAATAAGGCTTTCGATAGAGGATATGCGCAGTCTTTAATGATTAGGGCTGGAACAAGATCAGGGCCACATGTAAGGTTGGACTTGAGTTGCTTAATAGAGTGTTCAATATCATCTAAGGATATATGATTAAGATTAACAAAATTATTAGATACAGAATGAAGTTGGTCTGAAGGAGAATTAGTTGCAGTTGAAGAAGTGGAGAAAACAGATTTGAAAAATGTAGCAAACGAATCGGCCATTTCACCAGATGAAGTTAATTCAGTGCCGTTAAAATACATAGTTTTAGGAAAAGTAGATGTTTTTCGTTTAGAATTAATAAAATTCCAAAATTTACTAGGGTCTTCTTTTATTGTAGATTCACAATTCTTAATATAGTTATTGTAAGCTAGTTTAATATCAGACTTTAATTTATTTCTTAAATTGATGTAATTGTTACAGTAATGTTGGTTATTAGGGACATTATTATGTAGCTTTCTGTAATGCTCTTTCATACGAATGGTGTGGATAATATCACGTGTAAACCAAAGTGGATACTTATTCCTACAAGTAACCTTGCGTGGAACACATTCATCAAACATAGCATAAAGAGAATTATAAAAATAATTACATGCATCATTAACATTATTATAATGCTTCAGTGTGTCCCAATCAAAGTCACCTATAAGACTATATAATTTATTAAAATCAGTCTTTCTGAAATTATAAGTGAAACACCTTTTTTTACTTAAAAAATTTCTAGAGCTGTTGGTAAGAGTTGTTATGTCGAATTCCGTAACTAAAACGGGGTGGTGATCATATTCTATATTAAATAAAAATTCTTCGCTATGTCTAACAGTACAAGTGATATTCGAGACAACAACATCTAGGATTCTGTTATTTTTGTTGAGTACTGAATTAAATTGATTTGCATTGAAAAAATCAACAAAGCTATTAAATGAAACAACTTTTTGGGAAGGTGTCTCGGAGACCAAATCAGGCAAATTAAAATCACCAAAAATAACAAAATTGTCAGCTTGTAGAAAATTAAGGCAGTCAAAAAATTCAAAGATTGCATTGTAAGATGAAATATCTGAAGCAGGTGGAATGTACGTAACAAATACATAAAAAGCGGTATTATTTAACATAATTTTTGCACAAATAATATCTACATTGACAGGAAGAATGTTTGTAAAGTCACTAAGATCAACAGAACATGAAGAAAATTTATTATTAATCATTAGTAAAACTCCGCCACCGCGGTTAAGATTGCATAATTTGAATTTTCTGTCGCTGCGATGAATTGAAAAACACTCGGTATGTAATTCTGAGTTCAATACACTTTCAGTGAGCCATGTTTCTGTGAAGACAAAGATATCATAATCAATTACATGAGTAAGGGCTTGAAGAATATGTAACTTAGAATTCATACCTTGAACATTTTGGTAATAACAATTTAATTTTTTTATCAAGCTGCAAGACTTAGTGACAGACTGTGATTGCTATTCAGAACCAAGGATGCTTTTCTTAAATCGTTTTAAAGTATCTTTAAAAACATGACACTCACGGTCCCAAGCGCAGTGATCAGTGACGACAGAGGTTTTGTGAGACTCATTAAACTTAATACAGTTTACACATTTGAACTCAACAGCTTTACAATCCTTGTATGAGTGATTACCTGAACATTTGGGACAATGTGTTACTGTTTTGGTACAATTTTTAGCTAAATGGTGAAAACCACAACATTTGAAGCATCGACGTAACTCGATAGCATCATACACCGAACAGCAATCATAACCTACAATGACTTCACCTCTAGCTATTAAATTGTGATAGGAATTATTATCTACTTGTATCACAGCTTGGTAGATATTATTTTTATTTTTAATAGAAAATATGTCTAAAATTTGACATTTAAAACCATTCTGAAGACATGATTTATTTTGTTCGGTCAAAAGTTCATACATTGCATCCTTATCCAGTTTTTCAGACATTCCAACGATTTTGATACGGGCATGTAGATTGGATAATTGTTTTATTTCATATTTATTCTTAAGATTGTCATTAATTAGCTTTTTGAAATTATCCGAGTGTTCAGAATCTTTGCAACTAATTAACACAGCACCGTTATTTAAAGATTTCACATTATTGACAGAAATTTTAGATGACACAGGATGGGCAGTTTTGAGTATATCGGCTTTAGTTGCTGACGTGGATTGGTCACTATTTAAGGGCCTAAGAATGACTGGGGGCGGTAGCTCAGGTTGATTCACTGTAGCTGCATATGTACGAATGGAACTGCTGGACGTTGATGGTGAATTTTGAATAACACTTGTTTTAAGCTCATTTACAGATGACTCGATAAGATTTTTTAATTCATTTTTAGTGGCTATTAAGGACTGGTTAATTAGTTCTAGTAAACTAGTTTGAATTTTTTCAAAGTGAGAGTTGAACGCTTCGGGTGTTACTAGAGTTGACACTTTAGATATATTTGAATTAATGTCTTTGATTGAGGATTCAAAATCTTTAACTTTAGCATTGTCAACAATTGTACAATTCACTTTACAATGCGGACATAGATAATAAAAATTGTTCGATGTACTAAAAAAATTAAATTTATCGTCGCTTAAATCAATACATAATGAATGAAACCATTGCTTACATGAGCCTTCGCATGGGATAAAGTTATCACATTTAGCACCTCTTTTTAGTTTACACTTTGCACAAACGACAGACATTTTGAATCATTAGTTAGCTGCAGGTAATTCAAGACAAACTTTTTATATTCACTGGTTTATTTGCGATTAACAGCTGAAAGAGTTCATTAACCGTGGCAAACAGCGTCAGGTAAAGTCTCGCACACAAATTTTATTTGATCGCAAGATGCAGAAATAATGAAAAAAACTAATTTTAAAACACCTTTTTATTAAAATAAGAGCACACTAAAAAGTTGCCAGAGCGATTTTTATATATTTCAAACGAAGAAAAATCTCTCCATATGATGATGTTAAACACGATAAAATAGACTTTAAATAAACCACTCGAAATAGTAAAACAATAGGAACCACATGTACTACGAAGCATACCTATTGACGTATATATTTTATTCAATCTGAAGCATTACTTTTCGCAGATGATTTAAAAATATTTAAAAGCATCACCTCCCATAATGACTGTGTTGTACTTCAAAAAGATTTAGAATTTATTTGTCATTGGTGTGCAAAAAATCGACTGCATCTTAATATGAATAAATGTCAAATAATGTCCTTCACCTGCAAGAGATCGGTCATTATCTTTGATTATACAACTAACCATGTCAATCTTACCAGAAAATCAGAAGTGAAATACCTAGGGATTTTATTCGATCCCACTCTTAATTTTGATTTACATATTTACAATACTATGCAATCCGCAAACAAAACACTTGGCTTCGTAATTAGAACTACAAACATTTATGATATTATACCATACATTCGTACGATCTAAGCTAGAATATGGCTCCATTGTTTGGTCCCCACATTACAATAGATATCAGACTAATTTGGAATCAGTTCAGAGGCACTTTCTTAAGTATCTTTGTTACTTAAACGATAAAGCTTATCCACCTCAAGTATTACAGTCTTGAATTTGCCATAAACTATGGCCAGAAAAATGCCAATTAATTATTTGTAACTTTTCTTTATTTGAATAATTATTCATTTTTAAGAATAAGTAACTCTAATATCGATTTATTATCACAATTTGTCAAAATAAATACTAATAAGCTGACGTATAAAACGTTACGCTTTTGCTCGTCTCTAGTTTCTAATTCCATGATTAATACTATAAAATTGTACTTCCGTGAATTTTAAAATTTTATGTCTGCTTTCCAACATCCATTTAAAACTTTTTGTCTAAAATAATTAGGGGAGCAATGCACAAGGAAAAACCGATTTACCATGTTAAACGCCTATGTTTCACTCTCCGTGACACAAAATTCTACATACAAATACTGTGACGCCACCTCCGGGGGCAGTTGCGTCATATGGCGTCGTCTTCTTTGATTCGGCGGTTAGTTTGCTCGGGCGCCTTTCTCGCGGCGGCAGTGTCTGAAAAGAAGGCGGCTGGGTGCCGGGATTGCTCTAAGTGGAGAAAGGGCTAGGGGATTGCACAGAAACGCACGTCGAACTTATTAATGTTTATTATAAAATAAAACGTATGATACGGACACAATAAACAAATAAATAAATGAAACCCTTGCCCAACTCTGACCATCGGGACTTGGAGATGCGATTGGCCGTGAAGCGGCAATAGCAGGTAAGTAAAAATAAAATGAACCAAACTTAAATGAAGTATTCAAATTTCTCGCGAACTTTAACAACGGTCCTGAGATCAGCGATGCCAAGTTACTTCCAGGTGACGGTTCACCAAGACTAACTATCGGCGGCGGATTTGCAGGAAAGCCACGAACTGAACTCTCGACTGCGGGACTGGTTTCGCGTTCTGCTGGTCAAGAGAACCAAGTACTGAACTCTCGACTGCTGTCGAACTGATTTTATAGATATATGTCCCGGCTTTTATATCGTGACAAAGTGTGAATCCGGATGAAACCGGTTTTTCCAAAGGTGGGTGTAAGAGATGTCGCTGTTAAGTTTACAATAAAAATTATTTCTCCAAAAATTCTTTAAATATCCCATGGTCACAGTTTTGTGTTCTAAAATCATATTAAATCATTTTACATTTTTATAAATTGTTTTTGCACAATATATAAATCATATCACTAACGTCAGCGCTCCTAGCGCCTTTGATTCGTACTACAACGCTTTTGTCAAAGGAATGCGGAAATAGGAGCACATGCCTTTCATACACAAGTGCATGAATATTTGTACAAACAGTGAAAAAACTTTATACAGTGCATAGATTACAGGTAAGTGTTATTTGCAACTATTCTTAACATAGATGTGTAAGTTCTCCAAATTAATCATCTTCCGAAAAAAGTACAAATATGATTATTGACCCGTTGAAAGAAATGTCTAAATCAGACCTCTTATTTGCAGTGAAAAAGCTCCAAAATAAGGCAACAACAGGCACTGATCAAATTCCCTCTTTTTTAATTAAAGATTGTATTTATGCTTTCATATCTTCAATAATACATATTTTTAATTTAATCTTACAAACAGTTTACCCTACAATTTGGAAGAAAGCTAGAGTTTGCCCTGTATTAAAATCTGGTAGTCCATCTCAAGTCACTAATTATCGACCAATCTCTATCTTATGTAATTTTTCCAAATTATTTCAAATATTATTACACAAGCATCTATATACTTCCCTAAGAAATTGTATTTGTATCCAACAACATGGTTTCATGGAAAAACGTTCCACTACTACAAATTTGTCTATCTTTACACAATTTGTTGCAGAAAATCTTGATTCCAGAGGTCAAGTGGATTGTATATATGCATACATACAAAAAAAAATTCGACAAAATTGACCATTGTATACTGATAGATAAACTTAAAACTTTTGGTATACATAACAACTTAATTCAGCTACTGAGTTCGTACCTTATAGATAGGAAACAATTTGTTGCCTACAATGGGTTTAAATAATCTTGTTACGCAATAAAATCAGGAGTGCCTCAAGGCTCAAACCTTGGGCCCTTACTATTCATATTATACATTAATGACTTATGTACTAATCTACAATCTGAAGCATTACTTTTCGCAGATGATTTAAAAATATTTAAAAGCATCACCTCCCATAATGACTGTGTTGTACTTCAAAAAGATTTAGAATTTATTTGTCATTGGTGTGCAAAAATCGACTGCATCTTAATATGAATAAATGTCAAATAATGTCCTTCACCTGCAAGAGATCGGTCATTATCTTTGATTATACAATTAACCATGTCAATCTTACCAGAAAATCAGAAGTGAAATACCTAGGGATTTTATTCGATCCCACTCTTAATTTTGATTTACATATTTACAATACTATGCAATCCGCAACCAAAACACTTGGCTTCGTAATTAGAACTACAAAGAATTTTCAAAATAGTTAAACATTTATGATATTATACCATACATTCGTACGATCTAAGCTAAAATATGGCTCCATTGTTTGGTCCCCACATTACAATAGATATCAGACTAATTTGGAATCAGTTCAGAGGCGCTTTCTTAAGTATCTTTGTTACTTAAACGATAAAGCTTATCCACCTCAAGGTACTGACCATATGAGTTTGCTCAATAGATTCAATATTGAGTCCCTGGAACAAAGGCGTTGTAAACTTAGTATCTCTATCTACTCTGGGCTCCTATTCTAATTCATTTTATCAACTTGATATGACAAACCTTGATATACGCATCTTGCTATCCCCCTAGCTGATTTTGCAGGAAAGTACCATATTGCATATGACGTCATGAATGACGTAAAGGTCTCGCTACGGTTAGTAAGGCCAGTCGATGCCTTGTTATCCTCATAACAAGTTGTTATCTTAATTTGACATTCGGTTTTAGAGCAATTTTAGGTTATTTATTGTGAAGTTGCATTTTTATTTAATTTATGTATGTATAAAGTTGTGTTTTACTTTGTATTATTTTATTTAATGATTATTTTAGTTTATATAGCTTTCTTTGTATTTTTATTTTGAATGTAATGTTCAAGTTTTTCTTTGCATTTTTATTTAATTTATGTATATATAAAGTTGTGTTTTGCTTTGTATTATTTTATTTAACGATTATTTTAGTTTATATAGCTTTCTTTGTATTTTTATTTTGAATCTAATGTTTAAGTTTTCCTTTGCATTTTTATTTAATAATAAATTTTCTATTATTTTATACCAATGGTTACCAAATGTCCCTACGCCTTGTTATAGTTACAAATGCCTTATGACGTCATCCATTCCATAGCGATAGCGACCCTAACATCTTGCTTTGAATTAGAATACAGGCCCTGATTCAATATATAAAATCTGTGTGATTGTTGATTGATGTATTTTGTATCATATGTATTCTTTTCATCAGCATATATAAAAATGCAGGTTAGCTGTCATTTCTCGTTTTGTTCTTAATTAGAAAGATCTTTTAGGGTCATGTGTAGAAGTAAGTTTTGTCTATTTTGTGGAATGAGCTGAAATTGTAATTTATTTTTGATGTACTTTTACGTATTTTTTTTGTCCTGTTATTGGTTTTTGTAACTGTTGGGCAATAAACGCTATTATTATTATTTAGTTCATCCAGTTGTGTGTAAAAATTTCACCGGTGACAAAGTGAGGTTACAAGTACGTATAACTTACAATAATTGTTTTACAAATATTATAACATTTCTGTATATTGCAGGTAATAATCTTATTAAACAAAGTACCACTACTGGACTTGTGATATATTCGACGCGGCAGTAGCAACAGCTTGATCATATCCAGCTGCACCAGCTTTTGAGCAAACAGTTGGATCCACAACAGTTGAATAGAGTTTACCAGGCCTAGAGAGGTTCTATTATCACAATATATGATAATAAAATTTGAAGATAAAGATCCACTATAGGAATCTATTAAAAAGTATACATTGGAGCTGAGAAGGTAATCAGTGGGGTCTTTAGCTCAAAACGCAACCCGCTCTATATATATATATATATATATATATATATATATATATATATATATATATATATATATATATATATATATATATAGCACATTTCCTAAAAATTCCCGAATTCTACAATAATGAGAATGTAAAATTTATAAACAGTTAAAAATATATGCGTTTAATATTATTTTTTTAGTCGCGATTCCGTCACGCTACATACTGTCTGATAAATCAAAAGAACAATAAAACAATATCTCAATTAACAGAAATGGTACAGAAAAAGAAACAAAAGTTATTTGTGGAACAGTTAATTACGGCAGAAACTACTTATCAAAATGATTTTGTGCCATACGTAAAATATTCAAATTATGATACGAACGAAGATACAATATCTTGGTAAATTAGAAAGAGAAAATGTTGAACTTAAAAATAAAGTGTCGCACTTTGAAAAATTTGAACCAGAAATTAAAGGAAAAATGTTACAGTTGGAGAAACAATTATATGAAAAAAAATGTTTGAATTGGAGGTAAAAGTTGCATTCAAACATTTTTTCACTCTGAATCAAAAAATAATTTTACCACCAACGAATTTTTATAAGAACATATTTTTTAAATCACATAACGTATTGAAAATTTTTTAAAGAGAAGATATATTTCTATTAACAGGCGAGGATCCAAAAAGAAATAGAAAAACAGTTACTTAAAGTTAGTTCTGCAATGTATTATTATCTTAGTTGTTTAAAATTTATAAATTTTATTAACTAAGTAATAATGTATATGAAATACTAAATATAATTCTATATAAAAAATAATTAAATATAATCGTATAATCCTTGCACTTTTAAAGTACTTTTATTGGCAACTCCAATTAAACATGAGATATCTAGCGGGAAAATTACAACTAGTGACACAAACCAAGTTTATGATATATCTGAAATTCAGGTGCATTTCTCGAAAAATTAGAATCTCACGATACAAAATAAATTTTGTCTTTATATTTGACAAATATAATCACAAAACAACAAAAGCTGTCATTCGGTATGTGTCTTTCGTCCACCATTTTCGTGTGCGACAGCAATGCCGCCATCGGTGATTTGAGTCGCCAATACATAGAGTATTGCATACTTTTTGCAGATTGGCACGCTGGGTGACGTCACAGCTAGTTGACTCTGATTGGTTGAAAGTTACGTGGCAAACTTATATACTCTACTAAACTTGATATTGAACTATTTCAGGGTTATGCCTATACTTCACTCCCAGACCCCCACCGGGGATCCCGTCTACATCAGTACATTTTAGAGTTGAGTCGTAATTAAAAATAGGACAGAACAGGACAGGTTCCCAAGTTAAAAATATATTTTACGCATGATAACATTATGAATTTGTTACGTATATGCTTTTATTCACAATCATTATAGTAATATCTCGATTCCTAACCTTAATGACGATCTCTTGGATGAGAAATAACAGATTTCACTTCTACTCCACGAGTTGGAAATGTTTATATAGAAGTCAGTGGCATAGATACCTATAATAAAAGTAGGCTATATAAATTCTAATAGAGCTGTCAAAATATTAATAAAATAGAAAGTTATAACGCATTGATTTATTTTGAAAAATTTTGATTTAAAAAGTGGATGATTGTGAATAAAAGAGTAATATACATAAGCCCTCGGCTATAATGAAACATTCAACACTGTCCATAATATACTATGAATATTTTATTAACTTGTACTATCACAGAGTATTTACAAGTATTATGAGTAAAGAAACAGTGTGTTTGTTACTGATATTATTATTTAAAAAATAATATTAGCTTTTTATTTAATTAAAACAGAGCCTGAAAAATTATTTAAACTTGAATCGAATGAAACAATATTTCAGTTTGTTTGAGACGCATTTAAAAAAATGAAGGGAGATAAAAAATCTGCAATAATTATAGAGGAATATCATTGCTGTGTACAACAGCATAAGTATATGAGACAATATTGGACAACAAACTAAGATTAGCGATAGAAAATTCAATGGAACAGGCCCAAAGTGGATTTAGAAAAGGATACCTGATACGTGACCATATATTTACTATAAGGAACATGATTGAAAAGACTATGAGAAAGAACAGCAGACTATTATATTTACAGATATGGAAAAAGCATTTGATCGAGTTCCGAGGGAAATGATGTGGAAGATACTGGCAGAGAAAGTGTAATAGAACTACTGAAAGCAATCAAAAGCGTATATAGAACAACAACTAACTACATACGAACGGGAAACGAAACTTCCGAAGACTTCACGACTACACAAGGACTGAGAGAAGGAGGAGCTCTAACCCCGCTGTTATTTATGTGTATATTTAGATATAATGAAGAAGGTAAAAGACAAAACAAAGAAAATAAACGTTGGATACTACAATTTAATTAGAATAAATGTGAATTTGTAGACGACCTAGCAGTACTAGCAAAAAGCGAAGAGGATAATGCAATATAACTTAAATATATGGAGTGAGGAATTACGCAAACATAACAAGACCATAAACACACAAAAAAACAATGATGATATCAAAGGACATTACTATAAATATAACATTAAATGGAAAAAAATAGAACGGGATGAAACGTTCACATACCGATAATCATATATATATATAAACAGTAAAGGAAGCTTAGAACATGAAATTAACAAGAGGATAAAATCAGCAAATAATAAGTTTCATACATTAAACCAGTCTCCGTTCAACCATTGTGGCGAGCGGACGTGTCTTCGGATATCTTGTAGGCAGTGATATAACTCATTAATTATTTAATTAATTATTGATAATTATAACTAACTACCCTAGTGTAATAACTCGTAATCACTTACATCTGCATTATAGTAAGTTAAAATTTTTGTTCTTGCACCTGGGTCTAAGGCCTAAGGGAATTAGTACAAGATACAAACAACAAAGATATATTCGAAATAAGCTCCTTACTATACACAAAAGTAAAAATAGAGCCTGCAAATCCACAACGAGATCTACCCCAGTGCGCGAGGTGCCAATCCTTTGGACACACAAAAGCGTATTGCGCACGACAACCACGTTGCATAAAATGTGGAAAAAATCACTTTTCAAAAGAATGCATGAAAGATAAATCTACACCTGCTACATGTGCAAACTGCGAAGAAAGTCACCCGGCTAACTACAAAGGCTGTAAAGTCTATAAAGAAATTCTAAAAAAAAAATTCCACCACCAAGAGAACGACACATTCCGCCAAATCAATCCCAGAAACAAGTAACACAACAAAACACAACCTACTACCATCCCCGAATATACGTTTGCTTAAGCATCAAGCATCGAGGCATCTCAGCCTGCACTGTCAAGAGAAAACAACAAAACAGAACAATTAATAATAACTATGATGTGCAAAATGGACCACCCAAAACTTAAAAATATCTCTATGGAACGCCAATGGCTCGTATCAGAAATACACTTCACCAGACAATCATATTTTAGAATTCCATCCTTCACAATGTACCAGTCAAGACTTCCTGACGGAACTGCACACGGAGGCACCGCTATCCTAATTAAAAACTCAATTAAGCATTATGAGCTGTCCGAATATCGCATGAATCACCTCCAAGGTACCATCATAGTAGTTGAAGACTGGACGGGACCCCTTACCTTGGCTGCAGTTTACTGTCTACCACGACACAATATCAATTAAGAACAATTTAAAGAATTTTTCGACACACTTGGCAACCTTGAACTAGGTAAACAGTATCTCCAGAGGATCGGGGTAGGGTTCATAGCAAGTGAAGAGCGGAGACTGAGCCGTGGGCAACCTTAAACCAGCTCATCGGACGAGAAGTGTATTGCGGGTTGAGTTTTGAGCTAGAAACCCTACTGTTTACCTACTTAATTATATGAACCCGTCGTTGTTAGAGTGTGCCCTAAATACGTTTTAATGTTGAAGTTTAAAATTAAAATACGTTTCATGCGCATTTAATATACGACAAAATTTATACTGACTATTAAAGTAATTAATACTTATTACATCTATCAACAGAAAAAAATATACAACTATTTATAAATTAGCTTAAATATAAAAACTGATTTTTCCTCCGTCATAAACTTTTTTGTATAACTTTTTATGCTCAATAATTTTTTCATTCTTAATGTACATACACATCTTTAACGGTTTATGCAATGCTAGCCAAGAAAGTTCTTGCACGATATTCTTTAATATCGCTATTGTTCGACTCTGCTTTATACACCTACACCTTTCTTTAGAAAGGATCGACTAATCAAAATGAAAATTCCATCAGTGTTTCTCGAGATTAATGTCAACGGACAGACAAACAACTACCAAGGTCCAGGTATAAATAAAAATCTAATTGGCTCAAATTATTACACATAGGTAGGTATGCTGGCTTTGGCTAAAATAGGTATTTAATTAATTTACGAGCTTCATGTTAGAATTATTGAGAATATGACACACGGTTAATATATTTTAAAAAAATTATTTTAAATACGTTAATAGTAATTCTGATCCCTTTAACAGTAATATACTTTTATCTTTCCACTTCTTTTAAGCTCCCTAGTAACCTTCTATTGCGAAAAAAAAACATTAATTAAAATAAACATGCAGCATCAATCTTATCTTCAGATGAAAACCTTTTAATCCGTGATTAGTCTAAAAATAACAAAATGTTGAACATTGGAAAATTAGGTGAGTATGGCGGATGTTCTATATCTTTTTTTGCCAAAATCGGAATAAAATGTTCTCTCGTTAATTTCACAACTAAGTTATAACTAACTTAACGTTCGGAACTTAATTTCGAATTACAAATAAATAGCTGTTTAAAATGGAAGAGCAAATTTTATTATCCACGACCTATCTGATTTTTTTATTCTCAAAAATTCTACCGTGACCCTCATAGTTATATAATTATAAAGTTCTACACAACAGAGAGGTTTAACGAAATATTAATTTATTTTTAATTGTTACACTGCAAACACAATTAAACGTGTGTTACATAAAATGAACATCAAAAGATAAATTTGTTTTATATTCAAGTTAAAAAGTAGTACTAGAATAGTAGAAATTCTGAATCACAAACACCACGATATTATATGGAACTTCCGCCAATCAATACTTACACTGAGGTAAGCAAACATACTAGTACTTCAGTGATTGGTGCGTTGTTTACTTTTGAAATTTCTCTTTTATCTTTGCTCAATATTTTATAAGCAGAACTGGATTATATTAAATAAACAACAAAAGAGTATCAGGACTCCAATGTCCTTTTTCGTATACATTATCAATTTGTTCTACCTTTTGCGTTGGGACTGTCCATAAACTGATTGAGGAGATGAGATGTTTCTTGAAAGGAAAACAAATAACGAATGCGTTGCCATCTAGCTACAGCTGTGGCATTCACTATGCCTTGTAGCTTCCCGAGAAACAGGCGCTATTGAATAATGCAATTGAGGTGAGATTTCTATGTAAATGTAATTCAGCAGCATGGAAGTTTTTCTCATATTCTGCACTTTATTATGATAACCGAATATACGTTATATTGGCTCTAATGACGTCGCATTCTCAGAAAGAAATCTGTTTTATATAGTTCATTAAAATATAAATTAATGATTTGTTCTTACATAATTGTGTACAAACTTCAAGTTGACGTTTCTATAATGTATATTTTTTTTCGAATATTACTTATCTGTACTGATTTGAGTTCAAAGAATATTTTAATTCTGATGCTTCACTTTTGTTTGAATAAGTGTTAATAAAACTCATTTAACTTTATTGTTACCGCGTCATTGTGCAATTCTGTACTTAGAATTTTTATAATCAGCGTTCGTTTACTAGGCGGAAAAGCGCTAGTAGATTCTTGCTAATCCGGTACATATCAGACCACACATTTAAATAACGCACGTTACTGTACATACTGTATTTTTGATATAAGTTCATAAGACATCATGATGTATTCGTACATTTCGTGAAGATAAAAAACATGCAGTGACATGTTCAACCCTCCCCCAACATCCCTAACAGTCAGCCCGATGAATACACCCGGTTCGGATTACTGCATGGGATGGAGCAACGCATGGTCGGATTATAGAAAGTCTCCTGTATTTAAAATTTACTAAAAATCAGATAATAATTGAGGATTTGATCATTTGAATTCTATTTTTCAAATCATATAAAATAAAATATCAAATTTTGTTAGTGTCTTAAAGTACCTTCCAAATACAATAAAAAATATTTACTTACGAAGTTTTTTTTTATTTTACAAGTAAGGTTTAATAGATTATTTGTTTTGATTAAATTAAACATGAATCTATTTGAGTGAGTATGTATAGTTGAATTATATCAGAAAGCTAAATATATTATTTTTAAATACTTTTTAGTGTATTAAAGAATTAGTTGGTACAACTAATGTTAGGCATATTTAGATACGTAAGCGTATGTAGTTCTTATTACCCTTAAGATGTTTTACTGTTCTGTACAAGATAAGGTTATAACTACACGTGCAATGTAAAGAGGTTATAAATAATAAACATTGCTTTTATATGTCACCAAATGAAAGTAAGTGGACCTTTTCTAACATCCCACATCTGGCGACGAAGAAAACTTGAAACATGTATTGAATAAGAAGTGAAACAATGGAAAATAATGCGACATTGGCCCCGTTAAATCTAAATGAAGAACCAAGTAGTGTCTTCCAAAGGTGAGAAAGATAGGTTAGGGGCGTCAAATTTTATGTTACGAGTATGACTTTCACAGACAGTGAGCGAAAGAAAGCTATTTTATTGCACGTGGGTGGCTTCGATTTGCAAGATATTTTCTATGCAATTCCGGATGTAAATGTTGTGTGCGAATGAGTGTTAACGGAATATTTTAAACCAAAAACAAATAAAACTTATGAAAGACATATTTTCAGAGATTTATCGCAAAAAGAAGGTGAGCCAATCAGTCAATTTATAATGAGACTCAGGCAATAAACTAAATATTGTAAATTCACAACAATCGACGACGAAATTAGAGACCAAGTGGTGGAGAAGTGTAGATTTTCGGGTGTTAGAAAAAGAATTTTTGAAAAGGGTGACATAACCTTGCAAGAAGTCATCTAAATCGCTCAAGCTTTTGAGGTATCGTCCATGCAAGTGAAATGTATGGAAACTGAGTCTATAGCAAAATTTTCAAGAAGAAAACCACTTACAACGCTAAATATTCGCCGAGAAACAAAGAGAAAACATATTTTCGCTGTGGGTACACTGGACATCTTCACACGGATCCTAAATGTCCAGAAAAAGGTAAGAAGTGCTCCAGATGCCAGAAGGAAGGTCATTTTGCAAGAGCCTGCCGTACCGAAAGGGAACAGAGGAATCCCAAGTGTAGCGCAAGAAAAAAGCACGGCACGAGCGTAGTTCGTATCCTTGACAACTAAGCCGACGAAGCGGACTACGCCTTCAACATAGGCGACGACTACAAGGTTAACGCGGTAAATAAAAAGTGCGTGGACGCTACAATAGGAGGTATTAGTATATCTTAATTATTCCGGAATCTCATATAACATTATCAGTGAAAATTTGTGGCATTCTTGCAAGAGGCAGGGCATAATTCGTAAATCCTATAAAACGTCAAGTAAAGAAATTTTTCCAGATGGTCAAAATAGGGCTTTAGATTTATTAAGAGAATTTAATTGTGATGTAAAAGTAGGAAGAAAAGCAACTCATGCTAATTTTGTAGTTGTAAAAGGGAGAAGGAGAGCTTTATTGGCAAGTGAACTGGAAATTTTCAAAATTGGACCAGAATTGCAAGTTAATAATATTAGTGAATTGTTTGAAGATAAAGAATTAATTAATGGGATTGATAATTTGAAAAAAATTCAATTAAGCTGCCTATCAATCTTTCTTTTACTCCCGTAGCACAACCGTTACGTAGAGTAACATTTAAAATTCGTGCCCGAATACAGGAACAATTTGAACAATTTCTTAGATTGGACTTTATTGAGAAAATAGAAGGACTAACTCCCTAGGTATCGCCGGTTGGTACCAGTATATTTATTTGCTTATTTATTTATTTATTTAAATACAAACCCAATAGGCCGTAGCCAATAAAAGGGTAGGAGAACAAAATTAAGACCATAATATCCGTTTAATTTGATTAAACTTTAAATGGAAAATATCAATAGTAGAAAATTTGGTTTCATATAACAAACACATTCGATAAATGGAAGAGGACAGGAAAATATTAGTACGGGCAAAAGGAAGATAAAAAGTATGACGTGATCTGGTGACAGTAGAAGTATGGAAATTAAGTAAAGAAAGAGAATGGGAATCGTCGACAGTGCCATTTATAAGCTTACACAAATGCAGGATCAAGCAAGCACCTCTAAGTTCTGATAAGCTGCTGATATTAAATATTTTTAGCAGTGCGCTGTAATGCATTGTTCTATCAGGGTATCTATTATGTAATTTAAAATAAAGAAATCTGAGAAACTTCTTTTGCACCGATTCTAACAGATCCTTTGGAGCTTCATAAATATATTAATATATTTATATATATATATATATATATATATATATATATATATATATATATATATATATATATAATGCCGAGTGGTATAATATATTGTTGTGTAAAAGGCTGTCCAAATAATAATAAAGATAAAACAATTCTAAAAAGCTTTTTTAGATTACCGACCGACCCAGAAAAATATTATATTAATTTATTTTACATTTCTATCGACCGCCTCAGTATGTTATGGTTACATTAAAATTTATATGTAATTTTGAAAGGGTTTTATTAATTTAGAACAATTATTATATTTTTATTTTTATCAAATGGACATTTAAATCTGAATTAAGTTTCAGGTATTTTCTTTATGTTTACATTTCAATTTAAACCGCAAAAGGTTTTAAAATAATGCTATTTCAAAAATTTTAATAGTACTATACTAACATTGATATAAAAATAAATAATCTTTCCTCTTAGATACCTAGGCAGACATCTTACGTACGCCTATGCTAGCGCCTAAAGCGAGCCTGTTGAAGGTCACCAAATTCAAATACACACGTATAGGGTAGTGCTCGAGGTAAGGAAATGTTCTCAATTATATAGTTATATATTAACGGAGAAAATATTCATGTGTAAGAAATGACGCAGCATTTATTTAAATTTAAATTTAATTTATTGATGGAGGCACCATTGATTTATATCATTTAAATCATATTGTAATCTTTGGCAGTCACTAACGGAAGATATTTTGTAAAAAAAATTGAGGTCATCAGCGAACAGTAGTTTTTCAGAATGAATTACTTCAGTGATATCATTGATGAAAAGAAGAAACAGAAGAGGGCCTAGATTAGATCCCTGTGGCACTTCAGAAGACGCGATGAATTTAAATGAGTTGGAACCGTCATAATGAACAAACAGTTTACGTTGATATAAATAACTGGTTATCAAGGAAATAAGAGGAGAAGAAAATGAGAATAACTGTAGCTTGCTGATCAAGATACAGTGATCATCCCTATCGAAAGCTTTGGCAAAGTCTGTATAAATACAGTCCATTTGACTTCGAGCATCAAGTATAGTAGAAACCGAATGCGTAAAGTACATCAAGTTGGTGACGGTTGATCTTTTAGTCATAAATCCATGCTGAAAGGGAGAGATCTTATTTTTGACAGTAATGTAGATGTTGGTATAAATTATTTTCTCAAAAATTGTACTAAACACAGACAGCATAGCTATAATAATAATTCTCAATATTGGAAGCAGATCCAGATTTGAGTATTAGAGTAATAAGTGTCTGTTTCCAGACATCAAGGAAGGTGGAAGTCTTGATGCAGAGGTTAAAAATGTGATACAAAACGATCGACAGGGGATGAGCACAGTCCTTCACCAGCAAGCTAGGAACTTGATTGGGACCACATGAGAGTGACGATTTGAGTGTATTGATAGAATTATGTATATCAGAAATAGTGACATGAGACATAGATACCTGGTCATGAGACTGAATGTTAGGAAAGTTTTGGGAAAGAGAATTTGATGAAGGGGAGTAAACTGAATGAAAATAGGTAGCGAATGCGTTGGAAATATCATTAGGAGTGCTTAAAATAGTTATTAAAAACCATTGAAATACAATTAATAGACATTTTTTTCTTAGTGTTTACGAAGTTCAAATTTTTTTTAGGTTCACATCTAATTGTGTTCTCACAAGAAGATACGTAATTAATATAAGATTGTTTAATTAAATTTTTCAATTCAGATCTTAGAGAACCAAATTGATCAGCATAATAGTTATTATTTGGATATTTTAGGGAAAGTTTTCTAAATTTGTGTTTAAGTTTAATCTAATTTATATATTCTTATTGAACCATGGTGGGTATCGATTACGAGAACTCAATTTCAGCGGAACACATATATCAAAAAATTCATACAATTTATTACAGAAATATTCGGAAGCAACATTAACATCCGCGCATTCCTGCAAACAACTCCAATCATGACTCTCAATAAGATTATAGAGTAAAATATAATTAGCTTTACGAAAGTTATAAAAATAATTATTACTGTCTTGCAAACATTAATATCAACAACAATATCCGGAGCAGGGTGATGTAACGGATATTCAACATCAAATAATAAGTTTACCGGCCGAGAAACATTGCAGTAGACATTGCTAATAACTAGATCTAAAAGTTTATTATTGAAATTTCTATATAAATTGTATTATATGTATATCGAGAATCAGGTACATTTAGATTGTTTATCGACATGTGTAGGGCTAACCAGGCTATTATCCGGGAACGTTATTCTTTACTGGTTTTAGAAAAAATATTGGACAAAATTCAAGGTAGTACATGGTTTAGCACTTTAGATATCCGTGATGCATATCATCAAATTAAGCTAGAGGAAGAATCTCGGAATATTACAACATTTGTCGTAGAATCGGGCTTGTATAGATATAAACGACTCATGTTCGGTTTAAATTGTGCCCCTGAAATGATTCAGAGGATATTAAAATCAGTATTAAGCGATTGCGAGGGACCGTTCAACCCCACATAGTACCACGGGACTCACGGAAGTTAGCTCAACCGAAAAATTAAGACTAGGTTACTGGAAATAAATAATAACATTTTATTGGATGAGGGAGTAAGAGAAAGAGACGCTTGGAATAAACAAAAAGGGAAAGAGTATTACGATAAAAGGAACTATGTAAAGGAAAGTGATTTAAGAGCAGGTGATATTGTGTTATTGCAGAAATTAAAAGAAAATAAATTAAGTTCTGAATTCGATTCGATCAAATACCAAATTACTAATAAAGTAGGAAACACAGTAACTATAAAATCAGATTCGGAAAACATATTTACTCGAAATATATCAATGATAATCGGAACATACTGTAGAACGAAATTTAGATAAGAATATACAACCAACGGTAAACCAAAGCGCAGATCGAAATGCACAGCTACATGAAGAGCCGGATATAGGTTCTAATCAGTCAAGTAGATCTAGGAGAGAAAGAAAACCTCCAGAAAGATATGGTAACTTAGTTTCACATTGAAAATATATCCTAACATATATGTGGCTTGGAAATTTGTCTAACAGTTACTTCACCAATTTAGAATAAGTATGTATATTTGTATTTTACAAGACAAATTTAAAGAAAAGAAAACATTTTTTTTGAACCAGTGGTTCTCAAAATACGGAACCTAACTTTTTAATTTTAAATGAAAACATATATTTTTATTTACTCGTTCGTTAGAGAACTTAATTCTGAATTCAGTGATACCATATTTGTAGTTACTTACATTACGATTTTTTTTGATAAAAATGCAAGTAAAGTTTTATATTAATTTGTTTAAAATATGGCTATAATAAGAGTGTCATGAATAGAAAAAACAAATACGTTTTAATTTTTTACATAAAATTAGTCATGTCATTAAAGAAATACGTGAATATTTTGTTTGCGTTGTCATTTATAATCAACTACAAGAACAAAACATTCACTCCTTTCGCTCAGGGCACTCTAATTCTATGTGATAAAATTAACAAGTATTAATTTTTTCCATTCGTAGCACTTTTATTATAGCCATATTTTAATCAAGTGAGTATAAAACTTTACATGCATTTTTCTAAAAAAATTGTTACATATGGGTATAAAAATATTATATCACTGAATTAAGAATTAAATTCTCTAACGAATGAGCAAATAAAAAATATATGTTCTTATTTAAAATAAAAACGTAAGGTCCTATATGTTGAGAACCATTGATCGAAAAAAATATTTTTTTAAATTTAAATTTGCCTTGTGAAATAGAAATTGTTTGCCCATTTAACCGTCTTTCTAGCTCTTATAGTTGCCAAAATAGAAATAATGGCCCATTTAAAATGAACACCCTGTATATTTAAGTTGGGGTTTGCAATGTAAAATTTATTAAAATGTAAATAATAGATAAGCTTTAAAATTTAAACGTTGGAAGGAGATGTTGTGTATTAAAGGTTTAGTTGGTACAATTAATGTTAGGGATATTTAGGTAGGTAAACGTGTGTAGTTCTTATTACCCTTCAGATATTTTACTGTTCTGTACAAAATAAGGTTATAACTGCACGTGCTATGTAAAGAAGTTATATCTTTTTCGGCTAAATTGCAGTTTATCCAGAACTCAAGAATTTTATATTAATGGTTTATATACTTAGTAAACCAATAAAAACACTAAATACAGCTAAATATTGGATGCGGAAAGCTATATTTATAGAGATTTTGGCATTTTTTCTGTAAGAAATTAGGTTAGATGAACTACATATATTTCCATGTTTAAGTAGGTACTTACGCTTTCATACAATAATACTGTTTCAATTAATGTATATTTGCAAAATTATGTCTTATTTTCCTTCTTATCCTACGTTTTATAACATTTTTTATTTATAATTTTGCGTTCATCTGTCAAACTATTGTAAACTAACATGAAGATAGTGGGCCGAGCGATGTCGAATGTTTGTGCCTGCTGTGCGTTAGGCATTGTTTTGTCAAGATTTTTTTTTAAATTTCTTAAGAAATACGTGTGCGTAAGGTATTGTTATAGTCAGGATTTATTTAAAAATTTCTTCCAACATTACTGTGCGTTAGGTATTGTTGTCAAGATTTTTAAAAAAATATTTTTTCAAAAAAATATATAAATACCTGTTTCCGGATTCCAATTTTATGTTCCCTTATTATATTTTAGCTAAAATAAGACAACAAAAAAATGCAATTTCTACTATTCTGGATAAACTGCAATCCAGCCTCTTTTTCTAACATCTCACAGGTAGAGCCACCGTGTCATTACTTTTGGCGAAATAATTATTTTTTTCTTAAATAATATAATAAATGTAAACATTTGTGCACATATTTCAGTAAAAGTTCATAATTATATAATTAAAATTAGTGTATTTCCTGACTGCAAGATATGTAATATTCCCGAAACCATGAACATATTTCAACTGTTGCACAAAATACGTCCAGCATAGAATATCAGTAGAACAACAAACAAAGAAGACCCTGATAAACACTCTGAAGGAGCCACGAAAATATCACATCGAAATAATTGAATTCCTAACAAATTGTAATATAAATCTTTAAAGGTACGTACTTGTAATAAAGGTCGCATGACGTTCAGGGCCATAATTGGAGATAAAAAAGATGTTTATTCATCTGGCGCCACTTTTAAAATTTTTTCAATCTCTTCTTTTCTTAGCACCTTTGACTTTTTTGGTCGATAACCAACACATTTATTTTTTACTAATTTTGAATTTTTAATGTCTATATTCTTTTTGACGTTCAATGTTCTTTTTAACATTGAGCAGATGGACCATTACGTTGTTGGCTGCAGTTTTTTGATTTTGCATTCAAAATATGCTATTACATTTTCATTCACATTCATTAAATTTTTCGAGTGACATTAGTCCATAAAATCTTTATAAGCTTGATCATATTATCTGGTTGACTTTTGGGGAATAAGACCAGAAATTGCGCTTTGCGCGGCTTTTAGTACTTTTAGGCAGATTGTTTTCGTCGCTTTCTGATATCATTTTTACGAATTGCACAAGTTGCAGTAAAATTTAAGAAAAATAATAGGATGTTTTTTTCGTTCCTATTATCACTCAGTTGTCAACTGCTGGTCTGAAAATAACTGATTTAATAGCAATTATATTACATACATTAACACGGTTGTTACGGTGACATTAGATGTCACATTAAATTAATCTTAAACCTCAAAATTTTCTGTTTACATTTTTACTACTTTTGGGACATAGTTTTCGAAAAAAGGTTGTTTGATACTCGATTGCGAAATGCTTTTACATTCTCGAATTTAAAAGCAACATTTTGCAATCTAGAATCAAAAATAACTATTTTCCCATCTTAGGTATACGCCTGCTATGTCAGGGATTCTCGTGTTCACCCTGTATAAAAAAAATTCAAGTGTTTTATGCAGTAAAGTAACTAACCTGCTACTCTGTTAACTAGTTATTGAATTTCCACTTTTTAAAAAAATATATTTATTTTGTGTGTTAAATAATAAATAATAAAATTACTATATATTATCGATTTTTGACACACAAACACACACACACACACACATACACACACACACATACACACACACACACACACACACACACACACACACACACACACACACACACACACACACACACACACACACACACACACACACACACACTTCCGGTTTACCAATTATAACCAGAATCTAATCAGCTCTTCATATGGACGTAACGAAGACGAATGCGAAAGAATTATAATTCTTGGAATTGTTGTACCAGTTATCGCAGGCAAAATTTTTGTTACACACACACACGCGCGCGCGCACACACTCGCGCACACACGTACGCGCATACATACTCACGCAATTGCACACACACACATACACACACGACACGCACACAAACGCGCGCTCGCACACAAACACACACACACACAGACACACGTATACACACATCTGTAGGATAAACTATGAGAGTTATGTCAAAATATAGTTAACCAGAATAAAATAAATTAAATTGCTCAAAAAATAAACAATATTTGTTTTTTAATACTTAATTTAATAAGTTTTACTATTTATAACAGTTTACATTCGTCGCGGCATCGAAAGACGTTAACTATTGATGATTTTCCAAATAATTGTTGGCAACGTTTTCCTATAAATTCACCCACCACTCTGACCCCATTAAAGATACGAATGTTACGATAAAAGGGCTCGAAAATGACTAACAACTTAAAGTTCTAAGAAATCCCTCTAAAATATTAAACGTCTGTATATCGGCTTAGTTCCTAATTTTCCATAATTGAAATGACTTAATAATATAAGTAAATATATACTAGTTTGTATTGCAATGTATTTTAGGGTTTGAACATCTCTGGGTTATAGCCCTAGGGTGGCACACACACACACACAACATACATTAATTTTACTTTTTTACATTGCCCTGAAGTTTATTACTTAGATGTCATGTGCGTTGCTCGCCCGTGCAAACCCTTCACTTGGCAACAACAAAGCTACCTGGTAACAGCTTGTAGCTGTTACCAGGTAGCTTTTTTTCTTGCCAAGTTAATTGTATCCCATTTTGGAAATGCAACTGGAGTAGGTACCGATGAAGACAAATCGAGAAAAATTCCTCGATAAATTTCCGACCTGACCCGGATTCAAAACTAGAGTCTAGATCAGAATAAATTTATAAAATTCAATTATTTACATATTTTACATAATTTGTGCACTCATCGGTGTATTCACCAGCTCAGATCACTAGATATAACTATCAGTTATCCAGAAAAATATTTTAAATGAAAATGTTACAATATTATATTGTCTATCCAATGGCGTATAAAAGTATTTTTCTATTGGTAAATTAACAAGATATAGCACAAACTATTTTTTTTTTAAATGGAATGCATATTTAATTTTTATCCTATTCATATTCTCATTCATTTCTCTTTTCAATTATACGAGTATAAATGTTATTGTGTTTTGTATATGTATTAAATTTTTCACGTTATTTTTCCAAAATTTTATTAATATCTCACAAAAAAATTTATTATGTTTATTAATTATACTTTATTTGATTAATATAATTCATTTTATGACTTTCTTTCTCGATATCATTAATACTAAAAGAGTAGATTCATTATAGTTATATAGTTTCTTTAATCACGACGATCCCTCAACTTGAGACAAGGCTACAGCTTAAACGGTGCGACCGATTTTCGTGAAATTTGTACCAGGTTGTAGGAAATGATTGGCTTCAGGCCATATACGTACATAAACAAATGCTAATGGGCCATGCTAGCGGCATGTTCTACTGTTGTAGTGGGGGCCCATGCTCCACCTGTCTACGAAGAAAACATGGAACGTGTATTTCTACAACTTTTGATTTTGTACATTATAATTCTGCATCAACGTATATTATTGTTAAACACCAAATGTTAGTTGCTGAAGATAAGCTGATTTAGCTCGAAACGTCCTTAATAAACAAAAATAAAATAAATATTGGGACTTGAAAGCTTTATAGTTAATAATGCGCATTATCTACTGATAGTATGTGGGGCTGGCAGTCCAGCGTACTTTATTCGTAAGGCTTTCACCGTACGTTCTAAACCTAAACCGTACAAACAGAACGAAGTGTGTGGGGCACTTTCGGGCAGTGCATAGGCAGTTTGGGTGGGCATGTTGCGTGAGGAGTTTGGGTGGGCATGTTGCGTGGGCAGTTTGGGTAGGCATGTTTCGCGGGTTTGTTACGTGGGCAGTTTGGGTGGGCATGTTGCGTGTGCAGTTTGGGTGGGCATGTTACGTGGGCAGTTTGGGTGGGTACACTATTATTCACGAAAGATGACTATTCAAGGTCATTTATTCGAATAAAGAATACACATCACTTTATAGCAGTAGCTTAGCAACATTTTGTATTAGAAAGAGAAAGATTATTTGACCTACGTCTGTTTAATTTATGTGGTGTGACAGATATACGTAAATAGTGACATTACTTTCTAACACACTATAAATAATAATGACATATGTCGTAGAATTACAGATACCTAATTATCTACTACACTGACCTCTGTGATAATATTTACCCAGTGGCGTTGACGTTTAAATCAAATTATTATTCATTGGTTTATAAGTTTAGTCTATGTTTTTGTATTTTGCAAAAACATAAGTGAAGGACATAAATCTTTCAGAAAGGCATTATTTAGAAAGAAACATAATTTTCAAATGAATTATTCTTATTTTTCAGTTAAAATGTGTCCATAAATATTTCAGGTTGTACGCTTATGCATACAAAATGCAATGAAGTTATCTGCAAGTAATATTATATCAGACGGCTCACAAATGACCTTGAGTAGTCATCTTTCGTGAATAATAGTTTATATTGGATGGGCAGCTTTAGTTGGCAGAACAAAATTAAGACACTTTGAAAGACTGTTAGCGTTAGTACTTTGGATTTAAAGTGTGTCTAAACGAATTGGATGTACGTATAGTCTTTCATAAAATACTATCGGCGGAGCCCTAGGGAAAACTCGTACTTACAAATTGGACTAACGTCAATGGCGACCTGATGAAAAATATTTTTTTAAATTTAATTGATTTTCTGTGTAATTTTTTTAATGATATAATTTATTTAAATAAAAGTAGTATTTCTAAATAGATAGCAATATTTTGAAAATAACAGTAAACTTAGTATAAAATAAGAAAAAATATGATTTTTTCAGGGAAAACAAACATAAAACACTTCTTCTTCTTCTGCTTCTTCTTCTTCTCCTTTAAATACCCGTAATTCGGGTGCAGGATTTTTTCATCTTAAGGTTAATTTTCAATCCATTTCTTCCAATTTCTTCTATCTTTTGCCATCTTTTTCATTTCTTTCAAGGTTTTGCCTCTCTTTACCAAGTTCTGTTATTCTTCCCTCTCATATTTTCTTCGGTCTTCCTCTGCTTCTTTTGTTCATATTTCCAGCTTCTACTACTGTTCTTACTAAGTTGGTATGGTCCATCCAACATGAAACAATAACATTTATATCATTGAGAAGAGAAATAAATAAATAAATAAATAAATAAACAAACAAACAAACAAACAAACAAACAAACAAACAAACAAACAAACAAACAAACAAACAAACAAATAAACAAATAAATAAATAAATAAATAAATAAATAAATAAATAAATAAATAAATAAATAAATAAATAAATAAATAAATACATAAATAAATAAATAAATAAATACATAAATAAATAAATAAATAAATAAATAAATAAATAAATAAATAAATAAATAAATAAATAAATAAATAAATAAATAAATAAATAAATAAATAAATAAATAAATAAATAAATAAATAAATAAATAAATAAATAAATAAATAAATAAATAAATAAATAAATAAATAAATAAATAAATAAATAAATAAATAAATAAATAAATAAATAAATAAATAAATAAATAAATAAATAAATAAATAAATAAATAAATAAATAAATAAATAAATAAATAAAATAAATAAACATATCATCACGGCTTATTACCCATTGCTGGGTGTGCCAATCTTTTTTGTACACAGATATCGGTAATGATGAAATATTTGCACCGTGTGGGCGCTTACCAGGCGTCAACTCACGGCCACTCATTGCTGGCGTGGAGAGCGCACCACAGGGGTCAATTATGTACCATTTAAAATTGAAAATATTTGAAGTCGGTCGGGATCGAACCCGGTTCCCCAGATTCGCGACCTGACACTCAGGCACGCGGCCACGAGAAAAAAATGAGAAAAATTATATGGTAAAAATCAAATATGCATTCCATTTTAAGAAATAGTAGTTTGTGCTACATCTAAAAAAATTATCAATAAAAAAAATATTTTAGTACGCCATTATATTATACTGTAACATTTTTTTGGAACATTTTTCTTGATAACTGATAGTTTACGAGTTATTTGAAAAACAAGAAAATAACCAAATCAGTTTTTCGCCATTATCTAGTGACCTATGCATATTTTTGTAAAAACAAATACATCACTAAAATGGCTTTCTAATACGGCAACTTTTGTCCTATTACAACGAAGTAGAATTTACAATTTCCGAGATACCAATGCTGGCCTGATATAAAAACATCCTGTATAAATCCACTCTAGCACTGCGCTATACCGTCACTAAATAAATAATATTGTTTATCTTTATTCGTGTTCAAATTTTAGATTAAAAAATGAGAACTAAACAGAATTGTAGAAGTTTAATATTTTATATGGATTTCAAGTTTAATCTGTAACTCGCGACGCGAACCGCTCATCAGCAAAAAAATTGAGTAATTCATACTGTAATGAGGAATTTCATATTGAATTCAAATTTTCAAACCGCGTTATCATATTTTTAACCGGGTCGAAGTGATGTATGAATTTGTGGAAAAGCGTTGACAAAAATTATATAAAAATCATCGATAATTAACTTCTTTCGATGCCACGACGAATGTAAACTGTTGTAAATTATAAAACCTATTAGATTAAGTATTAAATACCTAATAACGTTTATTTATTAAATAATTTAAATATTTTTCATAAATTGTTATTCTGATTAACTATTTTTAACATAAATCTTTGAGATCCATCTTAGGTGAAAAAATTAAGAACCCTTCTTTGCACACACAATTACGATCTTTAATTTTGTATTCTAGTAAAATTTTGATACAGGCTACTGCTTTTAATAGCCAAAAATCCAAAAAAATCTCATTTTTGCACCTTTGGTCTACGATGGCGGCTCGCGCATACACTCTCCAAGGTCGAAAACTTGCATTTTTATCCCCGTCCCGACCTAAACATATGTTAAAATTGTTTCTACTCCACCTTTTGCAGGATAAAAAACTCTATTGACTGGACTATACTCTTCATTGAAGATATTCCTTTATAAACAGTCCGATTTTGTATCGTCATAATTTTGTTCACACATAAAATGATATGCACGCACACACAAACTGTACATGAATATCAGAGCTGATCTGTTTAGTAGGTAAGAGAGAAGACAAGGTCGCAAAATTATGATCTCCAAATTTTACATAAAATTTGAAAAAATAAGCCAGAAACGTATGTGACAAAATATATTTTAAGTGTACTTTCAGAAAAAAAAAAACTTTGAAAATGTGATATAACTCCATTGAACTAAATGTAAGAACAACAACCTCACCTAACGCACAAATTTTGCCCCAAGTTTTCCAACAGTGACTTTTGTGCGTTACGTGAGGTTATTGCGGTTGTGTTTGGTTTAATTGCAAACGAAAGTAGTTTTTGGGCAATTCTCTGCATTTACCGGCAATGGACATTGTGCACAGTACTTTTCCTTTAACATATATATTCTCACGGCATATTATCCATTGCTAGATGTCCCAATATGCTTTGTACACAGATATCGGTAGTGTTGTTATAATAGTACCGTGTGGGCATATACCAGGCGTCGTCTCGCGGGCACTCATTGCTGGTGTGAAGAGTGCAGCACATGGATCACTTTTCGAAATAATTTTGGTGTCGGTCAGGTCGATTCGCAATCAGGCACACGGCTTAAAGACATAACATTTCATAAGTACATGTACTCGTATCTATTCTCTTTTTACCTTCCGTCACCTTTAGGTAAGGAAGGTATTGTCTTTGGTAAAAAATTCAGTGGTGAGTTTTTAATGAATAAGCACGTTTTAAGGTCTCTAGAATACGATTTTACTATTTTTACGATGATGTCTATATGTGTGTGTGTGTGTGTGTGTGTGTGTGTGTGTGTGTGTATGTGTCTGTGTTTGTGTGTGTGTGTATGTGTGTGTGTGTGTGTGTGTGTGTGTGTGTGTCAGTGTGTATGTATGTAACAAAATTTTCGTCTACGATAATTCTAATACTACAATTCCAAAAATTATAATTCTTTCGTATTCCTCTTCATTGCATCCATATGAAGAGCTGATTAGATATTGGTTATAATTGGTCAACCGGAAGTACCCTCATTTGAAGATTTTAACAGTTTTCCTTGAAAAAACGATGTGAAATATATTTTTTTCACATTTAATGTTTTTATAAATATTAAAGAATATTTTATTCTCTATACGATTTGACTGCATTTTATACTTCATATTAAATGGATAGAGAGTTATAAAATTATAAATTAAATATCATAAATTAGCCAGCTATGGTAGAAACATCTACTGTATCAAAAAAATTCTGATTGAAAGATGTCAGTGTCAAGTGCAATTGACATATTCGTAGTATATTTGTATTATAATTTTACTCGAAATATAGGATCTTTTTGCTCGAAACTTTCTGTATGGAATTTGTATAAAATACATACAACTGTAGAAAGGTAATGTATATACAAGAAATTTAAAATCTTTTGCAAGAAACTTTCTGTATGGATTTTATAGAAAATACATACGCATTTACGAAAATTCTACCGGCAGATACCTCATCTATCGACTGTGTTCGAAAACACGAGTGGTAAAAAGTTACCGTGTTCGAAAATTGTTCAATATCTACCGAATTCATGAAAAGTCTAGTCTCAAAGAGAGGCAGTGATGCAAAGCGAAGCGCGCGCGTTAATAGTGGAAATGTGTTCAAAGTAGGACTCTGCTGAGTTTGTTAACTACGTCAAATTTCTAACCTGTTTCAAATTTTTTCATAGGTTATGGATCTACCCTGTTTACCACTTTCGTTCTTAAAATATCGATTCTGGTAGCTATAACCTGATAAAAAGCTGTTTACCGGTAACAGTTCACCGGTAGAAGTTTCGTAAATACCTCATACAACTGACGGAAGGTAATGTGGTGGCCACATCAGATTTTTTGTAACTAATCTACTTCATATTATTTGCATGAGACAAATGGAAAAAATAATTCTGATTTTGATATTATCTTGAGTTTATTCTATATTAAAAAAAAAAAAATGAAATATTTAGTAGAAAGTAAAACTTCTATGTAATAGTAAAGATTTACATTTTACTAGGATCTGAAAGTTATTATTATCATTTTATAGGCAATTTGAATAGTTTTGTGTATTATACTAGTATATTTGTAAACTGTAGTATGCTTGAAATTCTCTATCTACACTCGTACTCCCATTCTTAAGGCCGTAATGTAGCTACCTAAATGTAACAAAAATGGTGCTATAGAATTTGCATTGCACTAATTGTAATAATAATATAAGAGTATTCGTATTTTTTACAACAATATATAATATTATTGCTACACGGCGACGCATAGATATTGCTAAATTTTTTCATAGTATTGTCTAAAAAAAATATCGGAAAACAACGAAAAGTACTATATTTAAATGTTTAATTTTGTATAGTTTAAATAAAAAATATATTAAAATTCATGCGTTGCCTTGTAAATATAGTTGTAAACAATATATAAATGCTGTTTTTTTAACAGATTGCCAATTTTTATTGAAATATGATGAAAATAAAATGATGCAATTATAGTTCATATATACGATCTTAGATGTCGCTACTAGCGACAAGAGAGCTGTGTTATTTGTCGTACCAGCAACAAAGTGTTTGGTGACGGGGAAAGGGGCATCTCAACTCGAAAGCCAGACATGTTCTGTGATATCGACCGCTATCTTCAATTCCAGAACCACTCTGTATTATTTATATTACATATTTATTTGTTTTCTGTATTATAAAATAAAGTGATAAATTAAAGTAGGTAATTATGGCGAAAGGTGGACGAAATTTACAACAAAACCCTCGTTTAAGTTAAAGATTAAACAAACATAACAAATCTAGAATGAAAATGTTGGCTCATAGAAGATGGTTTAACATAGGTGCATATGTAGAATCTGATCAAAAATATTAATTATTTAAATTTTCATTAATAAGCGTAACAAACTGGATGAAGATCCTCCATGCGTCGAACGTCCGTTAAGAGGGTAACAAACAGTTAAAAATATATTATATTGCAATTAAATAATTCCAATATTTTTTAGCATAAAAAGTACAGAGTTAGATGATTCTATTTTTGTTGCTAATAACAGTGGCTACAATATTGATAGTCAAATTTAAGTTTTTATTTTTTTAAAAATATTTTCCGGTGAATGCTACTGAATCCGATCGAACAGTATCTAGTAATCTATGAGAATTTATTGATAGGCGAAAGCAAATTTTTAAGAAATTTAAATGAAGGCGGCGCACAAATATTTGTAGAAATATGTACAAGTATATACGCCAGCAATGAGTGCCCGTGAGGTGACGCCTAGTAAGCGCCCGCACGGTGCAAATATTTCATCATTACCGATATCTGCGTACAAAGCAGATGGGCACACCCAGAAATGGGTAACAAGCCGTGATGATATATTTATTTATCCGGATTTCGAAGGCCACCATTGGGATCTCGGAAACTATAAGAGATACGACTTCGGTTAAATCGGACATGTGGTACGCCTTTGGAGGGCCATCTTAGATGTGCATTTGTTTTTACAAAAATTCTCATAAGTTACTTGAAAATGGCGGAAAACTGAATTTGGTTGATATTTTCATTTTGAAATAACTTCTTAACCATCAGTAATAGAGAAAAATATTTCAAATAAAAGTTAGATATTTTTATTGTCTAACCAGTGACATCATACGAAAATAATTTTTCTATCGGTAAATTTTCGAAATATAACACAAACTTACAAAAAAAGAAATTTCATTAAAAATAATAAAAAATCGAAGATTTTAAGGGTTAAATAAATTTAAAAGACAAAAACTCTTATACCAGTCGAAAGAGAAAAAATAAGTATATGCAAAAATCATTCATGTATATTATAAAGATGTTTTAGTAACTTACACTGGATCATTTGAAACAAATATTAATTTTTAAACACAACTATCTAACGTATTTCTAAAATTACTGATATTACATTCAAAAGAATATTGCCTACTCGTAATTAAATGCAAAACCAATATTTAGTAGATATGTAAAAATAGCATGTGGTTGTGTTTATAATATCAAAATATTTTATTTTCGCTTGTTACGAGCGAAATCATATTTTCATTATTCTCTAGTACTATCTTTCAAGATATTTTTTACAAAACCAAACCACATGTTCAAAAAATCTCACTTCGTCGTTGTTTCTGTTAGATATAGTTCGTGTCCCAAGGGTTGCAAGTGGCAATAGAAACTATGTAGGTATCTCAAAGTAAGTTTGCGCAAGATATGATTTAAGACGATTTTTTTTTTTAATTTGCCAACTTGAAACCGTCCACTTGTTGCATTTCGCCATCCGAAATAATTGAAGGGTGAGTGGATAAAGGTGTCATGAACGTTAACCTATGTTCCGAGATATAAGCATTTTAATATAATTTGTTAGTATCTTACTTTACGTCGCCTTTAAGTAAGGTTTTGTCATTGGTCAAAAAAATCGACATGAGTTTTTAGTGAATAAGCACGTTTTAGGGTCTCTAGAATACGATTTTACTATTTTTACGATGTGCGTCTATGTGTGCGCGCATGTGTGTGTGTGCGCGTCCGGTGAGTGTGTGTACGTGTGCGTGTATGCGTGCGCGCGTTTCTTTGTGTGACGGTTTTTTTCAAAGCCGATAACTACAAAAATGCAATTCTAAACATAATTCTTTCATATTCCTCCTCTTTACATCCATATGAAGAACTGATTAGATTTTGGTTACAATTGGTTAACTGGAAGTACCTTCATTTGAAGGTTTCAACAGTTTTCTTGAAAAATCGCTGTTAAATAATTTGTCTATCTAATCTAAAGTCATATGTGAATATTGTTTCCTTGCTATAAGGAAACCTGCGTAATTTTGTGTTTTATGAAGTGCATTATTTCTAATTTTTGAAAAAAATTATAACTCTGTTATGTACCGAAACAAGCTTTATTTTCAAACATAAATTTCCTAATTCAAACAACTTCTAAAGGTTTATTTAGTGAAAGAATATTACAAATCAAATTGTTTTAAATGAAAATATAGATTTTCAGAAAATGTTACATAATACCTTTATCTACTCACCCCTTCACTTTGTTTTTTTTTTTTTGTCAACTGTTACAAATTACAAGTGTAATAATTATTATGTATTATCATATTATTAAAAGCTTTTTTCATCCTCTTGTATTGAACAATGTGTGACTTTATCTTGCATAGCGTCGCAACATTTTGAGAAAGTCAATATTCTTCCAAACCATATCCTTAATTTAAATATCATCAAGAATAGGACATGTTATGGCAATATGTTCATCACAGAGAATTCATATCAGAAACAATTCAATACCGACAAGTAGAATAAAAAAAGAAATGCATGCTACCTACATTGAATCATATCATACTGTAAATACTAATTTTAGTTTTTTTTTCTGTTTGAAAAATGTTCCTAAAATATTTTCCATTTTTATTTTATAATATTACTTTACTGATAGCAGATATCTCAACACGTTAACTGTAGTGGTTGAAAATACTGTTTGAGATTCATAGTTTGCTTTGTAAAAACAATAAATCTGTAAAGTAGCAGCGAAAAAAGAATTAAATATAGATGTTAAAATCAGTCTGTCGAGTATTTTTTCTATATTGCACCCAAAAAATATATTGTAAAGAAATAAAATTACTTCCTCAAGCAAAAACAAATACTGGTTCTATTTCTGTGCATTATCAGGCTCTGGAAAATGATCACAAATCATTACGTGCGGTACTGGTCACCGGAGACCGATGTTTACGCATAGCAATCTCAGAATATAGGTAAATATTAGAGGATAAATTATGTAAAATGTGATTTATAAAGATATACAACTCGTAAATAACTATTCAAATATTATATAATAACTATTTTATATGCATAACTAAACAAATTAAATAAAAAACGAATTATAAATGGCTTAACTATAAGAATAATCTCATGTTTTACTTTAAATTATTTATTGTTGTTTAAATAATACAAGAAATAATAAAAATAATAATAACATTAATAAATCTTTAGATCTGGAGCTAACAAATGAAAATAATATAACATAGAACATAATATCGAAATTATAATAATGAAAGTAAAAATGAATGACATACATAAGTACGCATATTATATATTTAAAATAACCATTAACTACTTTGGAATTCAATACATTTAGGTGCTTGCTAATTTATTTATTAAATTATTTTGTTTAACTGCTTTTTGTTACAAATTTGTCTTTATAGTTTTTTTTTAATTATTTAGAAAATGTTGCTGAATAATCATAAAAAAATTCATATCAACTAAATTTAAAATTCTGCCTGATATACATTCACCATATATTAGGAAAACTTGATTAACTTCTAATTTCTCTATTGTCCGGTATATCAATTTAGCCGTGTTACCGTAATTGCTCCTACACATCGTCATACAGCATTTTAAAACCATTTTTGCAATTTTCTTCAACGAAAAACACTCAAAATTTGACGTTCCGTGCTACGCTGTGCCGTTCGTCCGCTCACGCTCACTGCTGTAGCCCTACTGTTTTTATAGGGCTAGACTAGCACGCTGGCCTCATAGTTTGATGTGACGCATTGAGCAGGGATAAGCATTCAGGCCTGTATTCTCGTGTGGCCTCGCTAGAGTTCATGTGTTGATCACGTTACCTTTGGTTAGTTTCTTAAATATGGCTATTAAATTATAATTTTTAATTAATACTGTAAAATTTTAATCAAATGTTACAATTTTGTATACAATTTTTATAAGTAATGGTAGGGTACTTGTTGCAAACAAAATATTTGTGTGTATGTGTAAGGGATCGCTGATTTCAAAACTTTGGAACGTACAGCAGTTTATAATTTATGATTAAAGAGAGTAAGTCAAACACGTAAATTTATAAAATATTCATGAATATTCGTTAAGCTCTGACGAATATATAATCGCAATTACTTTGCTTCTGTACCGGTATCACATCCAACTTTAATAATTCAATTAATCTCAGGCCGAATGACAAACTAATCCATTACTAACTCACTCTAATTCCTACGTAATTAAACAAATAAAGTGTGTCTCTTTTTTAATCAAACCTGGTAACGTGGGCACTTGAGTTACTCAATCTAAACAGTGTCACTCTAAATTGCCTCACGCTTTACTGCATAATTAAAAGGAAAATAAAAGACTGCTATGTCTGTAAACAAACGTAACATAAATAGGCGTACATGTTGTTGTACAAGGGAGGTTTGCATTACTACATATGTACGCGTGCTAAGATTAATTGCTTTAATTAGGTTTCAATTACAATACTAATATGTGTACATAAATACGGTGTTTATCATTCGGTGAGGTATATTTTCGCATATGGTTTGGAATATTCATTCTATAAAAACTGAAAAAACGAAGTAAAGAGTAAATTCCAGATATGAGTTGTTCGGCAGAATCAACTCGTAGCATCCATCATCCATCCGTATAATTTATTATATTATTCATCACCAGTGACATAACAATTGATCTTGAGAATTTTGTAGAAAAATTGAGAATTGAGATAATCCTACTGAGTAGATTGAGCTTGTATCTCTTATTTGAAAAATGGTGAATGATAAACTAAATAATAAACATAAGGCTGAGGTTAACTCATAACTAGATTAATTAATTAAGCCTAACCTAGAAAATAATTTTTAAATAACATACATACCCAGAATTATATGCTCTAGTTAGGATTTTTAAGATAACTTTTTAAAAACTTTTACAAACAAGAACGGTTTCATATAATATTTGTTTTCTGCGACCATTAAAAAATACCTTTTTCTTCAAGCGTATTATAATATTCATATTATGCTACTGTACGCACACTATAGAAGTTGTTCATTGTCTTACTAGTACAAAAATGTTGTTATTGTTGTACTAGTAAAAAAATGTTAGTGTCTTAGTTCACCGCTGGCGGCGGCAGTTGTCACAGCAACACACATTATATTGAAAATTGTTATTTGACAGTTGTATCGTTTTTGTTTTGTAGTGTACACAGCCAGCTTTGGCTGAAATTGCAAATACTACAATTAAAAAATTCCAAAAATAATGTCAAAAAATTCTTTGAAACACTTGAAGAAAAAATAGTATATGTCATTCGGAGTAGAACGCCCTTTTTGTGTTTTACCCAGCTTGCCTAGCCTCGGCTAGCGCCTCGGCTGCAATAGCTGGCTTCAACACAAAAAGACCGCTTTCTACTCCTAATAACATAATGTACTATTATTACATATCTTTTTTTTAATTAAATAATACACGCATTACATTACTCACGGGCCGTGAGAAATAACGAGGTAGGGCTAATCATAATCACAATTATCCATTACTCAATTAAATGATTTTTTGTGATATTTTGTTATTTGAGATTGGAATGACTGCAATAAATACACTAAATATCTAGGACACGAACCGAATAAAAAGCACAAATCACATTGGCGTATTATATAAATGGATCCAGCGTCCCCGAAATGGGGTTAAGTTTGGCAATGTCAAATAAAAAAATTGTTACGATCTGTTGTTTCGTTTTACTCTTCTGTCACGATATAACTCAAATTATTATACTCTGTTCCATTTAAGCCATTCAGCAGATGGCGCTGATATCATGTGGTCACTAGAATAATACAAGAAATTATGGACATACGCGCTGCGGCAGCCATTTCTGCTTCAACTATATATTTTTTACTATAGAGCGGAGTAGGTTCAAAAGGAAAAATAAAAGATAATATTAGTTTTAAAACTTTATTTAATAAAAAATTATGTAAAAAGGTAGTTCTTCTTATAAAAATAAATGTTTCTAAATACATTTCTTGTGAAAATTAAGAAAATTGTAAAAATTAATAGGTGTGCATTATGTTAAATTAACATTTATATATATTTTTTTTTTTTTTTTTGGCATGGTATTACTTAATGCGTTTTGAGTTATTATTGTATTCAGTTCATTATCAACTTAAACTTCATAAAGTTAATTGTTTTATTTGATTTTGACATTTAAAACCGTTATTATTAATACCAACACACAATTACTGTAACAATGTAACTGTTTATTCACTAGGCTCGCGGATTAAACTTTCTTCTCTTGGCTCACTTATATAAATATCTATTGATTAAGATTAAAAATTAAAGAAAATTATTTAAAAATTTAATTCACTCAGAACTGGACGGTTGGTGCCCTATTAACTCGTTTCATTTTTATTTGTCAGTCCTTCCTTCGCTGAGGATTTTTTGGAAAATATTTCATGAGAAGCCCTTGATCTCCTCTATTTGAACAGCCAACAGCAAAACATACAACTGTTTCAAAAGATTTTGTATAAAATTTAAATAAAAAAAAAAAAAACATGAAGTTATAATTTAAAACACACTAGTCGAACATTTTGAGCATTTAAATCTCAAAAACTACGTACCTTATATAACCACCAAATACGTTCTGGGCGCTAGACACACTTAATATGAAATCCAATGTTAATTAAAATTAATAACACGAAATAAAAACACTTAATAAACCGCAACAAAACACTCAAAAACAACTCTGCCGCATTATACACAACTGTCACTTAAGAAGTCGACCATTTGTTCTCCAATTGTCAAGCGATTTCCGACCTTATATCACAATAGAGCGGAATCCATTCATTTCATACTCTCTTGTATACAGGTACTCTAATGTTTACGTTATTGTTACTGAAAACTGGTTGTGATTCGGAATATCTTGGTTAATTTGTATCAGTTAAGCAGGGATGTTCTTTGTTATGTCGATTGCAGTTGGTGGATATAAAAATTGACAGCTTATAACAGTAACAGCTAAACATCATTACATAATTCTGTAAAATAGATGTCGACAAATACTGTCATTTTACGGAAAATGTTATCTTATTCTTAGAAATAAGTGACAACATAATTTTATTTGACTATTTTATATTAATGTAAATATTAATTATACCCGTTCATATCAGTATACAATTACTACGTTTACATGCAGTTTTAAAAATGATTTCAGTTTTCAGTCAAAATTACGCGAAACTGTTTACATGTAATTTACATACAAGTTTACAGATTGATTTGAAAACAGTTTCGGCGCATGCTTATTTGGCCGATGTAAGTGTCAAATCCTCTTCATTCCAAATTCTTCGTATTGCTATTAATCCAATTATTTTTTCTAGTTTGTACCACTACGCACAAAAACTACACAACTATCAGTTTATTTGTAGGATAGTAACACCAAGTAACACACAACGACCAAAACGTTATGCTATGTACGCATGCGCAATATCGAAACTGAATTTTAAGTATTTGCATGAGTAGTTTCGAAACTAGTTTTCAAGTCAAACCCATGAATTTTAGTTTTGATTTTAGATAACTCAAAACCATTTTCACACTGTATACATGGCGTTTTCAAAACTAAAAATGTTTTGAAAACGGTTTGAAAACTGCATGTAAACTCGGTAAATATGTCCCATTTCGAGCTGCCTTCGTTCATTACATTAAATTTGAAATGGAAGTTAATTTACGCGGACTTTTATGAATTTGTCTCTTATTTGTATATTAATGCCTATGTACTTATAATGAAATGACCAGAGGCCATGTGTTGACCACATTACTTTTGGTTAGTTTCTTAAATATGGCTCATAAATTATAATTTTTAATTAATACTAATACTAATAATAATAATGATATTAATAATAATAATAATAATAATAATAATAATAATAATAATAATAATGATAATAATAATAATAATAATAATAATAATAATAATAATAATAGTAATAATAATTTATTCCCAACAGAAATCCAATTACAGGGAAATATAAATATATGCAAAAACTGACGAAATAAATTATAACAAACATACATAACAAAAATGAAATTTGAGTATTTAACAATTTAAAAAAATGGATCACACAAATAATGGTGTTTTGCATTGCGGCACAGTATGTGGATCGGGGATCTTCCCAAGACATCAGTATTTGGCGTGGCTAAATGGAAGGTCCTGTGGTGTCTAGACGCCAATCTGGGAATATGAAATTGGATACAAGAGAGCTAATATGGTGCATCAATAATGTTATTCAGCAATAAGCGTAGGAATTTTGCCGAACATAGATCTCTCCTGTCAGACAAAGACGTCATATTGTGACGACCTAATAAACTCTCGTTATCGGTGCCAACATTCGGATAAATATTATCGAGTTTAAATGATATGTATTTTAAAAATCTACGCTGAATTCATTCAATAGTTATAATATGGTGAGCATAGATAGGATACCAAACTAGTAAAAATATTCTAGCTAACAACAACAAAAGCATAATATAAAGTTTTTAAAAGAGAAATATCAGTAAAAGGCTTAGAAATTCTAATTATAAATCCAAGTGTTCTACTAGCAGATGCACAATTTAAACTAATTATGTTCAGAAAAACTTAAATTATGAGCGAAGGTAATGCCCAAATCTTTGCAAGACATCTTACGGGAGAGAATATTACCATACAGAGTATAAGAATGATTAAGGTGAAATGATACCCCCGATTAATTTGTTTCTACGCCAAGGTGAGCGCTAGTGGTCACTGAGATGAATAACTATGGCTGAGTCGATAAAGTAAATTTTTTTGTACATTTACTAGGCTCCATCTATTCGATAATAGTCATACTTTATTCCAAATCACAAACCCAAAAGTAAAAATATGTGGTGTAGCAATAATTTAAAATTTATTTACGAATGTAAAGATATTTTATTTATACGAGATGAAATATTAGTATCATATTGCAATAATAACTTTTCTTGAAAAGAGTAACGATAGAATGAATAATAAATAAGAAATACTTATATAATATTATTCCCTAATTACATAATATTTTGTATTTACCGTCGGAAACTTTTATTATGAGCATATATTTATAGACTGTAGAGTAAACGTTACATTTTCACAATTATTAAAAAAATGAATAATAGGTGTACCGTGTACATCATAATATAAATAATTTTCGTATGATGTTAAATGTATTATCGTTTTCTTATAATATTTGGTTTTCAGTGAATGTCTTGTTTCAGTTTAGCGTAATTCACTATTCTTCGATATTGTAAAAAAGCATGTTTTATAAGAAAGTTTTTAATATTTTTGAATGGTTTTTGATTCATATTGTTTTACTTTTTCGGGTATAGTTTATTATATAGATCTAAATTCAATGTACATATTTCATGGACTTTTGAAGCCTGTAAGCAGGTTTGCGCAATGAGTTTGCAGATCTAGTGTCACAAATCTCCATTTCAAATGAAATTTAATTTGGATTTATGTATTCCAAGAAGTGAGTTTAAAATATATATAGATGGTAGAGTCAAAATACCCAAATCTTTAAAATGATCTCTATATAATAGGCGACGCCTACCTTTTAACTTGTAATACCAAGATGAAAAATATGTTTTGTCCTTTTACTTCATAATAATAGTAAATATTAATTTTAGAAACATATCATAAACAGTTATAAGCTTCAAGAGAAAATATATTAAAAAAAAAAAAAAAGTCCGTAATTAGAATCGAAAAGCATACAATCACACAACACATCTGCACCTAATGCCGCTCGCCTGCCCGCTCCTCTCCTAGCCATTGCTCACATCGAGATCATTGCAGATAAGAATGTATGTTATAGACCATTTTAAAAATGTCCGCGACCTCTACGTGTTTATTTTTTGAACTAAAAACTTACTGCCGTTAAATGTCGGCGTACGAGAAATGTCAAAAAGTATTTAAATAAGAAGTAAGTAAAATTTTTATGAAGAAAATTAAAATTTACCGAAATAAATGGAGTACATTCATCAGTTATTTATAAATTATGTTAATATAATAGATTTGATGTAGTAACTTAATTTTTTAATTTAGATTATTCGCCTATCAGGAAAATATTTAGAATATTTATCTAGCGATGATTTCTTTTCAGTAATATTTAAATAAATTCAATTTCAACATATTTTATCAAATTTTTTAGTATCCATTGCTGTCTATTTATTCTACGTGATCCACTCTTTTCTTCCGTTCATATTTTGAGAAGAATGAAATCAAATGTTTTTTTAAAAATTATTATTACAACCCGGTACGCTACGTATAGTACCAGTCATAATTACTATTATTAATTACTTTTCCAATGAAGAAACAAATACTAACCAACAAAAATAATCGAACTCATATCGTAAACAGAGATGGGTATACGGCACTAACTTTAGTTATCTTTGTCTAAAATTTGCGCATGCGCATTGAATTTTTGAAATGGTCTATTCTCTCTCTGTCTGTCACAGCGACAGGCCGTTAGGGCCGCTGTGGGATAAAATATAAAATTCAAGTTACACTTGAACAAAAATGGTTTAGTTTGTGTTATATTCTTGCAATTATTGATACATTTATTATGAAATAAATCATTTTATTCCATACATAAACTCTTCTACCGTTATATTTAGGGTTTGTATCGAGTACAATATTGGTTTTTGATTCCTGCTTTTTACACATATTTTTGCTTATGTCTTTGGTTCATTTTGTTTTATCTTACTATTCTATACGCTCTCGTACTAGTCTTTTCTTGGTTTTTGTTGATTGTTATTAATTGATTAAAGAATTTTTTAAAAAATGTAAAAATGGTTTTATAATGCTGTGTGCCAATATGCAAAAGCATGGCCAAATTTGCTAATGTTTTCAAATTTTCACGCGATAGTGCGATGCGAAAGAATAGATAAATGCAATACATCGATCAAATTTTAAAATTACAATATCCTCGGCAGTTTGCATTTCGCATTTTGACGAAAAATTTATTCTTCGTAAACATGAATCCATTGCGTCACATGATACACGTTTGGTTTTAAAAAGAAAATGTGTAAAATTGACGGATGACGCAATACTCACTGTATTTAAAAATCAGATATCATATTAATTTGTCAAAACAACAAAAGATAAAAAGGCAGATATTCTCCGTGACAATATAAAGGCTGTTCTGTAAGTTCATAGTATGATAAAGAGAATTGAATAAAGTTATAATCTGATATATATTTTGCAAAATCTGTCAAGTTGTAAAAGTTACGGGACTGTAAAGTCGATAATTACGAACAAGCTATACTATTAAGTTAAAAACTATACTTATTCAATTAAGATTTATAAATTAAGTTGTTCAATAATGCCTGTTACTTTTACTAATTAAGAATACACCGACATGCGTTTGGTTTACGGAGAAAGTGCTCCAAAACAGCGCCATTAATAAAAAGTGTTTATCTATATTTCGCTTCTGACTTCAAACCTTCAACAATGACAAGTCTTGTTATTTTCACTCTAACTGATGTGAGTTTTAAATAATATTTTATTCAAATAAATAATTGTTATTGGTTTATCTTGAAGTGCTTTTACAATTGCAACAAATACCTACCCTACATTAGAAAAGAAATAATTGCAGATTACGACACATTGCAACCGTGTTTATTAGTGGTAACGTATGCCACTTTACTTACATATAACTCCCTGTATTAAAGCGAAAAATTAACTTAAATATTAAAACATGAAAGTGATAAAATTGCAAATCAAATGCAATTCTTTTATGTACTACCAGATTCGTATTTTATGATAACGTAACACCGACTAAATATTTTTATTTTATTTTGAAATATGATTATCTGCACAGGGTATTAAAAAAGGGTAAAAAATGGAAGGTATACATTTCAATGTACTGATTTTAAATCAAAAAGAATTTTTCCAGAATACAGAGAATTATTTCTTATTATTTATTTTTTTCTTCAAGTGTTCATTTTTAGTGCCACTGACCAACACAAAATTTTTCTTCAAAATAATGATTTATCTAATCACGTGAATAGGAAATAAATAAATTTCTAATTATTTCTACTAAAAATTTCATGTTGAGGAGTGACACTAAAAATGTACACTTCAAGAATTAAATAAATAATAAGAAATAATTTTCCGACTTTTGGAAAAATTCATTTTGGGGGTATATGGACTATAATCGAATTTCAATATGTCATAAAATATAAAAATTAAACACTAGCGTCTCATTACTCTCATTATTATAATAAAAAAACTAACTAAACATGTGTTTATAATAGTAGTCAATATAATATTTTGGAGGAAGAAGATAGATAGACTGGGATGGAAGAAGGTAGTTATAGACCAGCGTCGTGATTATGTTGTGGCATGTGGCAAGGCGACAGGTGGCTATAACTATCAATTTTCCTCTCAGTCTACATATCCCTTCCCCAAATTTTTAATAATAATTGTTTTCTCATAAACTACAAATAATTTATCGATTGAAAAAAATACGGGTATTTATATTTTGTCTAGTATCATAATATTATGATGTTAAAATCAATTTTAGAAAAGTAGCATATAAAATTTCTATTTTTTTTATTTATTTATACAAGCTACAAAAGAAAATGTACTTTCGCCTGTGCAGCACAGCTGTACAGTCGCACCCCTTGACCCCTGCCCGTAGATCCAAACACGTGCCCTGCTTATAGGACTGGGAGCAGGTAGCCAATCGTTCGTCCCTGGCTCCCTGCTCTAGCCTTAGCCTTACGCCGTACTCGTCCGTAGCTTTGCCTCAGAAATTCAATGCTGAGTATGAGACAGATGATTAGCACTTAGCACTTTCATTATTATTGCTATTATCATTCATTGATCTAATAAATACATATGGATGGAGTCTTCCCTATACCCGTACACTCTGTGCTGTGTGGTTAACATTCGAGAGAGATAGCTATATACAAATTTCTGCAGTGGGAGAGCGTAGACGTTAGTCACGTGGTCCGACTAGGGTCTACGCTGGGTAAGGGAACAGAGATAAAGTTGAATGAAATGAATACTTTAATAGTGTAATTAACAAATTAATATATTATTAACTGAACTTTGTCTACTAAACCGCTTTATTATCAAATTAACAATAATACCTTTTATTTAGTTACTCTTTATATTCAAAAAATATATTAAATAATATACAGGAAATCAATATTGAATAAAAAAATATAAAAACAAGACTATTCATTATTTATGTTCAATATAATTTTTACGATTTCATTTCAATATAGTCACTTTATGTCATTATTTTAAATGTTAAAGTGATTGCTAGTATGAGATTTCATACTGCAACTCAGTGTTAGTATGAAAAAAAAACAATTTTTTAGCTTCGGATAAATTTATTTAAAATAAATATTACAAATTTAAGGAATAAACATATGTGCGAAAAACGCCCTCACATTGCAACTTGTTGCATAAATAATTATTATTAGCAAATTACAGAAAAACTTAGAAAAGGAATATTATAAAACCAAAAAATAAATTACTGAACCAATAAATGAATATAAATATTTATCTGTGGAATGAAATTCCGCCTTTTACAGCGCAATTATATGCACAACACACCTTAACCATTTTAGTTTATAGTATAATAATACTATACGCGATTCTTTTGAGCGGACTCTATCTGGTGACCAAACATCGCACTAATTATGTGACGTCACAACGAGTATAGTTTCTTACACTCCGTAAGAAGTAACGTTAGAATTTCAGACGAGATTTTAAAAATTCGGCAAGTATTTAAATTTATATTTATTGGTGATGATTGTGAACACTTCCTCTGTTTAATTATACAAGAAAATTCGCGGGTATTCCTAGTATGTTGAGACATTGTATATTTTTAGAGAAATAAGGTTAAGTATAATGTTTGTAGTTGCTTGTTAATATAATGACATAAATTTACTATAAATAAGTTAAAAAATAATGAATTCAATATTAGATCGTTTAAGGATTAATTATATATTTGTAAATATTGTAGAAATATGGAATTTTCACCAAAACCAATGAAATCAAGTGTCTGTTGTGTTCCGAAATGTCATTCCTAAAAATCGAGAAATCCCAGCCTTTGTTTTCACATACTTCCAAAACGTTAAATTTATAAATAAATATGGCATCGAAGAAATGATTGAGACACAAAGCATGGTAGATTAAACTGTTAATTGGAAAACGAGTTACAAATTCAATGTTTGTTCCTTACATTTTTGTAATAAAGATTAGGCATATGTTGGTAGCTCTAAAACAATATAAATATATTCAATTATTTTATTATGTTTTTATATTTAGGTTTATATATATATATATATATATATATATATATATATATATATATATATATATATATATATATATATATACATATTTATATTTAGGTTTTATATTTATATTTAGGTTAGTTTCCCACCTCACACAAACAAGATGCTTTTTATTGCTAGTGAGCCAGAATTAATCAATTTTCCCGTAATTTCATGCGGATATTTATTTACGCCGCTGATTTGTGGGCATAATCCAAAGAGAAGTGTTTAATTTTTGTCATCTGATTGTGTTTTACCATATGCTAGCATATGTCCAGAATTCAATACTTCATCATCCTCACAAAAATTTCTGCTGCATACAGAAGCATTTAAATAATTAAACACATCCTTTATTAACAGTCTCATTACTAACAAACTATTAATTCATTAAATATATGTATTATGCTCTGTTCCATTTAAGCCATTCAGTAGATGGAGCTGGCAACAGCGCAAACTTGAAGTAGCCAAAATTACATTGGGTAAACTTGTCTTTTGTCTCTAATTTGAGCCAATCAGAAAGGTCAAAACTATTCCCTATGCTCCGCAATACTGAATGGCTTAAATGGAACAAGGTATAAAGCAGCAATACACACATTCACTTTAATGCAGAAGTGAACGACAATTTGAAAACATACTCGTTGTGACGTCACGTCACGTGTTAAAAGTTGCGGAAAAAGTTAATTTGAATCGCCTATATTTATAATACTTTTCTTATTTAAAGAAATAAAACATGAAATTTCAAGAGCGCTACGTTTCTAGGCGGCAGTAGACCCTAGTCACGTGGTTCTCGCTCTGTCTTTATTGCACAACGTTAACCACAGACTATCCTTGTCTACTTTCCTTCCATTTACGAAGTATATATTAGTTCTATGTTATTATTAGAGAAATAATTACTTAATATCCAATATTAATTGAAACATAACGGGTGTCTACTTTTTTTTCTCGAACAGGAAATTTAATGTTAAAATTTGTGCATGGATGAGTGTTCAGTTTGTTGTTAAATTATTTCGTATGTACAAGTTAGAAGCAAAAGAAAATATGCGATTTAAGGCAATTATTAGAGTAGCATAACAAATAAGACAATAATAATCTTTTTTCTTTAAGCGTATTACTATATTCATATGCTACTGTACACACACTATAGAAGATATTCATTGTCATACTAGTACAAAAATGTTATTATTGTACTAGTAAAAAAATATTAGCGTGTTTATTCACCGCTGGCGGCGGCAGTCGCTACAGCACAGCCACAGCACAGCAACACAGATCATATTGAAAATTGTTATTTGACAGTTGTATCGTTTTTGGTTTGTAGTGCACACAGCCAGCTTTGGCTGAAATTGCAAATTCTACAATTAAAATTATTCCAGAAAAATGTCAAAACTTATTTGAAACATTTGAAGAAAAATTAGTAAATGTCATTCGGAGTAGAACGCCTTTTTTGTATTTTACCCAGCTTTGCCCTGACCTTGGCTAGCGCCTCGGCCGCAATAACTGAATTCAACACATAAAGACCGCTTTCTTCTCCTAATTATTTACAAATGTTTGTTGTTTCTGACATATCTGACATTTTTTAAATTTTATTTTTATTAGAATAATAGGAAGATTTAATCTAGAAGTAAAAAATTAATCACAGATTCTAATAATAATATCAAATGAAATATATGTCAGAAACATCAAACATATATTATTGTCTTATTTTTTAAGGCACTTTGATAATTGCCTTAATTCATGCATTTTCTTTTGCTTGTAACTCGTACATAAGAAACAATTTAACAACAAATTTGATACTCATCGATGCACATTTTCATTCTGAACATTACACATTTTTTTATAAAATTGATAGATAAAGCGATATCGCCAAATTAAAATTTTAACAAAAAGTAGACACTTCGTATATACTTGTGGTACGCATTTTTCCCTTCAATTTTTTGTTATTGCTTGTGTCGCCTACCCTGTTATCCGACCCACAAGGCGTCATATATATTTACAAAACAACTTTATTAATATAAATTTGTAATTTTTCCGTGGTTAGATAAAGCACAAACACGAAGTAAGCATATACGAGCCTATACCTACAATTTGAATTTAATATTAAATAAAATTTTACATTTTAATGAAAATAATTATTGGGAACTATTTATATTTTTTTTGTATTCGTAGTAACACTAACAATACCAATGACTAGTGCGTACCTATAGAACGTAATTTCTTTGGAAATTTCTAAAAAATTACCTACTTCTAATTTTTAAGTTAAAATATCGGCGTATAAATTTAATATATAAAACTAAATTAAACGTATGTACTTGTTATTCACTTCATTTTTTCTATTTTCCATGGAGTCACCGATTTCATTATAGTTCATCTATACACCGCTAGGTCTACTCATAGCGCCACTTCCTGATATTTGACGCAAATACTTCCCGAATGTGTTTTAATTATCAATATCTTCTATATTAAACGATAAATATTTAAAATACTTGCCTAAGAAATACAAAAATGTGTACAGTACGCATTACTAAACAAATTTTAGGAATAGAATTTCACAGACTTGAGAAAATAAATATAATTTAACATTTTATTTTTTTTAAGTATGTTCCCAAAATTTAATTTTTGATTTTTTTTTATATGTTATGTATAATAATATTCTTCAAAACATATTAAAGTATGAACAAAATTGTAGGTTTAGTATAGAAGAAAAACATTAAAATGTATGGAAAAAGTAGGTTTTTTGGATTTTTAAAATTGTTCTCGAAAATCATTTTTCTTAATTTTCACATATATTATTCCTTACCCTGTTATAAATATTTACTGCAAATTTAATCAAAATTGTAGGTTTTGAACTGGAGATATATTCAAAATAATATTGAAAATATTATTTTGGGTGAATAAATACATACAAATATTATCGAAACTATTTTGTTTTCATGGCAAATTTTACCCTTTTTATTTGTGTATACGAAGAAATCATATTACATAACAAAATTTTAAATAAAAAATTAAAAACTATTTTACTAATTTTGAATTTCGCGCGCTGGGGTATCATTTCACCTTAATAGTATGGCAACGTGTGTAAGTAATTGTAAAACACTTATCGACATTTAAATGCAGTTTATTAAGTACACACCACGCAGCCATCCAGATTTTGTTGAAGAAATAAAGCATCATTATACGAATCAATACTATAAGTAATGGTAGAGTACTCGTTGCAAACAAAATATTTGTGTGTATTAAGGGATCGCTGATTTCAAAACTTTAAGACGTACTGCAGTTTATAATTTAAGATTAAAGAGAGTAAGTCAAACACGTAAATTTATAAAATATGTCACGGAATAACTCTAATTATTACACTCTGGTCCATTTAAGCCATTCAGCAGATGGCGCCGCAATCATGTGGTAACTGGAGTACCTGTATACAAGAGAGTATGGACTTGAATAGTTCCCGGTCTATTGTGATATAAGGTCGAAAATCGCTTGACAATTGGAGGACAAATGGTCGACTTCGTAAGTGATAGTTGTGTATAATGCGGTAGAGTTGTATTTGAGTGTTTTGTTGCTGTTTATTAAGTGTTTTCTTTCATGTTATTAACTTTAATTAACATTGGCCTTCATATTAAGTGTGTCTAGCGTCCAGAACGCATTTGGTGGTTATTTAAGGTACGTACTTTTTGAGATTTAAATGCTCAAAAATGTTCGGCTAGTGTGTTTTAAATTATAACTGCATGTTTTTTTATTATCTAAATTTTATAGAATATCTTTTGAAATAGTTGGCTGTTCGAATAGAGGAGAACAGGGGCTTCTCATGAAATATTTTCCAAAAAATGTTCAACGAAGGAAGGACTGGCAAATAAAAATGAAACGAGTTAATTGGGCAGCAACTGACCGTCCAGTTCTGAGTGAATTAAATTTTTAAATAATTTTCTTTAATTTCTAATATAAGTCAATAGATATTTATACAAGTGAGCCAAGAGAAGAAAATTTAACCCGCGAGCTTAGGGAATATACAGTTTTACATTAATTGTGTGTTGCTATTAATAATAACGATTTTAAACGTCAAAATCAAATAAAAACAATTAATTTTATAAAGTTTAAGTTGATAATGCACTGAATACAATAATAATTCAAAACGCATTAAGTAATAGCATGCCAAATAATTTGATTTGTATAAATGTTATTTTAACATAATACACACCTTAATTTTTACAATTTTCTTAATTTTCACAAAAAATAAATTTAGAAACATTTGTTTTTATAAGAAAAACAACCGTGTTACATAAATTTTTATGAAATAAAACTTTTAAACTATTATTATCTTTTAGTATTCCTTTTAAACCTACTCCGCTCTATAGTGAAAAATATATAGTTGGAGGAGAAATAACTGCCGCAGCGCCTATGTCCATAGTGGTCACGTTATGGTTACTGAAAACTGATTGTGATTCGGAATATCTTTGTGTCGGTAAAGCAAGGATGTTCTTCGTTATGTAGGTTGCAGTTAGAGGATATAAAAAATAACAGCTTATAACAGTAACAGCGAAACATTACATTATTCTGCAAAATGTGTGTCGATAAATATTGGCATTTTACGGAAAATGTTATCTTATTCTTAGAAATAAGTGACAACATTGTCTATTTTCTACTAATGTAAATATTATACGCGTACATATCAGTATACAGTTTGTCCCATTTACAGCTACCACCATTGGGATCTGGAGAACTAACAGCGAAACAACATTACATTATTCTGCAAAATGTGTGTCGATAAATATTGGCATTTTACGGAAAATGTTATCTTATTCTTAGAAATAAGTGACAACATTGTCTATTTTCTACTAATGTAAATATTATACGCGTACATATCAGTATACAGTTTGTCCCATTTACAGCTACCACCATTGGGATCTGGAGAACTATAAGAGATACAATGTCGGTTAAATTGTACGTTTTGTGCACCTATAAGGGGCCATCGCACTATATAATGACAAAAACTGTATTTTGTCGATTTTTACCTTCCGTCACTTTTAGGTAAGGAAGGTATTCTCTGGTCAAAAAATTAGGTGATGAGTTTTTAAGCAATAAGCACGTTTTAGGGTCCCTAGAATATGATTTTACAGTTTTTATGATGATGTCTGGATGTATGTGTGTATGTGTGTGTGCATGTGTTTGTATATGTGTGTGTGTGCCTGTGTGTGATAAAAATTTCGCCTGAGATAACTCTAATACCACAATTCCAAAAATTATAATTCTTTCGTATTCTTCTCCGTTACATTTATATGAAGAGCTTATTAGATTCTGTTTATAATTGGTAAACCGGAAGTACCCTCACTTAAAGATTTTAAGTTTTTTTTTTCTTGAAAAAACGATGTTAAATATCATTTTCTCACATTTAATGTTATTTTAATTATTAAAAAATATTTTATTCTCTATACGATTTGATTACATTTTATATTTCATATTTAATGGATACAGAGTTAAAAAATTAGAAAGGAAGTAAATATCATAAATTAGCCAGCTATGCTATAACCATGGAAAAAGCTACTATATTAAGAAAATTGTGATTGAAAGCTGTCAGTGTCAAGTGCAATTAACATAGTATGTTTGTGTTGTAATTTTACTGGAAATATAGGATGTTTTTCTAAACACTTTCTGAATGGAATTTATACAAAATACATATAACTGCCGGAAGATAATGTACGCAAAATTAAATCTTTTGTAAGGAACTTTTTGTATGAAATTATTACAAAATACATAGAACTGACGGAAGGTAATGTGCTGGCCACATCATATTTTTTCATTTTGAAATTACTTCTAAACTAACAGTAATCGAAAAAAAATTCAAATAAAAAAGTTTGATATTTTTATTCTCCATCCAGTGGCGTGCGAAAATATTTTTTTTTTTGCTAAATTTCAGAGATATAACACAAAGTTATATATTTTTTTAAATGGAACCAATATTTGATTTTTACCTAAAAAAAATCTTTATTTTTTCTCTTTCGACTAGTATTAAGGTTATCGTATTATAAATTTGTTTCCCCTTCAAATCTTAAATTTTTGTATATATTTCGTGAAATTTATAATTTTCTTGTCAAGATTTTCATTAGTTTTTCAAAATAGTATTTTATTTTACTTAATTAATTTATTGAATACTTACCTTGCTTCATAAATTAATTTTAATTCTATATTTTTAATTTTACATAAGTGGGGATACCAGGGAAAACCTGAAAAATTATTTAAAACATAATAACCTTTATACTAATCGAAGAGAAAAAAATTAGTGTTTTCTTAAAGTAAAAAACCAATATGGGTTCCATTTCAAAAAATATATATAAGTTTGTGTATCTCCGAAAATTTAGAGATAAAAATATTTTTCTTACGCCACTGGATACACAATGAATATATATATATATATATATATATATATATATATATATATATATATATATATATATATATATATATAACTTTTTTATTTCAAACATTTTTCTTGATTACTGATAGTTTAGAAATAATTTTAAAATGAAAAAATCAAACAAATTCAATTTTTCGTCATTATCTAGTGCCCTATGAGTATTTTTGGAAAAACAAAAGCACATCTGAGATGGCCTTCTATAGGTGCAACAAAGTGCCATTTAACCGGCATTATATCTCTTACAGTTTTCGATATCCCCAATTATGGTAGCTCTAAATGAGTTCAGTGGCGTACCTAAGTGAAATGGTGCCCAGGGCAAAGGTCGTAATTGCGCCCCCTGTCAACAATGTAAAATCAAGATTACTTCTTTCTCGCATTAGTGTAGCGAGATATGTGGCACTTGTATTGTTGTTGAAATTACTTAAGAATTTCAATATATATATATATATATATATATATATATATATATATATATATATATATATATATATATATATATATATATATATATATATATATACAGGCTGATTCATCGGTCTGTCCTCTCTTTATAACTCTTTTATTTTAAGTCATATAGAAAAACTCTTCAAATACAATTTATATGATATAGTATTATCTATCTACGTACCATATCCATTTGTATACAGGGTGTTCCATTTAAGCGCAACAATATGTAACTTTATATTTCTTGATGGAATAGCCTATATTTATTTATTTATTTATTTTGATAGTAAATTCGATTCCTTTTAAAAAAGTATTAAGTAATAAGGGGTCTAAAATTATAAATTAAGAAGTTATTTACTTTTATTCGTTGAATGATATGTTTCTATCATGTTATTATTAACAAAGTAAGCTATGGATAATTTGATCAATTGTTTCAAATTTAAACAAACAAGTTGTCCAAATACCACGGATCATTTATACCTTTTATAGATGGCCGACGACCATTATAACAATTGAGACAATGTTGCACGTATCGCCGTCTGGCGCTTGGAAGAAAAACTAATTGTGAAGTAGGCAACCTGGTGTGTATATAGGCAATATCAAAGAGGACCAGCGACCCGCAATACTTTGGAATACACTAAATTTTTAAAATAGAAAATCGTTTAAATAAAATATGACCACAATTAACGGAAAAAAGTTTATTTTCTGGTTTCATCAAATTTTTGTTACATAATGATTGCAATGATTGGTAATAATCATAATACTTTCATCGACGTAGCCCAATTCAACGGAGAGCAGCATATCTGGAGCACATCACAAAAATGCATACATTTTTGAAATGTGTATAGATCAGAATAATAAAGAGTGAAGAATAATGTTGACAGCCGAGCAAAATTGCATAGGAGCAACGTAATCGCAAAGCAAAGGTTCCGGGTTTGAATCCCTCTCAGGCATGAATGTTAGTAGTGACATCCGTAAACTAACTAAAAGAAATATTTAAATTCTTGTATGTTATTGTTATTAAAATATAATAACCATTTTTACGTACCATTAGCTTTACAAAAATTAACATTAGTCGTATAAGAAATCGTCTAATATTAATTTAATCTTTACTTTAAGGTGATTTTAAGTCAGATATAAATTTGACATAAATGACTAAAATATATGTCATACAAATTTAAATTCCGCGGCTTTCTATAGACCAATTCGACATATGTAATTTCTTAATTTTATCGCGTCGGCCATATTGCACCTGGCACCATCTAGCGCTTGGAAGAAAAGTACTATCCATAGGCTACTACATGGTCTCGATATTTTACATATGGGTTTCTGTAGTCTGCCAAATACTCTTAGTTTATCATTGTTGATGTTGATGTGAAAATGAATAATACAAATTTTAGTAAAGATGAGATGGGTAATATAATATTAATAATAGAAAAATCTATTGAAGTTGAAGTACAAGTTTTCGAGCATTTCATATAATTTTGCATTGTTCAGTCTGTCACTAAATTTTAATAGCTTCTTTGGAATTAGCGTAATGTTTAAAAGAAGTATTAATAAAAAAGGATGAAAATTTTGTATTATATTATGGTTTTTACCACTCTGAACTACTATTTTTTATGATCGTAAATAACTTCTTCATTTATAATTTTAGACCCCTTATTACTTAATACTTTTTTAAAGGGAATCTAATTTACTATCAAAATAAATAAATAAATATAGAGTATTCCATTAAGAAATATAAAGTTACATATTGTTGCGCTTAAACGGAACATCCTGTATACAAATGTATGTGGTACGTAGGTAGACAATAATATATCATATAAATTATATTTGAAGAGTTTTTCTATCTGACTTAAAATAAAAGAGTTATAAAGAGAGGACAGACCGATGAATCAGCCTGTATATATATATATATATATATATATATATATATATATATATATATATATATATATATATATATATATATATATATATATTTATTTATATATATAATTTCAACCATGAATGAATCAGCACAATAACAAAATAATTATCAATATACGGGTGTTCTGTGACGACCGACATACTTATACGATATATTCCGGGGGGTCGTTACGCTCAAAAACGCTTATCAAAGCAAGATCACTTAATAGATCTTGACCCATGGAGACTCTCAGATAATTTAAGACTAGTTTTAATTTGTTGAAAGATCTTTCACAGCTAACGATGGAAACTGCAATAGTCAACATTATTTGCATGGATATTCGAAGATTTTTCGCCGTTAGCGTGTTTCGGTTTCATCACTCCAGTTTTGACAGAGACTAAGTTCAATTTCCAGAACTTCAGTCATCAAAGTTTCTCTTTCATTGCGAAAATAATATCTTAAAAACCTTTCAAATCTAAGGCGGCATCATGGAAATTCATATTTATATCTTGCAGTCTTTTCTGAACTCTATAGGAATGAGTACTCCCGTCCAAAATTCAAGTAGAGTCAGAAAATCGGTTGTAGGTACAATTGCGTAGCATCACTTCTTGTTTCACTCATTTCATTTGCATCATCCATTATAGTCTCGAGAACTTAGAGTAAGCCGTCAAGGTAGTTGTTTATGGGCTTCACAGCTTCCACTTTTGAACTCCATATTGTTTTAAACTCAGATTTAATAACTATGGGCACAGCGTTTTTGAGTATTTCCCAGCGTTGCGTAGACGATGAAAAAACAGATAGAGAGCTTCAACAGTTCCGAAAAATGTCAATACGCACAGTAATCAACAGTTTTATCACTTCAAATTCTGGCACCCAAGTTACATACGGATACCAAGGGCTCCAAGCAGCGCCCCCTTGGTTCTGGCGCCCAGGGCACCTGCCCTGTTTGCCCCGCCCTAGGTACGCCACTGAATGAGATATACTGTATATTGATAATTATGTTTAAACAATTTTATATATTATATTATAGGAAATATGAAAATGACCACAACAATCACAAAATTATTTTGGTCGCCGTAGTCGCAAAAAATTAATCAAAACTTTCAGGAACCACATCATGTTTTGGTTACATTACAGAACGATTAACCAGAACTTTGGTTACCGCGGTTAAGTTACGAAATATTTTATAAATAAAAGTTAGTTACAAAGGGGATAATTTTTATTTAATGTGAAATAGAAATAATTTTAATGTAACATGCTGGTAATTCAGGTTATGTTCTGTCATTCATGCTATGCCCAAACTAGCGTTGTACTTTTCTAAGGTGTGCGTAAATGCTTATACAGTACAGCAGCATAAACGTACCGACCATTTATATAATACGTCAATGGCAAATCACTGTCACAAACCTATAATAATTCTACCAAAAATTTCCCTGAATGGAAAGTGTCAAATATTTTTACAACAAATAATGTAAACGAAAGTTTCAACAGAGAAAATAATATAAAACACGCATTACAAAAGACAATTCACCACTGCGCGCTCGTGAGCGAATTTGTAACTCGTGATAAAATACGTTGCCTTCTGTAACTTATGTTTTGATATACTATTCCAATGTCAAAATTATGAATCTATGTAAGTTTATTGAGTAATATATATTAAGCCTATGTTTATATGCACAAAAGTGTGCTGGTAACTAGGTAATAACTAAATCTGTACGGTAATGTATTATTACCATACCGACATGTCAACAACATTCTATAAAAATAAAATAAAATGAAAGTATAATGCTTGTGATTAATAAATACAGATAATGTCAGTGTATCGTTCTGAACACAGTTTATTATATTCTAAAATAATAAACACTGAATAAAGCACATACAATTTAAATATTTGTCATGTTGACATATGTCAAAATAATTGTACTGTGTATCATAGCATTCTGAAAGTAGCATTATTGACAAACTTTAAAAAAAATTATAATTATTAATAATGTTTTCGTTTTCTGAAACCGATAAACTATTGAACCAACCACGGATATCATGAATCATAACATCCGTGGATTGTTCAATAGTTTATCAATTTCAGAATATGAAGACATTATAATAGTACATTAAAACACAAGTATCATAAGGCAATCTGTTAACGTACGAGTCCAAGTTTGGAAAACGAGCCGCTAGGCGAGTTTTACAAAGGACGAGTGCGTTAACAGGCCTTATGATACAAGTTTTTTATACTATTTTTTCTATTGAGGTAATTTTACAATTAGATTTTTTTAAAAAGGACATGTCAAAAATATGTTTTGGTGTTTTTTGTCACTTATGTTGGTAGCGCTTCCCGCTAACATTTGAAATTTCACATTTTGACAGTTTGGGTATTGTGTGATTCTGACTGATTGTTTACATTAAAACATTGAATCAAGCATTATATAATTATAGAAGAGGAAAACCAATACTTACAATGCATGCCACCGGTTTATTAATGAACCCCATAATTTGACATATCTTGTAATAAAGATAAATTTATCAAATAACGAATCGGGATCGTTGCTTCGTGTTAGTTATTATCATAAATAAAACTATATAATGAAATACATTAATGAACAATTTATTGATTTACACTTTTACATTCCATCATTTTGACAATACATCGACTGCTCAGTTGCAGACATAACAATAACAGCTGTTCTTACATTCTTCAATACAAAACATACGTTGTATTTGTATATGGCACTTATGTCTAAATCATATTTAAAAATTTAATATTCGACAGTTCGCCTCGACGTGGAACTGGAAATCAGGATCGTAAAATTTTCATATTTACTTGTAAGTAGCCACAAATTGAGTTGACAGTGTCAACATTTCAAGTAACGTGTACCATACATTTCAAAACCTGCCTGATATAACAATACAATCAGCTGAAAATTGCAATATTACCATAAAATTAAATTGTAATAAATAAAACTTACCGTTTAAAATTGTTTTGACAAAGCAAACTTGAGCACATTGTTCCTTGTTTCATATTTTTTTTAGTTGAAAATTTTTAACTTCACAGATTCTTCTTTCTGAACTAACACAGCTATAGCTATAAATTTCTATTCTTTCTAGTCCTATCACCTGAAGATAAGAGAAAAATCAATAATTACAAGTAACATTTCAACATAAACATCTTACCATTTTGAGGTTATATGTAATTCATCTGTCATGACTACCACCTCTAGAATACGAAAAGCGCCAAGAACAGTACGTTTATAGATTTTTTCTATTTCGGTGTTCTTATGTTTCTATAAAAGCACTGTTTATCACTGAAAACACGACGTTTAGAAAATCTATAAACGTACTGTTTTTGGCGCCTTTCATGTTCTAGAGGTGGTAGTCATGTTTTCATAACTGACAGATAACCTCAAAATGGTAAATTATTTGTGTTGAAATATTATTTCTAATTGTGGATTTTTATCCTTTCTCTAGGTGATAGGACTAGAAAGAATATAAATTTATAGCTATAGCTGAGTTAGTTAAGAAAGAATAAGAATCTGTGAACTTAAAATTTCAACTAAAAAATTATGAAACAAGAAACAATGCGCTCAGGTTTACTTTGTCAAAATAATTAAAACGGTGAGTTTTATTTATTAAAATTTAAATTTATGGTAATGCAATTTTGAATTGAATGTATTGTTATTCCAGGCAGGTTACGAAATGTATGATGCACGTTACTTGAAAATGTTGACACTGTCTACTCTATTTGTGGCGGCTACTAGCAAACAAATATGAAAAGTTGACGTTTTAATCCGTGATTTCCAGTTCCACGTTGTGGCGAACTATCGAATATATGCCATATTATGTTTTGTATTAAAAATTGTAAGAAGAGCTGTTGCCGTTATCTGTGCTACTGAGTAGTATGTGTTAACAAAATGGTGGAAAGTAAAAGTCTAAATCAATAAATTGTTCATTAAAGTATTTCATTATTTAAAGAGTTTTATTTATATGTTGTTTTCTCAATAAAATGGCATGATAGTCCACGTAACGTCCTTCAATCCTATATTCAAGTTTTATTTATGATAATAACCAACACGAACTACCGATATGTCAAATCAGGATGGTTAATTAATAAACCTTCGAGTTCATTGTATGTATTGGTTTTCCTCTTTCATAATTGTATAATGCTCGATACAATGTTAAAATGTAAACAATCAGACAAAATCACAAGATACACAAACTGTCAAAATGTGAATATTCAATTTTTAGCGGGAAGCGCTACCAACATAACTGATAAAAAAGACACCAACTCATATTTTTGTATTGTCAAAATGATGGAATGTAAAAGTGTAAATCAATAAATTGTTCATTAATGTATTTCATTATATAGTTTTATTTATGATAATAACTAACACGAAGCAACGATCCCGATTCGTTATTTGATAAATTTATCTTTATTACAAGATATGTCAAATTATGGGGTTCATTAATAAACCGGTGGCATGCATTGTAAGTATTGGTTTTCCTCTTCTATAATTATATAATGCTTGATTCAATGTTTTAATGTAAACAATCAGTCAGAATCACACAATACCCAAACTGTCAAAATGTGAAATTTCAAATGTTAGCGGGAAGCGCTACCAACATAAGTGACAAAAAACACCAAAACATATTTTTGACATGTCCTTTTTTAAAAAATCTAATTGTAAAATTACCTCAATAGAAAAAATAATATAAAAAACATGTATCATAAGGCCTGTTGACGCACTCGTCCTTTGTAAAACTCGCCTGGCGGCTCGTTTTCCAAACTCGGACTCGTACGTTAACAGATTGCCTTATGATACTTGTGTTTTAATGTACTATTCTAAACGTCGTGTTTTCAGTGATAAACCGTGCTTTTATAGAAACATAAGAACACCGAAGTAGAAAAAAAAATTATTCTTTTGAAATGTTCTCATTTATGCTATGTTAAATACAACAATTATTTTGAATTATTTCAATATGATAAATATTCAAGTTATATGCTTTATTTCTCATACATATTATTTTACAATAAAATAAACCGTATTAAGTACGATAGACTAACGTCATCTTTATGTATTAATGAACGGCGTTATACTTTCATTTTATTTTATTTTCGTTTAGTGGATTGTCTTTGTCATGTTAGTGTGATATTAATATTACCGCACATATACTGTCCACTCTGTTATAAGCCTTTTTTGTATAATGTTGCTTAATATCGATAAAAGCATGAATTTAGACAGTGAGTGAGAATGAAGATATTTGTACGCCATCAGATATTGTAGACTAAAAACATTATAATAAAAAAGGAAGCGCATGGTAATAATACCTATGTATATTTTGCAACGCGGGTAAAAAATATAAATAATAAACTTTTAAGTTTGCAACCATTAATATTAATTAAGAATTTTTAATTAAACATGTCCAGACAGAAAAGTTCAACTTCCTATTGAATGGTCGTAGCTTTGCAAACTTCATTCTCCTTAATAATAGCACACGTTACATGTTCATTAAATATTATACTATTATCTTACCTATTAACAGGAGTCTAATATAGATATTATTTTATTAGTGACTCATATACTATGTGTACATGCAGTTTTGAAAATGGTTTCAGTTTTCAGTCAAAATTATGCAAAACTGTTTACATGCAGTTTTCAAAACAAGTTTAAAAATTGATTTGAAATCAGTTTCGGCGCATGCGCATTTAGCTGATGTAAGTGACATATCCTCTTCACTCTAAATACTTCGTTTTGCTATTATTCCAATTATTTTCTATATTTCGTACCACTACGCACTAAAACTACACAAATTTCAGCATATTTGAAGGTTAGTAACACAAAGCAACAGAAACTTTATGCTCTGTACACATGCGCAGTATCGAAACTGAATTTTAAGTGTTTACATGAGTAGTTTTGAAACTAGTTTTCAAGTCCATCCCATGAATTTTAGTTTTGGTTTAAGATAATTCAAAACCATTTTGACACTGTATATATGGCGTTTTCAAAACTAAAAACGTTTTAAAAACGGTTTCAAAACTGCATGTAAACTCAGTAATAGTCCAAAAGTAATTGTAACAAGTACCACTGCGTAACAGTATCTTTCTGTTTTAAAACTGAGACGAATGTAATTGTATGGCTATGAAACAATGAAAGAGAAATAATTTTGTAGATTAACGAAATACTGAGGACGTTTCGATGATGAAACAGTCACCATAATCAGCTCTAATGTATTTAAAAATTCATACATAAAATTATAATTTGCCAAATTTGTGTGAGCCTGTTTGTTGGATTAGCTTGCATGTATTTATCATTGTGTGCCGCAGCGTTTCTCTAGGTGAGAGCTCCGAGATAATGATGGTCAAAGAAATAAATTAATACCATATTGACATAGTCATGTCTTGATATTCTGGCAGCGTGACGACATACAACATGCAACTGTAGAAATGTGGATAAGTACTAAAAATATGTTGGACAAATAAAAATAAAAATAATTTGGTGTTGGAAAAATTAGAAACCAAACGAGTAGGGTAAAATATACGGAAAAAAAAATAACTTTTGTGGGACATATTATTAGCCAAGATAAAGTAGAATGGTTTATAATTGGTAGAGGTAGATGTAGCAAAAAACTAACCATACTGGACTCGTTAATATATATTATAGATCAAATAAATATACAAGGATGTGAGGCAATGAAAAGATAAAATTGGCAGGATTTAATAACCTAAGTCTATAACATACATCCTAGTTCCTAAAGAAGAAGTAGACATGCAACACAATCTTGGTGGAAAATGTTCTGATTTTTTGCTGTGAACTGAGTAGATGGAATTAAACTGTCTGAGAATATTTATGTACTCAACAGCATTGAAAGCTCCTTCTGTTATGTGCAATACTTTATCAACAATTTCAGTAGACCCATGTACCCCCAAATCATGTAAGAAGCTTATTTTGCGTTTTTTTCTTAAAACGTAACTTCTGCTATCCCCAAAAACAAACCTCAAATCTGGATTTATCATCCAAACTAGCCTATGTTTTTTTTTCTAATTAACTCTTAGAAGATTTTATTTTTCCTACAAAATGGATTCTGTAAAGATAATATACTATCTCTTAACTCAAATTTACTTTATACAAGTCAAAGCCGAAATTTTTGATTGCTCAAAGACATGTCGATCTCGAAAAACTTTCGTTAGCTGCTTCATTTCCACGGTTAGTTCACCATATAGATAACAGAACGTACAATTATGCTTCTCTTTAAATTCAACTTTTGCTTTGTTAACCCGGCTGATTTATAAAATTTTACAATATTTCATACAGTATAACAGGACACTTGCATTTTGCAAATTTTGTCACAAGAATTACCGGAATTGAACAAATTGACAATAACTAAAGCTTTACTATGCACAATGTAAAATAATAAATATTGACTGTCTATAATGAAAAAAAAAAAAAAAAAAATCAGTTAACATGCCGTATCCATTTTTTTAGAAATTGAGCTTCAAAATATATCGTTAATATACCTTATACTTTGTGGATCTACTGCCGTTTAAATTATTCTCCTACGGGTGAAGATAAATTCAGAAAATAATCGACTGGCCAGCAGCTATATTTTATGAATAGGGGCGGAAACTCCACTTGGAAACATGAGGATTTTTCGGGTAATAACGTACACTGAAAGTACTATTAATTCTGAAATTTTCAGCTTGGTTCCCAAAATTCCAAAACTAGTCTAAAATGACGACCAATATACTCGCCATACACGAATTCCTAGAAATAAATTCTCATCATCCGTAGAAAATACAATACTAAATTAGATTAAAGAAAGAAATTAGGATTACTTATTATATAAACCATTTCAGAAGTCCTAACAACTCTGTTCAGAGTATTTGTTTTTGCAGTTTCTACTGAAGATGAGAATTTTGTTCTCGAAAGATGTATAACTATAGTTTTCAAAATTATTTTATGGTTTGGGCAATTAATTTTTAGTTAAATAGCACATTTTCTTTTGGCAACAGTAAATTGTTAATAACAGTCACCAATCGGAATTCACATGAATTATTCCAAATATGGGCTGCTTGATTTTTAATTGAAACGTGATATGTCGGAGGACGTTGCTATTTCAAAGCAATTTCAAGTTTCAAACACCACACACTCATTACAATTTAATTTTTGTTATTGATGTGCGGTGTGGGTGATAAAAAACACAATTAAAATTTTTAACTCGTAAAGCAAAAAACGTCAAAGTAATGTAATTTTAAATTTCTTTATCAAAATGCACACTGGCGATTATATTACCAGTTCAAGTTTGTAATTTTTTGACAATTAAATGTAGAATTAGTATTATGCTTATATCTTCGTTATGTGTTAGTTCCAATATTACTGAGAATTAGTGTAGTTATACTGAACCTTCCGTTGCAACACGGATAGTCGCACAATATTTGCCAGATAGTACACAAATATGGCTTGTTTCTTTTAACTTATTTCCCTTATACCTTTATAATACATACTTAAACGGCTTTAACGCACTGCAGCAATAATATAGTAAAAAAGTAAAAATTATTATTATCAACAGTAATCAAACAATTTTCGCAAATCAGCGTCACGTAGTTTTTGAGGCACAAATTAGTACCGCATTTTTCACAATGATTGACACTACCTGATGATTTCTTATCTAGTTGGTAACATGGCTGGCAGCATCGTTGCTTTAGGATTCCAGCAGTCTCTTACAAATTGGCACCGAATTGATCATCTTCAAAATTAGGCGATGATTTTTCTCAACATCTTTATGTTTCATAAAATCGAAAACAATTATATTCGTCTCTAAAATATTCAAAAACTGCTGCAGAAAACTTTACATAACTTACAGCGAATTATATGCTAACTTTATTTACGAAAACACTAAATATGAGAGTTTGCATGGTTATGCGTCTACGCGTAATCTATGACAGATTACTTGCATGCGTAAACAATGTAAAGAATGATGTAAAATGTAGAGAGTGCGTAGAGAATATAAACTAATTAAACTTCGTATATATTGCACATGCGCACTAGAGATTTAGTAAAACACATCTGGATTCTGACTTAGCCTGATACTCTAGTGAAAGTCAGTATATAAAATGGGAAGTAGAAGAGTAAACAAAAATTTAAAAAAAAATACTTTGAAGCACGTAAAAGACAAATACAAAGCACCATGCAATGTTTGTTAAAAATGTTTTTAATATTATAAGTCACGTGTCTGTAAAAATATGTGCTATTACCATACGATGTAAGTTTTTAACCAAAATATTATAATTAGCAACCCAACAAAACTGGTGTTCCCCAGTCCAACAACTAATGACATCTATTGGTTACAACGTAAAATATTTTACTTCACTATTTCAATAAAAGAACATAGTACGCTACTTTCAACAGTGCATTAATACATACCTTGTAAACTAACCAGTAATAGTAATATTTTGTTACTTTTTAAGCAAAAATAAAATAATCATAGTCTACAAGCGCGTAGATAATATACAAATGTTAATCATGTAAACAACAGCATAGCTTACGCTTAGACAAAGACATATTTCACGTAGCATAGATTACAGGCACAACCCTGGGAATATGACATGTGTTGTAACACTGATATATACGCCGCGCCCGCTAAATTTGATTATAATAACGATATAACGAGGAATTCGAAAGTATCTTTCTAAAAAACAGTGAGGGATGCATTAATCGAGGCATACAAAAAACCTCGTCATTCTAAGTTTACCTGTTTCCAAAAAATATGTAGAAGTACGAAGCATGTATCTGCTGGATACCTGCGCGACTAACGGAATGTTCCATGTTTAACATAGTGTAATGACGTTAAATAAACAGTTAAATATTACTAACTCTGCTTCAAAGTTTACTAACGTTATAAACAGTCATACTTATTTATAAATGTCAGTGTCAATTTTCGAGTCAAACATCATGCAAAAATAGCGAAATATACTGTCAGTATGGAAAAAGTTTAGGTAACCACTATAAATAAATGAATAATATATTTATATATTTAAAAAATATATAAACTTGATTAATTCAAAATATAAAAAAATTGTTACGTGGATGAGTTTATGCAAGAATATGCCCAGAAAATGAGCTGGCTCGAATATGAACAAAGGAAAAGCGGAAATTGGCATGCGAGAACAATGGAACTAGGACTCTTCTATATCGGTAATATTGTGTCAAGGCAAATCATATATTAATCTGCAGTATTACCCCAATAATATTTAGACATTTACCGTTGCTTAGATACGTACAGATTATTATATTTGAAAATTAATTGTTATGCCTTATGCCAAATATCATGCATGACATATTCTTCTTACGCAATTTTTGCGAAAATCACTTCCTGCTTATTGCTTGAGAAAATCTGTACTAGTGCTTTTGCATTCGTGCAGATTTTCGTTGCAACAAACAGTCCTGATCCTGCAGGGAAAATAACAGTTTATTAATAGTAGTATTATTTTTGAACATTCAAAAAATCTGAGGGAGGTAATGTGAACATAAATAAAGTATAACAATATTTAATTATATTTATTATTTTCATATGTGAATGAATTTTTAACGTTACAATATAGTCTCGTTATAACGAATTTTGAATTTTGATTTCTTCAAGTGCTTCTTTGTATATTAGTTTAAAGAAAAAAATTGCAAAATGTTGAACATAGGAAATACGATGTTAATATTTTGATTTGGCGATATCTCTTTACCTATTAATTTTAGAAAAAAGTGTAATGAAGAGAAACGTTCAAAATAAAAAATTGCATCGCTGAGTGCCAAGATTGTTGTTCAATTGTTTCTTATGTGCGAGTTAGCAGCAAAAGAAAATACACGAATTAAGGCAATTATCAGAGTGCCATGAAAACTAAGACAATAATTCATGTTTATTGTTTCTGATATCAGACAGTTTTGACATTTATTTTGATTGTATTATTATTAAAGAATAATAGGAAGAAGACAATCTAGAAATAAAATAAATAATCACAAATTCTAATAATAATAAAATCAAATGAAATGTCAAATCTGTAAGATATGTCAAAAACATCAAACATAAATTATTATTTTATTATTTATTTATTATTTAAATCGAGTATTTTCTTTTGCTTCTAACTCGTACATAAGAAATAATTGAACAACAAACTTGGTACTCATCGATTTCATTTTGAACATTTTCTTCATTACACTTTTTACCTTCCGTCACCTTTAGGTAAGGAAGGTATTGTCTTTGGTCAAAAAAATCGGTGGTGAGTTTTTGATGAATAAGCACGTTTTAGGGTCCCTAGAATACGATTTTACTATTTTTACGATGATGTCTGTATGTGTGTGTGTGTGTGTGTGTGTGTGTGTGTGTGTGTGTGTGTGTGTGTGTGTGTGTGTGTGTGTGTGTGTGTGTGTGTGTGTCTGTGTGTGACAAAATTTTCTAATGCGATAACTCAAATACTACAATTCCAAAAATTATAATTCTTTCGTATTCCTCTTCGTTACAGCCATGTGAAGAGCTGATTAGATTTTGGTTATAATTGGTCAACCGGAAGTACCTTCATTTGAAGATTTTAACAGTTTTTCTTGAAAAAACGATGTTAAATATCATTTTTTCACATTTAATGTTATTATAAATATTAAAGAATTATTTATTCTCTATACAATTTGAATGCATTTTATACTTCATATTAAATGGACATAGAGTTAAAAAATTATAAAGACATTAAATATCATGTATATTAGTCAGCTTTGCTATAACTCTGGAAATAGCTGCTACATTAAGAAAATAGAAAATTCTGATTGAATGGTGTCAGTGTCAAGTGCAGTTGACAGAATGTTTATGTTATAATTTTACTGGAAATATAGGATCTTTTGTTAGAAACTTTCTGTTTGGAATTTGTTTAAAATACGTACAACTGCCTTAAGGTAATGTACAAGAAATATAATCTTTTTCGAGCAACTTTCTGTATGACATTTATACAAAATACATAGAACTGACGGAAGGTAATGTGCTGGCCACATCAGATTTTTTTTCTAAAATTAATAGGTAAAGAGATCTCGCAAAATTAAAATTTTACCATTGAATATCCTATGTTCTGGAAATAAAGTAGACATATATATCATCACGGCGCTATTATCTACCTATTCCTGTCTATGCCAATCTTGTTTGTACACAGGATTTGGTGGGGAAAGAACTAGAGGAGTCACTTTTATGTTGTTATAAAATTGGAAATAATTTTCAAGTTGCAAGTTTGACATCAAACCTGGCATATCCGAATGTTCACCGGTTAGTGCATAGCTACTCGGCCCTATGCTGCATTATAGAGTTCTAAAACTGAGTTCAATCAAACGTTAAACTCAAAGTCTATGAAATGAATATTAAAACAAATGTTGGTGCGATATGCAAACTAATTTGTGGATATAACATTTAGTGGATTTAGAGCACATACTGTTGGAACACGTGTTGCTTGCCATCAGCAAGTTTCAACATCGGGGTCCCAGTTATATCTGTTTAGTAGTTCTTAACATTGAAATAACTTATACATATCAGTTCTGTTTATAAACTTTTATAAATAATTATAATATGAAATAATTAGAACTTTCAATTACTAACACTGTCTTTATTTATTTATTAATTTATTTATTTATTTTTTGCAAAATAATATAATAAAATTGTTTGTATCAGTGGGTCGCAATATAATTTAATAAACCATAGGCCGCGGAATCAAATCCCGAAAGGGTATTGATATTAATGTTTATGTGGGCTTTATTATTTGCTTTTCCTTCACCAATGTATGACGTAAGAACAAAAAATACTGTTTTTTTATTCATAACCTCGTAAATAACTAATTATGTACAATCCGCAAACATTCTACAACAAACCAGTGAAATATTCGCGATTTTCGTGTTTCAATAACAAAATTACCAAAAAATCATCAATATTTTTATAATAAATTTGTGTATACATATAAAACCTGCTGTCATCAATTGTAAAAATAAAACCTAACCTCAATTTCAAATTATTATAGATTACACGATTTTGCAAGTAACTCGACGATTTTTTACTGAGTTAATAGTTTTGTTTGTTACAAAGAATATTGTACAAACCTCCTGTGAGAAGACTTCATTCCTGCATTTGCTTTTTTCGTGCTTTAAACAGTGGTCATGTAAGAAGTATGTCTTCCCGCTTGCCCGCACTTAGTTTATAAATTACAATAATATAGCAGGATTTACCTTCGTGCGAGATAAAACTACTTGACATTCATCTAGGTCAAGTTATGCACATTTTTTTCAAGTTTCGTATTATACAAAAAAAATATAAAATACAAAAATTTAGGTGAGCAATTACGTCGAGTGATATTGAGTAAAGCGGCAAGTTTTTCTAAAAAATAAAAAGAATGAACGAAACAAAAAATTGTATATATTCTCACACACACACACAGGCATGTACGAGTAGGTTCCGAACCGTTTATGCAGGTTAAGGATAAAATATAAGCATAATACAGGTATTTCATAAAATATATTGCAAAAAAATCATTAACGGTATGTATTATTTTTACTTTCCGTTACCTTTAGGTAAGGAAGATATTGGGTCGAATTCAGCACTCTTTTTTAACTAAAGAAGCTTATCTAAAAATAACAAAGTTTTTGATGAATAAGCACATTTTAGGGTCCCTAGATTACAATTTTAATATTTTCACGATGATGTCTGTATGTGTGTGTATGTATTTATGTATGTATGTATGTATGTATGTATGTATGTATGTATGTATGTATGTATGTATGTATGTATGTATGTATGTATGTATGTATGTATGTATGTATGTATGTATGTATGTATGTATGTATGTATGTATGTATGTATGTATGTATGTATGTATGTATGTATGTATGTATGTATGTATGTATGTATGTATGTATGTATGTATGTATGTATGTATGTATGTATGTATGTATGTATGTATGTATGTATGTATGTATGTATGTATGTATGTATGTATGTATGTATGTATGTATGTATGTATGTATGTATGTATGTATGTATGTATGTATGTATGTATGTATGTATGTATGTATGTATGTATGTATGTATGTATGTATGTATGTATGTATGTATGTATGTATGTATGTATGTATGTATGTATGTATGTATGTATGTATGTATGTATGTATGTATGTATGTATGTATGTATGTATGTATGTATGTATGTATGTATGTATGTATGTATGTATGTATGTATGTATGTATGTATGTATGTATGTATGTATGTATGTATGTATGTATGTATGTATGTATGTATGTATGTATGTATGTATGTATGTATGTATGTATGTATGTATGTATGTATGTATGTATGTATGTATGTATGTATGTATGTATGTATGTATGTATGTATGTATGTATGTATGTATGTATGTATGTATGTATGTATGTATGTATGTATGTATGTATGTATGTATGTATGTATGTATGTATGTATGTATGTATGTATGTATGTATGTATGTATGTATGTATGTATGTATGTATGTATGTATGTATGTATGTATGTATGTATGTATGTATGTATGTATGTATGTATGTATGTATGTATGTATGTATGTATGTATGAATGTATGTATGTATGAATGTATGTATGTATGTATGTATGAATGTATGTATGTATGTATGTATGTATGTATGTATGTATGTATGAATGTATGAATGTATGTATGTATGTATGTATGAATGTATGTATGTATGAATGTATGAATGTATGAATGTATGAATGTATGAATGTATGAATGTATGAATGTATGAATGTATGAATGTATGAATGTATGAATGTATGAATGTATGAATGTATGAATGTATGAATGTATGAATGTATGAATGTATGAATGAATGTATGAATGTATGAATGTATGAATGTATGAATGTATGAATGTATGAATGTATGAATGTATGAATGTATGAATGTATGAATGTATGAATGTATGAATGTATGAATGTATGAATGTATGAATGTATGAATGTATGAATGTATGAATGTATGAATGTATGAATGTATGAATGTATGAATGTATGAATGTATGAATGTATGAATGTATGAATGTATGAATGTATGAATGTATGAATGTATGAATGTATGAATGTATGAATGTATGAATGTATGAATGTATGAATGTATGAATGTATGAATGTATGAATGTATGAATGTATGAATGTATGAATGTATGAATGTATGAATGTATGAATGTATGAATGTATGAATGTATGAATGTATGAATGTATGAATGTATGAATGTATGAATGTATGAATGTATGAATGTATGAATGTATGAATGTATGAATGTATGAATGTATGAATGTATGAATGTATGAATGTATGAATGTATGAATGTATGAATGTATGAATGTATGAATGTATGAATGTATGAATGTATGAATGTATGAATGTATGAATGTATGAATGTATGAATGTATGAATGTATGAATGTATGAATGTATGAATGTATGAATGTATGAATGTATGAATGTATGAATGTATGAATGTATGAATGTATGAATGTATGAATGTATGAATGTATGAATGTATGAATGTATGAATGTATGAATGTATGAATGTATGAATGTATGAATGTATGAATGTATGAATGTATGAATGTATGAATGTATGAATGTATGAATGTATGAATGTATGAATGTATGAATGTATGAATGTATGAATGTATGAATGTATGAATGTATGAATGTATGAATGTATGAATGTATGAATGTATGCATGTATGAATGTATGAATGTATGAATGTATGCATGTATGAATGTATGAATGTATGAATGTATGCATGTATGCATGAATGTATGCATGTATGAATGTATGAATGTATGAATGTATGCATGTATGAATGTATGAATGTATGAATGTATGCATGTATGCATGAATGTATGCATGTATGAATGTATGAATGTATGAATGTATGCATGTATGCATGTATGCATGAATGTATGCATGTATGAATGTATGAATGTATGAATGTATGCATGTATGAATGTATGAATGTATGAATGTATGCATGTATGCATGAATGTATGCATGTATGAATGTATGAATGTATGAATGTATGCATGTATGAATGTATGAATGTATGAATGTATGAATGTATGAATGTATGAATGTATGAATGTATGAATGTATGAATGTATGAATGTATGAATGTATGAATGTATGAATGTATGAATGTATGAATGTATGAATGTATGAATGTATGAATGTATGAATGTATGAATGTATGAATGTATGAATGTATGAATGTATGAATGTATGAATGTATGAATGTATGAATGTATGAATGTATGAATGTATGAATGTATGAATGTATGAATGTATGAATGTATGAATGTATGAATGTATGAATGTATGAATGTATGAATGTATGAATGTATGAATGTATGAATGTATGAATGTATGAATGTATGAATGTATGAATGTATGAATGTATGAATGTATGAATGTATGAATGTATGAATGTATGAATGTATGAATGTATGAATGTATGAATGTATGAATGTGTGAATGTATGAATGTATGAATGTATGAATGTATGAATGTATGAATGTATGAATGTATGAATGTATGAATGTATGAATGTATGAATGTATGAATGTATGAATGTATGAATGTATGAATGTATGAATGTATGAATGTATGAATGTATGAATGTATGAATGTATGAATGTATGCATGTATGAATGTATGAATGTATGAATGTATGCATGTATGAATGTATGAATGTATGAATGTATGCATGTATGCATGAATGTATGCATGTATGAATGTATGAATGTATGAATGTATGCATGTATGAATGTATGAATGTATGAATGTATGCATGTATGCATGAATGTATGCATGTATGAATGTATGAATGTATGAATGTATGCATGTATGAATGTATGAATGTATGCATGTATGCATGAATGTATGCATGTATGAATGTATGAATGTATGAATGTATGAATGTATGCATGTATGAATGTATGAATGTATGAATGTATGCATGTATGCATGAATGTATGCATGTATGAATGTATGAATGTATGAATGTATGCATGTATGAATGTATGAATGTATGAATGTATGAATGTATGAATGTATGAATGTATGAATGTATGAATGTATGAATGTATGAATGTATGAATGTATGAATGTATGAATGTATGAATGTATGAATGTATGAATGTATGAATGTATGAATGTATGAATGTATGAATGTATGAATGTATGAATGTATGAATGTATGAATGTATGAATGTATGAATGTATGAATGTGTGAATGTATGAATGTATGAATGTATGAATGTATGAATGTATGAATGTATGAATGTATGAATGTATGAATGTATGAATGTATGAATGTATGAATGTATGAATGTATGAATGTATGAATGTATGAATGTATGAATGTATGAATGTATGAATGTATGAATGTATGAATGTATGAATGTATGAATGTATGAATGTATGAATGTATGAATGTATGAATGTATGAATGTATGAATGTATGAATGTATGAATGTATGAATGTATGAATGTATGAATGTATGAATGTATGAATGTATGAATGTATGAATGTATGAATGTATGAATGTATGAATGTATGAATGTATGAATGTATGAATGTATGAATGTATGAATGTATGAATGTATGAATGTATGAATGTATGAAGGTATGAAGGTATGAATGTATGAAGGTATGAAGGTATGAAGGTATGAATGTATGAATGTATGAATGTATGAATGTATGAAGGTATGAAGGTATGAAGGTATGAAGGTATGAAGGTATGAAGGTATGAAGGTATGAAGGTATGAAGGTATGAAGGTATGAATGTATGAAGGTATGAAGGTATGAATGTATGAATGTATGAAGGTATGAATGTATGAATGTATGAATGTATGAATGTATGAATGTATGAATGTATGAATGTATGAATGTATGAATGTATGAATGTATGAATGTATGAATGTATGAATGTATGAATGTATGAATGTATGAATGTATGAATGTATGAATGTATGAATGTATGAATGTATGAATGTATGAATGTATGAATGTATGAATGTATGAAGGTATGAATGTATGAATGTATGAATGTATGAATGTATGAATGTATGAATGTATGAATGTATGAATGTATGAATGTATGAATGTATGAATGTATGAATGTATGAATGTATGAATGTATGAATGTATGAATGTATGAATGTATGAATGTATGAATGTATGAATGTATGTATGTATGAATGTATGAATGTATGAATGTATGAATGTATGAATGTATGTATGTATGAATGTATGAATGTATGAATGTATGAATGTATGAATGTATGTATGTATGAATGTATGAATGTATGAATGTATGTATGTATGAATGTATGAATGTATGAATGTATGAATGTATGAATGTATGAATGTATGTATGTATGTATGTATGAATGTATGTATGTATGTATGTATGAATGTATGAATGTATGAATGTATGAATGTATGAATGTATGAATGTATGAATGTATGAATGTATGAATGTATGAATGTATGAATGTATGAATGTATGAATGTATGAATGTATGTATGTATGTATGTATGTATGTATGTATGTATGTATGAATGTATGTATGTATGTATGTATGTATGTATGTATGTATGTATGTATGTATGTATGTATGAATGTATGTATGTATGTATGTATGTATGTATGTATGTATGTATGTATGTATGTATGTATGTATGTATGAATGTATGTATGTATGTATGTATGTATGTATGTATGTATGTATGTATGTATGAATGTATGTATGTATGTATGTATGTATGTATGTATGTATGTATGTATGTATGTATGTATGTATGTATGTATGTATGTATGTATGTATGTATGTATGTATGTATGAATGTATGTATGTATGTATGTATGTATGTATGTATGTATGTATGTATGTATGTATGAATGTATGTATGTATGTATGTATGTATGTATGTATGTATGTATGTATGTATGTATGTATGTATGTATGTATGTATGTATGTATGTATGTATGTATGTATGTATGTATGTATGTATGTATGTATGTATGTATGTATGTATGTATGTATGTATGTATGTATGTATGTATGTATGTATGTATGTATGTATGTATGTATGTATGTATGTATGTATGTATGTATGTATGTATGTATGTATGTATGTATGTATGTATGTATGTATGTATGTATGTATGTATGTATGTATGTATGTATGTATGTATGTATGTATGTATGTATGTATGTATGTATGTATGTATGTATGTATGTATGTATGTATGTATGTATGTATGTATGTATGTATGTATGTATGTATGTATGTATGTATGTATGTATGTATGTATGTATGTATGTATGTATGTATGTATGTATGTATGTATGTATGTATGTATGTATGTATGTATGTATGTATGTATGTATGTATGTATGTATGTATGTATGTATGTATGTATGTATGTATGTATGTATGTATGTATGTATGTATGTATGTATGTATGTATGTATGTATGTATGTATGTATGTATGTATGTATGTATGTATGTATGTATGTATGTATGTATGTATGTATGTATGTATGTATGTATGTATGTATGTATGTATGTATGTATGTATGTATGTATGTATGTATGTATGTATGTATGTATGTATGTATGTATGTATGTATGTATGTATGTATGTATGTATGTATGTATGTATGTATGTATGTATGTATGTATGTATGTATGTATGTATGTATGTATGTATGTATGTATGTATG
>OY720448.1:47768507-47918507 GCA_963082715.1 Harpalus rubripes | reverse complement strand
TTGTTCTTTTTCATTCGTGCACCTTGTCCGGCAAATACAGTGTGTTTTTCAACTTCGGGTAAAAAGTTTAAGGGCTTAGCACTGACCAAAATGAATAAAAAGCTTTATCAACATGTGTCTGATCTTCAATAGTTTCCGAGATATAAGGCAGTGAAAAATTAGTTTCTACGGGGTTTTCCTTTGCTATCTCGAAAATGATAAGAGTTACGACTTCGATTAAAAGAGACTTTTTGTTTACCTTTCATAAGTCATCTTAGATGTGCTCATGCTTTTCAGAAAGAATCAAATAATTGTACTAAGTAAAATATTTTGGTGACCTTGTCCAATATTTTATTTTCAAATAACTTCGTAACTATTAGGAAATTGAGAAAAAAAAATATATTCAATTTTATTGTATTTTTTAATAATAATGAATTAGAAGCAACTGTGTTATATCTTATAGATATTTATGGATACTTAGCTCGCGGTAACGTTGAATAATAGAATAAGAATACAAGAACATATATAGAACATTTAATAGTGAAGTATTGACATCAGGTTCTGCTGTAGCTGCATTAGGCGTTAATTCTGTTTCTTCAGAAGTAGTTGTGTCCTTTTCTAGTAATTCAACTTCATTGGCAAACGTTACACGTTTTTCTACTTGTTCTGAATATAAGTTTGTTTGATTCTCTTCTGGCGGCACCGTTGTTCCCCGACGTTGATTGATATGACCTTTCAAAATATAACCATTATCAAGATGTCCCAGTTTCTTTAATATGATACCGAATTTCCAGATATTTTTATTTTTTTGATACCATCTGGCTTATGTCCTCTCTCTCACACGTAAATTTAGTATCTTTTAATGATTTGGAGGAAGAATATTTTGTTCTTTATGTACCATGGTATCTAATTTAATACGTATTTTTCGTCGCAGGATTCTGCAGGTGATTTTCCACATGCAAGAGGCGTAGCACAATAACGGAATAGGACTTCTCTGACTTTTTCATAAATCGGTAAAGTGGATGTCGACATACTTGCAATTTTATTTTTGATAGTTTGAACACTTCTTTCTGCAAGTCCATTGGTAGGTGCAATAAATTTCTGCCAAATACCATTCCTATGACAGAACTTTTTGAAAATTTCACTAGTAAATATCTTTGCGTTATCAGAAACGATAACATTTGGGAATCCATGAAAAATAAATATATATAGGAGTTTAATTGTTGATTCAGGCGTAGGCGCTCCTCTTAGAATTTTGACTTCCAGCCATTTTGACTTTGAATCGATGAGTATTAAGAAATAATCTCCCAAATATTCGCCTGCATAATCGATGTGAATATGAATACTTTCGCTGGACTTTTTTTTTATGAGAGCGCAGTTTTCACAAGTTTTAACTAATTTTTCAATGTCCTTGCCTATTGTTTTCCAATAACAATATCGCCGTGCTAATTGTTTCATCTTTACTATGCCAACGTGTGTGATGTAATTCGTTTAGTACATACTTTTGTACAAACTTTGGTTTAACTACTCGATTGTCTTTGAACACAATATTACTATGAAGACCATATTCGAAATATGAATTCTTGCCGTGTATAAGATCATTTTTGATTTTTGATAATTCAGGGTCTTTCACAGTTTCTTCTGCTATAGTGGTGTAGGTGACATCTGTTTATGAGATTTGGTTTATCGTTTGATCATATAATTCTTTAACTTTATCTCCAATGTTAGTTTCAGCACCCTTTCATGTGATTTTATTATTGACTCTTGACAGGAAATCGACGTTGGCATGATCCTCCGCTTTTCGATGTTCAACTTTGTAATTGAATGATGTTAGAAATACAGCATTACGAAGTAAACGACTAGTTGTCATAGCAGGTACTTTTGAATTTTGATGAAAAATATGTGTTAATGTTTTGTTGTCGCTTATTATTTTGAAGTTTTGACTAAACAGATACATAAAAAATTATCTACTGCAAATACGATTGCTAACGCTTCTCTATAGAGCTGGCTGTAATTTTGTTCGGTTTGAGTAAGAGATCGTGAAATGAATGCTATTGGTCTGTCTTTACTGTTGATAATATGTAAAAGCGCTCCTGCGACTCCAGTTGAAGTCGCGTCGCACGCAAGTATGATGAGTTGATGAGTAGTTCTAGATCATATGGTACTAAAACTCTATCGCTTGCAATTTCATTTTTCAGTTTGACAAATGCAGCTTTGCAAGAGGTAATTCATTTCCATTTACCATTTTTGCACAACAATTTTCGAAGTGGATAAGTCAAAGTTGAGATATTTGGTATAAATCGACTATAATAAATTATCATGCCCAAAAATTGTCATAATTCATTTTCACAATTTCGTGTTTGAACTTTTCTTTTGTCTTTTTGAATTGAACTGAATTTGACAATGTAGCCCAAATATGCTATTTCTTCAATGAAAAATTTTCATTTGTTTTCATTTAAATGTAAGTCATACGATTTCATTTTTTCTAAACCGGCAGTAAGTCGCTGGCAACATTGTTCTTTAGTAACACCACAAATGATGATATCGTCGAAATAAAACATGGTTCCTTCTAATCCTGTAAGAATTTGTTCAATAATACGATTGAATTCGCTCGGCGCTGTTTTTATCCCAAATGATACGCGATTCATTTTGTAAGTGCCACGATGGGTAGAAATGGTTTGGATAGACTTACTTGAAGTTGAGGGTTGACATCTATTTTGTAATCTGCGCATAATCGAATATTTCCATCTGGTTTAGGTATGACAACGAGTGGTGAGCCCCAATTGCTGATTTCCACTTTTATGATAATACCATCACATTCTAAATGATTGAGTTCCATTTCAACTTTCGTTCTTTCAGAAATACTGGTTTTGCGTTTTCTCTTAATTTCAGTGAGCATGTTATGCCAGGAATACATCCAACTTTTGCTTAAAATGTCTGCATATTTTCTTTTCAATTCTGGAACTAAATTTATGGAACATACTGATTGAATTCTATTTAAAATTTTCTTGTCCAGTTCTTTAAGTTTTATGTTGTTTTCAGATAGATAGGTGCGTAAGTGTAGACGCTTGTTTCTTCGCTCTGCGCTCTTTTTGAATTTTTGGTGGTTTCTCTTGTGTTTTCTGACTTATATTTTATATACGACCGTTGATCTCTTTTTGAAATATTTGTGTGTGTTGTTGTTTTTGAATCATATTTCATGGGGTAAGTTTTCTTCAATTTTTTAGTATACCTTAGTTTTATAAAAACGTGGTTGCAGTTTCTTATTGTTTACGCCTGTTCATCTCAGTGCGGGCTCATTCACATTTGAATGTCAGCTGATTAGTAATATACTGGATGTTTGAAATTACCTATACAGGGTGTTTGTCTTATTATCATTATTTTTAATCGTGTTTCTCCTCATTCTTATATAATTATTTGCATTTTTACTTGTATTCATAATGAATGCCTGTAGTTGCTGTAAAAAAGCAGTAGAGAATCAGAGATTTATTTCTTGTTCAATTTGCAAACTGAGTTATAATATTGACTGTGTTGATATATCTACTTCTGAAGTGCGGAGAATTCAGAATTCTAAAACTGGGATAAAATGGGATTGTCTTAGCTGCAGAAATAAAATAGGAAGCGACTTAGATGGCTTAAAAGCTGTAATAATTCAATTGCAAAAGGAAATCTTAGAACTTAAAAATGCAAATCTGAATAATATATCCGTCGAAAGTCTACCACCTTCAGTTACTGAAACTATAATAAATGAAATTTCTGAACAGGAAAAACGTTCCCGCAACTTAATGATTTTTGGTTCAGCTGAAATACACACTCTTGCTAAAGATAAACAAATAGAACGTGATAATAAGCTTGCTAATGATCTTTTGACGGCGATGGGTGTGAACACCTTATTTGTAAAATTATCACGTGTTGGTAAATATGACGCTACATCCACCCGTCCACGTCCCATAAAAGTACAATTATCCACTAGAGAAGACTTGTACACAGTTCTTAGAAATTCAAATAAAATAAAGGAAAACAGATCGTGGTCAAACTTATCAATTTCTAGGGATAAAACTCATATGCAGATAGAGTTTTATAAATCTGTGAGAAATGAGTTAAACAATCGCATAGCCCAAGGTGAAGCTGATATTAAAATACAGTACTCTAAAGGAATTCCAAAAATTATCAAGACGGGATACTAAATATGTCCAACAGTTGTCCTATTACGCTAAATTGTTTTTACCAAAACACTAGGGACCTTAATTCTAAAACTCATTCATTTTATGTTAATTGCTGTTCTGAATCATTCGACATTATTATGATTACTGAAACTTGGCTTACTAGTTCTTGTAATAATGAGGAATTATTCCCTTCAAATTATAATGTAATACGCTGTGACCGAAATTTTTCTTTAGTTGGTCGATCTGTTGGTGGTGGGGTATTATTAGCTTTGGCAAACCATATTAATTATACAATTTTAGATACTTCCAGCCTCAGAAATATTAATCCACTTGTAGACATTGTTGCGTGTAAGTGTTATTTTAGTAATCGATCTTTTATTTTATGTGTAATCTACATTCCTCCTGGTATTAATAGCAATGATTTAAACATTTACTCGGATGCATTACAGATTTTTCTTATCAATGACTCAGCTCTTCTCGTAGGTGATTTCAATATACCAATTTTTTTAAATACAACAATAAACTGTTCAAAATCTACTTGTTTTCTTAATTTTTGCAAATCATTAGAATTAATTCAATACAACACCGTTAACAATATTAATCAAAACAAATTAGATTTAGTTTTATCTAATATAAATGCATCCCTAAAAATCGAAAAATCTGAAAATCCTTTAGTATGTGAAGATGTTCTGCATCCTGCAATCACTGTTGACGTGGAACTTAAAAGTATTACCAAATCTGTGAATTTTCCATCTTCTAATAATGTTGGCTATCATTTTCGGAAAGCTAATTTTAATCAATTGTATAATGATATCTGCAATATTGATTGGTCATTTTTGTATGATTATCAGAATGTTGATAACGCTACTGATAAATTTTATGAAACCCTATATTCGACATTTGATAATTCAGTACCAAAATATAAACACGTACAATCTAAACATCCACCTTGGTTTACACAAGAAATTAAGTATAATTTGACAATTAAGCAGTACTATAGACGAAAATGGCTAAAATTTAATAACATTCAACATCTCAATGAATTTAAAAGATTGAGAACTTTAATTAAACAACAGGTACATGAAGCCTACAATTCCTACACTCGTTCTGTTGAAGAGAATATAAAATCAAATCCAGCTGATCTGTGGAAATTTATTCGCCCGAAACAAGGCACTACTAGAATTCCTGGGAAACTTATGGATGACAATAATACATATGAATCCCCACAAGACATTGTTAATGCTTTTGCGACGTATTTTTCTGAATTCTTTATTCAAAGTTCTTCTTGTGATACTTCAAAGGACTTTTCTAATCATTCATCATTTGCAATGACTCCAGTTTGTGAAAATATGATTATATCTAAAATGGCATTTTTGTCTAATAAAACCACATGTGGAGAAGATCACATTCCTAGCTATGTTGTTAAAGATTCTAGATATACCTTAGCCTCCCCCATCTGCTATATTATCAACTTGGCTATTAAAACTAACACATTTCCTAAACGCTGGAAGAGATCTATAATTGTGCCAATTTTCAAGAAAGGTGATAAATTTTCTCTTAAAAATTATCGTCCTATTTCTATTCTTAACAATTTTGCTAAAGTCTTCGAAATGATAATTTTTGATAAAATTTATAATCATACTAGGTCCTTAATTTCACTTAACCAGCATGGGTTTATGCAAGGACGTTCAACCACAACTAATCTCGCTTGTTTCTCGCAATATGTCTCTGAAGTCTTGGATATACGAGGTCAAGTTGATGTGATCTATACAGATCTCTCGCGAGCGTTTGACTCAATTGATCATGGTCTTCTATTGTCCAAAATAAGTTCTTTCGGTGCAGCTCCCAGTTTACTGAAACTATTAGACTCATATCTCATGGAACGCGTCTGCTACATATATTATAATGGTTTTGTTTCAAAGGAATTTATTGCGTCATCAGGAGTTCCACAGGGTTCGAATTTAGGGCCTTTATTATTCATTTTGTTTATAAATGAATTGCTAGATCTTTTTACCTGCCCTGCATTGGCTTATGCTGATGATATTAAAGTTTTTTGCAACATAAATTCTAGTAACGACGCTCAGTTATTGCAGAAAAATATTAATGATATGCTAGTATGGTGTAACACAAATAAATTAACGGTTAATATTGACAAATGTAGTGTAGTATCATATACTCGCCGTAATATTTCATTAGAATATCCGTATAATATGAATAATATTTCAATCTCACGAAATAAATCATTTAAGGATTTAGGAGTCACTTTCTGCGTCAACTTCAATCACTTTGAACATATCAGTACTGTCTGCATGTCTGCAAATAAAACTCTAGGCTTTCTAATGAGAATATCTAAAATGTTTAATGATATTACCCTATTAAAAACACTGTATTTTGCATATGTTGTTAGTAAATTGGGGTACGCTAGCTTAGTTTGGTACCCCTACTACGACTATCAGTCTGTAGCTCTGGAGCGAATACAACGTAGATATTTAAAAAATTTATCCTTTAAAGAAGATAAGGTTTATCCACATAGAGGTACTGATCAAAATTCATTACTTGTACGTCATTCTATAGCTTCTTTAACAGCCAGAAGAGACGCATATGCCGCTAGGTTTGCATGGATGCTGCTCCACAACAAAATTGACGCGCCGCAACTACTATCCCGTATTCCACTTCATGTTTCACGCCCGGGGTCCAGACATCAGAGAACGTTCCTCCTACCAATCTCCCACACGGATATTTTGCATCGCTCGCCAATTTTTATTATGTGTAATAATGCTGACCTAATGTATGATGATATATTTCTTTTTTCGTAAATGATTAACAATTTTGTTTTATATATATATATATATATATATATATATATATATATATATGTAAGTTTGACGCCTGGTAAACTTAGTCACCTAGACGTTGGCAACATTGGCGCGTAAAGGTGGCTGAGAAAGACCCACTAAAAGCAGCAGTGACCATTCGCATGTTATCCGTCACATAGGTTAAGTGCTGTATGTAAAACTGTCAATACCGTCAGAACGAAATACCGACAATTGTGTTGATTCAGGTACGGTATTAGATTAATGTCATGTTAATATTTACATAATGTTATAAGTCATTTGGTTATTTATTGTGGTTTAATTACAGTAATTAATTGCTGCAACTACACGTGTTGAGTTATTTCTCCAACCCTCCTCGATTTTATTAAGTCTCTGATTTCGAGACATATAAATCAACACAATTATGGAGGTTATTAAAGCAAGATTCCACTTCGCATCCGAGGCAACAGATTCCAAAACTACGACAGTTAAAGTCAAAACAATCCAATTGGTGGGTCAACCAGAAATTTTTCAATTTCCTCAAGATCTGCAAGGGAGTGCTCTACACCCACAACTTTTTGAAAAAGCAGTGACAAAGGGAGTCGTCAAAAGTTTGAAGATACGCAACAAATTCCGAAATGTGATCATAACCTTAGCGGAAGAGGATTTGAAGGAAATTTATTTGGATGACGAAGGTAATGTTGTTTTTAAAGGGTATTATTTGGAGGCAATTCAAACTGATTCCCCTATTTCATTGCAAAATCCTATTCCTGAAATCCCATCACATGAAATACGAATCCATTCCATTTCAAAAAACATGGTTCTAGAAAAATTTAATGGAAAAAATTTTAATGCTGAGTCATGGCTAAAAATTTTCGTAACAGAATGTAAAAGGTTTGATGTAAATGAAAACAGATTCGCAGAACTTTTGAGGTTATTTTTAGAAGGCCCAGCTCTGGAGTGGTTTTCAATATTTTTGAAAACAAATTCATTATCACATGCCTGGGAATTCTGGAATAATTCATTTCTAAATACGTTCGGACAAAAATCGTGGTCCGAAATCGCGTATGCTTACACATTTAACTACTTAAATGGATCTTTTTTGGATTTTGCTTTAAAAAAGAGAAACATGTTAATAGATGTGGATCCAAACTTAACTATTAGCTCTCAAATAAACTTGATAGTGATAGCTTTACCTAATTTTGTTAGATCTCGGTTAAATAAAAATAATTTGATAAATGTAGAAGATTTAATGTCAACGCTTAGACAAATAGAACCTTTGAAAAGCAAATATAATAACAACTCAAGTGAAAGAAACGACGATAAACACAAAACCCAAAACAAACATACTCCGTGTTCGTTCTGCGAAAGTGCTGGTTTCCCTAATAGATTTCATCCAGAACAACTGTGTCGCACGAAAACAGCACACCAAAAAGTAAATAAAAACGACAAAATTAAAGTAGCAAATAATATAGAAATCCAAGACGCGATAGCTGGTACGCAAGAAGCAAAAAACTAATAGTGACCCCACTTATAAAATTAAAAATTTTGATAAATAATAAAACAGCCATCGGTCTTTATGATTCGGGGGCCAATATATCACTAATAAATTATAATTTTTGGAAAATACAAAATTTGAATAAAAATGTAAGTGGGGATAGCAGTATAAAAACGATCTCAGGAATTTCAAAAGCAGAAGGTGTGACTACTTTACCAGTAACGATTTTTAACATAACAAAACAATTTACATTTTTCATAATAAAAAGCGAGTCATTCAGAGATGATGTATTGTTAGGTTTAGACTGTATAAAAGAATTCAAACTTTGTCAAGATGAAAATTTGAAAATATGGCAAAAAAATCATGTAGAAATAAAACAAATAAAAGATGATACCAGAGCTAATAAAAACATAATAAATAACATCAATCGTGAGAATAATAGTTTGAAAAATCTAATAACTAAACACAAAAAAGTTTTTGCAAAAGAAAAATTTGATATTGGCATAGTACAAAATTATGAAGCGACGATAAAACTAACAGAAAATAAATATATAGCGAAAAAACCGTATAAATGTTCGATTCATGATAAAGTAGAGATAGAAAGCCAGATCAAACAATTATTAAAGGCGGGGTTAATTGAGGAATCATGCAGCCCATACGCCGCTCCGGTTACATTAGTATACAAAAAAGAAGAAGCGAGAAAATCTCGCTTATGTATAGATTATAGAGAACTTAACAAAATAGTGGTCCCGGAAAGGCAACCGTTTCCAAGAATCGAAGATTTGACGTTACAAGCGCGAAATTGTAAATATTTCACAAAGCTAGACGTGAATTCGGCGTTTTGGTCGATCCCGATACGTAACAAGGACAAATACAAAACAGCGTTCGTAACCCATCATGGGCATTGGCAATGGTGTTGTTTACCATTTGGATTAAAATCCTCGCCAGCAATTTTTCAACGAATATTGTCCAGCATAATAATGAAAAATAAGTTAGAATCCTTCACAGTAAATTACATTGATGATATTTTAATCTATTCAAAAAACTACTGTGATCATTTAAAACATATTGAACTGATTTTGAAAGTATTACAAGAAAATGGATTCAAATTAAATCTAGCAAAGTGTGTGTTTGCACAAAGTAAAATAACATATCTGGGCCACGAAATAGGAAATAACTGTGTGAAACCCTTAAATGATAACGTAATTGCTATTAAAGATTTTCCAACACCACGGACGAAGAAACATATTAGACAATTCTTGGGAAAAATAAATTTTTATTTGGAATACATTCCTAGATCAAATATAATATTGGAACCATTTCATAAACTATTGAGAAAAAATGTAGAATTTCATTGGTCGGCAATTTGCCAAGAGAATTTTACAAAAATTAAAGATTATTTATGCTCAGACCCGATTTTGGCAATTTTCGATGCAACTATCCCAATTTATATTTATACGGACGCTTGCTTACAGGGGGTGGGGGCAGTACTAAAACAACGCCAAATAGATGAAACAATAATACCAGTATTTTTCTTTTCACGCAAATTAACAGAATCACAAAAGGCAAAGAGAGCAATCTATATTGAGTGCCTTGCAATAAAAGAGGCTATTTTATACTGGCAGTATTATTTAATAGGGCAAAAATTTACCGTGTACACAGATCATAAACCATTGGAAAACTTTAATATAAAAAAATGTAATGATCCAGAATTGAGAACAATTTTAAATTACCTGTCCCAATTTGTTTTCGAAATAATATATAACCCGGGTAAAAACAATTTAGAGGCAGATTGTTTATCACGAAACCCAGTATTAGAAGAAAACACTAAAGAAGATGAAACGTCAAGAATAAAAATAGTAAATTTTCTAAAACTAGATGAAATAATTCGTAATCAAAAACAACTGAAGCTTGATGATAACTATGAAATTGAAAATAATATAATTTATAGAACATTAAATAATAGGAGGAAAATATGGTTAACTGAAGAATTTGGTACTGAATTAATAAAAAATATACATAATAAACAAGGACATATAGGTACAAAACAGTTAACTCTAACAATTACTCATAAATTCTATTTCAAAAATATGCATAAACACATAAAAACGATATGTCGCTCCTGCGAAACTTGTATAAAAAATAAAACTAGAATTGGTAACTTTAAAGCTCCATTATCACAATTGGGTCCAGCTTCTGAACCATTCGAAATTATTGCATTAGACACAATAGGGGGCTTTGCAGGAAATAAAAGTACAAAAAGATACCTACACTTGCTGATTGACCATTTTACGAGATATGTCTTTATTTTGACGTCAAAAACACAAATCGCAAAAGATTTTATAAATTTAGTGAACCAAATAAAAAATGAAAATACTATACATACTTTATTAACAGATCAATACGCAGGAATTAACTCAGGAGAGTTTAAACAATATTTAAAATCCAGAAAGATAAACTTAGTTTTTACCGCAGTAGATTGTGCTTTTTCTAATGGCCTAAATGAAAGAACCAACCAAACGCTGGTCAATAGGATAAGATGTAAAATATTTGAGAATAAAGATCGCCCATGGTCCACCATAGCAAAAGAATGCGTTGATGAATACAATAATACGATCCATAGTTCAACAGGCTTCACGCCTAACTATTTACTAACCGGAAAAGATAAGTCAATTTTACCAAACGAACTCAATTCCAATAACGAAAATAATTTGAGAGATAATAGATTAATAGCGTATCAACATTCAAAAAAGGTCCATGAACAGAATAAAATCTATTATGATAAAAATAAAAATAATATAGAATACAACATAGGAGACTTAGTGTATATACAAAATGGCAATAAGTTAAATAGAAATAAATTAGACCCGATTAGAACAGGCCCATACAAAATAAAAAAAAATATCTAATTTAATATATATAATAGATAGTAGATTTAAGAAAAAGGAATCAAATTTTTTTCATGCTAGTAAACTAATTCCCTACCACTCATCTCCTGAACCTTCAGCACGAAGAGGGGGGGATGTAAGTTTGACGCCTGGTAAACTTAGTCACCTAGACGTTGGCAACATTGGCGCGTAAAGGTGGCTGAGAAAGACCCACTAAAAGCGGCAGCGACCATTCGCATGTTATCCGTCACATAGGTTAAGTGCTGTATGTAAAACTGTCAATACCGTCAGAACGAAATACCGACAATTGTGTTGATTCAGGTACGGTATTAGATTAATGTCATGTTAATATTTACATAATGTTATAAGTCATTTGGTTATTTATTGTGGTTTAATTACAGTAATTACTTGCTGCAACTACACGTGTTGAGTTATTTCTCCAACCCTCCTCGATTTTATTAAGTCTCTGATTTCGAGACTTATATATATATATATATATATATATATATATATATATATATATATATATATATATATATATATATATATATATATATATTTTGTGAATATTATTTGTCCTGTAATTGGATAACTGTTGGACAATAAATTATTAATTATTTATTATTATTATTAATTATTATTTATTATTATTATTATTATTATTATTATTATTATTATTATTATTATTATTATTATTATTATTATTATTATTATTATTATTATTATTATTATTATTATTATTATTATTATTATTATTATTATTATTATTATTATTATTATTATTATTATTATTATTATTATTATTATTATTATTATTATTATTATTATTATTATTATTATTATTATTATTATTATTATTATTATTATTATTATTATTATTATTATTATTATTATTATTATTATTATTATTATTATTATTATTATTATTATTATTATTATTATTATTATTATTATTATTATTATTATTATTATTATTATTATTATTATTATTATTATTATTATTATTATTATTATTATTATTATTATTATTATTATTATTATTATTATTATTATTATTATTATTATTATTATTATTATTATTATTATTATTATTATTATTATTATTATTATTATTATTATTATTATTATTATTATTATTATTATTATTATTATTATTATTATTATTATTATTATTATTATTATTATTATTATTATTATTATTATTATTATTATTATTATTATTATTATTATTATTATTATTATTATTATTATTATTATTATTATTATTATTATTATTATTATTATTATTATTATTATTATTATTATTATTATTATTATTATTATTATTATTATTATTATTATTATTATTATTATTATTATTATTATTATTATTATTATTATTATTATTATTATTATTATTATTATTATTATTATTATTATTATTATTATTATTATTATTATTATTATTATTATTATTATTATTATTATTATTATTATTATTATTATTATTATTATTATTATTATTATTATTATTATTATTATTATTATTATTATTATTATTATTATTATTATTATTATTATTATTATTATTATTATTATTATTATTATTATTATTATTATTATTATTATTATTATTATTATTATTATTATTATTATTATTATTATTATTATTATTATTATTATTATTATTATTATTATTATTATTATTATTATTATTATTATTATTATTATTATTATTATTATTATTATTATTATTATTATTATTATTATTATTATTATTATTATTATTATTATTATTATTATTATTATTATTATTATTATTATTATTATTATTATTATTATTATTATTATTATTATTATTATTATTATTATTATTATTATTATTATTATTATTATTATTATTATTATTATTATTATTATTATTATTATTATTATTATTATTATTATTATTATTATTATTATTATTATTATTATTATTATTATTATTATTATTATTATTATTATTATTATTATTATTATTATTATTATTATTATTATTATTATTATTATTATTATTATTATTATTATTATTATTATTATTATTATTATTATTATTATTATTATTATTATTATTATTATTATTATTATTATTATTATTATTATTATTATTATTATTATTATTATTATTATTATTATTATTATTATTATTATTATTATTATTATTATTATTATTATTATTATTATTATTATTATTATTATTATTATTATTATTATTATTATTATTATTATTATTATTATTATTATTATTATTATTATTATTATTATTATTATTATTATTATTATTATTATTATTATTATTATTATTATTATTATTATTATTATTATTATTATTATTATTATTATTATTATTATTATTATTATTATTATTATTATTATTATTATTATTATTATTATTATTATTATTATTGAGATGTCTAATCCATGCCCGACCAAGTAGTGGAAGATAATCTGATGGAACGATGAATATTATTTCAGATGACTCACGGTTGTTATATTTTACTTCAGCTTCTATTACTTCCAATGGTTTAAAAATTTCTGTAGTGTAGGTTCGAAACAATACGCTGGTTGGTTTAAGTTCGGGTTTAAGATTTTATTGTTTATAATCTGCTTCTGGAAGAAGAGTATAACCTCCCGAGTCGACATCAAATTATTGTGCCTTCCCTTCAATAAGGACATCCACATAATATTTTTCTAAATCTTGTTCTGATATAGAACATTTTCTGTACACATCGACGATTAAATTGGTATCAGAAAAATCTTGGCCTGAAATTGAATATAATAATTTAGTTGACGATCCATAAACTTTTCAACTTTTAGTCTCGTTCTTATTTAATAATGTTTGGATGCATATTTTTTTAATATGACCCAATCGACCACAAGATTTACATTTTAGTCGATTTTTGTCGCATTTGCAATTTGAAGTATGCTAATTATCTTTGTCACATTGTAAGCATAGGTTTGCTATTCCTAATTTGTGAAAATTTATTTGTTTTGATTGATAATGTGCATTTTCTTCTTTAGTAGATCTATTTTGACTGATTGACCTCTTATTTTTGTGCGTAGTATTGTTAGTACTTAAAATTCGATTAATTTCGGTAAGTTCTTTAAGAGAAATTGGTTTACTCATGGCCAATTCTTTGTTATCTTTTTTAGACGACTCGTGTACTAACGCTGCTTCGACTGCTTTTTGGAAAGCCAATTTTTGAATTTTTTGAAATTGTTCTCTTGTATATGGATCAAGCAATCCTCTAATAAACTGTGCTCGTAATAATGTGTCAGTTATTTTTATATTACAGTCACATTTGTCACATTTACATGTGCAAACACTACTAAATTTACAGTCAGTAACTCGTTTAGAAGTAGCAACAAATTGTGCAATCGATTGTTTATCTTGCTGCACGCAATTGAAAAATCTGTGTTGTTCTACTAAAATGTTAGGTTTAGGGCAGAGATGTTTTTTAACCTTTTTCTATTTGTTCATCGTAAGGGGAGCATTTGGTTCTTTAGGGGCTGCTACCGAACATAATATTTTATACATATCTGATCCAATTGATTTAATTAGCATACGTAGACACATATCTTTATCTGTAAACATATTTTTCATTTTAAATAATATTAAATCGATGTCGATACTGTTTAAAAGTTTACTTTGATTGACTGAAATTTTCGAAATTTGGTAGTAAGATAATTGTTCAAGGGGTTGCTGTGAGTTTCTATACAGCTGGTTGTTGGAGCTTCTTTATAAGCAGTTGTTGGTTTTGCATCAATTGATTCATTGTTTTTAATAATTGGTTTAATTGTTCAATTTCCATCTTTTGCCAATTTGTTATATCTTAGGGATATTTATAGATCCTTAGCACGCGGTAACGTTGAATAATAGAATAAGAATACAAAAACATATATAGAACATTTATTGTTAAAAAGTGATGAATTAACTGTCAATACAAAAACAAACATAATCTGGATATATTTGATATCTTGATATTTTATTATATTATATTATTGTCGTCACACACTACAAACTGTTAATGCATATTTCCACGGAATAAAATATTGAGAACAATTCAGGGTATGTGACTATCACATGGTTTTGATTAGGCTGTGTGTGTGTATAAATATATAAATAAATACCTGCTTCCGCACTCTGATTTTCTGTTTCCTTGTTATATTTTAGCTAAAAAAAACATTGCAACTAAAAATTGCTATTTCTAAAGGGTCCGCTATACTAGAATCCAGCTCTTTTTCATTAAAGTTTTCAAATTATTATATCCTTTTCCCAGAATGTAAATCGACATCTCAAATGACAGTTGTTATGTATGTGCTTATGTTTGTGTAAAATATTTGTAACTTACAAATCCTTGCGTTTATGCCTTATGTTTAATTTTATTTTGGAGATCTGTGAACACTGAACACTTTCATAAGCATCTATTGTTTATATCGTTATTTTTGTTTTTACGTATAATTTTATTTTTATTTTCGTAGATATGAATGAGGCATTAGTATTCACAGAGTCCACATCACAGTACACGCACAAATTGCGGTACAGTTTTTCTGGATGATTTTGAAGTTTCTCAACACTGGATGTGCACGTGCACAGGTCATACAGAAATCTGTGTTGCGAATACTGTGAGGGATATCAGGTTCTGCATTGAGCATTTCTGTACTACACTGTACTGCGTCTCAATATGCGCACGTATATTAATATTTATTCTTCTTCTTCTTCTTCTTCTTCACAGATCCTTAACACCCTTTATTAGGTGTCGGATATGATTGCTACTTCTCGTTCATGACCCATTGTTTCCATGCTGTCTGGTCTTTTGCTAGTTTTTTCATTTCCTTCATGTTTTCCCTCTCCTTTTGCCTATCTCTTCCATTCGTCCCTCCCATGTTTTTCTTGGTCTTCCCCTTGTCCTTTTCCCTATCTTTTTTGATTCTATTACTTTTTTAACGAGATTATCTTGCCTCATTCTTCTAATATGCCCAAACCAAATCAGTTGTTTATTTTCTATTTTTAATAATATTTGATCTTGATCTGCTTGTTGCCTGATGTTTTTATTGGTTTCTCTGACCAATTTTGTTTTCCCCATTATTTTCCTCAAGTACTTCATTTCTATTGCTGTTAGTTTTGATTCATGTTTTTCTCTGTATTGTCCAAGACTTGCTTCCATAAGTTATTTTTGGGATTACTACAGCATTATATATCTTTGGCTTTGTATCTGTTCCGATTTCTTTCTTTCCAAGTATTGTTTTATTAATTGCGTAGTATACATTATTTGCCTTCTTTATTCTGCTTGCTATATCTGTATCTATATTTCCATCCTGTGTATTCGTAAGTTGATACTCTTTCCATTGTTTGTCCACTTATTTCAAAAATTCTTATATTATCGTTCTGGGATTAGTTATTTATTATCATTCTTTTACTTTTTCCTATGTTTATTTCCATTCCCATCTTCTTTATTTCTTTTGTCCATACTTGTACTAGTGCTCTCATTTTTGTGTGTGTATCTGCAATTAATATTGTCATCTGCGTATAATAAGTTATCTATCTTCACGGGCATCATTCTATTATAACCTACTATTGTCTGTATTTTACTGGTCTTTTCTCTAGTGTTTTTCATTATTCTGTCCATTAGGATTATAAAATGTAGAGGGCTTAAACTATCTCCTTGTTTGATTCCTTTTTCCATTTCGAAGCTCCTTGATATTTTGCCGTTCAGTTGCACTATGCCTCTTACTTTTTCATAAATGCTCCTAATTACTCTCTGTATTTTACTAGGCGTTCTAGTTGCGTTAAGCATTTCCAGACATAATTTCTGTTTACTGAGTCGAAAGCGGCCCTTAAGTAGATAAATGTTACGTGTAATTCCTGTCCATTCTCTATTTTTCTTTCAATTATGTTTCTTAATATGTGTATGTTATCATTCGTTTGTTTGCCTATTCTATATGCCGCCTGTTCTTCTGCTAGTTTGTTATCGATTAGTTGTTTTAGTCTCTTTTCTACTATTGTTGTATATATTTTAAAGCATGTGGATGAGAAGCATATTACTCGATAGTTATCGCATTTAGTAGTCTCCTTTTTTGTGTATTGATAAGATTATATTTCTTTCCCATTGTCTAGGTATTTTTTCTGTCATCCACGCTTTTTTACATATATCCAGTAGCCATTCCTTGCATATGTCCCCTAAGAACTTAATCATTTCAGGCTCTATTTTGTCTTCTCCACTTGCTTTTCCAGTTTTTATTTTCCTAAGTGCCTCTTCTAGTTCATCCTCACTAATATCCTCTTCCACTGCCTCGTTATTTTCCTGGTTCATATATTCATTGTCTATATCATTTCGTATTGTGCCTTCCTTGAATTTATTTGTGTAATAATTTGACCACTCTTTTATTAATTCCTCCGTTATCGTTTTAAGTTTACCTTCTTTGTGTATAAGACCACTCATCTGTTTAATTTTTTTGTTTTTCAGCGATATGATCGTATTCCAAAAAAGTCTGTTGTTCGCTCCGTATCTTTCATTTATTTTGTTTCCAAAATCTTCCCAGCTTTTCCTTTTTGCTTGTTTTACTGTTTGTTTAGCTTTATTTCTTCTTCTTATATATTCATCTTTATCTCGTTCATTCTTGGACTCTTGATACCGTTTCCAGGCTATTTTCTTTTTCTTGATTTCGTTTTTGACGTCGTTGTTCCACCATCTTGTTTTTTTCAGGTTAGGATTGTATTCTCTTTTCCCACATATCTTCTCTGCTTCCTTGTATATTGTACCTCTGAATGTTTCCCACATTTGGTCCAGATTATACTGTTGTTTTCTCAACTCGTGTCTTTGGAGCGCCGTATTCGTTTCTTCATTTTTCAGTTTATGTATCTGTATCTTCTCGTAACTTATTTTCTTCTCTGGAGTAAGTTCTGCGTTTTTAATTTTAACCGTTAGTAGTCTATGTTGCGTTGACAGTTCTGCTTCTATTTCCGTGTTAATCTGTCCTATTCTACTTTGTGTACACTATATAGTTAATTATACTTTTTGCATTCCGCTCTTCCGCTACAAACGTATATCAGTCTTCGAGCGGTTGGTCCCAGAAGGTGTTTTCTATTAAGAGGTCATTTGTTTGGCAAAATTCTAGCATTTTAACTCCATTCCTATTGATTGTCGGTTCTCCATAGTTTCCTGTACATCCAAGCCCTCTTGTTCTATCATTTCCAACTCTTGAGTTTCAATCCCCCATTATAATTATACATTCATTATTTTCTTTTAGTTTATCCAGTCCCTTGTAGGTCTTCATAGAATTTATTCATATTTTCTTCGTTTGTTCCTTCTATCAGAGCATAAATTTGAATTAGTTGCAATATCCCATTCCATTCTAGTTCCATAGTCATGATTCTAGAGTTTATTGGTTCATATTTTCTTACTCTTCTACTCATTTCCTCTCTCATAATTATTCCTACTCCCTCTTTAGCTCTTTCTCCTGGTTTTACTCCTGAATAGTATAGGCTGTAGTCTTCTGTTATTTGTATTTTGCCTTCTCCTACCTTTTTTGTTTCTGAAGTTCCTAGTATGATTGTGCCGAATTTCGCCATTTCCTCAGTTGTTTGTTATTAATATTTATTAAATACAAATAAAAAACTGTGTTGTGCTGCTCTGGGCTGCCAATGTCGCCTGCGTCTTAATGTACGTCCAGCCTTTTACTCAAACCGGACAAGCACATAACCAAAGAACGTCACTACTCATTATTTACTTTTATTAAATCGTTAATTAGTCAATTTCTCGTCATGACGTGCATTGGCTGCTTCTCCGATGTGAGTATATAAAAATATTTTAAAAAATCTGATGTAGCCAGCACCATTACCTACCGTCAGTTCTGTGTATTTTGTATAAATGTCATACAGAAAGTTCCTTGCAAAAGATTCTATTTCTTGTACATTATCTTAAGGCAGTTGTATGTATTAAATTCCATACAGAAAGTTTCTATCAAAAGATACCATTATAATTGTAACATACATACTGCCAACTGCACTTGACACTGACACCTTTCAGTCAGAATTTTTTTAATATAGCAGCTGTTTTCAGAGTTGTAGCATAGCTGGCTAATATATATATATATATATATATATATATATATATATATATATATATATATATATATATATTTAATTTCTTTATAATTTTTTAACTCTATATCTATTTAATATGAAGTATAAAATGCATTCAAATCGTATAGAGAATAAAATATTCTATAATATTCATAATAACATTAAATGGTAAAAAATGATATTTAACATCGTTTTTTCTAGAAAAATTGTTAAAATTTTCAAATGAGGGTAGTTCCGGTTGACCAATTATAAACAAAATCTAATCAGCTTTTCACATGGATGTAACGAAGAGGAATACGAAAGAATTATAATTTTTGGAATTGTAGTAAGAGTTATCGCATTAGAAAATTTTGTTACACACACACACACACACACACACACACACACACATACACATACACATACACATACACACATACACATACACATACACATACGCATACGCATACGCATACACACATACACACATACACACATACACACATACACACATACACACATACACACATACACACATACACAAATACACACATACACACATACACACATACACACATACACACATACATACATACACACACACATACATACATACATACATACATACACACATACATACATACATACATACATACATACATACATACATACATACATACATACATACATACATACATACATACATACATACATACATACATACATACATACATACATACATACATACATACATACATACATACATACATACATACATACATACATACATACATACATACATACATACATACATACATACATACATACATACATACATACATACATACATACATACATACATACATACATACATACATACATACATACATACATACATACATACATACATACATACATACATACATACATACATACATACATACATACATACATACATACATACATACATACATACATACATACATACATACATACATACATACATACATACATACATACATACATACATACATACATACATACATACATACATACATACATACATACATACATACATACATACATACATACATACATACATACATACATACATACATACATACATACATACATACATACATACATACATACATACATACATACATACATACATACATACATACATACATACATACATACATACATACATACATACATACATACATACATACATACATACATACATACATACATACATACATACATACATACATACATACATACATACATACATACATACATACATACATACATACATACATACATACATACATACATACATACATACATACATACATACATACATACATACATACATACATACATACATACATACATACATACATACATACATACATACATACATACATACATACATACATACATACATACATACATACATACATACATACATACATACATACATACATACATACATACATACATACATACATACATACATACATACATACATACATACATACATACATACATACATACATACATACATACATACATACATACATACATACATACATACATACATACATACATACATACATACATACATACATACATACATACATACATACATACATACATACATACATACATACATACATACATACATACATACATACATACATACATACATACATACATACATACATACATACATACATACATACATACATACATACATACATACATACATACATACATACATACATACATACATACATACATACATACATACATACATACATACATACATACATACATACATACATACATACATACATACATACATACATACATACATACATACATACATACATACATACATACATACATACATACATACATACATACATACATACATACATACATACATACATACATACATACATACATACATACATACATACATACATACATACATACATACATACATACATACATACATACATACATACATACATACATACATACATACATACATACATACATACATACATACATACATACATACATACATACATACATACATACATACATACATACATACATACATACATACATACATACATACATACATACATACATACATACATACATACATACATACATACATACATACATACATACATACATACATACATACATACATACATACATACATACATACATACATACATACATACATACATACATACATACATACATACATACATACATACATACATACATACATACATACATACATACATACATACATACATACATACATACATACATACATACATACATACATACATACATACATACATACATACATACATACATACATACATACATACATACATACATACATACATACATACATACATACATACATACATACATACATACATACATACATACATACATACATACATACATACATACATACATACATACATACATACATACATACATACATACATACATACATACATACATACATACATACATACATACATACATACATACATACATACATACATACATACATACATACATACATACATACATACATACATACATACATACATACATACATACATACATACATACATACATACATACATACATACATACATACATACATACATACATACATACATACATACATACATACATACATACATACATACATACATACATACATACATACATACATACATACATACATACATACATACATACATACATACATACATACATACATACATACATACATACATACATACATACATACATACATACATACATACATACATACATACATACATACATACATACATACATACATACATACATACATACATACATACATACATACATACATACATACATACATACATACATACATACATACATACATACATACATACATACATACATACATACATACATACATACATACATACATACATACATACATACATACATACATACATACATACATACATACATACATACATACATACATACATACATACATACATACATACATACATACATACATACATACATACATACATACATACATACATACATACATACATACATACATACATACATACATACATACATACATACATACATACATACATACATACATACATACATACATACATACATACATACATACATACATACATACATACATACATACATACCGACATCACGTAAAAATAGTAAAATCGTATTCTAGGGACCCGAAAACGTGGTAATTCATTAAAAACTCATCATCGAATTTTTCACAAAAGACAATACCTTCCTTACCTAAAAGTGACGAAAGGTAAAAGCCACCGAACGTGCAAGAAATATTTTGGTTTACAATATTTTTTTTAGATCTTGTTTTTTTTTCTAATTATCTGATTGTTATTTCATTCGACAAACTTTTCTGAAACAGATCACTATGTTTTACTTTTTTCTTTGTTATTTGCATGAACCAGCCTTTGACGTTTTCTGTAGTTCTTATTTTAAATAGAACATATTTTTACTCGAATTATATAGATCAACAGTGAAAATTACAGCCTTCTTGGATGGTATTATTATCAAGATTCAAATTGAGAAAACCAGTATCTAGCTAGAGATTTAGCCAGAGAATATTTATTAATTCAAATCATTTAGTTTTAGCCCATTAGGTCTTTATCAGCAGTGGAACCGAAACTATTATACGTGGATTAATAAATACTTAACGAATGAATCCCAGGGCAGCATTTTCCCTTATCTAGTCAAGAATTACATTTCCAATTACGATTTCAATTATATTATACTAGTAGTCTGTCTGTATGAGAAATTTCAGAAAATAAAATAATAAGACAGTGATATTCTTGGTTTTTCAGTTATTATGTAATTACAGTTTACTGGTAATGATGATACTGACACTGGCCATTAATTATTATGAATATACAGTCATTAAAAATGGGGTATAAACCAACAAACTACTTGGATTATTATGGAAACCAAATTCGTAAGCTTTATACCTTCCTAGTAGGATTCTGTTTTACCCAATATATTTGAGATAATCCCGTTTGTAAACCTTAGGGAAATGTTTCCAATGTGACCTTAATACGATGTATTTCTACAAAACTCTTTGATAATTTAGGAAACTAAAATTAATAAATAGTATATTTCATATCTTTGTCACAATAACATATAAACTATTTTTTTGTTGTAAAAACTATATTAATTCTTATGTGTTCTTAAATGTCATTTTTATATATGTTAAAGTTAAACATATTGATAGAAAAATCGAAAATATGGAAGAAACGCAAAAAATGTGAGGAAATTTTTGGAGTTTAGTTACATTTATTTTATTTAATTACTAATTGTTAAGCTAGTGAGCTTATTATTGTTACTGTGTAATATAAATATTAAGAGTATAATTATTAATAAATGAAATAGATTATTTATGTTGTATTTTTAAACAGATGAACAAGAAGTAACAAAAAAAAGTAGACGATTTTGACAACAATCAATTTCAATAATACCAAAATTGCATAAAGAATAACAATTGAAATGTTTAAGATTAATAATGATAAAAATAATATTAATTTATAAACTGAAATATCAAACCTAAGTAACTTATACACAAATATATTAAAATTTAAAAATAAAAGTAAATAAAAAAATATATTACATTTATACAATATTTAAATAACAACAGTAATAAGAATACAAACGATAAAAAAAAACATCGGCTTTGCATGTTCAAAGTTAATTAAAATTTTTCAAATGGTGCTAATTTTTTTAACAATTTACAACTTTGTCGACTTTAGAGTATTTTATCTCTTTATTTATTTTTAACTGTTGACGTCCAAATGTGTGTTCCTGTATATTTGGTATTTTTTAATATGTACCTTATTTTGTATAAAATCATATTTAAAACAAAATCACGTAAGTAATTGTAAAACAAAATGTAGGTAATGCTAAAACTTACGTAATTTAAATTAATATGATTGTTCCTAGATAAGGTAAATGAGATGCCGATATTGGTAGAAGCCGATATTGAATAATATTCATCAACTGCAATGAAGGACTTTTATTAAATCCCAAACATCATGTTTCATATTTGATTCGTAAATATTCCTAATCTGATAATAACTATCAATTTTACTATACAAATATCCAGCAAATTCATTATACTAAAACATAAATCAGTTGAATGTTTCACATTAAATGAATGATTTTATATGAAATAAAATGAAAAAAAAAATCTAGTGTGTCCAACACAATGCCTTCTGCCATTTACCGCCCGAGATTAAGCTAATCCTTATTTGTGGATTACCGAATTATACTGTAACGTTTTTAATTTATTTGGGTGAAGTGTAAATATAGACAATTATTATTAATTAAAATAAAAGTTTATTATAACAATAAATAGATATTAAATGTAATTAAAAGATGATAAATTTATTTAACACTACGATTAAACAAATATTAAACACTAATTAAAAGTAAGAATATTATAAAACACTTAAACACTAAGATTATTTATTTAAACAATATATAGATCACTTATTTATTTATATAACTGTGTTTATTTATATTCACCACTTGTCTACTATCTGTTTATATCACCAACTGTTTAACACGCAACGCTTATTTATATCAGACTGTTCAGTGCCTTCGCTAAAGGTGCTTATATACCCCAGCCGAAAATTCCAGAACTCACTGGAACACTTCTAGATAAAACACAATAGGTTACATCAACCGCGTAATTAAGCAGGCTCCGACCAGTCGCTTGCGTCATCGCTAACAATAGACACTCGTTCGTCCCTGCGACAGCGGCGGCGACACCGACGGGGACAGAGGCGGTAACAGTGGCGGCGACGGCGGGCACTGCACATTGCAATACTCTAATTTTGGCAGTTTATTTCTTAAAATATAGTCTAATCTAATCCAAGTACTAACCTTTTTCGATAATACATGAAGATTAAATTTTAAAATGAGAATTAGCTTAAACATTTTTAGGAATCATTAATTTTTATTAATCTAAATACATACCTACATATTTACATATGCTGTAAACTATTGATTTCCTTTCCTGTTGTTCTATTTACTTTTTTCTTTTTAAAACAATACTATTATTAATATGAAATGATTAGTTCTTTGACATTGACATATATCTGTCAGTTTCATACATTTGAATAAATGCGCAACAAAGAAGTTTTGTTTGTTTAAAGCGTAGGCTCCAGGATTTAAATTATAGATAATTTCATAAATTTATCCATAAAATATATAGAAAAAGTATTAATGCAAATCTATAGAAAATTTAATAGTCCATAATTTTTATAATAACATTAATCTCGAAAAAAACATTTGAAGGTATTTTTCGAAGAACTATTTTGAGCTTCTAGTAAAGTGCCATTTTCGATTATCCAATTTACACCAAAATGGGCTCCTTCCATTACAGAAAAAGTTTGAAATACAAGGTTTCAAAATTTTCTGAATGATAGTATTTGAGCAAGAGTGAAGGATACACACATACACACACATACACACACACACACACACACACACACACACACACACACACACACACACACACACACACACACACACACAATCATCGTGAAAATGTTAAAATTGGATTCTAGGGATCTTAAAAGGTGGTCATTTACCAAAATCTCGATATGCTATTTTTAGCACAATCCTTATACTTCCCTTAACAAGAATAGCGGGAGGTAAAGACGATTCTTGTTTGAAATTTGAAACCGGGATGTCTAAATTAGTAGATCATTGGCCATATCCATTTCGTCGAAGCTTACAAGAATCCATGACAAATTACGCTAAAGTCTTTTCATTTCCTATCAAATTTTGAATTTTCAAAACTGAGTAGATTACTGAACTTTCGTTCCTATAGTAATGAATTGCTCATTAGCCGTAGTATCCAGTTCATTTAAAATACATTTAATTACAAAAAAAGTACAAAAGCTAGTTTACTAAATGTTCAAAGTCTATTCTGTTATAATCAGATTTCATATTTTGATTCATGATTAAGGTAGGTACCAAAATTACATTAATCCCCCTATTGTTATTTTTTTTTTAAATAATGGCAATAATTATGCTCTTTATGGGCTTACATGCCCCATAATTATTTTTACATTTTCTAAATTTTTATTCTTTGTCTAAAGGTCGGCCAGTTTTCCCAGCCCCCCTTAAATTTGTACCTTTTTATATGAATGAATTGATAAATGTATTCACCAACGTACACTATTAAAAAAATCTGATGTGGCCAGCACATTAACTTCCGTCAGTTCTGCGCATTTTATACAAATTCCATTCAGGCAGTTTATTTCGAAAGATTCTATATTCCCAGTACATTACCTTCCATCAGTTATATGTATTTCTTAGAATTGATTCTATATTTGCAGTAAAATTATAACACATACGTACTATGTCAATCGCACTTGACATTGACATCTGTCTATCAGAATTTTTTAAATTATATTATTATTGTTTCCAGTGTTATTGTATAGATAGCTACTTTATGAAATTTAATTTCTTTATAATTTTTACCTTCCGTCACCTTTAGTTAAGGAAGGTATTGGCTTTGGTCAAAAAATTCGGTGGTAAGTTTTTAATGAATAAGCACGTTTTAAGGTCCCTAGAATACGATTTTACTAATTTTACAATGATGTCTGTATGTGTGTGTGGATGTGTGTGTGTGTGTGTGTGTGTGTGTGTGTGTGTGTGTGCGCGCGCGCGTGGTGTAACAAAATTTTCGTCTACGATAACTCTAATACTACAATTCTAAAAATTATAATTCTTTCGTATTCCTCTTCGATGCATCCATATGAAGAGCTGATTAGATTTTCGTTATAATTGGTCAACCGGAAGTACCCTCATTTGAAGATTTTAACAGTTTTTCTTCAAAAAACGATGTTAAATATTTTTTCACATTAAATGTTATTATAAGTATTAATGAACATTGTATTCTCTATACGATTTGACTACATTTTATACTCCATATTAAATGGATATAGAGTTATAAAATTATAAAGAAATTAAATTTCATAAATTAGCTAGCTATGCTAGAAACAGCTACTATATTAAGAAAATTCTGATTGAAAGATGTCAGTGTCAATTGACATAGTATACTTGTGTTGTAATTATACTTGAAATATAAGATATTTTTGCTCGAAACTTTCTGTATGGAATTTGAATAAAATGCATACAACTGTCGGAAGGTTATGTACATACAAGAAATTTAGAGTCTTTTGCAAAGAACTTTCTGTATGGATTTTATAGAAAATACATAGGCATTTACGAAAATTCTACCAGAAGATACCGCATCTACTGACTGTGTTCAAAAACACGAGTGGTAAAAAGTTACCGTGTGAAGCGGGCGCGTTGAAAGTTTGTAACTATAACAAATTTCTAACCTGTTTCACATTTCAATTTTTTTTATAGGTTATGTATCTAACCTATTTACCACTTGCGTTCTTAAAATATCGATTCCGGTAGCTATAACCTGATAAACAGCTGTTTACCGGTAACAGTTCACCGGTAGAATTTTCGTAAATGCCTCATATAACTGACGGAAGGTAATGTGCTGGCCACATTAGATTTTTTATCTCAATATCCGCTGAATATGAAGTATAAAATGTAATCAAATCGTAATTGTATAGAGAATAAAATATTCTTTAATATTTATAATAACATTAAATGTGATAAAGTGATATTTAACAGTGTTTTTTTCAAGAAAAACTGTTGAAGTCTCCAAACCAAGAGGAATAAGAAAGAATTATAATTTTTAGAACACACACGCACACGCACGCACACACACGCACACACACGCACAAACACACGCACACACATGCACACACACGCATACACACACATGCACACACACACGCACGAACGCACACACACACGCACACACGCACGCAGACACGCACACACATACACATACACACACATACACACACACATAGACACACACACACACATACACACATACACACATACACACACACATACACACAGATACACACACACACACACAAACACACATACACACTTACACACATACACACATACACACATACACACTTACACACATACACACATACACGCATACACGCATACACACTTACACACTTACACATACACACACATACACACATACACACACATACACACACATACACACACATACACACACATACACACATATACACACATACACACACACACACACACACACACACTCACTCACTCACTCACTCACTCATTCACCCACTCACTCACCCAACCGCCAACCCTCCCACCCAAACCACCCACCCACCCACTCACCCGTTCACTCACTCACTCAGTCACTCAGTCATTCTCACTCAGTCACTCAGTCATTCTCACTCAGTCATTCTCACTCAGTCACTCAGTCATTCACACTCAGTCAGTCAGTCACTTAATCACTCAGTCACTAAGTCACTCACTCACACAGTCACTCACTCGCTCAGTCACTCACTCACTCAGTCACTCACTCACTCAGTCACTCACTCACTCACTCAGTCACTCACTCACACTCACTCACACACACTCACACACTCACACACTCACACACTCACTCACACTCACTCACACTCACACTCTCACTCTCACACACACGCACGCACGCACGCACGCACGCACACACACACACACACACGCACACGCACACGCACACGCACACGCACACACACACACACACACACACACACACACACACACACACACACACACACACACACACGCACATCGCAAAAATAGCAAAATCGTATTCTAGAGACTTATTTATTAAAAGCTCACCATCAATTTTTTTGACCAAAAATAATACCTTCCATACTTAAAGGTATCATGGAAGGTAAAAATGTGAACCTTAGTAATATACATGTATAAAAATTAAAACCTATTGTGGCTACCTATTTTAATGCTTTAATAAATTATAATCTTTGGAGATTTAAATAAACGCATTGGCCAGTATTAATAGCACACGTTTATATTATGTTCTTATGAGGAAGTAGCTCTATAAAGGCGCTTTTACTATAAAAGTACGGTCATAATACGTGCCGTAGGTTTTTAAACGTTATTAGACGCTCTTCTAATTTTTTATTACGTTTTTTCTCCGTCTTTATTATTTACCTAAGTAGAATAGAAATGACGGGTTCAAGATAACGATTTTATTAATATTTACATTGCGTAAACCAAAATATGTCTTTAAGACATATTTTTCTGTTTTGTTACCCTGAATAAAAATAATACTCGGCTGTACAACGGCGTCACGCTTTGTTAAACATTTCGCCTCATATCAAAATCGGGAAATTGGATGAACTCATCTCCGAGCTTTTGGCTGCCCCTTATACCAAGTCTATCTCTATTAAATAATAATGGTAACATTAAAATTTATTAGTTAGTAAAAATAACTATGAGCAAGTCAATCAAAAGCACCGATCATACTAAATAATTTCTGAATAGTGTAAAAACGTGAGAAATGATGCTTTTTAATTTGTAATATTGTTGCGTCTCGTGTCATTAAAGAAGTAATAAATAAAGTAAAGTTACTTACGATTTACGACCAGCTTTTTTAAAAGAATATGTGTCTGAATTTTGCTTTCACCTGAAACAAATATATAGAATTAAACATTTGATATGAATGAGATATCTAAAATTAAGTTTAATATCCTGATACATATATATCTACATACGTACGTAAAATCACGCATGACCCACTTAGTGGGTTAGCACAAACCCGAAAACAATAATAATAATAATAATAATAATAATAATAATAATCACAAAAATAATCACTTACTCTTTCAACAACATTCTTACTAACCGGACATCACACAACAAATACCCCTCACTCTTAAAGGTTCGTGAAGTAGGCACGTCATTAAGAATACAAATAAAATCATTAGTACCATTTGTTAGTACTCTCTTTGTATTGTTTTGTAACATAGGTTTCTTGTTATCTACCCTAAGCATTAAAAAGTTATTAATTTTTTAAAATGGCGAGGCCACTTCACACCTGTCTCGCCATTTTTGAGTACAAATAAAAACAAAGGTACCATTCGTTAGTACTCTGTTTGCATTGTTTTGTGATGTAGTTATTTTTTTATCTCCTCCCATCCTTCGGAAGTTATGAATTTCTTAAAATGGCGAGGCTACTTCACACATAGCTGGCCATTTTAGAGTACAAATAAAAACGAAGGTACTATTCGTTAGTACTCTATTTATATTGTTTTGTAACATAGGTTTCTTTTTATCTCCTCCAAGCATTAAAAAGATATGAATTTTTTAAAACGGCGAGGCCACTTCACACTTAGCTCGCCATTTTGGAGTACAAATAAAAACAAAGGTACCATTCATTAGTACTCTGTTTGCATTGTTTTGTGATGTAGTTATTTTTTTATCTCCTCCAATCCTTCGGAAGTTATGAATTTCTTAAAATGGCGGGCCCAATTCACACCTACCTCGCCATTTTGAAGTACAAATAAAAACAAAGGTACTCTTCGTTAGTACTCTATTTATATTGTTTTGTAACATAGGTTTCTTTTTATCTCCCCCAAGCATTAAAAAGATATGAATTTTTTAAAATGGCGAGGCCACTTCACACCTAGCTCGCCATTTTGGAGTACAAATAAAAACAAAGGTACTATTCGTTAGTACTCTATTTATATTGTTTTGTAACATATATTTATTTTTATCTCCTCCAAGCATTAAAGAGATATGAATATTTTAAAATGGCGACACCACTTCACACCTAGCGTTGGTACTCTGTTTACATTGATTTGTGATGTTATTTTTTTTAACTCCCCCAACCCTTCGGAGGATATGAATTTTTTAAATGGTGAGCCCACTTCACACTTTACTCGCCAATTTGAAGAACAAATAAAAACAAAGTTACCATGCGTTAGTACTCTGTTTACAATGTTTTGTGATGTACTTATCTTTTTATTTCCCCTAGCTCTTCAAAAGGTATGAATTTTTTAAAATGACGATATTATGCAATTTGTATATAACTTTTGTTTTAAATATTTTATTCTAATATAATTCGGGAAACAGCATGCTCATGCAAGAAAAACTTTCATGTTAAGTTAAACGTCATCTAGCGAATCATGCTACACATACCTAGGTAATAATAGCAATATACAATATCTTTTATATATATATATATATATATATATATATATATATATATATATATATATTGTAACGTATTTTTCGAATACGTGTAAGAATGTTGGCGTATGGTTGCTCGGGCGCCAACGGTTCGGTAGCTGATTTGGAGACAAGGTTCGAAGAGAAATAAAAGAACAATGGTGTTGGTAGAAAGGCTGATTTATTATTCCAAGCTCAGGTACAAGAGGTCCTACGGCTGGGCGTTCCGGGTGACTATTTCGGACGGGAACGGTATGTTCTGGGGAAACGACGCTTGGCGTCGCGGCGGCTGGGTAACGGAAAGTTGATCGGATACGGTAAGGGTTATAATGCCCTAAAGTACGGAGTCCAAAAACGGAGCTTTCGGGAAAAAGATGCTCGGCGTCGCGGTATCGGTGAGGTAGAGTGCGTCAAAACAAGGCGGTATTGCTTTCCAAGATGCGAGGATTTCAAAAATGTCGTTATCTCAAAAACGACGCTCGGCGTCGCGGCGCCGATGTCGCGGGATTTTGCGAGGAAGTGACGTGGATGCGTTTCCTGGTGAGCGGGAGCGAAAAATATGAGTTTCCACAAAACGACGCCCGGCGTCGCGACGGCGATACGTCAGATCGCTTGCCGGTGGTAAACTAAACACGTTTCCGAGGAGTGGTTTTTCACTTTTCGGTTTCCTCGAAAACGACGCCCGGCGTCGCGACGCCGATATGTCGCGACGCTTCCTTATACCGAGTAGTATCCGAATCTGTGGTTTTCTCGAAAACGACGTCCGGCGTCGGGACGGCGTCGACGGTCGGTATTGGCCCTGGATGGTCACGCACCCTATTGGCGACGTCAACGCTCGGGTTTACACGCCGGCGGCGTCGATGCGCTGAGGAGGTTGATCTCACCACAGGCCACTATCAGAGATGAAAACTGGGGTGACGTCGGTGTGGTAGCGTCGGGTCACTTGTAATGGCTCTGGATAGTCACGCACCTTGGCGACGTCAACGCTCGGGTTTACACGCCGGCGGCGTCGATGCGCTGAGGAGGTTGGTCTCGCGACGTGCCACTACAAGCGACGTTGCTCGCGGAAAAAATATACTCTGGGTGTACGGGTGACGACGGCTTCACCGTGGTGACTCTGGTGTTGCTCAGAAATGTCCCCCAAGAGACGCTCTAAGCCACGCAACGAATCACGACGATGGGCAAGATAGTAACAATAAGTTTCGCGAGGAGCTCACGGCGGAAGTTCAAAAACAACGGTTTGCTCACCTGGAGAATTCTGCAGGACTGCTGGAGAAGACGGAATCGATTTCTTCAAGACTACTAGTGGTTTACACACACTCAATTTACATCTCGGCGGCGCGGCTTTTATAGCCGGAGGCTGGATATTCAGGCTTTAGCTTGTTTTGCAAATGTGAGAAATCAAAAAGAGCACGTGTAATTTCAACCAAAATTTGGAAAAAAGTGGAACGCGGACTTCTAGTTGGAATATTTCGCTCATACATAGTGTAAACGGTGTATTTTACGTCCGGCATGCTAAAGAAAAGTTTTCAGCGTCGCGTGAAACAGGATAGCGCGGCAATAGCGGTTTGAACTAATATTCTTGTGACAGATCACATCGTGGAAAAGGAGAGCACGGCAAATACGGTTTGAACTAAATTCTTGTGACAGATCACATCGTCACAATATATATATATATATATATATATATATATATATATATATATATATATATATATATATATATATATATATATATATATATATATAGGGTGTTTTTTCTATAAGGGCCATCATTGGTATCTCGGAAACTGTAAGTGCTACGATATCATTGTAATGGGACAAAAGTTCTTATATTAGGAGGCAATTTTAGAGATGCATTTTTTTGGAAATATATGCATAGGTCAGTAGATAATGTTGAAAAACTAATTCTGGTTATTTTTTTTTTTCAAATAACTTCTAAACTAGCAGTTATCGAGAAAAATGTTTCAAATAAAAATATTACAGTACCTATAATAGTACCTATACAGTGGCGTACTAAAATATTTTTTATATTTGTAAATTTTTTTATTTTATATTAAATTCACTGTTATTTTCGAAATATTGGTAGGATTTCTATTTAGAAATACTACTTTTATTTAAATAAATTATTTTATTAAAAAAATTACACAGAAAATCTATTAAATTAATTTTTTTGAAAAAACATATTTTTTATCAGGTGGCCATTGATATATAGTCCAATTTGTAAGTAGTTTAGTTTAGAATGAAAATATCCAGTAAGAAAGTTAGAAAATGAATTATATTAATTTATATTTTGAATTAAAACGATTTTATTTTGAACTTATGGGCATGAACATTAGTGACGGTTGGCTGGTCGGGTCCAATGGCTGGGTCGAGCGTCCTGGGTGTTTGGGTCTCAATGTTTAGGCTGGAGTCTGCTATGATGTGTTTCCTGCAGATTGCCCGACTTTCCACACTCGGCTGGCTGAAAACTGTATTTTTTTATTCTTTTGAATGATGACGGCTTCCTTGAACTTCATCTTATACCAATGTTCTTCTTTCTACGTGAATAATATTTTTTTCAAATAAGTTTTATTTCATTTTTTCCTAAGAGAAAAAAGTTAGTATTACCAACACAATTGAAAAAATTCAAAAATAGTTTGTCACCCGGGCACGCTTTTTTCATTTCACAAATTTTCCGGCAGAGGCGCTATAATAAGTAGTATGTTCCATTGCTGTTTTCACTTCACTTATGTTTATCACATACCGCAACATAACCTGGAGAGAATACACTGTTAATTGTTTGTGCAATAGTGTGTTCTTACTTTAACGATTTTACGTAGGATGAATTACGTATTTCTTGTTTTAATATAATAAAACTATGTTATGCAGGTAAAAAACCATTTATTTTCTATAATCGCTACCACTAAAGTTGTAGTAGTACTCGTAGTTATTTGTGTTTCTAGGTAGGAAAATTGTTTTTTTTTTTCTGGTCCGAAGGATATGTATGCAGTCGAAACGCATTTATACTGTACTTTATATTAGAATCATACTTCGAGACCCTCCTCACAATATTTCGTCCTAAATACGTTTCCATAAAAATAACTCTGAGTTGCTAAGACCTCTGGCGTGGTTTACATGAAGAGGTAGTTCTTTTTAAATTTGTTTTTGTAGTTTCTGCAGTTGATGAGGAATAAGTAGTTCCTGAAATCCATTTTTATTACCTTCCGTCACCCTTAGGTAAGAAAGGTTTAGTCTTTAGTCAAAAAATTCGGTGGTGCGTTTTTAATGAATAAGCACGTTTTAAGGTCCCTAGTATACGATTTTACTGTGTGCGTGTGTTTGTGTGTGGATGTGTGTGTGGGTAACAAACTTTCGTTTACGATAATTAATACTACAATTCCAAAAATTATAATTTTTTCGTATTCCTCTTTGTTGCATCCAAATGAAGAGCTGATTAGATTTTGATTATAAATGGTCAACCGGAAGTTCCCTCATTTTAAGATTTTAACAGTTTTTCTTGAAAAAACTATGTTAAATATCATTTTTCACAAAATAAATAAATATATCATCACGGCTTATTACCCATTGCTGGGTGCGCCAATCTGTTTTGTAACAGATATTGGTAAAGATGATATATTTGCACCGTGCGGGCGCTTACCAGGCGTCACCTCACGGGCACTCATTGCTGGCGTGGAGAGTGCACCACAGGAGCCAATTTTGTGCCATTTAAAATTGGAAATATTTGGCGTCGGTCGGGATCGAACCCGGTTCCCCAGATTCTCTACCTGACACTCAGGCACGCGGCCATGAGACCCCATTTAATGTTATTATAAATATTAAAGAACATTGTATTCTCTATACGATTTGACTGCATTTTATACTTCATATTAAATGGATATAGTTATAAAATTATAAAGATTTTGAATTTCATAAATTAGCCAGCTATGCTAGAAACATCTACTATATTAAGAAAATTCTGATTGAAAGATGTTAGTGTCAAGTGCAATTGACATATTCGTAGTATATTTGTGTTATAATTTTGCTCGAAACTTTCTGTATGGAAATTGTATAAACAACTGTCGAAAGATAATGTACATAAAAGAAATTTAGAATCTTTTACAAGGAACTTTCTGTATGGATTTTATAGATATGCATTTACAAAAATTCTACCGGTAGATACCGTATCTACCGACTGTGTTCGAAAACACGAGTGGTAAAAAGTTACCGTGTTCGAAAATTGTTCAATATCTACCAGATCCATCTACCGGATCCATGAAGAATCTAATCTCAAAAAAAGGTAGTGATGCAAAGCGAAGCGCGCGCGTTAAAAGTGAAAATGTGTTCAAAGTAGGACTCTGCTCAGTTCGTGAACTACGTCAAATTTCTAACCTGTTTTTAATTTTCAAATTTTTTCATAGGTTATGGATCTACCCTGTATACCACTTGCGTTCTTAAAATATCGATTCCGGTAGCTATAACATGATAAAAAGCTGTTTACCGGTAGAATTTTTGTAAATACCTCATAATTATAACTGACGGGAGGTAATGTGTTGGCCACATCAGATTTTTTTTTAAATTTTGTTAGTAAAGCTTTATTTAAGCTAAGAAACTTTAATGCTGCAGTAATTGGCAAAATGAACTGTACGTATATTTTTCGTATTTTTCTTGTTAGTGGAAGTGTGTTAATGGGTTAACAGATAACTTCTCAAATACCCTAAATAAATAGACATTCAAACGTGTTTAGGACAAAATATTATGAAATGGCTCTCACTTTACAAATATTTTGCAAATATCCGTAATGCACATTTTTATAAAGATTATTATACGATTTTTTTTGTTTTTAGTGTTGTTTAAGATAAATAACTGATTTTATAAAAGTGGGTACTTGGAAGCACATTTTTATTAATATAGATAACAAGATAACTACTAGACAATGCCACGTACGTCAAAGGTATCATCTGATGTAATTTTAAATTTACTACATAAATATCAAAAGGAAATACAGCAAAACATAACAAAACCTTCGGATAATATTTGGCAATTAATTAGTAATGAAGTAAGTGGAAAAATATCTGCTGGGGCTTTCTACACAATCGTAAAACTGAACAGATATAATTGTTGCGACATTTTGAATATAAAACTAAACCCACCGATAGAACGGACTAAAAATGAAACAGATTCTGATTACGACATTGATGATAAAGAATCAAACTCGAAATATTTCAATCTTATACTGGATGATTCTGATTGGAAGAAAATAGAGCTCGAGCAGAAAGTTTACTCGGATGGAAGAGGAAGAATGAGATTAAAGAAAGAGTGGACGAATGTAATTAATTATTATTTAAGTAAACTTATTCTCAGTGATTGTACCTGGAAGTTTATTAACCATTACATATATCCATCTGGCCAATATTTTCTAACAATTAAAGGATTATGTACAGAATGTAATGCGTCACTCTTTATCTATAATATTGCTGGTCCGACGAATGATAAATTAAATATGTTTGTTAAAGTATCTAATATAAACAATATTGTCCATTCTGGTTTAAAAAAGAGAAAATTAACGGGCTGTGTGCGAGAGGAAATTGGAAAAAGTTTAAATGATGGAAAACTTGCAATAAATTGGAGAAGAGAAGAAGCAAATAAAACTATGGAAAATTATTCCGCAGTTGAACCCAGTACGCTATACTCATTAAGTGTGCTTCGAAAATGTAAACAGGAATATTCTAATAAAAAATTTCACATGTTTCAAGATAATGAAGACCCCATTCATAATTTGCTTATATTGAAGTATACACAACCATATTTGTCAACTTTACAATCAATTGGTTTAGATAAATTCTTTTTACATTATTGGACCCCTGAACAACTAGAAATATACAACTCGTATATTCAAACTGCAAAAAAAAAAACTCTTTGATTGCTATTGACGCAACCGGGACATTAGTGAAGAAATTGAAAAGACCTTATAATTTATAATTGGCGAATCGTGTCCAGAAATCAGTATTGAAACTAGAGTTGTCGGAATTTGGACAGGGTTTTAAAAAAAATATTTATTTCAGACCGCTAACGTTTCGATGTAATTTATCATCTTCCTCAGAGCGAGGTTAACTACAAACAATAATATAATGTTACAATAAATATAACAACGAAATAACTTTTTCTCATAAAATTATAAATATAAACAACAAATTATCAAAAAATAAATAACAAAGATAATAGTTATAATTAATTATAACCATATTACATACCGTGTTGGTCTGATGATTGTTAAAAATATTAATAAGCAGAAATACATGTGGTATAATATAAAATGACTGGTATATTGTTACAATTGTTTAATCCAACTTAACTATACGAAGAACAGTGAGTGACTGATCAGAGCTCCGACACCAACAATTCTTGAAAAATCAAGCAAGGCAACATATAAACTGAAGCGACAAACAAGAGAAAAAGAAAAAAACCCTAATATTTTAAATTATTATTATTATTTAAAAGATGTAAGTACACAGCACTTAAATTATCTATATCGTTTTTTATTTATAATTTTATGAGAAAAAGTTATTTCGTTGTTATATTTATTGTAACATTATATTATTGTTTGTAGTTAACCTCGCTCTGAGGAAGATGATAAATTACATCGAAACGTTAGCGGTCTGGAATAAATATTTTTTTTAAAACCCTGTCCAAATTCCGACAACTCTAATTCCAATACTTATAATTTATCATCTAGTCATATATTTTTATATGCAATTGAAATCCACACACATAACAAAAATGGTCAGTTACCAGTCTGTCAGATGTCAGAAAGTCACGATTCAAATAATATATCATTTTGGCTAAACAAATGGATAAAATCAGGTGCTTCCATTCCACAAACTATTGTTTCTGATCACTCGTTGTCACTTTTGAATGCCGTTTCCTGGGCATTTACAAATATGACTTTAAAGTTTTATATTCAGCAATGTTTTCAAATAGCAAATGGTGAAGATATAAATACTCCTGCGACTTTTTTAAGTATTGATTACGCACATCTAATGAAATTAATTAATAAGTGGGAAAGTATTCGGAAACCAAAATTATTACACGAATTTTACATACGGGCTATGGTTTTTTGATATAACCAGATAATATTCAAATTGCTGAATCTCTAATTGAGAGTATCCTAATAGTAGCAAATAGTGAATATTCTGGTATGCTTAATGATTATCCAAGTCCTTGGGAGACGCATAAGCGAAAACTGAAATTATTAATATCTGGTCTAGACACTGTAAATGTTGATTCAATTGCAAACTCAGAGGAAGAAGTGGAAGAAAGATTTAATAATTATTGTGATTCTTTTGCAATAGGTGATAATCCAGTAAATACCTGGTTTGAAAATATTAAAAACAAAGCTCTGAAACAATGTAACATTATTACGGAAGACGAAAACTTTCACTATTGTCCGGACATTACAAAAGATATAAAATATTTAATAAAAACACTATTACTATGGTCAAACATAATGAATCGACATTTCTTGACTCACAGAGTTACTGCATCATCTGCCATAGTAGAGAGCTATTTTCAGGACCTAAAAAACAGAACATTTAAAAACTGTTCTTTACCCATAAAACTTGATAAATTTGTAATTACTCATACTGACACAATACAAGGTATGCTAAAAATGTCATTAAATTTAATACAGGAAAAAAAACGAAAATATGAACAATGATAATATTAATAGTTCTCAAAGTAATAGTAAATATACATTTGTTTTGTTTATAATTCAAATATTAAACGATAGACATATTTTGATCATAGAGATCACACAAAACAACGCAGGTGAACAAGAAAACTTACCAATTGATTTAATTAATTCTGACAATATAAATATGGACATAAACAAAGCTATTGATTTTACAGGCCTTGGTGAGTATTATTTTTACTTATTTTAGAAAGTGGTACTATTTATATTGCTTTAGAAACGCGCCTCAACCTAGTAGACAATTGGAAAGGAAAAGCTCTTGAATTACCAAGAAAAATAAGAAAAGGATCAAATTATGGCCGACCCTGCCCAGAAATTTTAGAGATAGTTGAAGGAAAAAAAGTGAAACTTAATATATTAGAAAATGGACTTTCCAGAAGAAGACCTATAATAATAAATAAAGAAAAGGTCAAAGTAATAAACACTTGTGCATTTGATACACTAGCACAAGCATTTGCATGAGCATATTCGGATAGTATTGAATTTAAAAGTTTTGCTAATAACAAAAAAGATCATATTACAAATTTTATTTCTTCATTTGTATCTTTCGGCAGTAAAACTGGAACGTACAAATTAAGGTCAATATTATTTTCAGAAAAAAAAAATTTTTTTAAATTTCAAACACTGGTAAATAAAACTCTTCTAATTGAATGTGAATGTAATGTGACTAACAATTTTAAATATTATTACGAAAAATTTTATAATGCTACTGACACTCGTCAGTGTTTGTCTAATACTTGTAAAGAAAAACATCCAGTAATGTTAATGGATGTTTTACCAATTAACATTAATTTATTAAAAAATAATTTTAGGAATCTTCAAACATCTTTGGAAAATGGAATTTTATATTCATCTAAATGTAAATGCGGCAACAATATAGTACATAAAATAAGTGTATCCGAAAATATATTCATAGATACAAATGGTTGCGCAAATACTTCCCTTTTGCTTATCTATTTTTGATAAAAGTTTCATTTTACGTGGTGTAATTAATTTTATTCATAATGTATCAACCTTAGGTGGTATAGGACACTATACTTGTTATACACGTCGCATAGATTGTGTTTGGGAGCTGTATGATGATTTAAATACTAAAGTAGTCAATGTTAATGACATTGTGGAAGTAGAACCTCATTTACTATTTTATACAGTTTAATGATATTTTGAGTAATATATGTTTATATAATACATAATTAAATATGTAAGTTTGAGATAATACGAATATATAATTTGTTTCAGAAAATATGTGTTTTTCTAATGTGCTGAATATTAAAAAGAGAGCGAATTTATATATGTATTTATAAGTGAATATATTTTTGACATTTTTAAGTGCGGCGTAACATATCAACATATTCTAATCTAAGCTAACGTAATTTAACATACCTAACTTAATGTAACCAAGCCTATTCTTAAGTGTGTTTTACACTATCAAGATACCATATAAGGTCTTGTATTTATTTGTTCACATCTAAGTTGTTACATTCATCACAATAATTATTGTGGTATATTTCACACATCAAGTATGTAAATTGTAATAATGTATTGTATTTTTTGTTATTATGAGTGAACTACAAATTTTTAGTAATAAATGCATTACAAGGAATGCTTACCTATAAGCTATTGTAACATTTTATAAGAGTTATTATCAGTAATAATATAACAAGAGAGTGAGAATAATTTGAAAGAGAATAATCTGGAAAATTATTTTCTAATTTATCGAACTTTTATCGAATTCTCGAATTATATTTAATTAGATCATTTTTTAATCCACAAGTATCAAACAACGGAATCAGGCTATCGTGCAATTGTAACGCTAGTTGCTGTCGTAATTAACTAGCTACATTTATTTACATGGTCAGTTGTTTTCTGTTTTGACAACTAGAATACACTTTGATAATGCAAAATAAAGACTCAGAAGATATAATTACTAATTATGGTATTTCTAGAAGTGGTTTCTATAATTTTTTGGTTTACTTCATTATCAGAAATAGCAGAAAATTGGCCTTTTTCGCTCATTTTACTTATGTATTGATTACTATCTCACACATGTCAAAAAAAAAACAAAAGCTACAGAGATTATTCCCGGGAATAATTTCTAGAGATTATTCTCAGTATAATAATAGGATCGGTTAAAACGCAGACACGTGACACAAAATGGAACATTTCACTGGTTGTAAGATGTCAAAAAATAATCATTAAAATTATTATAATAAAGGTACAAAATACGTGTTGTTAATTAAATAAACGAATTTTTTCTGTGTATTTCTGAAAGATGCATATAGGTAATTTCAAATATTTAATGAAAAAAGACATTGGAGTTGTTTTTATATTATTAATTTATTTCAACAGATTATTCTACATATATATATATATATATATATATATATATATATATATATATATATATATATATATATATATATATATATATTGTTATAAATGACGATTAAATATTAGCGATGAAAATAAGAATATTAAAACACATTTATCACCCAAACCAGTATATACAGTATTAATACAAAAAAATAACAAATCTAGATGACCGTCGCCTGGCCGAATCCGGTCACGCGGAATCCTCCTCCACGCCGTGCTTATTTCTGCAAAAGAATTGACACATGAGAAAAACTCAGTGAGGAGGCAACCATTTACGAAAGGTACAGGCATTCACACACCGTACACACATGTTGGCAACTACGGGCAGTATCGCTAGTTACTACGGAACCTCTGCCGCTTCGGTGGTGATCTGGAGACATTCCTCTTAACCAACTGGATCAGATCACTACTGCCCTAACTGCTGCTGCCGTTGGCGACCGCAGATGCGGGTCAAGCCTTCCCTGCTGCTACGCTGGCGACCCTCGGGTTCACACGAGCGGCCACTATGGAACCACTGCCGCTTCGGTGGTGATCTGGAGACATTCCTCTTAACCAATTGGATCAGATCACGGCTAAATTGCAGTTTATCCAGAATTCAAGAATTTTATATTAATGGTTATATATACTTGGTAAACCATTAAAAACACTAAATACCTCTAAAAGTTGGGTGCGGAAAGCTATATTTATAGAGATTTTGGCATTTTTTCTGAAAAAAATTAGGTTAGATGTAATACATATATTTCCACGTCGAAGTAGGTACTAACGCTTTCATACGAATAATACTGTTTCAATTAATGTATATTTACAAAATTATGTCTTATTTTCCTTCTTATACTACGTTTTATAACATTTTTTATTTATATTTTGCGTTCATCTGTTAGGTTAGATATAATATATATATTTCCACGTCGAAGTAGCTACTAACGCTTTCATACGAATAATACTGTTTCAATTAATGTATATTTACAAAATTATGTCTTATTTTCCTTCTTATACTACGTTTTATAACATTTTTTATTTATATTTTGCGTTCATCTGTTAAACTATTATAAACTAACATGAAGATAGTGGACCGAGCGTAGTTGAATGTGTGTGCCTGGAGTGCGTTAGGTATTGTTTATGTCAGGATTTTTTTAAAATTTCTTAAAAAATACGTGTGAGGTATTGTTTTTGCCAGGATTTTTTAAAAAAATTCTTAAAACATTACAGTGCGTGAGGTATTGTTTTCGTAGGGATTCTTTAAAAAATATATTTTTCCTCAAATATATATATATATATATATATATATATATATATATATATATATATATATATATATAAATACCTGTTTCCGCGCTCCAATTTTATGTTCCCTTATTATATTTTAGCTAAAATAAGACATTACAACAAAAAAATTGCAATTTCTACTATTCTGGATAAACTGCAATCCAGCCCAGGTCACTACAGCCCTAACTGCTGCTGCCGTTGGCGACCACAGATGCGGGTCACTACAGCCTTCCCTGCTGCTACCGTTGGCGACCCTCGGGTTCACACGATGCGGCCACTACAGTACACCGTACTGCTCACACGCACACCCACAATCATACACATGCTAAATTAACTCTCACCTGAATCACTACAATATCGATGTTCTCACACTGAAATCTAGAAATAAACTGAAATAAAATATGTGAATACTAGTATCATTAAAAGTAGCTCTTATCCAACAGCATCGGTTACGTACCTAAATAGCTAATTAGAGACAAAACATAACAAATTTAATAAAAATAATCTTACGCAAAATAATTACTGTGACAATATTATATTTTTTATCTCTAAATCTATTGAAGATACAACAAAAAATTAAATTTATTATATTGAGAATTTAATGTTCTTCCGGTTGCCCAATTGTTCCAAAACTTTTTCAATTCTTCCCATTATTGTTCGATTGAGTTATGTAGTTAAACAGGTCTTAAATCTTATAGTTTTTGAGAAAACGTCCTTCAAACCTCCACTCACACACACACACACACACACACGCACACACACACACACACACACACACACACACACACACACACACACACACATTATGGTAAAAATAGTAAAACGGGTTCCAGGGACCTTAAAACGTTATTCACTAAAATCTCAATATGCGATTTTTAACTTGAATCCAATCTCTTAGCGAGATGTAAAAATGATGTGGCCAGCATATTACCTCCCGTCATTTTAGATATACATATTGCAAGAAATTCCCAGAAGCAAGTTTCTTGTAAATCAGTTTCCAATAAAATTATTTGATGAACAAAATGCAAAATTATATACTTGGCACTTCACTGACATATTAAGTCAAACATATATTTATCATTTATTCAAATTTGACATGGCTATTTAATATTAAGAAGAAAATAATAGTTAATTAACTATAAAGTGTCTTAATGAGACCGATTAATGACTAGCGAACGCGTTAATAGTTGCGATCATTAATCGCCAATTAACACGTGTTAGTTACAATATTTTTTCGTTGGCGGTATTTTCTGGAGTTGAAAAATCTGATTTTATTCCATGACAATTTTTTTTTTGGTTAATAACGTTTGACACATAATTTTTGACAATTGTATGTGGTATCTATGGTTACGTACTAAAATCGTGCGGTAATTAAACATCAAGCATTAATAGGTGTCATTAATTAATGATTTCTTATACATTAATATAACCGGTTTTTATGAGAGGTAATGTGCTAGCTGCTAATGCACAAGTGTACTAATAACAGTCATCATTACAAATTGATTTCATATTCATAAGACAGCATTCACATTTTATTTGACGGATTTTTTGTTTCATTCCTTATCAATAATAACGAACTGCGCCACAAAATAACACAAGGTCAGAACTAAGCATGGCAACTATTTTATTTATTTCAAGAATGGCAGGATATAAAAAGATAACTACATCACAAAACTTTGCATACAGAGTACTAACGAATGGTACCTTTGTTTTTATTTGTACTTCAAAATGGCGAGCTAGGTGTGAAGTGGCTTCTCCATTTTAAAAAATTCATAACTTTTTAATGCTTGGGGGATATAAAAAGAAACCTATGTTACAAAACAATATAAATAGAGTACTAACGAACAGTACCTTTGCTTTTATTTGTACTCCAAAATGGCGAGCCAGGAGTGAAGTGGCCTCGCCATTTTAAAAAATTCATATCTCTTTAATGCTTGGGGGGAGATAAAAAGAAACCTATGTTACAAAACAATATAAATAGAGTACTAACGAATAGTACCTTTGTTTTTATTTGTACTCCAAAATGGCGAGCGAGGTGTGAAGTGGGCTCGCCATTTTAAAATATTCATAACTTTTTAATGCTTGGGGGAGATATAAAGATACCTATGTTACAAAACAATACAAACAGAGTACTAACAAATGGTACCAATGATTTTATTTGTAATCTCAATGACGTGCTTATTTCACGGACCTCACTCTTAAAGTGACCTATTTATAGTAGCGAATTATCACATCCGAACCACAATAATAGTTACGAAACAATCATCCTTCGCCAAACATTCCTGCCTAAGCACACTTCTTTCGCCACGGCTACATTCATAATCGCTTCCATACATAATCTTCTTCCCTTCTTACTCGGAAACTTTCTCTCTTTTAGTACCTTGCCAATCACATCCATCCACTTACATACTGTACGGGATCATAAAATACAAGCAACAATAAGTTAATAAGTAATATTAAGTAACAATGAAAGTTACCAAAATTGTCTATGTTTGATACATATTGCATGAAATAAATTAAATTGTTATTTACATAGTAATTATAAATTAACATGGTTAATGAAAAAGTTAAACAAATCATTTTTAACTTTGTAATATTACGAATATTAAAGTCGATATACAAGTGTATATAATATTAGATTAACAACTATGGATTCACCAAGCCAAGGTATTTGGCTTGAAATAAGAGAAGTTTGGCTCGGGCTTGATGGAAACAAAGCTTGGCTTGAAAATTTATAGCTTTAACAATTTTAGGCTTGGGATAACTTTCAAGCTTTACTAAGTTTTTCAAGTCTTTTAAAGTTTTTTCAAGGTTTTTCGAGCATTTCAAATTTTGCGAACTTATTTCCACAAGGACATTATAATCGTTTTTACTTAATTTTTGTTATTTTCACAGTAGGTATACTCGCACAATACGCAGGGTGTTATTTAGGTAAGTGCACAACGCTTAACCGATAGTACAAGTACCCGTAGATATTATATCTGGCAATAATTTTTGATTTTCATGCTCTTTTTAAGAACCAGAGGCTTTTAAAACCAATTATGTGATAGTACAAAATTTTGTAAAATAGTAAAAATCAATATGGTCTCTGAAAAAAATATTGATTGTCTAAACTTTATTTATTAATAGTTATTTATTATATGAGTGTGGAATGTGCATCATATTAGTCACGCAAGAAAAGTTTTAGCTACGTAGTCCGCAGAGCGAGTGGCTAATTTTCTTTAGTGACTAATATACATTCCACACGAGTGTAATACAACGTTTTATCCAACATTTTTTTAAAAAACTTCTTAAATTATTTTTGTTTTGATTCATCATTTGACACTGACAAGTCAACTGATGTAGTATTTTAAATTACAAAGCAGCCATTGAATGTTTGTTATGGTTTTGTTATATTGTCATTGAAAAAATTTGCTGTAATTGTAAGATTAACCGACTTACCTGTAAGAAAGGTTGATCGTAATTTTCCGAGATTGTCCTCCGATATAATTACAATGTAGTGTCGCGTTATTTCATACCTGTCGGTACATTTAGAAGTATATAATCAAAAAAACGCACGACGTAATACCTCATTACAGCTTATTTAGTTACTCATTTCGTTATTTGTGATACGCATTTCGCAGTTGGGTTTTTCGGGTGAGGTGGGGGTTTCGTAATTATATCGGAGGATAAGCTCGGAAAATTACGATCAACCTTCCTTACAGATAAGTCGGTTAATCTTACAATTTTCTTTAGCTTGTCCTCCGATATAATTACTAAGTAGATGTTTAAAGTGATGAGTGCGAAATCGTGTTGAATCTAATCGTATTTAAAACAGTTTTCGTACATTATGATATACATAGTCCATACAAGCACCAACCCGGTTTGCAATAGACTATACATAACAATAGCCCCTTATAAATCCCAAAAATTTAAACTAATTCTCTATACTTATTTGCAAAAGTTGACTATTAGGTAATTACAAGTTTATTACAAAAGTTGATTGAAAATTGAGAATTCGGTGTTCAACATGTCGTGTCTATATTACCACCTGTTCTATTTGCTACATAGATGGAAACGTGTCTTATACTGTAGCCTGGAAAAAATATTAGTAACTATACGGCTCTTTTTTAATACTAGCTTTATTAATCTACTAATAGTTGGAGAATATACTGGATGATTCGGTTTTTGGTATGTTATAATTAAATATCTTTGGTCATTTGAACAATATTCAGATGTGATACGAATGTAGAGAATAATTGTTGATGCAGTGTAAAATTCTGGTTTTTCGCGGAAAAAAAAGGAAAAACAAGTAAAGATTGTTGTCTACCTGATGTCTTTATTCGTTCACTATTTTCTATTTTATCTTGTATTCTTGTAGCAAGGTTTACATTTATTGATGATAATCCGAACCTTATGTGCACTGCTAAGAGCCATTAAGGTAACTAGTTTGATAGTGGTCCTTGTAAGGGAAAATATGTTTCCGATATATTTCAGAATTCGAACACGATTCTATGTAACTTCATATTTTCGATTTGCTAATCTTGTAATGTTAATTTCTCTAATTTGACTTTTAATTACAAATTCAACTTTGCATTTTACCGATAGTATTAGATTGAGAGCTGCTCGATAAGAAATTCCTGTGTAGCAGGAACCCGCTACATGGTCGGAGTTGGTTATAAAATTTATATTATATTCTAAACAATATGAATATGGTTCTAAATTTTTTGAGCAACAAAATATCTTGTTTTTTTTGTGACAGTACCCATAATGTTCTTTCGAATAACAATGACAGTATTAAAGGCAAAGCTGCTTGAGGGATGTTTTTATTTATAAACACTCTCCGGATAATATCCCTTCTATTAGAGAAAGATCCTTGGACAACGAATGCGTGTCTCTGAAACGTGATAAGAGTAAGGAATTTTTTATTCAATAAAATTTTGAGTTTCTGTGAGCAATCTTTGAAATAATGAATACCAACTATTAAAATACCGATCGCTTTTTCAAGTATTATTATTTATAATTAACTAATTATTGAAAACCAGGCGGAAAAAAAGCGTAAAAGTAATACGCGTAATTAATTGTAAAGGTACCTACTGAAAAGGAGTCTGGAGTGCGTAATTTTCACATTTTGTGATGTAGGTCAATTTTCAGTTTCCCGAATTTTGTAACTGTACAAGGTGTCCATGATAACTATTCCAACAAAGGAAACTCGAGAAAAATAAGAGATTCGAAGCCTGTTAAATTAGATAAAAGTTGCCCCTTTAGACCACCATGTTAATGGTGTTTTATTATTTGCGAAAAAAAGGCAAAGGTCACTAAATATAGGTGAAAATGTAAATTTTGCTGTTTTTTTATTTTGAAAATACTTCTAAGTGTTAAATAATACTGGATTTTTGGTTTGCGCATCTTTAGGAAACTTTTAATATTTCTTCGACTGGTGAAGCTCAGCTTTTCTTTATACTGTATATTTTCAAGTTATGGTGCGAAAGTTTTAATTTTTATATAGACGCCATATTGAAAAGTTACACCAGTTTTTTTTTCTTTCCAACGATGTATAACATGTCTCTGTTCATTTGTTTTAAACTACAAAAATACAATAATTACTAAGTTTATGGATTAAAAACAATGGTTGTTGCCATGTGATAGAAAGCGTGTTACATTACCCGCGTGCTAAATTAAATTCATGATTGAGAGCTCCCCAGCTAGAGGTTGAGGCACTAGAAAAACATTTCATGTTTAAACCTTTTGTTTTATGTGACACATAGTAAGTGAAAAATGACTGCATCACCAATTATGATGAGTTCAAAATGGTCATTTTTCTGTTAAGTTTTGCTAATAGTTATGTGGAACTAAGAGAAAATTATCCTTTTTCTAAATCCCAGATACTTTAGTTCTTGCCTTGGATTGAAGTTAGATATTTATCTGTTAAAAAAGAATTACAGTGATTCAAGGAGTTTTACTGTAGATACATATTGATACTTAATTCTAGTTTTGTTTCTTCTCATTACTAGTATGTATAATAAATGTTTTTACCTAAATGGTAAACAATTAATTTCATTTCTCTGATATTTGTAACTAAATGTAAGGTATTTTCTAAATTTGCTCTCTATTAATAGTAAAAACAAGCGTGTTTGAAAACTATATTTGCTAGGTAACAATTATCAGTAATAGTTTAGATACTATTTTAGAATCCTCTAATTTTAAAAAAGGATGTAATATGAACATTTTAGTTCTACTAAATTTTAAATAAATCAAAATTTTCCATTAGGGTTTTTTGTTCCTCCGCTAAAAAATAACTTCATATGAACTCATTTGGAGTACCTAGCACTTAGATATAGTACATATAAAGAGTAAGTCAGAAACAGCCTATTCATGTTTTAAGTTGACTGTTTCCAATAACTGTTTTTGGTATAGAATTTTGAAAGGAATATTTTTGAAAGGTATAACGAATCCGTTTGCCTAGATTAAGATAACTTTGTCTTGCGTAAGAGCCTGCTACTTACACCATTACACCAGTAATTATGTAGAGAACCAGCATAGTTTCTCTTGTCCTTTTATTGCCCTATATTTAACGCCTCTCTCCTCTCTTTTAGCCTGGTGGAGTTTCGATGCCGCTGTTATTTTACACGGTTTTGAATGACGGAGTGTTCGTTTTTACGTTTTCATAAAGATTTTTGTTGAAGAAATAATCGTCCATACCTGTAGTCTTTCACCATTTTACTGCACTCTGTATTTTGGTCAGGTGAGAAAATGTATTTTCTGTAAAGCGAGATTGGGTTATGTACAATTGCGGCATTATCTATAAAATGAGAAGCGTCTGCCAATTTTGGCAAAGAATCTACTACACCAGTAGAGTTAGATCGTTTGTTAGCAAGTTACTCATTAAGATAACCAAAGCTAAAAAGGCTCTGAGTAATCTATACATGTAAGGAAAATGTCTTGTTTGACCACTGTTTCCGGTATGCACGCTTGAATTTCACCATTTAGTTTAGGTGGGTGCAAAACTTAATAAATGGCTACCAACGGGTATTTGTCAGCCATTTCTTCCTTTAAATCTTAGTTAATTCTTATAACAAAATCATCTTGTATATTTACGTTTTGGCCTTTGTTAATCGGTAGGATTTTTCCCCAAGAAAGAAGTAAATATTTGCTTAAGACTTTGAGATACAGAGGAAAAAACTTGTACCTGGATAAATTCTCGTTACCGCACACCGGACGAGCATGTATCATCTCCTTTTTTGAAAACTATATGAGTAAAAAATAAGGTTCGTAAGTCACGTGACAAACTACTTGAATCAAGGAAAGGTTTGATGTTTACATAACAAATGTAACACTGAACGTATGTAACATTGTTACCAATAGGAATAAGCCAACACTAAACCTGGACTATGAAAGGTACTTACATTAATTATTAAATAAAAGAAAATTAATTCGAAATAGGAAAAATAGTATGAAAAACGTGTATTTGCGTAACTCGCCTACGACTCGATTACACAAACTGTACTTGTATTACAATACGGATCATTGCAATACTTGACTTTATAAAACAATACAATTAAATTATCATTATTTATTTAAAAATTTTCAATGCCTATAAATCTACTTTGTAACTGATTGTGTGCGCGAACTGAATTGTATGATTAGTCGGTTCAGATTGTGAAAATACGTTATCTATTTTTTGAGGCCAACAAAAATTTTTAGAAGTTCCCGAAACAGTACACAATCAATGAAAAAGTAAGTTACACCAACCTCCATAAAATTACGGTTTTATCAGCCTCGACAACAACTCTTATGAAAAGCATGAAAAAGCTTGTTTTTCACCAACTACTTGATACTCGACGGCTTGGCTTGGCTTGAAAATTCAAGCTTTTTATTTTAGGCTTGTTTGAAAAGTTAAGCTTTTTTGAATAGTAGGCATGGATTGATTTTTCAAGCTTTTTCAAGCCAAGCCAAACTTTCAAGTTTCAATCCAAGTTCGTGAATCTCTATTAACACTAATTGTTCCATAATAACATTAAAATAAATATAAATTTGCATTTCCTTTTTACTCACAAAATTTTAAGTGGCTAGCAAACAATTTATCCCCTTTTTAAAAATATTCGTTTCAAGTGCAAAAATTAAGTGCTGCTAAATAAGAAGTATGAAAAATGTACAAGTGCAAAGAATAGTAATCATTATAATATCCTTCTTTTTGCAGTGGAATGGAACGAAGTAATCTTTTTCGGTGCCACTATTCTTTTCATTAATTTCAATGAAAAATTAGAATAACGAACCGTGGCGCTGCGCTCGAGATACTTGAGGGTAGAAAGATAATGCTTAATAGTGAGGCGAAGGCGAGGGAGAGAAGATGGCTGTGTTTTAAATAGAGTCGGCTTGAGGTGGAGGACGTTGTCACGCTCGCGGGATATCAAAGCAGACAGTTTCCCTCAAACAAGCCATTTGTATACAAACTGGCATTTCTTTAGTAATTAACTCCCCGCACTGTGATACTTCCACCACTATTCTACTTCACTCCCTACTCTCATTAAAATATTTCCGTAATTGTTTTTACTTGCTTAGAAATACTGCTCTGAATAAGAATTTAATTCATAAAACATCTTACGCAGTGATAGCCTTCCGTAAAGTATTAAAAACAAATGTGATATACTCGTAGATAGAACTTTTTTTTAATACTTTATAGATTCACGAGTATTATTTTATTTATATCCAGTGGTAATACTTTCTATAATAGCTTATGAATTTACCTCAGAAATGAAAATTTATTTTAAATAACAATATAGGTGTCAAGAATAACGAGTCCAATATTGAGATCTCGAAATAAGACATCGATAAATTAGACAAAAGTCCCATTAAAATAGTGAAGTGAATTGCTTAATCAAAAACAAGATAAGCAAAAATTATAAAAAAAATATTTTTGTAAAAACCTTTAGTATCTGCAACAATACTATATTATTGTTTTCACTTTAACTAACTCAGATTAGATAAAAAAAAATATGTATCGCCATTCGAGAAAATAACAAACAAATTAAAAATTGACCCAAAGAAGTGCAAATCAGAATTTTGTACAATTTATTTATAAAAATAAAAATGTGCAAAATTGTTAAGAAAGCGCAGATGATAGTGACACATTTTGCCAACATAACAGGTCTTATTCTTGTTTGAACTTCTCAATTTTTTCCTATGGTTCAAATCACCGTTTAAAACAAAAGACGATGAGCAAATAATATTCACTGAACAGGAAAATACTTTAGCTCTAAGTAAAATTTGAATTTTGTTATTATAACTGAATATCTAATGACTATGCATACTATATTAAGCCTTGACGTTCTACAAAAATAATGGACAAATTGAAAACTACCCTAAAATTGCACCCCTGAAGCAGCCCTCGATGAGTGGATGAAATCAATATAATATAAGTTATATATATATATATATATATATATATATATATATATATATATATATATATATATATACATGATGTCTAACGACGAGTTTACGCTATCTTTATTTTAAAAACTATGCAATATTATGTTACAAAATTTTCTGTGTAGGGGTTTTCCAAAATGTTCGTTTCAATTAAAATATTTCGATTTACCGGGAGCTGACCCTAACTATCTCATTTTAAATACAGTACAATATTTTATTTTAACATTGAATTCAGCAATAAATTTGACATACGAAATGATACAACAAAAATATCCATTTCAAGCGTAATAACAAGTGCGAAAAATGTTTTATAGAATGAGTCTTTTATACTCTTTTTCACATTTTGAGTCTTCTATATACTAAAATATGCTGCTTGTTAGTCTATTACCTGCAATGTCATATATATATTTCATTAAATATATCCTGGCTCGAAAGACGAAAATGAAACCAAGATAAATTCGTTTAAGTCGTGTCAATATATTTTTTTATTTTTTCAATTATTACATTCATCTATTATTTTTTTACACTACTATGATAACAAATTATTTTTATTACAATATCTAGTTACTTTATATATTATTTTTATTTCAAATCTAGTTACTGTTTGTAACCATAACATCCTCCTCCTCAGTAATTGATTCCCATGAAACAATTACTAATCATTGTCTTTCACTGGCAATACACAGATTTTTGTTATTGGACATCGATAAGTTCCGGTTGTAGTTTTTGCGGCCACTACACGTATATTTCCATCAATCCCTGGATACACCGACGTAATTTTTCCCATTGGCCACGTATTTCGGGGACCATCTAGATCGGCAATGACTACAATATCGCCAACACTTATTTTTTTCTGTTGTTCTTTCCATTTATTCCGAGTTATTAAAGTCGGCAAATACTCTCGCACCCAACGCCTCCAAAATATGTCTATAAGACGTTGAAATGCTTGCTATTTTGACATAAGACATAAATCATTATCATTTGATAATGTACATGGCAATGCTGCATACGAAGATCCAATCAAGAAATGATTGGAGGTTAATGCTTCAGGATCTTCTGGATCTACTGACACGTGTCAGTGGGCGACTATTTATTAAATTTTCTATCTCACAAAATACTGTACGAAGAACATATTCTTGGGGATATTTATCTTTCAATAATCTTTTTATGTTCTTTTTCACAATTTGCATTAAACGCTCCCACGTTCCGGCCATGTGAGGTGCTAATGGTGGGTTAAAATGCCATTTTGTGTTTGTAACTGTCAAATGACGAATAATTTAGTTTTGATTTAAATTTTCAAAAGCTTGCCTTAATTCTTTTTCTGCGCCTTTAAAATTTCTTCCATTGTCACTAAATATTTTTTCTGGAAATCCTCGTCTACTGCCAAATTGTCGATATACATGTAAAAACACATTCGTGGATAAATCATGAGCAATTTCTAAATGTACTGCTCGTGTCCATACATGTAAATATAACTCCGTATCTTTTCACGTGACTTCTTTTAACAGTGACTTCTATAGGTCCAAAATAATCAATTCCTGTTTTTATAAATGGGCGAATTAGGTTCAAGGCGGCAGTGCGGTAGTTTTCCCATAATTGGAATTTTTGGAGTGATTTTTCGAATTTTACACGTTTGACATTCATACCCAGTTCTTTTGACAGCTTGTCTCAAATTAAAAATCTATTTTTTTTGTCGAATTTCATTTATTATCATTTTACGGCCCATGTGATTTGCTTTTTCATGATAATGAGATAGTAATAATTTTGTTATTTTGTGTTTTGGGTCTCAAATTATTGGCTTTCTTGTAAATTCATTTAACACTTTTGCATTATTCAATCTTCCTTTCTATCGAATAATCCTATTTTCGTCTAAGGAACATGTCAAGGAAAATAGGCGACTTGATTTTTGTATTTTTTGTCCAGTTTTTAGAGTCGATATTTCATTTGGAAAAGATTCTAGTTGACTTCGTTTTTTTTAGTAAATTTTCTGTCTTTTGAAGTTCTTCAGGTTGCAGTTCGTACGAATTTCTGTGGATAATTTCTCGTTTCTGACATCTTTGAATGAATCGCAACATCCAAGCAGTACTTCGTAATAATCTGCACCATTTTGAAAACTTACTTGGTTCTGGAGTAGATAAGTGACTTATCGTTTTTATTATAAGGGCACAATCATTTTTAAGTTCTAAAGATTCGATTTGGATTTATGTAGATTTATCTTCACGTAGTTTATGTTCTAACAGAAATTTAGGTCCAGTGATCCAAGTATTATAATTTGTGAAGTCAAATTCTTTAGTTCTTTTCGTTGCTTCGTCTGCTACGTTATTTTTCGAACTGACATAATTCCAGTTTTCTGTATTTGACAACTCTTAAATTTCTCCTACTCGTTGAGCAACGTAAGTTTCAAATCTTCGAGAATCTGCCTTTATCCAATGAAGAACCGTATTTGAATCTGTCTAGTACATTACTTTTTCTATATTGACATTTAATTCTTGTCTTAATGAATTGCCAAGTCGAGCTCCTATTAGTGCTGCTTTTAGTTCCAGTCTTCGAATTGATATTGATTTTAAGGGAGCAACTCTTGTTTTCGCACAAATAAAAGATGTGGAAATATTATTATCTTTTATCAGACGAAAATAAGCAACAGCTGCGTATGCATTTTTCAGATGCGTCGCAGAATACATGTAGTTCAATTTTGTGATCTGTCAATTTTAGTGTCGAATATTGTTATTTAAATTTATGAATATTTTTAAATCTGTAAGCCACTGTTGCCATTTAATATTTAAGGAATCTGTGATTTCATCATCCCAACCTAATCCACTGTAATAATATTTTTCCTTGAATAAGAAAATTTGCTAAGAATCCAAGTGGGTCAAACACTGACATTACTATTGCCAGCCAAAATTTCACGCTTCGATGGATGTCGATTTCCATCCAGTAAATCAGATTTTATTTTGTGAAATTTCGTTTGGTAACTGAAACTATCTTCTACTGGATTCCACCAAAGCCCAAGGATTCTTTCAGAAGGAATGTCTTGATTTAAGTCATTTAGGTCGATATTTTTCTCACTAAAATTTGTGAGGGATGGTTCCATTTGTTTTAAAACATTCATGGAATTAGATAGCCAGTTACAAATGATGAATCATCCATATTTATGTACTTTCATGACTTCATTTATTAATTTAATTGCTTCCTCTTCGGTGTCTGCCCCGCCAAGGTAATCATCCATATAATGCTGATAGATTGCGTTGCATGCTTCGGGAAATTCTTTCAAAGTCCTTGGCGTTTCTATTTTTGGATTCTTGTGCAAGACAGGGTCCACTTGTTGATCCGAAAAATACAACTTGGATTTCGTATACGTCTGCAGATTTATGACGATCCATTCCGCGCCAAAGAAGTCGTTGTGCACATCGATCTGCTTTTCTAACCATAACTTGCAGAAACATTTCTTTGATATCTGCGACAAATGCTATTTTCTTAATTCGGAAATTTGGCAGAATAGAAAATAGCGAATTATACAAGTCAGGTCCTGTCAACAGTTTGTCGTTTAGGCTTACACCATTTGCTTTAGATGCAGCGTCGAAAACAATTCTAAGTTTGTTTGGCTTGTTTGGATTTACAACTCCAAAATGGGGCAAATATTATGTTTTTGAATATTGTATGTTCGCCTCTTCTGTCGTTAATTTTTTCAAATATCCTTTTTTAACCAAGTCGTCAAATTTATTACAATAGGCTTCAGCATATACTTCATCTTTGTCTATTTTTCGTTCAGTGCATTTAAGTCTTCTAAATGCATTTTCTTTACTCTCGCGAAAACTGACGTCATCTTCTTTCTATAGAAGGCCTGTTTCGTATCTGTTTTCAACACGTTTCATTGTACTGTCTAATATATTTTGAGCTCGTATGTCTTGTTTAGATAACGTTGAATTTGTTGCTGACTTGACTCCTAAATTTTCTATAGTCCATTGTTGTTTGACCATATCATGAAGAATGTCTAAATCATCTTTCACCTTTTTATAAATATGACAGGTGTATTGTTGATGAACTGGCGGATTTTGATTACAGGTGTTGCCGTGTACCACCCATCCCACAAGAGTTTTACTTAGGGCAGGTTTATGCCAAGGTCCATATATCGATTTTCGGTTTATCTATAAAGGCCAATTATCTTGTCCCATTAATATTGTAGGTTTCTCCATAAATTTAGTCTTTGATATCTCTGGAATATCGAGATATGGAAATTGGTGAAGTAAATTTTTCATATCTATAATTTGAGTTGACAATGACAAGTCCAAAATGTTCGGGCATGACGTATGAAGAATGATTTATTATTTGATCCGTTTATTGTCAGATTGCCTACTTTTGAATTTAAATTTTGATTAATTTCTTCAGTAGTCCATTATATATGAAGCGGTAAATCTGGTCCATCTAAATGAAGTTGTCTTGCCAATTCTTCGTCAATTAAAGTGACAGTGGACGCATCATCTAACAGGGCAAATGTATTTATTGATCTATTATTGGTCGATAATTTAACGGGTAATATTTTTAACAAAACATTATTTGACGTCTGTGACACATGACAGTTTGACTGACACTTCGTTTCCACGACATTGTTTTTATTTTCTTGAGACGTCATAGTTTTATTTTCTTTGTGTAGCAATTTAAGATGCGGAAATATACATCCATTTAAGTCGCACAATTATCTTTGCTCGCAATTCTTGACACCATGACCCGATGTCAGACATGAAAAACAAATATGTTTTGAAGTGATAAATGTCCAACGTTCATCAACTGACATTTTTAGAAATTTTTGACATTTTGACAATTTGTGTCTCTGAAGAAGGCAACACCAACATGAGGTCTTGTCATTACTGGCAGTGACGAATACATTTTTAAATTTATTTTTCGGAAAAGTCACATTTCTATCTTCAAAATTTATTATACTAGGAATTTGAAGTTTGGATGCCAAATTTGCTTCTTCTGTCAACCATTCTTGAAATTTTTCTATCTTTAAGTCGTTTCCTTCTAAAAATTGACTTCGTCTAATCCAACGTAATTTATAGCTTGTTGGTAATTTGTTCACTAATGCTTGGAGAAGTATTGGATTTCGTAGGTGATCATTTTTTTAATAATTGAAGAGTGAGAACTTAATTATTGGCTGCGTCAGCAAAGTCAATTAATAAATCTAATTTATCTTCTTTTACGGGTGATATCTTCTTCAGTTGTCCTAACAACATAGAAATGATGTATTCGGGCTGTCCAAATCTTCTTTCTAGTATTTGTATGACTTTATTGACATTATTTGGCAATATCAATAAAGAATTGACAATTTCTCTTGCTTTTCCTTTTAAGTATTTCTGTAGTCTGAACTGATTTTCCTTATCAGTGAAATATAATTTGGCCATTCTAATGGATTTCCTGTAAATATTGGTAGTTCTTTTGGTAAAGATTGTCTAGATAATAATTTTTCTATACTTAAGTTTGGCGTTGATTCAGTTGAAATATTTTCTTGTCTATTGTCTTTATGTTTCTCCATGCATTCTTCTACTTTTGTTTTTCCCGTTACAACTGGCCCTGGAATATCAGCTGTAATATTGTTTTCTTCGTCTAATTCAGCCAATTTTAAAGCCATTTCTAAATTTAGAATTTTTTCTTCTTGTTGTTTCTTGTCGAGACATATGTCTTGCGCTTTTCTTGTCTTCTTCCAGTGTTACTACCGTGGCTTTTTTGTCTTCTTCAGGAGTCAAAACTGTATCTTTGTTGTCTTGTTCGTGAGTCAAAACTGTTTGTGATTTAATTCTTTCACTACCACGAATTTTTTCTGACATGACGATGTTTCCAAAGTCAAGAGTCAATAAAGGCTTCGAAGGACCGACGGTAGTCCAAAGGAGCTAGGTCAAAAGGACCAATGTTAACCCAGCGAGTTATTAAAGGCGTCAATAAAAGCTTCGAAGGACCGACGATAGTCCAAAGGAGCTAGGTCAGAAGGTTCGAAGGACCAATGTTAGTCTTTTACCTGCAATGTCATATATATTTCATTAAATATATCCTGGCTCGAAAGACGAATATGAAACCAAGATAAATTCGTTTAAGTCGTGTCAATATATTTTTTATTTTTTCAATTATTACATTCATCTATTATTTTTTTATACTACTATGATAACAAATTATTTTTTCTACAGTCTATATACAAAGTAGCCATTTGCGCTCTCATTTGTCAACGCAAAATGTCACTTTGCCGCTCTAGAGCGACAAAGTAGAAAAAACGCTCGCTGTCCAAATTTCTAACTATACAATGGTGAGAAATGTCACTTTTCTACATTCTTAATGAAAACCAAATAAAATGTCGTTTTGAGTTACGTGGGAAATTGAAATCTACTCTTCGGAAGTCGACTTGTGAGCGTGGCCCAAGCCGCCAACGCTGATTCGCGTCGCGACGCCGGGCGTCGTTTTTGAGTTACGTGGGAAATTTAAATCTACTCTTCGGAAGTCGACTTGTGAGCGTGTCCCGAGTCGCCAACGCTGATTTGCGTCGCGACGCCGGGCGTCGTTTTTGAGTTACGTACGTGAACAGTTGTGCTGCCACCAGCAAAAGTTTGGCGTGAACGCTGCCAATGGACATCCACTTTTCCACTGCACTAGTTTAATGTACTTGAAACAAATCATTTTTTGTTATGGTGGAGGACCCCATTGTGACGACTGTAGAAAAAATCTTGTGTGTGTTTCGAACGCAAATGGACATTGTTGATTTCGAGAGAATGCCGCGCTCCTGCGTCGCGCGTCAACAACCTCTCAATCGACAATGTCCCATTTTGCGCTCTTAATACACAAATAGCTATTTATTACAAAATCTAGTTGCTTTATATATTATTTTTATTTCATATCTAGTTACTAATTGTAACCATAACACTGCTATATTAAACCGAGTTGATTTAGGAAAATTTGTATGTGTAAAGTTGTAGTTACTAACTTTGGATAGACATTTAAAAAATTGTTTGAAAGTTCGTGTCAATTCTAAATAATGAATATAAGTAAATGTCAAAATTAATAATGGATGGAATCTAAGGTTAAATAAGACTAAACTAAAGAACCCTTTAAGCTTAAAGTTAATAATTTTTATAACAACTAAATACGTATTGCAAGAGCTAAGTTCTCAACATCGGTAATACAACAAGGGAAAGTTAAACAGAGGTCCTAACAAATCTGGAAAAGAAGAAAGAAAACTGGGATTATATACGGACAGGAGTCACAGGTGAGTGATTACCTACAAACTAAGTAAGTTTGGTATGTGACCGAGATCTGTGTTCAAGTTATTTTTAAATTTAATTATTAATAAACTTTCGTATGTATCTTAATATCTGTCATTATTAATATATATTAAAAGTTTAAAATTAGAGTTGTTAACTTTGTGACTATTAGTGACCATATGTTGGGCTACGCAAGATTTTTCTGGAATACCGATTTTTAGGTGATAAATATGTTCTTTAAACCGAGTGTCAATTTGTCTTTTATTTTGACCGATGTAAACTTTATAACAATCATTATAACTAATTTTACACATTAGTATTTATTAGTTGTCTTTTAGTTTGACCGACGTAAACTTTATAACAATCTTTAGAACTAATTTTATAAATTAGTATTTATTTTATCTTTAGGGTTACCTAATAAATACTTAATGGTATTAATTGATTTGTAAGTTAAAATTTGATTTTTACAAATTATTATTATTGACATTATTATTATTTATATAGGTTTAACTTATTTATTGTTAATTTCTGATTGCAAATAATGGTGTACAAACCTCGGTGAAAAGTTTCATTACGTCTCGGGCTACGGGTAACCTCGACGCTACGCGCCCTATTTATCTTCGCCGTTCGTCCACGATAGTAAATGAAACAGAAACACTTTCCACCTCAGTACAATTGTTAGGTTTGCATTAAGTAGTATAATCTGTTTTCGTCCTACAAACATTAACATATTTATTTATTGTAATAATAATTTTATATATACAGTTGAAACTTTAGAACCAGACTTGGTTCGGATGGTCTAAAATCAGGAAAACTGTGTGTATTTTTATTGGGAAATGTCATGTAAGCCAATGGTATGAACGAAGGTTATTTTATTCTTAAATACAAAATTATTTCTATAACAAAACAAGCAAAGATAATTTTAAAAGTAAAGGTAGCATGGAAACGCAAGTGTTAGGGGACTCCGAGAAAAGCAGAGAGGGTCTTTTTCCTCCAAAAGCAATGATATGCATCGCTGTTATTTTCATACATAATCTGTATTTACTTTTGTTTTCTCAATAAAAAAGGTTAGGTGGTCCGCGTAACGTGTATTTATTTGGAAAAATGGACGTTTCTGGTTTTCAACAAACCCATCCTCAGCCATACACAACAATAAATTTCGTTGAAAACATTACAGGAAAATTATAACAAAATATTGCTTACCTAATTACAAAAGATGTACAATAGTTTTATACATATTACATATGAACTATTAAACAACGTGGTCTACATATTACGTTGAAAAATTATGTTTTCAGCACTCATTATTACACTTCAGAGGTAAAAACTGACATTTTTTGCAAATTGCACATATTTTTACAAAAACGTAACCTACATAGTATTAATAACAGTTTAAAACAAACATTGCATAGTGCTTTGTTCTATTCTTTTACGTAAAATAAAGTATAATTTAACTTTTTAAATTTTCTTTCGCTTTTCTACCTCTCATTTTAATTACTGACTTTCACTAGTATCAGGTTAAGTAAGAAATCAGATAATATTAATTAATTAATTAATATATATATATATATATATATATATATATATATAAAGTTTACATAGTTTATATTCTGTAGCATTGCCTACATTTGACATCATTCTTTACATTGTGCACGCTTTCTTAACGCATGTAAGTAATCTATAATAGATTATGCGTAGATGCACAACCCTGCTGAGGATGGGTTTGCTGAAAACCCGAAACGTCCGTATTGCCAAATAAATACGCGTTACGTGGACCATCTAGCTTTTTTTTATTGAGAAAGCAACATATATTTCACGTTCTGGTCCTTCAATCCCATTTTGTATTTACTTTTATTATTATTTTCGTTAGTCATTTCCAATTCCAACATTGTTCTTTGAGGAGCCACAAATAAATGTGATGAAATCAAAATTAATAATATTATTAATAATAATAACAAAATTTATAATATTAATAATAATAAAAATATTAATAATAAATAATAATAATTGTAATAATGATAATTCTAAGGTGCGGATGTGTATTTCCACTGGACTTTGATAAAGGTGCACATGTACTGTGCCGGAACTTTTATTTTTCTAATAAAAATCACGGAACTGTAATCAAAACTTTACTTCATACAATATTAACTTAGTTATTGTTTTGACGTTAGTGAGTTTGGTGTGTTCATTAAAAGATTTAACTTGTTTTTGCTGAAACTGGTTACTTACCGCAATACATTTGAAAATTCTAGAAAATACAAAGATAATATGAGACATATTTTCTTCAGCATGCTTTAAACTTGTCATCGTGTTAATCTTACAATTTGATACTCGGGGGTAGCGTACTTATAATTTGTTAAAATCTAAAGTTTTTCTTTTACTTTTATGTATTAGGCTATTATCAACCCCAGTAGAGCTTTAGTCTCAGTTGTATAAAACAATGTTAACTTTAATCACGTTGTTAACTTTGACAAGGCTTATTTTCCAATATATTTTTGACATGTATTCATGGTTACAATGTGCAGCTAAACATGTGATTAGCTAACAATGTTTTATGAAACTGGTCCTTAGTATTCAGGCACAACTGTACTCCTACCTTAACTAGCAGTTCAATGTAGTTTAGGCATAATATAGAATAATCAGATGTGTATTATACTTATTTTCTTATTTATATGGCGATTAATATAAAATATCAACCACATTACAAAATTTTGATAGATCTCAACGATACAGCAGTTTGCAGATTGAAAAATGCCAGATTATATTTTTTTTTAATTTTATTTAGGCGTAGATAAAATTATGTCTGTTATACGTGGAATAATGCATTTTTAACGTACTTTTATGATAACACAACTCGGCTAAAACATCTTTGTGCAAACATCACACGAGTATGTCAATAATGCATTTATCCCACTAGTTACATGAACGATTATTACATGAATTTTGTAATTACCAACGAAATGTTTAAGTTATAAATGAATATAATATAAAATAGGCTTCTTGCTTTATAGTTCAATACCAATAAAAAAATTATCTACGAGAATAATGACTCTATTAAACACATGACTATTCCTATATAGTCCCATATATCGGTTGTGCACCGAAAACAGGAATATAAATAGGATTTTAACATGTGTAATGTTTTATTTATTTAGGTGAAGTGTAGTAATCAAGGATCTATTGTGAATTAAATTGAAAGTTTATTCAATGATAAATAATTATTAAAATATAAGAAAAATGACGATTACTATGGTTAAACAATATTAAATACTAATTTAAGTCTAAGAATATAATTATTTACTTAAATACTAAGATTATTTATTGAAACAATATGTCACAACTTATTAATATCACATTCAACTGTCCGATCTCTACAGCTTCTATATACTCAACTGACCTTTACAGCGTCTGTATACTCAACTACCCGGACAGAATTCATTGCTTTCAACTGTCTCTCTGAACTATCTTCAACTCTACTAATTGACTTACTTCCGATCCAGTATCACCCACTATCCGTATGCCGCAACTCTTCAACGCCAATGCTGAGTATCCACTTCCACTCGCCGTTACTGTCTCCTGTTACTTGTCAATACTTCTCAACACTACCGAGTATTCACCTCTTCAGCTATCCCAGTGTGCCAGTAACTTCCCGAGTACTCCATTCGACACTATACTGCATACGCTCACCACGATACTATTCTCAACCCTCAATCAGATAACTAATGTTGTGATCAGGGACTCAACTGAACTAACTGTCGGACTTCACTAACGGAACTGTCTGTCCGTTTTCACTAATGGAACTCAACTCGGCTGACTATGTAACTTACTCTCGGGCAGAGCTCCGTCGCTTTTATATAGCCGTCCATTACCTTCTAGAGAACTTTATAACATTCCACCCGCTAATAACATCGAACACAGGAGCTTCAGGCGACCAAAGTAATTCAACAGGTCATGACTCGTTTGTTATAACTTTTAGAGCAAAACTACAAAAATAAAAACTTAATTCAACATTAAATAAATTTAAATTCGATGTAAAAGTATATCTGCAACACGAGATATTTAAGATACGAAATGTTGCAATTTCGTCAAGAATCAGACGGCCATGGATATAAACACAATAATCAATGTGACGGTTTAATAAAGTATCACCGTGTAATTTACTACGGTCCTCGATCCTGTTCTCCGTCTTAAAATTCATATTTTTACGTACAAAATTGGTACCACCAATGTAAGAATCTTAATTTTTGTAAATATTATTCCATCTCGAGTTATTCCAGATTATTATTTATTATATATTAACTTTTAATTTGCTTTATATCTCCTTTTCAACACTTCTTTGTAAGTCCATCTATCCCGAATGCTAGTTGATCAGTCAGTTCCGTACTTTGCAAGATCAACTGGCGCCCTTTTTTCCACATCGCAACTCACCCCGTCCTCACTACTGTTAGCGAAGTTGAGGGAGTTAATTTAATCAAGGTTGTGATGTTATCGTTACAGTTACAACTTCCACGGCGACGCAATCTGAAATAGGAGTGATAGATGGTTTTTTACACACCTTCGCTAGTCCATGACCCTAACACTACACTACCAGGGTCTGTTAAAATTATACATACACAAAATGTAAAAGCAAACCTACTTAGTTACAAGTAAATACATAGAAGATACGTTAAACAATAATACAATGACAACATTTTAATTGTTAACCTGTAATATAAACACCATTGCAATAATAGCGACGAGTTTATTTGCAATATATATTATGTTAACTGTTTTGCGCTCTTTTTACAAAATGTAAAATAGAAAATACACAACTCATACGAAGTCGAACACTTCTAGAAGAATTAGTTATATTTATTTTCCAAAATCCATAATCATTAGATAAGTGATACGATTTTAATTATTTTATTAATTCTACTTTATAATGTCATTATGACTGTTCAAGTGACTTTCTTTTTCATACTGATGCGTTCACCTGTCACTTTAAAGCATTAGTGCCTTAAAGTGAGCAAATCAACTAATCAGCGATAGCCTGTCATATTTTAAACTAATGGAAAAAGTGACAGTTAACCTTTTTACAAAATATTGAAAATAAATGGAATAACAATTTTTTTTTTCTACATTATGTAACCGAATTCACGACGATTGCGAAAAGCACAACCATTTGCAACTAACAACACAAGTAGCTATTGTGACATCATTATAATAATATTACAAGATATCAATTTTTCAATCACCGGTTAAAATTTTAACTGTCAGTTAAATACACAAAACTGAAACGAAATGCATAGTCAAATGACAAATTTATTATTTCTGTCAATAATCCGTTTTAATATTGTTTATTTAACTAGATGTTAAAAATTTATCAAGGGATAAGATTGGCCCTAGGGTAACTTTATAACCAGGGCATGGCAATGGGCCAAGATCGCCGCCATTAGTGGCCCCACATCAAACATAGTAAGAATTCATTTCCCTATTTATTTGTAAGATATGTGACATTATATTATAAAAGAATAGTAAAAAATCATATAATGAATTTATAAAGTTAATAAAATTAATTTATTTAAGAGATACACAATTATTAATATGACACTGATTTATAGGTTATAATCGTATAAAATATAATAATAATAATAATAATAATAATAATAATAATAATAATAATAATAATAATAATAGTAATAATAAAATTAATAATAATACTACTCATATTAATAAAATTAATAATAATAGTAATAATATTATTAATAATAATAACAAAAATTATTAAACTTAGGGATGTGGTATTTCATATTATTCCTTAATTTACGACTATGATGATTTGTATGCAAAGTTAATTTGTTATAAAGATAAGAGGGATATTTATTTTGAATTACGCGATATGTCAAAGAAGCTATATGCAAACATCTAGTCTGTATCATATCCAACCAATTGAGCTCTTTTAAATAAGGCGAAACGTGTTCCTGTCTTTGCAAACCCTTAATGAATCTGATGGCATCAAACAGAGTAATCTGTGGTCAATAAACTGTGTCACAATAATTAAATATAGATAATACAAGACTATTGGATAGAATTATACGGTTGTGTTTTGACAGGATAAACCTGTTCAAATAGAGGTTACATAATCAGTAAACCTGAGCTTGTGATCTATAAGTAGTCCTAGCTTTCTTGCGGAATTTGAAATGTTAATATTGGCCTTATTATTTTTTATGGAAATGGCATTATTCATTTGCAACTCTTTTCTTTTAATCTCATTACTGAACATTATCGTAGATTTAGATTCATTAAGTATAAACAATGATTTTTGCAAAATTGAGCTAATGCATCCAAGTCTGCATTCATGTTGTCAACAGCAGATTTAGTCTTACTTGGGGCATATGACATATATAATTGCGGATCATTAGCGTATATATGAATGTTACAAAAGATTGTACTTTTATTTACAATTGTCAAATAATATACTCATAATTCAACCGATTTTTATCAATTAATGACCGTTACGGTTGCTGATTGAATAATATTGACATTTCAATGGAATAATATTATTCAATCGTTATATCAAATTCTACCTTTCAAAGAGTACAAACAAAATCACTTTTAATAGGCTATTCTTTCCACATAAAAACCAAAATTACACTAGTTTTGTCATTTTTCATACTTTTATTTTCTTAAACTTGAATTTTAGCTGAATAGTCGGTTTAATTTTTTTTGTTAAATATCAAATCACTTCATACAACGATAACTAGATTTGTCTATGTAAATAAAAACATTTTACATTTTTTGTCAGTGAAAATGTTCTACTTGTTTTTCAATACAAATATGTCACTGATATGCTAATATTTGGAAATTGTGATATAGTATTCTATTCGCTTGTAATGGCTAATCCTCATTCGAATGATTTACATCACTCGCATTCGTTCGTGATGCAAACTTCATTCTCATGAGTAATACCATACATTACATGCTCACTGAATAATATACTATTATTCAAATCGAATACGTATATTGAAAATAGAAGCGACCCTAAAATATAACCTTGAGGTAAACCTTTAGAAATAGAACAATGACTGGAATTAGTCTCATTTATATTAACTACTTGAGGGCGATTAGTTACGTAACTTTGCATGAATTCAATGCTATTATTATTATTATAACCTATATAATACAATTTAGCAAGAAGTTCGTGATATATAGGATATACATACAATATTTGTGGTTATCACTTACATAATAATTTTGTATTCTAAACTTACCTTTTAAGAATTTAAATGTTTGTGTTTAATATTGGTTATGTTTAGTTGTTTTCAATATTGTCAGTAATCGTGATATCTTAACAAAATAAACAAGTAAATGAAATAAAAATATTACACTTTAAATCAGCGTTTCTTAATCTATGTGTCGCGAAGAGATTGTAGTGGGTCGCGGAAACTATTCAGAATTTTATAATTGTGTTTACTAAATGCCAATCATATTTTTCTAAAATGTTTATAAACTATCCTCGAAAATTTCACTAAAATGTTACTAATGTCAATGTTAGCAATACAATGTAGAATCGCTACTGCTAATAACCCTACCGAGACCTTAAGTTCATTTTGGTTAAAAAAGAAGAAAACCCAATCTTGGGAAATAAAAAATTGAAAACATTAGATCTTTTCTGTTTAAAGTTTGTAGACAATGTTAAATTATTAAAACATATTGGTTGGACTTGCATTGTCTTTATTTTTTAAAATATTACAACGTTTCGACTGCTGCAAATCTACAGTCGTCATCAGGTTACAAAATAATTATAATAATAAAATTATAAAACATAAAATAAATAATAAATATATAAATTGTAAAATATAGACTTTGATAAAACTATTCAGTCAAATTTTGACGTCCTCTATTTGACATAATAATGTTTTCCACAGGTTACTAATTTCAACGCTAGGTTTACTAATATTATTTGCATTTGAAAATATAAAAACTGCTTCTTTAAATTTTCTTTTCCTCCATTGTTCTTCCTTGTGGAGTATTTTAGCTTCTTTCCACAACATATGGTGCCCTTCCTCCCATGAACAATGGAGGAAAAGAAAATTTAAAGAAGCAGTTTTTATATTTTCAAATGCAAATAATATTAGTAAACCTAGCGTTGAAATTAGTAACCTGTGGAAAACATTATTATGTCAAATAGAGGACGTCAAAATTTGACTGAATAGTTTTATCAAAGTCTATATTTTACAATTTATATATTTATTATTTATTTTGTGTTTTATAATTTTATTATTATAATTATTTTGTAACCTGACGACGACTGTAGATTTGCAGCAGTCGAAACGTTGTAATATTTTAAAAAATAAAGACAATGCAAGTCCAACCAATATGTTTTAATTAGATCTTTTGCTACATCTATGTATATGTGCGAGTATGGATTTGTAATTACTAAAACTAAATTTTACGGACCCTTCCAACAAGAAAATGAATGTTAACTTCAAATAAAATCGCGATTTGACGAACTTTCAAAACTTATGCAAAGTCAGAGTTTACACTAATTAACATTATTTTTTGTAAACTATTCGTATTTTTGATTTTAAATTTTACACATATACATTTTAAATTATATTCGTAACTCAAATTAAATATGGAAAGGGAATATTAATGTTTCGCGTTTCAGACATTTAGATATCAGACAAGATTAAAATTATATTAAAATCATGTACCAAATTGTAATAAGTTTCGTTTTATTTGAATTTGTTGATATGATGGTGTAAAATTTATATTATTTTGTTTATAAATAAGTATGTGGTATAATCGTACATATTCGTTTTCTTATTATAATAAATAGAATATTGTTTATAATAAGAAAAATGGATTTTTATTTTTTAAATAATTTTCTATATAACGGGTCGCGAGACCAATACAATAGTTAAATTTGGGTCACGCCTTCAAGTGGTTAAGAAACGCTGCTTTAAATACATATTGAAACTATATGTAAATGTGTTTTTCATTGAAATACAACAAATAGCCACTAAAATAAATAATAATTTGCGCAACAACAACAACAACAACAACAACAACAACAACAACAACAACAACAACAACATATATGACAATGGGGTCGAAAATGGCGGACGAAACACGAACCACACCATGCCCATATCCTATATTTAGAGGTACCCTAATTGGCCATAAGTAATTTTTATGGTTAATATTGAATTCAGTTTAAATGTTTTACTGTTACTGAGAACACATAATATTCAGGAATTTTCAAAGAATATATAAATTGGAGTCCCACTAAACGTGTGTACTGAATTGATTTTTAGTTTTTACCAGGGTTGTGCGTCTACGCATAATCTATCATAAATTACTTACATGCGTAACAACGTAAATAATTATGTCAAATGTAGACAATGCATAGAGAATATAAAATGCACGTGCGCATTAGCGAAATACTCATGATTTCTCACTTAACTTGACAGTCGAGAGGGAGTTAGTGATGCAAAAGGAAGGTGAGAAAGCAAATAAAAATTTTAAAAAGTTGAATTTTACACAACTAAAAGATAATACAAAGTACTATGCAATTTTTGTCTTATCTAATCAAATACTGTTACATCTCGACTTGAATCCTAAAGGTAAATCGGCTAATTGTCTTAAATTAGCAAATAATTTTATTTTTATTTAGAGTATTTTCAATTTTTGATTTTATTTTATCTAAAATAGTATAGTAGTACACACTGGCCATGAGAGCATTAGTCTATTTTATTGGCTAAAATAAACTAGTATTTCATAAGACACAAATGAGACCGGCAATTAAAACTAATGGCACCGCATACCATTTGTAAGGGCTGTATGACGAATACAAATATTATGTTCCTGATAACGTTCGTTACGCTTTCGTCTGACAACTTGCAAGCATGATGGTGGAATTTAAATTTATCAAAAACATTACTTTTGCGGCACAATGCTAACCTATTTCGACGGTGCATTGCAGTTAGCTGAAGATGTAAAGGTGAACGATGCACCCGGAATCCAAAATTAATTACCAAAGTTGCAAAATTAAAGCACCTAAATTTGCGATTTCGCAAAGTTATAGGCAATAAATGGCGATCTTCACGCTCTGACGTTCTCTCCAACCATCCTGACCCATTCCTTCTTGCAGTTCCGTGTTCCCTTTGCCACTGCCTCCATGTTCTTAATATTGTACTGGAATTCTGATTAAAACGGCGGGTAAATTTGCGGAAGCAAATACCGTGTAATGCTACTATTCGGTCGATTTATTTAAAATTTTGAAAAGAAAAAATGTCTGCAAATTGACAGCGACCCAGCTTGAGGACTCTCCAGATGCTGTAGATTAGAGCATTAAGGTACACATACACACATGCACGCATAGACATCATCGTAAAAATAGTAAAAACGTGTTGTAGGGATCCTAATTCGTACTTATTTACTGAAAACTCACCATCAAATTTTTAGATCGACAACATTGCCTCCTTTACATTTTAGTTACTTCTTAGCAGACAAGTGCACAATAATATCTGGGAAGACCAAAAATGATTAACAGTTACAGAGAAGAATATTTTATAAAAGCTTTTAAAGAGTTTCATCGCATTAAAGATAATAGTCCACTATCTTTGTTTCAAAACTGGATTTCTTATCACCTTACTTTATATATCAATGCCTTATGTCTATTTTTTAATAAAGTAATTTTTTTTCTATTTCATTAATCATGATCATTTAAATATAACATAAATCTCTACACATGATTAAAAAAGACTTTCTCGCAATTTATTCATGGTTATGCATTTTCTATGGCGAACGTTATTTGTCTATTCTAAATTTAATTTAAAATTTGGAAATTATTATTATTTTCTATTCACATATACTTTCGATAATTACTATTTGTTTTCTTTTAATTTTAAAATACAATACAATTCATTGTACTATGTGAAAACGAAATTTATAATTTTTTTAAAATTAATTAATAATTCGGCCGCATATAATATTATTGTTATTATTACAACGTGATATGACTGTGAAAATTCATTTATTAAAAGAGACTGTTAAGCTCCTGGTGAAAGCCCTTAGCGGTACAAGTATATCGTCATTGCAACTCCTTTCATTTTTTTGTTTTTGGGTGTTGAAGTTGAAGTTACGAGTATAATTGAAAATAGAAAAAAGGGACAAAATAAAGTATAAATATATGTACTTATGAATACAAGAGTTTTATCAGCGTACCAAGTTAATTAACATTATTTAATTATTCGTTACGTTACACAATCTTGTTAAATAGTCTCCGAACTTGTTTAATTTTCTGTGCCTATTAAATGAATATCTGACATATGATATTTTTAATTATGCAAGGCGCAAGGTAGCTATACATTATTAAAATGTCTCTCTTTTTGACCACATTTTAATTATGCAGTCCATTTTAATGTTCTTAGATGTCAGTAAAATCACTGTTTTAACAAGAACTAATCTGAATAATCTGACGTTAATTAACACAATCCATTTACGTACTTGACGCGTACAGAATTATAATAAATTTTGTGGATATTAAACTTTATATTTAAATTACTTTGAAATTTCAACAATTTCCATTTTACAGTATGGTAGAAAACATAATGAGTTTTGAATTGAAAATTACTTTTTATTTTTTATGTATTCATAATTTATTCACCAACAAAATATATTAAATATGTACATTAATTTTACTTATTTTTGGTACACTGTACATGGACTAAATCAATATCACTATTACAAATAGAATGAATGAATACCGAACACCTCTCATGAGATAAGTGATTTGGTGACAGTGCAATATTTTGGTGAATGAAGTGGACTATTTGGAATACGGAAACCAAAAAGATAATATAAATACATCTTCAATAACGACAAGTACAAGTGAATGCTATATAAAAGTAAACGGTGTCTGGTGTAGGGTTGACCGAACTACAGAAGTAATCTGTGACCGTCGAATGTTTTTTTGTTTAAATATGCAAGTCTGTCGTGAGGCCTGCAATTCTTTACGGTAGGAGTGTTGGCTGGCGACAGAAAAACTTGGACAAATGTTACATTTGATTTAAATAAGAATGCTTCGGTGTTGAAACGGTATCACACGGCTTGACCATTTTAAACAACTCAGCTGGGAGGAAGCCTACATGGATATCACACACCCATAATTAATAAAATGCGAGAAGAAAGATTCACCTCTGGGTAAAATACAAAAGCCCTCGGCAGTAATAAAACATATACCACTTCGGATGTAATATACTATTGCCGTTGGGTAGTTGTTTACGTTAGTGTTTCTACCCAATAAAAAATGTAGTTTAAAATCAAAATTAGTTTTTATGTAATAAGATAAATTTTTGAATACATAAACGACATACATTAATAAAAACAAAATAGGTAGGATAGCTCAGATGCACAAAATAAATAAACATGTTTAGCGTTTAGTGAGTGACCGTAGTTAAAAATTTATTAAAATATTAATAAATCAATCAATGATTTACAAAAAAATTAAATTCATGCAATTCATCATTACTGATATATGTGTACAAAGCAGATTGGCACACCCAGTAATAAGTAATATGCCGTGATGATATATTTATTTTATTTGTAAAATATATTAAAATTCTTTTATTTATTCAATAATGTATTTTATCGAATACTGAATATAATAATATGAGAAGTATTTTAGGAAATGACCTTTCTTGTGAAAAATTCATCCATGTTAGTAGAATTTTATTAAAAGTTAAATGAAGTCGAACATTATTTAACAAAATTTTGAATTTGTGAGATACCTCATGAATTATAAAATTCAATTTTCTGTTCGGATTTCAGGAAAGTTTCGGAAAAACTTTCATCAGACAAGTACTCAACTCAATATTGAATATATCAAACTGCAAAGTTCCAAATCTTATGAAGAGAAATGTATAAAATATAGCAGTTCCTGGATTTGCCTCCTTTACAATTTATGTAAATTTATTGTAAGAGACGGCATGCAGATGATTTATCGGACAGGTCAAATTAACATGTATGTGACAGTCAGGTCTTCTCATGCGTGACACGGACAAACACTAATTCACGATTTGTATGTTATCAAGATTAATTCATGCATGCGGTCTTATCCATTTGCCATGTCTATTATGTTGTAGAATTAATAAAATTTTCGGATGTCATCAATAAATGAATGTATTTAATTCACATTTTTGTAATATGTATACCGAGTCTCTACTTGATATCTTTGTAGATTATAACGAACAGTCAGAAAAATAGTTTACTAGGTTGGACACTAATTTATTTTTTTCCGAAATAGACATAGTACACGATATCACTCCGCGAAGTTAGCCAAAATAGTAGCTAAAGTAAAACTTCACAGACTCTATGTCAAAATTTAACTTTACATACTCATCTGCCAAACTTGATTTAACATAAATTTATAATTTTTATAAAAAATATACATATTGCAAACTTTCTTTCATTGGATATTCTGTGTTCACATACTAATAAACTCGATGAGGACTACGTCTAACTAATTATTTGTAAGTTAGTGGTAAAATGTCTAAAGAAATAAGTAATGTTTGTGTTGCTTGATTTTATTCCGTTTTATCTTGTTTCTTTTTCTTCTTCATTTTCTTTCATTTTATCTTGATTTTCTTTTACTGTGTAACGCTTTCGTTGAAGAAAATAGTCAAAAATGAAAGATGAAGGAGATAAGGTTAAGAACGAGCAAAAATAGCACACACCAAAGTTGCAGAAACGCAAGCGGGTAAAAATAGCACCCACCAGAGTTACGGAGCCACAGTAAGAACGGTCAACAATGGTGGACACCAAAGTTGAGGAAAACAAAAGAGAAACGCTAACAGTATTATCACTCGACAACACTCTTCAACAATCGCGATTTCGGAATGAAAATGGGACCGTCTTGGCACACACCAACACTCATCTAGAATCACGATTACGGCACAGTGGCAACCATATTGTACGAAAACATCCGGCTACGGCGGTATCCGTAGCCGTACGGTACACCTTCTGTACTCTCGCACGAGCTGCCGGCACACACCAACAGTGCTGAGTCGGAGGCAGCCAAGTTCTTAACAAACTTGCTCGCCCGGCACTCACCATGTTCTCACACTCCCTCAATAAAACTGTTGTTTAAGTCCGTATTTATACCCCTAAAAACCGTTAAAAACTACAAAATAAGTATAAACATGATTCTAATCATCTTGCAAATACTCATTTTATATAAAAATATTTAAAATACTCATATGGGATCGAACCTACGATCCCCAGCGCACTTGTCGAACATGGCAGACACTCGACCACGCGGTATCTAATAGGTAAATAACAACTCTATAAATATTAGCAACTTCAATCAAAGTACAACAATACCTTTTACAACAGACGACGTATAATATAACCAAACAATTACATTGTACGTGTAATTTAAATCGATGAAATTTTTAAAAAATGCAAAAATAACATTTTTACTCCTGAATTTCTTGTAAACTATTCTTATTTTCTTTTCCTAGTCCTTCTAGATTTTCTTGAAAACCATCTTCATATGCTTTTCTTGTTCCTGCAGATTTCCTTGAAAAATATTATCTTGTTCTTTTAGATTTTGTTCAAAATCATCTTTTTTTTAGTCTGAAAATTTCTTCAGATGAATTTTCAGATTCTAAAACTTTTTACTTTTTCTTTATTAAAGACAACATCTCGAACAATTGCAATGTTTAATTTTTTGGTTGTTTCACTATAACTTACAAAAAATCCTGTTTTACTATAATAATATTATTATAATAATATTATAATAATAATAATAATAATAATAATAATAATAATATTAATAATAATAATAATAATAATAATAATAATAATAATAATAATAATAATAATAATAATAATATAGTATATTAAAGAACGTGTTTTATAAAACATGTTTTTTCGCACGCATCAAAATTTAGAAAACGAGCGTTAGCGAGTTTTCTAATTGACAAGTGCGAAAGAAAGTCTTATAAAATGAGTTCTTTATACTATTTTTTATATTTTGCGCCTTCTACAATAACATTTACTTACCCAATTTGTGATTATATTTGTAACCATTTGTACATTTTCATGTAAATAATCTTCCCTAAATAAAAAAATAAATAAAAAATAATTTCGATATTATGTTATTAAAATGAATTATCAATTAACTAAAAATAAATTAGGTAAAAATGGGTTAAAGAAACGTCATCTAGTACCAACCGTCTAAAACGAAAAATTGCGTATCGAAATGAAGGTCATTACGAATCGCAATTGCATATCGTAATGACTTCATTAGGAACGCAAAATATAAAAATAATATTTATTTGCCATAAGAATCATATAATAATATAATTGGTTTGTCAATGTCAGTACATTCATTAAAGGGATAAACACATATAAAGGTACACATACAATATATATATATATATATATATATATATATATATATATATATATATATATATATATATATATATATATATTATTAGTGGCAAATAATTAATTAAGAAAATATTCACATAATAAAATCATGAAGCCTATATTAAAAGTAAATGTGGCATATCATACATTTAATTATTCAAAAACTCATCAATAGAATAAAAACACTTTGCAATAAAAAAAAATTGTTTTAATTTAAAAGAAAATATGCGTGTAATAGCTTTGAGCTTCTGTGGCAAATTGTTGCATATTTTAATTGGCATATAAGAAATATTGTCATGAAAATAACTTTTTTGAAATTTTGGAATGTATAAACTATTAACATCACGTGTATTATACAATCCAGTAACCTGTTTAACAGTAAGAAAAAATAAAAGATGTTTTTTATAAAAAGAGCACAATGGTAAATATATATGCAGGGAAGGGTTAGTAAACCAAGATGTGGGAAGATACCTCTACACGATGTAGTGGGAGTACATCCAACCATGGCTCTAACTATGCTTTCATCTTTTTTCTTTAGGTATATATACGGAACAGTTTCTCCAAATATGTGAAGATGACATATCACTATTTTTCTTATCCCATAATTCATGAGGAGTTTGTTCTTTAATACTACTTTTTCCAGTAAAGTTTATTGTGGAAACAACAGTATTGATCGCTTGCGCCCAAAGATGCTTGGAATTATTTTCTCATGTAGCATTGTTCTTTCTGATTCACCTATAGGGCACATTTCACGTTCAAATCTTCCAATTTGTTAAGGAGTATACTCACAGTTTATGAATTATGCCTTCTTATTCTTCTGTAGCTTGTTTCACAAGCTTATTATCTTCTTTACCGTTGTCAGTTCGTATAATTTTAACTTAGTGATTCAGATTATTTTTAGCGTACTTTATTTTTGATTTAATTCTATTCTTAACTTCACTTTTGCTACGAATAAATCATACAATTTTGAAATGACTAAAATCATCTTTAACAAGTAGAAAGTAGCGAGCACCACTTAATGAATCTATTTCCAAAAGTCCACAAACATAAAAATGAAGAATTTCACCAGGTTTCATCACTCCGAATGTGTTCAATGGAAATGGTAATCTTTATTGTTTCCCTTTCATGCCATATTCACAGAAAAATGGAGTTCATATTCAAAATCGACATTCAGTTCCTTCAAAATTTCTTCAAAATGAGTGACGTTTAGATGAGCAAATTTTTCATGAAATGTTCTCAAATTGTCTTTCTTATTCTTTCTTGATCCAAAATATGCAGCACTGTGGGCAGCAAGTTTAAATCTCATGTAAAATAACCTGTCTTTTCTTTCTCCTACAGCATAACCGACACCATTCTTTGTAACTTGGCATCCCTTTTTGTCACACATCATTTTGTAGCCTTTTTCTGATGCAGCACATATAGAAAATTTAATTTCAAAGCTGGAACATATAAAATTTTATGAAGAGTGGTAGGGATTTTTATTATACTATCAAATGATAATATTTAAATTTTTCCATATTCTTCTGCTTCTGAATAGAATCCATTACCAATTTTGATTAATTTCGATTCTTGAAATCTTGAATATTGTTCGAACCATTTCTTCTTGAAACACATGTGGTTGCTGGCTCCACTGTCTGCAATCCATAATAATTCATTTGGTATGACTTCAGCTAAATTGACGCTTGCAACAAAAGCAGCTTTTTTCCATATTTTTCTCTATTTTTTTTTTCCTTTTCTATTCTCAAGGGACATTCAGCAATGTTCTGTTCTATCTTTTTAAAAATTGGCAAGGATATTTCTTATTAGATGAATATTTTGTACTGTAACTCCCAAGTTTTTTTCCATTCTTTTTATAAAAAATATAATTTATCATTTTATTAAATACCAAAGCAGCACTTTCTTCTTTCTTTAATTTGTTTTTTATTCTGCTTTCCTCAATAAATAATCTTGATGTCAAATATTCTAAAGTCTTATATTTCTCAATGACAGAGTCCCAAGCAGTTGGAAAATAATTATATTCTGCAGGTAAAATTGAAATTATTTTTGTAAACAGTAATGATTCCGAAATTTTTCACCTTGAGCTTCAAGTTTTGGTACAAGGTTTTCTAGAATAGCAATATCTTTTCCTATATCTTATCCCTTATATTCATACCTAAAAAATTCTGTTTAAAGAAGAAACTTTTGAACACATAATAAATGATCAAATAATAAACTTGTCAGTTTAGACCACATATTAGCAGCCGTTGTACAGTTCAACAGATAAGTCAAAATTCGATATTCTACAAGCGAAACTATTACTCCCTGTGCTTTTTATCTTTTTTGAACATTTCTTCATTATCAGTTGACAAAGTGGCACTGAGTGACACGTCAGCTAATACTTTAACAGGTAGCAAATTTTTATTTTAAATTCTCATAAGTTCCAGTTATTTTTCCTTTCAACTTTCTCATATTTTTATTACACATATTTACAGAATCCATGTTTGTAAGCAAATTCTACTCAGACGGAATTATTCTTATAAATTTTGTTTAGATCTAAATGAAACACACGACTTCCAAACTGATATAATTGATTGCAATTCTGCTAATGGTCCAGAACCTGATAAAGGTCTGAGGAATGCATAAGAAGTAAAATATAATAATTCTACACGCCGTTTACAGGACTTCTTTATTGTCATAAAAACATTAGAATATAATATTTCACAGAATACTATGATTTATTTGTAGTATTCAATTTTTTTTTCAACAACTTTCTTTTACAAAATTCTTGTTATTATTAAATAACCCGTTTTACATATATTTGTACAATATATCAGACCATGGCCAACTTCATTGAATTACGCTACGCTTATTATGGCTACTTCAAATCGTTGTTTTCCCATATAAAATTTTGTCGTGAGTTTTTTACAGATTTGGTATGACATCTAGTTATTTTTATTTTTATTATAACGATAGTGTCAGTATTCCTGATTCTCTTTGGTCCCTGTCATTGCAGTTTATATGTGCAAAATGTGTTGTCCGTTTAGTAAAAGTAAATACAATAATTAAAAAATTAAATATTAAAATTCATATTTATTTGTGACAAATAATTTGTCAAAATGGTACGATGTTACGCCGTGCGTGATGCCACTCGACGTTCTCTCTCTGTAATTTTTGTTTGTGTAATTTTAGTGACATTTGATATGGCGATAATAAGCGTAGCGCAATTCAATGAAAATTTCTACAACATGAGTGACGTTGTGATAAGCAAATCTTTCACGAAATGTTCTCAAATTGTGATTTTTTCTTGATCCAAAATATGCAGCACTGAGGATAGCAAGTTCAAATCTTACGTAATGGCCATAATAAGCGTAGTACAATACAATGAAGTTGGCCTGGTCAGACTTAAAATTGTCGCCATCTATTGGCATAGAAATGAGTTATTTTTATTAGTGTACTCACATTGTATGAGCTGTCAGAATTAATTCATATGTTTTTTTACCTCCTGTCACCTTTGGGTAAGGAAGGTACTGTCTTTGGTCAAAAAAATCGGTGGTGAGTTTTTGATGAATAAGCACGTTTTAGGGTCCCTAGAATACGAATTTACTATTTTTACGATGATGTGTGTGTATGTGTATGTGTATGTGTGTGTGTAACAAAAATTTCGTCTGCGATAAATCTAATACTACAATTTTAAAAATTATAATTTTTTCGTATTCTTCTTCGTTACATCCATATGAAGAGCTGATTAGATTTTGGTTACAATTGGTCAACCGGAAGTACCATCATTTGAAAATTTTAACAGTTTTTCTTGAAAAAACTATGTTAAATATCATTTTTTCACATTTAATGTTATTATAAATAGTAAAGAATATTTTATTGTCTATGCGATTTCACTGCATTTTATACTTAATATTAAATGGATATAGAGTTAAAAAATTATAAAGAAATTAAATTTCATAAAGTAGCCATACCTATGAAAACAGCTACTATATTAAGAAAATTCTGATTGAAAGATGTCAGTGTCAAGTGAAATTGACATAGTGTGTTTGTCTTATAATTTTACTGGAAATATAGGATCTTTTGCTATAAATTTTCTGTATATAATTTGCATAAAATAAATGGAAATGCCGGAAGGTAATGTACAAGAAATAGAATATTTAGCAAGGAACTTTCTGTATGAATTTGTACAAAATACATAGAACTGACGGAAGGTAATGTGCTGGCCACATCACATTTTTTCACAATATAGTTGTATTTCGAATTTAATAAATAAGTTTAGTGAATTACCAACGCAAGTATATTCACATTACATACTAACAATTTTTATCCATTAATTATTATCATTATTTAAATACTCTGCATATATATATATATATATATATATATATATATATATATATATATATATATATATATATATATTTCATTCTAAATGGGTTAGTTCATGAAATTTACGATTTTACCTCTAAGTAATTGCAACAATAGTATACTATTGTTGCAACGAGTTTATTATGATAGTTATTAATACATGAGCATGAAGCTTATAGTGCAAGCCGTGGTGAGTGTCGCAATTCATGCGAGTGTATTAATTATCATTATACACGAGTTTCATAAACTATTTTTTCTACGACAATTCATAATAATTTTAAAAATAAACTGTTACCCAATGAACTGGTTATAAAATTCATCTGTGTATCGAATGCATACACTATTTTTTGTACGACTATTGATAATAATTTTAAAAAAATAAACTATAAACGAATAAATTGATTATAAAATTCATCAGTATCGAAATGAAAGGAAAATCTGTATTATAATGAAATTCTGTATAGAAATTAAATATCTGTATCATAATGATAATCTGTATCGATGAAAATCTGTATCTTAATGAGTATCATTAAAGTACAGATAATACACACATAATACATATATTAAAGCACAAGAGTAGAAAAACGCCTATCAAGAAAAATACGCCGAATAAAATAACAAAAGTTTCCGGACATCGGAGCATGGGAACCTCCTGCCAATTTGGAAAAAGTGTGTTATATTTATTTTTTTAACCATTTGCTCTTAACAGTAGCTATGAAATCAATTTAAAATACTTAAAAAACCTATTTAAGAACTAGTCTAATAGGTTGTACTATTTATAACAGTTTATATTCGCCGTAGCATCGAAATAGGTTAATTATCGATAAATTCATAAGTATCTGCAAAAATATAAATTTTTGTGCATTTTACATATGAATTATTCTAATGTAAGTACCTGGCATAATACAAATGTAATTAATCAACGTAAAATAACGCAATTGTTTTTTTTTCCATATTTTTGCCCAAAAAAATAATATTCAATTTATACCGTTACATTTGCCCAAAACAGTATAATTTTATATTTAATAAATTATAAAATGATTTATTATACATAAATTTTGTTTCTATTCACTGAAGCACTTTGTAGTACATAAATGAATGCAAAATTAGTTATTTTTATTATGTCCGTGTGTTCTACATTTTATGAAACTAATTAAAATATTTCATATTTTGTTTGTTATATTCTTTATATTTGCAATGAAATGTACAGAACAGAAATATATTCATTATATCCTTTTGTTTTTCTGACATATAAGTTTTGCTATTTTATTCTATCTGCTACTCGAAGTATGAAATTTATTTACTATCCTATATATTTAACTCTGTGTTAGGGCGGCTGGGTCGGTATATATACCCCAGCTCTATATTTTTGTTTATAATTTTTTGCACGGTTGTAATTCTGGTTTCGTGCTTCCATGTACCTTCCTGTATTATTCTACTCTTTATATTTTAGATGTAGTCTCAATTTCAAACTGTCTGTCACAAAATTAACGTCAACATTTATGTAGTGTGATACGTCCCGGCGTACTAATCACGTTACGAAAAGTATTTTATCCGTTGCTGAAATTACATTTATTAATATAATATGCTCTTTCCAGTTACATGTGATAAGTAGCCATGTCATATGGAAAGGAACAAACACTTTTGCAGAGTTACATGGACGATGGGGAAATTTTGCAATAAGTTGGATGAATCAGCCAGATAGATAAACTATCTACTGTTTTAAAGCCTGCCATAAATCGCTATGGTTATTTTGTGTCAGACGTCTTATATTCGCGATTCAAGTTAGTTTTGCCGCTATGTTTTTGACGCACAGTGCACAGTTTTAGTCAAGTGACAGATGAACTAAAAACTATAAAACTAACCTAGTTGGGTACGTAAACAGCTATATTTAAGAAATTTTATTATTTTGTTATATACAATAAAAGTAAAATTAGAGGAAGTTTTGTGTTATTTAAAAGCAATGGATGAGTTCCGAAATTATAGTGAGGAAAAAGAAAGTATTGATTCTGGACACATAATTACATGTGTTTGTAAAAACTTTTTAACAACTTTTAAAGCAGAATTACTTGAATTGACGTTAACATGTTATAGTAACATCCGCTATACTACGTGTTGGCCATATTGTGACGTCATTTTTAAGAGCGTCGTGAGTTGGCCGCTAGTTGGCAACCATTTATCTTGAATCGCGAATTAAAGCTTCTGAAATGAATGACTCTAAAAAGAATATGAATTTTTCAAAGAAATGTCATTTTTATGTAAGAATAGAATTTATTCAATGCAGGTTATTGTAAAAGAGTTTTTCTACGTTTTTTGTGTGTTTAAATTTTAAATTAAAGCTATTAATATATTTTATATACGTATCTCTTTATTTATTTTATTTATTTCGTTATTTATTCCGCTAAATCAGATAAAAAAAATAAAAATACTAATGAGATGCTGTGCACCCACTGCACTAACTACACAAAAATTGTCCACCGCATTAATGCAGGGTTAAATATTTGTAATTCTGAGAAAACAAGATTGCTTCAACAAAGTGCAAATTGACACCTTTTTGTTTGTATATGTTTATCCATGCCAAGGTTTGCTAAAGTTTTAAGAGAAAAACTTTTTAGGGATAGTTAGAAACTTCGCTCCTTAGTTGTTATTCTTCCGACACTTTTCCAGTCGTAGCTCCGTGATATGACTTTTATTTCCATTACAAAAGGTTGTGTTTGTAATTAAAACTATTCTAGACTGCGCTTTTCACTAGAGACATGAATACAGAAGAAAATATGACAAGTGTTTTCGAAGTACGTTAGTTTTGATGGAAATGAGAGAAGTAGCATTTCAAAGACATGGTAGTTCGTTTGTCATTCTACACAGTATGAATAATAATTTGAACTTTAATTTTAAAATATACAATAACGAATGTAAGTTTAAGTTAACTTCATGTTTTCACGATATAAAACCTTTTTTTACAGGAGAAAGGAAAAAATATTCAGAAAGACCACCAGCTGACCGGAACTGGTGATAGTGTCGAGCTCTTATCGATTAAAAACCCCTTCCTTTTCTTCTCGCAAAGATGTGGGACAGCCTGTCGGCATTACTTCAACACCTCCCGTTGCCTTACTCCTTACAGTTGTGTTACCTAAGTCTAACTCTCTGCCTTTCATCGATATGTTTCTTAGTCATAATCTCTATTATGAAGCTTAATATTGCAATTCCATTTTTCTTTAGTCTGTAACATAAGGGTAACTATGGTATTTTACCTAATTGCAGAACCTACGAACCTGTCCATTTTGCTTCTCCTCTCTTGTCATTGCGGGCAGAAAAATAAGGTGTGTTCTGCATTATCTGCCTCTTCCCTATATTATAAAAATAATTTTCGAATCAGCCATGACCACTCGTTACATGTGTTAGGTTGTACCAGATATTACCGTGTTTCCTATCCACTCGCTTATGTTCGGCAAGAGTTTCCTTCATCCTGAGCCAATTTTTCTTGTTGGAAACAATATTGTCTTGCCGAAAGCGGACTATTCTCATAGAGGTATTCGATCATCCTTTTTTAAGTGATTTTGTAACGTGTGAGCACCGTCGCTCCGCTAAACCAGCGTCTATGTATAGCAATGACGTAAGCAGTTGGGCGACGTAAACAAATGAGTCGCGACGTGCTTAATTACTTCCAGTCGCCTGAACCTTTTGTGTTTGTTGTTGTTATGGGGTCGAATATTCTAGAACTCTCTAGAAGGTAATGACAACTATGTAAAAAGGACGCAACTATGCCCGAGGGTTAGTTACAGAGTCAGCTGAGTTGAGTTGACGAGTTAGTTACATAGTTACATAAATAGTTATATAGTGTCGAGTGGAATAGGTACTCGGGAAGTTACTGGCATACTGGGATAGCTGTGGATGTGAATACGTGGTAGTGTTGACGAGCATTGGGAAGCTATAGTGTACGAGGACAGTAGCAGCGAGTCTGGAAGTTACTGGTGTACTGGGATAGCTGTGGAAGTGAATAATCGGGAGTGTTGACGAGTGTTGGGAAGCTACAGTATACGAGGACAGCAACGGCGAATCGGTAAGTTACTGGTATACTGGGATAGCTGTGGAAATGACTACTTTGTAGTGTTGATGAGTATTGGGAAGCTATAGATACGAGGGCAGTAATAGAGAGTTGAGATGAAAACTCGGCATTGATGTTGAAGAATTGCGGTATATGGACAGTTGGTAATACTGGATCAAAGAGTTAAATGTAATATAAATAAATAATGAAATAAATAGTGATATAAATAATTAGTGTCATAGATATAGTGATATAAATATCGCGTAAACAGTCTACAAAAGACTGCAACAAACCGGCAGCCAAAGACTGGAAGGCGTAGTGAAATAAATGAACAGTTAGTTAATTAAAAGTACAAGAGTACAGTAAAATCAATAGCGTGTAAGTAAGTAGTGTTAATTGTTTAAATAAATAATTAATCTTAGTGTTTAAGTAATTAATTATATTCGTAGTCTCAAATTGGTATTTAATATTTGTTTACCCATAGTAATAATAATTTTTATCTTTTAATATTTATTTATAGTTAAGTAAACATTGATTTTAGTTAATAATTCTTTAATTTTTACACTTGACTTAAATAAATAAAAACGTTACAATATGTTCCACTAGTTTTTCACCTGTAGAAAGCATGCATAATGGTCTTTAGGCGGATGGGCAGATCACAACTCCGTTCCTTGATTTTCGGATCAGTACCCATCCGTATATTTTCCTTATTCTCTCACGTGGGTTTCTGACACCAGGACAATGTCTAAATATGCCCTCCTAGTTGACGATCCAAATTATGGCATTATGTGTCCCTACATTTAAATTCGCATTGACCTGTAATATCATAAGATCCATGTTCAATATTTGCAGCTATTCTCCGATTCTGTACTTGCCTTACATAATTTCTCACTTTTGGCCGGCCATAGTGCCAGTTTTATGGCCTCTGTCGATTTCACAAGAGAAGCATATGGCCATTTAATTTCAATTATCCACTTTGTGCTCCGTCGATGTACAGTTACTACAGGCGTTCGTTCTGTCCAGGCTTTTGCAGTTTCCCTGCTTATACTCGAACTCATGACACTTTTAGTATATTGGGATGTTGACTCGTTCTCTTATCTTACATTTGCTGTAGCCTATTCTCAGGACCTGCATCTCCAGTAACTTCTTTTCCGCTTCTGGGCCTATCCTTTTCCTTGATGGCCTCCTTTACCTTTAGTATCGTCATAAGCATAAAAACCGTCTTTCTCCTTGCTGGGAGGGTGTTTCCCTGGTTGTCTGTTTTTTTTTTTTTTTTTTTCATTAAGTGCGCTCTTAGTTATTCTAGTTTTCCGGATGCCTTTTTGGGAATAATAACCATGTCTCCCTGCTGAATTTATTTTACTGTCATAATTTCTGTTTTCTTTTTATCTAATTTCCCTGTTTGTTCTTTTATAACTTTTAGCAAATCTGAATATCTCGGTCAGTTTCAGGGGGTACCAATGTATCCGATTTAAATTGACTTTGCCGGATCTCCTGTTTTCAGGCGTTCCCGTCCCTTTCTGCTTTTCAATATCTACTTCCGCTTTGGCGGCCTTGACCCTGTTCTTATACCATTTGCCTGCGTGTTTTGTGTACAATGTTACATTTAAATCCGTATTGTATGCTGCGCAAACGGTCAATTTTGTGAGTCCATCTTCTTGTTCTTTATTTATAAATATCATTGATATTTTTTTCCTTCATTTTTATCTAATGATTGTAATGTTCCTTAAAGGGTTTCATAGACTGCCATCCAATATGTTTCCACCATTTATTCTCATTTCACTTTAATAATGGTTGTTTGTTGGGTCTTGTCTTTACCTTGATCCTCTTGGTTGGTTTGGTTACTGGTAATGTTAAGTCTAGCTACACTTGAGTATGCCTCCTCCGGCCATTTTTCGTTCACTAGTCCCCATAGTTTGCTTGCGTCTGGGTTTGTTGCGTCCTTTTACGCTTTGAACATTTGCTTCCACTCCTTGTATTCGGAAGTATACGGCCGTGCTTCTAAGCAGTTTCACCTTAATGGGTCCCCTTCCTAGCTCACCGTGGTCACCATGGCTATGCCTCCCGCGGTATTCTCTGCTTAAGATTGATTCCCGGTTGCAGAAACGTTCATCACCGCTTTGTTTAATTAACGGAGCGTCAAAATGAACAAAATCGAATCTGTTTCCTTGTTTTTATGATATTTAAATCAGTTCTGTCAAAAAATAGCGATGCATTTGTTCGTTTTCATGATCCGTTTATTAAACAAAGCGTTGATGAACGTTTCTGCAACCGAGCATGAGTCACGCACCTACTAGCTTCCCGGTTACTCGTCTCAGTTCACTTTCGCATACGGCGTTACCATAACCACAGCATAATTATTTACGAATTCCAGCTCCCGTAGAGACTCTTCCCAATGTCCGGTTAGGCTACAAAATAAGGCATAACGCCGTGGCACTTCTACACGACCTACCTACGCCTTTGCCGACGTAGCCCAGGCTTTCGCCTAGCTGGATATTCCGTATCATATGCTAATCGTAGAGTAATATAAATATCAAACATAAATTAACTAATTGTACATCATTTGCTCTTAAGAGCATCGTATACTCCTTTACTAAAATTTGAAGCGAAAATTCAAATAAATTGTTCCTGTACTAAAACTATTAATATTTTAAAAAACTCAACATTAGTCAAATATATGAAATGAACCTGAATTTTAAAAAAATAATTATTAAAATCTATTAATACTGTACTTTGATTTTACTAGGACAAGAAATAATCGATAACAGTTTTTTTGTCCCCATTAAATTAAAGTCAAATATTCATATATTTTAATCACTCTTTGTTTTAAATTTAGGTGAAATCAAAACAATGTTTCTTGTAATATAATCAAAAGTACGGCAATAATGGAACGCTTACAAAAATCCAATTTCATAAATATGTGACCTCAATTTAGAAACCTTTTTCAAACCATAGTTGAGTCACCTAATTCGGATTTACTGTTCCGTGCTTATATGTATTTGGATAGAATTAGGCATACATGCACAAAGCTCGAAATGAAAACTTGTATAAACAAAATCTGTTAATACTCGTAGATCAATAATATTTTTTCTACTTCTATTAAAAGGAGTACACTTTTTTCATTAAAATGAATTTATAAAGTATGTTTTTTTTAATATGAGTACATGAAAGTGTGAAAAAATTGCACTTTTTTAACGCTGCGGAGTGAAATAATAAATTGTATATTTAGTAGCTATTGACAATAATTATTCGAAATCTCAGTCATACAACATTTTTTATTCTTACAAAACCCGGTCGGTTACTTTATCGAGGTAAGCAAGAACTCACAGATTCATAAACATAAATCCATGTACATATGAATTGAAATATAATTATATATCAATTTTAAAAGACCCGGTCTCGTGGCCGCCTGCCTGAGTGTCAGGTCGCGAATCTGGGGAACCGGGTTCGATCCCGACCGACGCCAAATATTTCCAATTTTAAATGGCACAAAATTGACCCCTGTGGTGCACTCTCCACACCACCAATGAGTGCCCGTGAGGTGACGCCTGGTAAGCGCCCGCACGGTACAAATATGTCATCATTACCGATATCTGCGAACAAAGCAGATTAGCACACCCAGCAATGGGTAATATGCCAAAATGATATATTTTTTTTTTATATATTTAAAAGACAATTTACAAACTTCTATGAATAAACTTGAACTGGGAGGGAATTATATATTCCAGCAAGAAACATACAGTACTTATTATTAAGGAATACCGAAACAACTTATAACATCTTCCCAGTCTCCTGATCACAACCAAACTATATAGGCGAATCCGTAAAAACAAAATTTCCACTACATATTTCTGAACTCCAAAAAACGCCAAATCTGACTGAAGAATGAGCAAAAATTCCATGTTCCGTAACAAGTAATTTATTAAAATCAATGTCTAGGCTAATGAACGTTGTAACTAAAGCCAATAGTAACCTCACTAAAATTTTGTATTGTGTAAAATTATTTTATACCCATAGGCTTACAAGTGTAATAATAGGGTATTCTCTAAGGACTGCCAATATTAAAAATTTATATAAAATATTAGTATTGATCGGTAAACAAAACGGAAAAAACAAAAAACATATTATAAATTGATTGTTGCAAAAGATATAAAGCATTTAAATTTTGCTGATGTACTAGATGACCTTCCAATGAGAGACCAGTTGAAATCCCTACTCCATGTTCGAATGCGATAAGTGGTCGCATGAACCACTAATAGCCCACCGCTGGTACTGTACAACTAGTACGTCACTATCACGTGACACAACAAAACCAAATTTTAAAAATGAATATCTCGCTTATTAAAAGTACGAGTACGGTCCTGTTAAGTGAGAAACAATAACAAAACAGATCTGCGAAACTTAACTCAATTTTAGGAGGTATCGAGACACGGTTTTGTAAATCCGCACTAAGGGAGAACAAATCAAGATAAAACTACAACATAAAAGCACAAAATAATGTCATGGTCAGTGCAAATAAATAATTACAACAGTTAGAAAAAACGTAACCTCTGTTAACGTTGCACGAGCACGAGAGACGTTCCAATTCTAGCGCTGTTGCGCAGGCGCACAACAGTCCGCACAATAAAACGGGTCCGCAATCAGCCCACAAGCCCAAAACGGAATTAATAAATAACGCCATGTCGGGCAGCGAGAGGGCAGCCTACGATAAAGACAGCTCAACAACGGAAGAACAGAAAAGGAAACGGGAAAAGGATGGTTCCAGCATATTTCAAACTTCGAAAAAAGTGGCAAGGACACCTCTAAAAGCGCAAATTCCAAGAGAGCGCAAGACATGGAAGAAATTAGAGGAATGTTTAAAGTAATGATGGAGGAAATGGCTACAATTAGAAACGAACAAAAATTATATAAGCAAGAAATAAAGGTTATTAAGGAAGTAAATCAGGAACTAAAAGAAAAGCTAGATAAGGTAGAAAAGAAGCTGGAAAGATGGGAAAAAGCAGAAAGGAAAAACAACATTATAATCAAAGGGAAAAATTTTCAAGAACCAAACTTAGTCGAAAGTGTGGAAAAGTTTTTAGAAGAAAAATTAGAATCGAAAGTTGAAGTAAAAGAAGCAAGAAAAATCGAATTTGGGCCAAAGAAACATATAACAGTAGTCAAACTGACAGGATGGGCGATAAGAAGAAAATAATGTCACAAAAAGGAAAACTTAAAGGAACTGAAATCTATTTAGAAGACGACTACACAAAAGAGGAAAGGGAAAATACAAAAAACTAATAAAAGGAAACCCACAACTACTCGATAAGGACATGACACGGCCACGGACGATAACAATAGAAACAACCAAGTATAATAAAAATAAGAAGAAAGTAAACAATTAAAATGACAGCTTGGAATGTTAGAGGGACTTATACCGCAGGAGCTCTCAAAACAAATAGTAATTGAACTTAAAAAATACGACGTAGCAATCGCAGCAATCTAAGAAACGAAACAAAAAGAAAACACAATAACGGAAATAGATGGATACATATTTTTCAATAGCGGTGGGAAAGATAGGATGCTAGGAACAGGATTCCTGGATAAAAAAGAATTAAAGGGTACGGTAACGGAATACAAACCAATCTCAGAAAGAATGTGCTACATAAGACTTAAAACTAAATACAGGAAACTAAGAATAATTAACATACATGCACCCACAGAGAAGACAGATGAAGAAGTGAAAGCAGAGTATTACGAGTCGCTCGAAAAATATTATCAACGACTACCAAAATACAATATTAAGATTATCATAGGGGACCCAAATGCGCAAATCGGCAAGGAACAACGATACCAAACTACAATTGGTAGAGAAAGTAAACACGATAATACAAACCAAAATGGTGAGTTACTAGTAGAATTCGCAATTCAACATAGTATGGTCGTAAAGAGTACATGCTTCACACATCAGGAAATACATAAGGGAATATGGACGTCACCCAGTGGCTCGACAACCAACCAGCTTGACCACATTTTAATAGAGAAGAAGCATAGTCAATTAATTACAAATTGCAGAAGTTATCGAGGGGCCGAGACTAATACGGACCATCTTTTAGTAAGTATGGTTTTAAAAATTCAAAAACCAACTAGAAACAGGGCTAAAAATAAATGCCACAAATATAACATTGACAGTAGAGCAGAACAATATATTACACGGATGGAAGAACATATGAATCTCGTCCAAACAGAGACTCCGATTGAGGATCTTTGGATGGCTATACAAAATGGAATTAAAATAGTTGCAGAACAACACTAGGCCTGAAAACAAACTATGGAATGAAAAATAGCTGGTTTGATGAATAATGTCAAGGGGCGATCATAGATGGAAGAAAAGCAAGAATGAACTATATAAAAACCGGAGAAGACTGCGATAAGACCAAATATCAAGAACAGAGAAGAACATATAAAAGGATATGCAGAACAAAAAAAAGGCAAAAACTAAAAAAAGGAATGGAGCTAATAGAAGACAACTATAGCTAAAATGAAATAATAAACTTTTACCAAAATGTAAAAAAGAAAAACAAGGAGCAAGACAAAAACCTGTGTTCTGTCGTAACAAGGAGGGTGACCTGATAGGGGACGAAGAGACCGTAATCCTTAGATGGACAAATCATTTCAAGGAGCTGCTCAACACAAACAATACAGATGATGGAAATCCAAATACAGACTCGTACACAGACAATAAAAGAGAAGAAGATTTAATAACCGAACCAGAACAAGAGGAAATAGACGAAATAATATGCAACATGAAAAACAATAAAAGTCCTGGAAATAATGAAATACCAGCAGAACTAATTAAATACGGTGGCTAAGGACTCAGAAATGCAATACATAAACTCATAGCTGCATGCTGGAGAGAAGAAAACATACCACAGACATGGAAAAAAGCTGTTCTCTGCCCCATACATAAGAAAGGTGACAACACAAGATGCGATAATTACAGAGGAATCGCCCTGCTAGACGTAGTATACAAAATTATGGCAACATGGGTAAACAAAAAGATGAAATAACAAATGGAAAATACAGTCGGTGAATACCAGTCAGGGTTTAGGAAGAATCGTTCTACCGTAGACTAGATATTTGTACTAAAAGAGCTTCAAGCGGTACATTATGAAAAAGGACTCGAATTGCACATACTGTTTATAGACTTTAAGCAAGCATAGGACACAATAAATAGAAAAGAACTGATGAAAGCATTGGACGAACTAAAAATTCCCAAAAAAAAAATTATCAGAGTAGCAAACCTTGTTCAATTTAGCCCTAGAGACGATAATGCGAAGGGGTGAACTAAATAGAAAAGGTACAATATATGACAAACGATACCAATGTCTCGCTTTCGCTGACGACATTACCATTATCACAAAAACCGTGAACGAGCTAAAAACAACTACAAAAATTCTAATAAAGGAAGCAGAACGATTAGGACTAAATATAAGTATAGAAAAGACAAAGTACATGAGAATGAGTAAGAGTAAAAATAACACTACAAGAAATTTAAACGTAACCACGGAGACAGGAGAAGAATACGAATTCGAAAAGGTGGATAGTTTTATATACTTGGGAGCTAAAATTACCAATAAATGTGAAATGAAAGAAGAAATAAAAGAGAGGCTCACGAAGGGAAATAAAATAGTAGGAATGTTTAACAAACTAATAGCAAGTAAGGAAGTATCAAAAAATGCAAAGAAACGAATATATGAAACCGTTATAACACCAACAATATTATATGGATGCGAAACTTGGACCTTTACCAAAACAGAAGAACAAACTCTACAGGTATGGGAGCGGAAACTACTGCGACGAATATATGGAGGTATCAAAGAAAGGGAGTACTGGAGAAGGAGAACAAATAAAGAAGTGGAAGAAGCCTATGACGAACCGGACATTACAATACAAATTAGAATGCAAATAATAAGATGGTTAGGACACGTACACAGACTAGAGGATGGAAGAATACCAAAAACCATCATAAACAGAAAACAGGAAGGAAAAAATAAAAAGGGCAGACCAAAAAAGAGATGGTTGGAGGAAGTTGAAAAAGATCTAAGGACGATGGAAGTAAAAAAATGGAGAACAAAAGCGAACAACAGAGAAGAATGAAGAGAGATAGCTAAACAAGCCCTGGGTCTACAAGGCCTGTCGAGCTGGTCTATATATATATATATATATATATATATATATATATATATATATATATATATATATATATATATATATATTAAAAGGAATATATAACTCCGGTTTTCACAGGTACTCTTCGATATATCTGTTCTTTAAGAAAAAAAAATATGAGAGAATACCCTATTTCTGTATATATTTTTAGGTTGTTGTCACAGTTTCAGAAGGCGTACTTAACATTTTTATACATAGTGTTGTTATTCTATTTTTAAATACTAAAGGTATGGTACAATCAAATTTTTTAATTAATTTGTTTTCAGCAAACCTATATATTTACTTACAAAATTGAAGTGTACGAATATTTTTCAAATAAAAATCAAACTAAAAAGGGTTTATCGAAGACAAATTTATTTAAAATTTAATCTTAGTATTCCTTTAATATTTGAAAATAGAATAACAATTATCAAACATAAAAAAATATTACATACAGTGTAAAAAGTTAAATAAGTTGATTATAAAAGCTCTGGAACTCCTATCTAAATTGCTATTGCTATTAGATAAAATAATAAGTCCTTCAAGGAGTCATTATTACCTTTATAAAAATGAAGTTTGTTTTACTGTCATTGGTTGAAAGAGAATTGCTCCCACAATTAATTTAAATCTAAATAAATACACTTTTATATACAGATTTCGATTTCGGTAATGATGACACATCTCCACCGTCAGCCGTGAGGTGAAACTTAATAAACGTCTCAATAGCTGTCAAGGATAATTTAAATATTTTAATAGCAGAGTTAATTATACATATGTACTGTGATCACATTGTTGGAGAAAAATATAGCACAAATTCGGAATAGGTCTAAAAATATTTTCCCTATTTCGCGTACACATAATGAATTTTGGCAACTGTTTTTGTCAAAAATAGACTTAAAATGAACAATTTTGTATAAATGTTTTTTGGTAATTTTTTAAATTGTGCAGGTTGTAACTTAGTTTATGTGTTAAATAAATTTATTTATTTATTTGACAATAAGTACACTACAGACAGAAGTAAATACATAGAATGTAATAAAGTATGAAGCTACATGATTTTTTATGATTAAAGCTATTTACATAATTATTTATATCAATATACATTTTAGCGATGTTTTAAATTTTCCTAATGATACTCTAAATATGTCTATATGATCGCAAATGGAATTTGTAATTTCTAGCAGCCTACTTACTACAGAATTTTTACCGAATGCAGTATTTTTGAACTTAACATAAAATGTTTGTTTTGATCTAGAGTAAAACGATGGAATTTTAAAATAAAACAACTCAAGAATTTGTGGTGCATCTATATGGCCATTCATTAGCTTATAAACAAAAAGAAGTTCAGCTAATTTTCTACGATGACTTAAACTATCAAAACCAACAACAAACAAGCGCTCCTCGTAAGTATATAGATTTTTATTTATATTTAATTTATATAGTAAGAAATTAACGAATTTCTTTTGTACATTTTCAAGTCTGTTAATATGATATTGATAATGAGGTGACCATATGATACTGCAATATTCTAAATTACTTCTGACTAAAGTGTTATACAACAAGATACAAATGTTTATATTGGTAAATTCTCTACACATTCTTGTTACAAATCCACACATTTTACAGGATTTTCTAATGATATTATCCATATGTTGTTTGAAGTTCAACTCTGGATCAAAAATTACACCCAAATCCTTAATAAATGGAACGGTTTCAAGTACAGTATTATTCAATGAGTAATTAAATAATAACGTATTTCTTTTCCTTGAAAATCTCATAATTTTACATTTATTTACATTTAGATTCATATCATTCATTGTGCACCAATAATCTAGAGAATTTAAATCTTCTTGTAATAATTTGGCGTCATGATTATTATTTACCATAGAAAACAATTTCAAGTCGTCGGCAAAGAGTAAGAATTTGCAAGTAGAGAAAATTTTAGAAATATCATTTATAAATAATGAAAATAAAAATGGTCCTAAATGTGATCCCTGGGGCACGCCAGATGTAATATAAATTCGATATGACATGTGATTATTAATTTTAACTATTTGGTACCGATCACACAAATAGGACTTGAACCACTCTAAAAGAGTACCACAAATTCCATACAGTTCTAGTTTTTGTATCAAAATGTTATGGTTTACACGGTCGAAAGCCTTTTGAAAGTCGGTATAGGCTACATCCACTTGTTTATCATTTGTTAGTGCTTGAGATAAATATTCACAGTACGCAACTAGATTGGTACTAGTTGATCTATTTTTTGTAAAGCCATGTTGTTCTACACAAATAACATTTCTAAATAATTCACTCATATAATCAGTAACTATAGATTCTAATATTTTAGAAAATATATTAAGACCTGAGATGGGACGATAATTTTCTACATAACTTCTGTCTCCATTTTTGTGAAGAGAAGTGATAAAAGATGCTTTCCAAGCTGTAGGAACTATTCCAGATGTTAGGGATAAGTTAAGAAGAAGATAAACTGGCAGAGCCATAGCTGGACTACACATCTTAATAAAATAAGAAGGAATCCCATCAGGACCTGCGCTTTTATTTGCATCTAATGAACTTAATTTATCAAAAACAATATCTTGAGTAAAACAAATTTTATTAATATTAATGTGATTTGCTTCTATATTTTCATTACTTACTCTCAAACTCTTACTATCACTGTAGACTGATTTAAAATAATCTGCAAACATATTCGCTATATTGTTACCATTAGAAGATGAGATATTATTATAATTCATTGTATCAGGTAATCCAATTTTAGCGCGTTTTTTTGAGTCGACATACTTCCAAAATGATTTCATATTATTTGAAATATTGTTCTCTGTGTTACGAATGAAATCTGTATAGTTATTCTTTATTGAAGTTTTTACTTGGGTACGCAAAACTTTGTACTGAGTATTATATAAATCATTATTTGTTTTCTTGTATAACTTGTACATTTTATTCTTTCGTCTAATTAAGGATTTTGTATCCTTCGTGTACCATTTTGGGAAATTGTCGTTATTAAAATAATATTTAGGAACAAACAGCTCAATTAATGTATTCAAATATTCATAATAAAAATCTACGCAATAATTTATATCCTGTGAAAAAATATTTTGCCAATCTACATAAAAAATGTAGGCATTAATTTGACTGTAGTTAGCTTTCTTGAAATTATATTTCCAATTTGTACTATACTGAAGCGTATTACAATATTCATTGTGTGTTATTTCGAAATTTAATGGGGGATGATACCCATCTATTGGTAATAATTCATCTTATGCTTGCAAGATCTTGAAAGTATCTGGATTATTACAAAAACATAAATCTAATAACCTATGCATGTTATTCTTGATATTATTGTATTGTTTTAAATCAAAGTAACTATAGTTGTCAAATAAAGTTTCAGCCGCAATATTATTTGTAACGTTTGGCTCCAAAAAGTTATTGTTCATTGCCCAATTAACATCTGGGAAATTAAAGTCTCCCGTTACACAAATAATCGAGTTAGGAAAATAGTCACTTATCTTCTCAAGCGATGCGATGTGATCTTCATAAAGACTGGGCTTGCTTAAGGGAGGAAAGTACACCGCACAAAATATGTATTGAATATCACCTAGAAACACAGAAATCCACAATTCTTCGACGTTCACGCTGATGTGTTGTATAGGAGCTGATGAAAATAGTTTGTTTACTGCGATGAGTACACCACCTCCCCTCTTCTTAATGCTTGTATCAAGTGTTCTGTCTGTTCTATAGACTATAAAATTATCACCGAACAATTCGCTGTCAACGAAATCACCATTTAACCACGTTTCACTTAAAATTATAATATCATAATTACATTGTTGAGTAGCTTGCCATAATGTATCTGTTTTTGTCCTTAAACCACGCACATTTTGATAGTAAACGTTTAAACACATTTTCCTATTATTATTTTTATTATTATTATTATTATTATTATTATTATTTTGGCGCATTTTATATTGACCCTGTGTGTTTGTGTTTCTAATTTTATGAAATTGATTAATATTATTTGAGTTCAAACTTGGAGTCTCGTGAGAGTTTATGTCGTCCCGGATGAGGACATTCTGTTCTCTAAAAAAATATTTTTAGTTGTGGTTTTTTTAATAAAAAATTTGTTTATTAGGACGCCTTCTGGCCAATTATTAGCGTTCATGACTGTATCACGGTAAGTGCGGGGGACACTCAATTTGAACGACGAGTAAGTATTATATTTAGTGTCAAAGAGACACATGCATAGTTTTTGACATTTAATGAATTTAAGTGTTCTTCAATTTGTGATACTTTTACTCCAGGCGCGAAGCGCGATATGAAAACATAATCTAAAGCTGTCTTAGGAAAAACTGTTAAACTTGATGGTTTACATCCAGTACCGTAAATAACTTTATTACGGTTTCTTTTATTCTGAACTGGTATAAATGAATTATCGTCGTCATTTACAATTTCTACATTATTTTCATCTTTATTTACAAAAACATTTTCACTTGACGTGGTTTTAACATTATTATTATTATTAGCGGATGAAGAAGAAGCTGATTTTTTTCTCAATTGACCCGCGTATGTTTGAGTGTTATTTGAATTTAAATTCAACAACTTTTGTGAATTGTTTATTTGCGATTTTAAACCGCTATCGACATCTATTGATTTATTATTATTGTTTACAGTTTTACTATTCGCCGGCAAGCTAGTAGCGGCTTGCTCCGGCAATTTTATGTTATCAACTATATTATTTTTGTTTGACTTGATCGATAAAACAGTGTTTATGTTTGACAGATTGTCATTTATCGTATTTAAAACGAGTTTAAAAGATTTTATTTCACTGTTCAGGTTTAAAATTAAAGATTCTTGATTTTTAATAATGTCTAAATATTTATCAAGCAATACTTGCACACTGTCTTCTGTTGATCCAGTTGAGTTATGGGAATCACGACACTTATCACACATCCAAAGTAAACTCTTATTAGCAAGAAGACAATTGTGCTCGCTTTTCTTAACTGAGGCACATGCCATGTGAAACACTTTCTTACATTTTCCAAAGCAAGAAACATAAAGATCTTCACTAGTTTTCACAATTTGTTCACATTCAGAACACGGAACTTCAGAACGACCCGCCATTTTTTTATATGCTTCAAATAACTATAATTTTACTTTTCATTAGTTGTTATTACTCAGAATATTACTAAAATTAGATTTTCTATAGTAATATATTTACATCAAACAGTAAGGCACTCTTTTAAAATTCAGGATTTTAATTTGTAGGTTCATAACTTAATAAATAATTTTTTTAACTATAACCTAATATTTAAGTAACTGTTGTCAAAATGTCAAATATCAAAATAAATTAAATATCAAATGTTTATTGAAACTGCAAATTTTGCCAACCTTAATATTTTAATATTTCTTTCAGTAATAATTCTGTAAAAAGAAATTAATGCGAAATAGTAAAAATAGTATGAAAAACACGTACTACAATGTCCAGTTATAATACTTCTTGTCTTTCAATATACCATGGCAAAAGTCTACGTATAAATATACACCATGCAATTTTGATATTACCTATTTTTATATTTAATTTTATATTACGATACGTATTCATAATTTTTGTTTTACAAATAAAGTTTAATCTTCCCTGATATTTTCAGGATTAATTATTTTATTTACAAAATATTCATAAAATTCCATACAAGTTACATCAAAATTAGTTTTTATAAATATACATTCCCCCGTATCGTACCGAGTCTGAATTGAAAATTTTCACTAGTCCACATATTGTTAAATAATGAAAATATTCATTCATTAGGAACCACAGAGGCAAAAATAATATTCAACATTTTCATATTTCATCAAAAAAATTTCTTCGAAAATAAACTACGGACTCCAAAAAGGAATATTATTCACATTAATATTAGTATTTTTATTGTTTATTAGGTTAAAAAATATTATAGCACGCTGCGTTTTATAATTATTTATTTATAAAAACCTTTTCGATAATCGATTTCGGCTATGGATGGCCATCTTCGGATCGAAGCTAGAATAAGATATATATATATATATATATATATATATATATATTACAGTTATTTAGAATTTTGATGTTATGTAAATTATAAAGAATGTATAAAAAATGTATATAAAAATACTACATATAAGAAAACATGAATTATATAATATTATTTAGAAATATGTCATGTAAAATAGTATTTGCAATTTACATAACATATTTCTAAATAATATTATATAATTCATGTTTTCTTATATGTAGTATTTTTATATACATTTTTTATACATTCTTTATAATTTACATAACATCAAAATTCTAAATAACTGTAATATATATCTTATTTTAGCTTCAATCCGAAGATGGCCATCCATAGCCAAAAACGATCATCGAAAAGGTTTTTATAAATAAATAATTATAAAACGCAGCGTGCTATAATATTTTTTAACCTAATAAACAATAAATATGCACTCTGAAATGGAGCTTTTCATCCAAATAGTATTTTTATGTTATTGTTCCAAGGTGCTAATTAATTTCTGCTCTTTCTGCACATGTCACACTTTACTTCTCTTTCTTAAACTAACCTTTCACAAATAGAAATTCCTTTTAAGAATCTGAAAATAGAATGAAGAATAGGAAAAACTGAACAAAACTAAGCATTATTGGTAATATATTGTTCAAATTCTACTTCCATAACTTCCAACGAATCACACAAGGACAGGATTCTCCATAGACTGTTGAAAAAACATTAATATTTACATGACTTATTAGAGAATAAAATTTCAAAATAATGTTTATGCGAAAAAATAAATTCATATATATATATATATATATATATATATATATAAATAAAACAGTATTCTTTTCTTCACAAATAAATGTTTATTGCAACACTAAATGTGCATTTCGACTGCCAAGCAGTCATCATCAGTAGTACACTAACAAATTAAAAAACTCGTACACGTATTTATACTAATGTATACATTAATTCCTGGAAAACAGGTTGAAGAAACAGTACAAGGGATTTCCTAATTACAGTTACTCTTATTTGACAAATTTCAATAATGGGTTGTCTAACGGTGAAAGATCGAAATTTAATAACTTTTCTTCGTGCTTTTTCATGTAAATAGATTCTAACATATTTAAATCTCGTTTGACATTACAATATTTAAGTAATTCTAAGTTATTTATTGTGAATTTATGTCCTGTATCATGACTATGTGATGCTAACGCTGATTTAAATATGTTTTTACATTTAACAAGATACATATGTTCGTTAAATCTTTTAGTAATATTTCTTTTTGTTTGGCCTATATATAACTGGGGGCACTGTAAACATTTAATTGAGTAGATTCCAGACTTTTTTGTGTTTTCAATTTTATCTTGATTATTGGAAATTAGATTTTTAAGATTTAATTTATTAGAAAAAACTACATTCAATCCATGTTTCTTAAATAAATTTCTGAATTGGAATTGGGAATATTTATTGTAACATAATTTTGCAAATTTGTCTTTTTCTTCCAAGCTTAACAAATTCGTGCATGATCGTTTCAGCATTTTAAATTTATATTTATCCATTAATTTCAAAATTACTTTTGCGTTATAACCATTTTGAGTAGCAATGTGTATAATATGATTTAGTTCTTTGTTGAATCTGATTTTGTTAAGAGGAACTGTATGTAATCTATGAATAAGAAAATTAAAAGAGGCCATTTTGTTTTGAACTGAAGTATACGCTGAATTGTGTATATAATTATCTGTGTGGGTACTTTTCCTGTAAATGTCAAATTCTAAGTAGGTTGTGTTTCTTATCACTTTTAAGTCTAGGAACGGCAGGATATTATTGTCTTCTAACTCAAAGGTAAATTTGATCGAAGGATATTCAGAATTTATGGAATTTAAGAATTCGTTAATATCGAACTCTTTGTCTATAACGGCAATAACATCGTCCACGTATCTCAACCAAAGTAAAGGAAAATTAACAATTTTATTTTTCAGTTGTTTTTCCAAATGGCACATGAATAGATTGGCTAAAAACGGTGACAAAGGATTTCCCATGGCTGTCCCGAAAGTCTGTTTATAAATGACTTTGTTAAATGTAAAGGCATTTTGGTCCATGCATAATTTCGTTAATATTATAAATTCTTCTATTATATGGTCTTCTAATTCTTTATCTTTTAGGGTTTGTTTCAAAATTTCTAATGTTTCATCCATAGGAATGCTTGGAAAAAGTGAAACTACGTCGAAAGATGCTAGTCTCATGTTTTCATGGAACTCAAAATTATTGATTTTATTTATAAGATCGTACGAATTTTCAATGACTGTTTCAGTTTCTAAATTTAACTGTTTGAATTCTTGTACTAGCCATTTACTTAGGTTATATGTAGGGGTATTCCTATTGTTTACTATTGGTCTAAATTTATTTCCTTCTTTGTGGATCTTTGGTAGACAATATAATCTAGCTAAACATGGGTTATCGATTTTTAGTTCCTTTTTAACTTGTGGATTAATTAAATTCGTGCATTTGTTGATTGTTTTCGTAGTTGTGTTAATATAGTTAGATAATGGACACTTGGGCAGTATTGTGTATGGACCTTCTTCTAGCATTTTATTGACATGATGATAATAGTCTGTTTTATCCAGAATAACTGTTGAATTACCTTTGTCGGCTTTAAGATATATTACCTATTTTCTTTTTAGTTTCTTCACAATTTGATGTTCTTTGGATAATTGGGGCTTTTTCTTTTCTTTTTCGAGGGACTTGTTCAAAATTCTTTCTGCTTCTTTCCTTAAATGTTCTTTATTTCTGTCCGGTTGTCGTGAAATGGTTAAACCAGACACCAAACTAGTTCATAATAAATCAAGTGAAACTTTCACAATAGAAGAAATTAGCCTACTGGAAAAAGGTCTCAAACATAGCATCTGCCCACCGTCTTCACAAACAGAAGAAATACTAGTGGACCTAGAGAATATCATTTCACGACAACCGGTTTTCAACATTAGGGATACAACTTTCTTATTTTAAATAAAAACCTATTCTTTTTAATTATTCGATTCAGTATTTTTTCTGAATTTAACGATATACATATAAATGAAAATCATGCTGATTTAATTAAATGTTAATTGTAGTTAATGTAAAAAGTAGTTATTTATGCAACAAGTGTATAAAGTAGTACTTTTTTGGTCGAATGCGATGTTTTACGTATGAGGCGCAGCCAAAACCGGAAATTGTAGCACGACCTAAAAATTACTATTTTATACAAGTGTTGCATACAACGTTTTTCGTACAACCTAAATGGTAGTAGTCCGGATGTTAAGACAGTTCACCCTGCATTTTGTGATGCAAGCAAGCCGTTTCGGTCATATGTTACTGAGACTATACCCTACCGACTAAGAGATGTAGCCACCCGGAAATGCTCCGGAGGCACAAGTTATTGCGGGTTGTATACCTCATTGGCGCAGTTTTCTTAAAGTCGCCGTGGTGCGCAAACCATTGGATCTTCAAAGTTGAATTTTTCTAACAACAATAACAATGGAAAGTTCTTTGATGCTGCGGTGCAAAAAAAAAATGTTTGGTTATATATAATGTATACATTTTCCTCTTGAATTTAGCACATTGTGTTTTTTTGAAGAAAATTTTGGCTTCCTTGGCCGATTGCGCAAGAACGCTGCGTCATACTAGAAAATAACCCCAATAAAAATTGTAGCACGTTCAAAGAGCTATCGATATATGGCTTAGTGGCGTGTCTGTGACTTTCATAGACCCACCGACATGGAAGTTTCTAAAGAGACACGAAAGTGAGCCGAGCCGCCCTGCGCAAGACAGACCATTGTTATTTCAATTGGAGCAAGGCGTTTAGTTTATATGTTGCTTAGACGATACTCTACCGATTAAGAAGTGTAGCCACCCGGAAAGGTTGCACAGGCTTTGTGTATTGAGGGTTGTATACTTCATTGGCGCGTTTTTCTTAAAGTAGCAGTGGTGTGCAAACCATTCGCTCTACAGAGCTGATTTTATTTTTATATTACTTATAATGATAATGTCTTTGATGCTGTCACGTAAAAAGAACGAGTTTGGTTAATTTAGCACATTGTGGTTTTTTGGAGATCATTTTGGCTTCCTTAACCGATTGCGTAAGAACTCTACGTTATACCGGAAAATAACCCGAATAAAAGTTGTAGCGCATTCAAAGAGCTATCGATACAGGGCTTAGTGGCTTGTCCGTGGCTATCAGAGGCCTGCCGTCATGGAAGTTTCTAAGGGGAGGCGTAGGTGCACAGAGTCGCCCTGTGCGAGAGAGAACATTGATGTGTCAGTTCGAGTAGCCGTTTGGTTCGTAAGTATCTGGGAGCAAACCCTACCGATGAAAAGGTGTAGCCATCCGGAAATGCCGCGTAGGTTTTGTATATTGCGGGTTGTATACTTCATTGGCGCGTCTTTTCTTTTAAAAGTCGCAGTGGTACGCAAATCATTGGACCTACAGAGCTGCATTTTTATATATATTGATTGTAATGATAAGGCCTTTGATGCTGCAGTGCAAAAAAAGAAGTTTCGTTACTTATAACGTATCCATTTTCCTCTTGAACAGAGCACATTGTGGTTTTTCGGAGAAAATTTTGGCTTCCTTGGCAGATTTCGCAAGAACGCTACGTTATACCGGAAAACAACCTTAATAAAAGTTGTAGCGCGTTCCAAAAGCTATCGATATAGAGCTCAGAGGCGTGTCTGTGGCTATCAGAGGCCCGCCGACACGGAAGTTTATAAAGAGTCGAGTACGTGCGCCGAGTTGCCTTTCGCGAGGGAGAACATTGTTGCATCAATTCGAGCAAACCGTTTGGTTTGTATATTCGTGGGATTATACCCTTCCGATTATGAGGTGTAGCCACCCGAAAATGCTCCACAGGCACTGTATATTGCGGGTTGTATATCTCATTGGCACGAGTTTTCTTATTAAAATCGCAGTGGTGCACAAACTATTGGACCTACAGAGCTGACATGTTCTTTGTATAAATTGTAATGAAAACGTCTTTGATGCTGTAGTGCAAAAAAGGAGTTTGGTTACATATATCGCTTCCATTATCCTCTTGAACAGATCATTTTGTGGGTTTTTTGAAATAAATTTTGGCTTCTTTGGCCGATTTTGGTAGAACGCTACGTTATACAAGAAAACAACCCTAATAAAAGTTGTAGCACGTTTAAAGAGCTATCAATAGAGAGCGGCTCTGTGGCTATCAGCGGTCCGCCGACACTGAAGTTTGCACCACGGCGACTTTAAGAAAACTGCGCCAATGAGGTATACAACCCGCAATAACTTGTGCCTCCGGGGCATTTCCGGGTGGCTACATCTCTTAATCGGTAGCGTATAGTCTCAGTAACATATGACCGCAACGGCTTGCTTGCATCATAAAATGCAGGGTGGAGGCAAAATTTCGCCCTTAACAACCGGACTTTAGTGATGTTTCTCATATTACTGAACAAAATGTACCTAACTTAAACACAGAAGTGGATTAGTCTTCTATAATTAAATAAATTCTACATTTAATATTAATATTAAAAATTAGGTTAGGTTAGAATAAATAACAAAGAATGTTAATGTTCTTAAAAATTAGATTTGATAAGTAATTAATCTGTTACAATATTATTACATTTGTTTCATTTACAGTGTATATTAATATCTATTAATAAAATTTATTACTTTTACTATTTTCTACTACCTAAATATCTAATTGACAGGTAAATTAACCGAATTTTAATGTTGCCTAGCAACGCCTATTTACTTTTCAAGCACTAGTTGGTGAAAAGTGACTCTTTACACATTGCAAAGTGTACGTGAAAAGTACTTTTCAGTGATAAAATAATTTTATTCATGAAGAAAAGCTTGACATGTATGAAGTTTATACATATTTTGTTTTCTTCATAGCACTCTTATAACAATCATATTTAAATTAAATCAGCGTAATTTTCATTACATTTTTCAAAAATAATTTGTAATATTAGAGTATTACATATGGAATTGCTGAATTCAGAAAAAAATATTAAATCGAACAAGTGAATAAAACTGGTAGAAACTTTTTTTGCTCGGTGTAATACTATAATAAAATAGAAATTGTTTGCTATTTGAACCGACATCGTAGCTCTTATAGTTCTCGAGATAGCTGTAGTGGACAAAATAAAATTAATATCCTGTACATCGGGTGTCTACTTTTTTCTATTAAATTTTTCAATTAGTGATATCTCTTACCTATTAATTTTTGTGCAAAATTGCTTAATAATTTTTAAAAAAATTAAGTATTTTTCTATATGCCATGAAAAATAAAACAAATTACAAGTACAAAGACTAACTAATTAATAAGATTTTATGAATGGATAGTCAAGTTCGGCTAATTAAGGAAATAATATAATTCGAAGAAAATAAGCATTATTAAAAATCACACACAAATTTTTTAATGCGTTTGAATATAAAATGCTTTGAATCATTACAGCTCCTTTTGTTTTCAACCGCCTTTTATAGGTTTGTATATTGATTGAAATTGAAACCTGATTTTGATAATACGATCCTGGTGTAAGATTCTTTTAACCTCGAGAGCTTTGTTAGGCTTTAACAACGACTATTCGCTTGCACGAAATTTCAACAGAAACGCGCGCAGAATGGCTGCATCTAATCGCGTAATTCTGCGTGTGGTGCCGTGTTTGTCGACGCCAAAGCGTCGTGTTTCCGCTTTTGAGATAACGCGTATTGGCTCGTGGACCGTACCACCGAACAGAAAGACGTAACGTGCAATGCTGCGTGATATCGACATGTTTAATACAAAGTGATGCGGGATTATGTAAATCACAGGACAGATACAAGTACAGGAACCGTGATTTTGACCGAATTGAGGCTTCTATTTATTTAATGGAGGGCAGTGAACATGATAATGGGATTAAAGTCCTGCTAATATATGCGCGTTTGAAATTATCTACCTGTAAGTAATGTCCTGGCGCAGCAAATTTATGCATTAAAATATTCAACATACCTACATAACAAGGACACTAGTGACAGTATAACTTACTTTCGCAAATAATTACGTACAACCACAGTTAGAATTCCTACAGTACAGTACAGTGATCATGTTTTTTGGGGAAAAATAAATAGCAAAGAAGACAAAACCATAAATTTCTACACTTTTTGTATAATATCTCAAAAACCATTCAAGATAGAGCCAATATCATTTTACACAAAATTGAAGTCCGTTAAATTTCCTATAAAATGGTTCCATACATTTTTTTGATAAACTCCACAGATTAAGAGATATGGAGGGGGAAATTTTCAAATTTTTTTGCTTCCGGTGCAAAATGTGACAACATTGTAAATTATCTAAAATAAATGTGGTTTTTAATTGATTAGGAGATACGGAGGGAGAAATTTCCAAATTTTTTTTTCCGGTGAAAAATGTGAAAACCTTGTGAATTATCTAAAATAAATGTGGTTTTTAATTAAAATTTAGGAAAGATGGATTTTATGAGAAAAAAATTTCGGTAGTTTCAGGCTGGCATGTAAAAAACATAACAAATCTAATTAAATTTACGTAAGTCCGTAAAAATATATAAGAATGAGAAAAATAGAAATTGGTATATAAAATACTTAAACATACCAAAATAAAAACAAAAATATCCAAGAAATATCTTCGTAAGAACTTAATACCTAGATCATCATAACAACTATTACTAAGTATAACAAAATAAATAGTCACTGTCACTTCTCTACTCCATCACTTCCATCAGTATCTAAATTCATCTCTACAGGTCCCTCCATGTTATTTTTGTTTGGCATCAGTAATTCTTCTTCTTCATTTAATCCTCGGCGGGTGTGGTGGGGTATCAAATACCTCACGACTGCTTAGTTGTTGTATAACTTTCAAAATACGCATGCCAGTGCTAAGTACGTTCCAGTAGCTTCAAATAACATTGAAATGAAAATATTTAAAGTAATATGATTACTTTTACTATTACGCATGTTACAACGTTTAAAGTCGTTTTGGGTATACTATACCCCACCATACCAACGGCGTAACTTTTTGAACAAAGGTAAAAAGTAATAGTATTTTAATTTTTTATTCTATTGATTTTGAATTTTATCATATTTAGCTGTATTTTCATTAATTTATTTATAAAATTACCTGCGAGCCGGAACGGGAAATATATTGTTAGCGATATGGGAAGAAGTAAGGTCAGATCCTGAGTAAATTCCGTTTTTATAAATAATTATAAAGTAAAACATATACTACAAAGAGTTCATTGTCTTTCCATTTTGCTGTAAGCAAGTTAGCAGACTCGTAAGAATTTTTTACTTGGTGTATTTTCACACCATAACATTCCTTATATACATTTTAGGGTAAGTACCTCATATCCCACCACACTGTTCACATAATTATTTTCCAGCACACTGCCCGAGGGTTAAATCTATTTCTATATCCTCACTCTTGGAGCATCCAAATCCAACACAGTGGGTACTCATAAATGAGCATTGCAAGGCACTTTTTACAGTTGGTTTGACAGTCTGTAGTGCATGAGTAAGAAACTAGTTGTAGCAACTGGTCTGAAGCAGCAGCTAGAGAGGTTGTTGTCGGGCGCAAATGACCTCCAACATTCTTCCAGCCCCATTTCAGTGGGTCCAACTTCACACCATGCTACTGTTGTACTTGGTGGTACATTCTCATTGAGTGCTTCTTTGCAGCTGCTGTAGTTGTAGGCAGAGTCGCGAACTATAACTCTCCTTGTAGTGATTGCTTCGCAATCGTTGATAAATATAGTTGGTGGCGTAGAGCATCCAAACTGTACTCACTTTTGGATCCATATATGGATAAGAAAAAATGAATACCAGCACCAGCTATTGCCTCTCTTTGAGCTGTAGGGTCATTGAAGACATGTAACTTTTTTCCAAGTTCTTTAACAAATCTTACTTTTTTAAAAGGTGCTGTTTTACCTTTCCTGTATATTGAGGAAACTGTATCGCAACCCGTAAAAGCCTAAACTGTCAATAGCACATTTTTACTTTCCACCATTTCCTACTGCAGTGCTTGAATGTTATGTATTTTATCTTTCTGTCTGCCTTTTCCAGGAGAAATAATTGTCAAGATAAAGTTTGAAGGAGCAAGACTGATTAAGAACATCAGTTAAACAGTTAAACATTACTATTACACTCATCCCTTTTTTGCCTCTGTAATCGCTGATCCAACAATGAGTGTGTCTACATTTCCATCAGCTTGCAACACTTTAGATCTAGTGTCCAAAATGTGTTTTGTTAGAGTGATATCAGGTGTGTTTTATTGGTTTCTTTTGCAAGGAAATCACTGCCTTAATGTGACATGGATTAAATCTTCTACATTCACGGCTACATTGCTACAAAAGCAAGATCTTCTTAGATGCTCTTTATCTTTTGTATTTGATTCTTTTTGTAACCATCGTAAAAAAAACAATAGCTTTTCAGTAATGGGAGAGAACATAGTCACAATATTGCTGGCATATTATTTTAAACGTTGCAGGACGCTGCCTAAACCACACGATGAAAGAGATGCCCTGCATCTACAACAAAATATGCTTCCACAATCTCCTTATCACAAAGAGGGGGATCGCAGTCTCCACTTGGCAATACTTTTAATATTGAGGGCTTGGTTCCTTTTCTCATCATGCCACTATCATAGAACAAAGAAGGATGGTATGTACATAGTTCATAAACAAATATTTCTGCTAATCCTTCTTCTGTCGTCACAGTACAAACCATGCGATGAAGTAGCTGGTTTCTATTAACGTACATAGCGTCATTCCGAACAGTGACAAATTTCGTTATAGATGCTACTAACTTGATAGTGTTTTTTCTTTTTAAGTGAATCTCACTAAATTGCATACCTCCAACTTCTCTTATTGCTGCTAGTCCGATTTTACGGGCCTCATCACAATTAGTACCCAAGTCTGCCAAGACGCCGGTAGGGAGAGAAGACAACTCTGCAGATTATGTAAAAGGGTTGTGTTTTTGAAACCATCTTATAAAAACCTGTAAGTGTTTAGATTTCCACTTCTGATTTGCATAGCGTAATTCTACGTGCTGCTCTGAAGAAGCTGAATCAACAGATGCAAATTTTTCAACTGTCTCAACAATCCTCGAACTAGCAGGCATTGATATCACCCATGTAGCTATTGTTGGTGCAGTGATACCTCTGCCACCAGTAAAACCACAACTGCTTTTCATTGCCCGCATCAACACTTGCTCGATTGTTATGTCGCTCCAAATTCCACAAAAAAAATTGTCACTCCGGCGAATTGTAAAAAAGCCTTTTTTTACGAATTTTTCAAATTCTTTATTATTCAATATGCTCAATAGCTGCAGGTAATCTTGTAAGTGTACATGAGCAGATTTTGCAAAGTTCAAATGTCCTGTGACATGAAAATAAGGCAGCATTTGCTGCACACAGTAGAGATGAAGGTAAAAGTCTCCACCTCTCTCTGCTTTTATGTACATCCGCACAAAGTTTATCATCTGAGTTCTTCTTTGGAATGCTGCATTGTCTCCTCAAACATTTTAACAAAGTTTTTCACTGCCTGGGATCTTAATATCTCTTCACGATTAATTTCAGCAGCAGAAAATTATGAATATAGTGCCTTCAATCCTTCCTTATCAAAGTCACATTTATGGGTTTCAAGAAAAACTGTAATCAGAGCTTTTTGAGTCAAAAACAGAACCCGAACGGTTGTAGAATATGCCATCCCATAAATCGTTTGTGGAATACTGTTTTTGGCATAAATTTAACCCCAGACCTGTTCCAAACCACTGCCAGCCATTACGTGGCCTATTGATCCAATGATAGAAAGGAGAATGTGAAGCTCTCCAAGATAAATAAATACTGACTTCCAAAGGGTACTGGGAGGGACACTGGCTACCATATCGCGAGCCTTGGCATATAGTGGTTGGTCTAATGTAAACATTGTGCAAGCTTGTCCACTTTTAATAACAACTATGTAGCATTTGCACTGTTAAGTCCGAATTGAACCGGGCCTGAATGACAACGCCCACAGGATAAGGGGATGTCGAGAGTAGGGAGGGCAGCACGCTTGATACAAGCAGGTAGTCTGGGTCGAGCTGCGAGTGAGTATATACGTCTTGACGTTGTAAAATCATTGTACTGACAATACTGTGTACATTACAATAAATACTTGTATAATACAGTGCTTATATATAGGAAGTTGTGTTATTTATTGTCCACGTTACATTCGTGACAGCGGTGGGATCTTTTGTATGTAGTGTACAAGTGATTCGAGGACATACGTTCTACATTAAGAGTTCGCGCGCATTTTAGTGTTTAGACTCTACAGTGCTGAGTGCGGTCACGCGCCGGCAAGGAACTGTATTGTGTTTTGATTAAACAGACAAACCGTGCGAGTATAAAAACTTTAAGAGTACTTTTCGGTTATTTTTTAAATGCGTAAAATGGCTGATATTCAGTGTCCGAAATTTAATAAAGTAGAAAGGAAGTGCAACGAGTGGGTGCAGATGTTTGATTCTTATGCACGACTAAAAAACTGGAATGATGAAAATAAGTGCTACCGTTTTATTTGGATGACTCGTCACATGAAATTTTGCTAAGTTTAACAGCCGAAGAACGAGCAAATTGGACCACGGTAAAAGCCGTATGAGAACCAATATTCCAGCGTGATGAAGATGATAACGAGGCGCGATTCTATGCAAGAAAGCAGACAATAGAGGAAACGTTAGCCATATTTGCCACCAGTTTGCGTTATTTAGGTGGTGAAGCATTAGGCGAGTACAGCAAAGCCATTGGCAAAAAAAGTTTGGTAAAACAATTCCTGCGCGGAATAGATATAGAGTTAGCCACGGAAACAGCGAGACGGTGTCCTCATATGTTAAACGCGGCTTTAAAAGATGCTCAGTCAGAATTAGAAATAAGAATAGCGCTGACGGACCTTCGAGAGAATAAAGAGAAGACAAGTGCTAACAATGTAGCCGTCACCGTACAGCTTTGTTCGTCTGCTCAATCCAAATTGGATACGCAGGTAGAAAAACTGACGGATCAAATGGCACAATTCTTCATAGCTCTAGAAGCATTAACTTGTACACTAACATTACAATTCTAACCATCGCGTAAGGTGGAACTCACCAATACCATCTGAAGGACGACATTCACCAACATCACCTCGCTGGTGGAAACAAACGCACGGTTTACTAAGACCTGAGGAGTCAAAGAGGATTCACAGCTCACCGACTCCTAAAAGACCGCCACGCTCAGCCCGAGGAAATAAACGGTGCTACGAATGCCACCAGCATGGGCTTTTGGCACCTAATTTTCTAAAACTACGCCTGCCGAAAATTAAGCGGGAAGAGAGAGACGAAAGCCCAGGTCGGTCGGGAAACTAAAGGCGGTCAACTTGAAGCCCGACAAGCTGGCCCAAGAACTATCGGACATGGTAAGCGGGCAGACTTCTGATGCACCTACCATACAGGTGCAGGGAAAAGCGAATGGTCTTCCGATATTTTTTTAATCTTCACAGGAGCATCAAGATGCTTTATTCGTGAGGATATTTGGAACCAAGTTGTTTCGGGACGTTTACGTCGCTCAGACACTACCGTTACCCAGGCTGGTGGAGACCCATTGCATATAATTGATTTGGGTAATGTATAGATTATGCTGGGTCAGTAAACCTTGTGCAGTGAGGTTAGCGTCTGCAAGAAATTAGCTGCAGAATTTATTATTGGATCCAGTTGCTGGGGGCATTGAAATTCGTGGGTCTATGGTACGAGAAATAGAACGCAATAGCTCATCAGTATTACTGTGTCATACTGTTATCGTGCCAGAAAAGTCGGAAATGGTAATTCCAGTACGGGTCACAGATGCTAAGCTGAACAAGCTGAATCTTATCGAACCTAATACTTCACAACTTAACAAGTCAGGTTACTTAGTAGACCGAGCAGTAATTAGTGAGCCCGAAGAATTTGTATTGGTAAGAAACTTGTCGTCTGAACCTGTGACCCTTCGACAGAATACAAGTATCGGGTCAGCTTCAGCATGTACGGTAATTAATTCGATCACAGAAAACCGGAGCTCACAACCGAGTGGAGTTGCTGATAAGTTTGATTGATCCGAAGCAGCAAAACATTTAGCACGTAGCGAATTGACGCGAGCTAAGACTAGAGTGAATTAGTTCGAGGCCGTCGTAGCTAAGAACAAACGGGATACGGGACGAACCAACGTCTTAAGATATCGTATATATACTGGTAATGCCACGCCCATACGCCAGTCGCCTCGGAGAATGCTCATGACCTACCGGCAAGGGGCCGAAGAGGAAATCGGACGAATACAAGAAGCAGGTGTTATTAATCCATCATCCTCACCGTGGTGTGCGCCGATAGTATTAGTGCTTAAAAAAGACTGAAACATGCGTTTCTATGTGGACTTCCGAAAATTAAATAACGTGACGGTAAAGGACAGTTACCCACTTCCTCGCATCGACACGGTTTTAGATTCGTTGTCTGGTGCTACGCTGTTCTCCGCGCTTGATTTGCTAAGTGGCTATTGGCAATGCGACGTTGAACCGAAAGATCGCTGCAAGACTGCTTTTTTTTATTAGAAATGGGTTATATGAGTTTAATGTACTACCCTTTGTAGTCTGTAACGGGCCGGCCACTTTCCACTGGCGCACTGCATTTGTTTATCTAGACGACATGATCGTCTTTAGTAAGAGCTTCTAAGAGCACCTAGAAAAAATGTGCGAAGTTCTCACTTGTCTCGTTAATGCTGGCTTCACGGTTAATCCGGCCAAGTGTAAATTATTGGCGCGGGAAGTGGAAATCCTTGGGCAAATTATTATCCAAAATGGAATTGCGACGGATCCAGGAAAAGTGAAATGTGTGAGAGACTGGCCGACACCTAGAAATCTTACTGAGCTGAGAGAATTTTTGGGGCTCGCATCGTATTATCGGCGTTGCAAGTTGCTAAATAAAAGAGAACGTTACTTATGTTCTGAGGATTGTGAGATCGCTTTCAACAATCTTAAGAAGTTGCTAACAACCGCTCCTGTATTAGCGTATCCGAACCCAGAGGATAAATTTATACTTGAGGTTGACGCAAGTAATACAGGAATAGGGGCCATATTGTGTCAGAAACAAAATGGACTAGAACGCGTAGAAGCGTATTACAACCGCGCGTTAACGAAACAAGAACAGCGTTACTGTACTATCCAATGCGAGATGTTAGCCTTAGTGTGCGCGTGTAGACATTTTCGCGTGTACCTTATAGGTAACAAGTTCACGGCGCATACCGATCACAGTTTATTAACATGGCTAAAGAACTTCCGAGATCCAGAAGGACAGGTAGCTCGCTAATTAGATATCTTGTCAGAGTTCAGATTGGACAATATTAAACATAGACCAGGCAAACAACACCAAAATGCGGATGCCTTATCGAGACATCCCTGCCCGCAATGCGGAGCATCGCCTATTTTAGTGGGGGAAGAGTAGCTAAGTTTATTGAACCAGATATAAACATAAACGAATTCGTCGTCAACAACACAAGATTGAAGTATAAAGGAAGAACAGAAGCATGACCTAGTTTGTGGAACCGTGATTATAGAACTACAGGAAGAGCATGCGGTCCACTATCAATTGTCGGGGCAATCCAAGCGAATATTATAAATGAAGCCGAGGTTGATTGAAGATGTACTTTGTATCTTACTGAGAGAAAATGGCCAGGAGAAGTTTCGCATAGTAGCCCCAATGACAATAATTCCGAATATTTTGAAATACTATCATAATACAGCTACAGCAGGGGCTAACCTAGGAGTAACACAAACCTTAAAGAGAATACAAGATCGATTTTACTTGAACAATATGGCTAATGATGTATCACGGTGGTATCGAGAGTGTGAGGAGTGCAATTGGTGGAAAATTCCAAAACCAGCACCAAAAGCCCCACTACGAACGTACATGCCGGCTCAGAGATTAGAGCGTATAGCAATCAACATTTTGGGACCATTGCCTACCACTAGTCTGGGAAATAAGTATATCATAATAGTAGCTTTTTCGAAATGGACGTAGGTATATGCCATCCCTGACCAAACAGCGGATACCGTGGCAAGGAAATTGGTTGATGAATTCATCTGCCGTTTCGGAGCTCCTGACATAATACATACGGACAATTTGAGTCGAAGTTAGTTTTGAAAATTTGCAGACTGTTAGATATCGAGAAGATAAGAACATTACCTTTCAGACCCCAGTCCGATGGCATGGTAGAGAGGTTCAACAGTACTCTCTTGCATATGATATGCCATTGGGCTGGTGAAAGACAACGATCGTGGGATGTTGATCTACCACGTGTAATGATGGCATATTGTTCCAGCCGCCACGAATATACGAGATATACAACAAATATGTTGATACTGGGAACAGAGATAAGATTGCCAGTCGATCTACAATATGGCTTACCTCCAGGCGAGCTATTTCATTCCACGAAAGATTACGTAAACTCCTTAAAAGAATCCCTGGAACACAGTCATGAATCTGTGAGAGAACATTTGCGGACTGCTCATTTACAACAGAAGACATATTACGATAGAAATGTACGGGATAGGAAATACAATGCGGCGAGTTGGCATGGGTACATTATCCAACTCCACGACTCTGACAAACGCATAAATTGCACAAACATTATCACTATCACTATCACTATCACTATCACTATCACTATCACTATCACTATCACTATCACTATCACTATTACTATCACTATCACTATCATTGTCATTGTCATTATCACTATCATTGTCATTGTCATTATCATTATATCTCCTTGAGCAGCATAAAGAGTACGGTGTAAATGATCGATGGGTTTGAGGTTGCTAGATTGACAAATAGGAGTGCCACAACTGCTGATGATTGAAACAGCTCTGCAACATTCAACCGTTACATGGAAACACTCTACCCAGGTCTACTATGGGAACCATCAATACAGATACCAGATAGCCATAAGAGTTCTGAGGTGTAAGCGGAAACAGCTGTTGAAGGTTTTATTTACATTGGTTCCCAACTTCAAGCGGTTATGTTAACATATCCTTCTATATTTAATTGGTCCTCACTAGTCACTGATCTTTCAAATTTCAAAACTTCTCGATATGGAGCACAAAAACCTAAACTGAAAAGTAGATCAATTACTAGTCTTACAGATTCAATTTGATGCACAGTTGGAAACTGAAAGCAATTATAAGCTTGAGATTTCACTGCGCGTCGAATAATCGCTGATTTAGTTTTCATTCCTCTCAGCTTTTCTTCTTCCTGTTCTTCATCGATTTTATGATTTTCATACCAAGAGTCAGACAGTTCATCGTATAGTTCAGCACCAGAACTTAAAATGAAGTATAACTCTTCCAATTCATCCAATGTGTACTGACATTCAACATTCTCAATGAGGTACTGACATAGTTTATCAAATGCAGCTCTTCCAGAATCTGATGTCGATCCACCGCTTGTTGTTGGTTCTCCAGACTTAGTGGAACCTATAACTTTGAACATAGAAATACAATAGCTATGATATCTTCCGTCAGCATGGACTAAGTCTGTAACAATGCAAATTCTTAGAAAACCTCTCGTCCCCAGGCATCGTTTCTTCTTGTTGCATCTGCACGAACATTATTTATAAAATCAAGTGTTCGCACTTCACTCCAATGTTGTTGGTATGGATTTCTTAATTTTGAGGTATCAACACATGGGCGTCCACAAAAAAACAATGAGCCTTGAAATAAAATACAGAAACTGAATTAAAAAATTTATTTCCTAAAACTGTTGGAAAATTAAACAGTAAAAGTGAAGCAGTATTGAAGGATAAAAATAATAATAGATGGAGTCTAAGGTTAAATATAACTAAAACTATTTTAAATACCACTTAACCTTAAAATTTACTTTAATAAAAAATAAATACGTATTTCGAGAACTAGGTTCTCATTATCAGTAGTACCACAAGGGAAAAATAAACTGAGTAGTCAACTTTCCCTTTGTTGTACTACTGATGATGAGAATCTAGTTCTCGAACTACGTACTTAGTTTTTATTAAAATCAATTTTAAAGTTAAGGGGTAATTATAATAGTTTTAGTTGAATGAAAAAATTTAAATACTGAATTTTTTAGTTGTATCTTGCTACTTATTTGCCGTATGTATTCTAATTACTAAAATCGCATAATGAGATTCAGAACAAGGCTTGTAATTCATTATTTTCGTAATGAAATTATTAATTGATTTGATATTTTCAACAAATTTATGGTAATTATATTTTAAAATGAATCTACATAATTATAATTGTTTGTTAAATATGTTTAGAAAAACTTGAAAGTAATTGTATTTTCAAATTTAATTAACTACCCTTGAACTCCAAACAATTAGCGTCTCTATAATTTTTCAGGTGTCTGTTGCTCGAAGTCTTTAGTATTTTATATTATGGATTAATGGTTAAGAACATAAATTTTCATGAAGCGAATTCCGCTTTTAAAATTATTATTGTTAATCTTTCATCAGAATACTTTCTATTTGGATTCTGTGTAAACTTTTTTTCTCGCAGTGCTTTTTATTTTAACTCACCGTCCCCATTTTTTACTTAAATATTTTAACCACTGAAACACCTCATCATCGCTTATGATGTAGGCATATAACATGCACTGACTGATTGCGCCCAAAATATAAAAAAAAATGTATAGTAAATAAATGAGGTTACGTTCGGGTTTTAAAATGTAGTAGTGCAGTTGGTGATCGCCATAGCCGAACATAGAACATTAATATGTAAAATAATACTTTCATAATTTCATGTGTCCCTAATTATTTTAGGTAATAAAGCTTCAAATAAAATAGTCCAGTATCCTTGACGTCTGAAAGGGGGGGTACCTTACATCAAATCTGGTAGTTCTGATTTTTTGCTAAGTTGTTTATGATGTTGCCTCAATGAATATTCGAAGTTTTTGACCTCGGAGGCCGAACGATACTTTGACCAAAATCCAGAGAACAGCGAAATTTATGACCTTCTTTCGGGTTTTGTCGATTTTGACCTTGAAGGACTACTTTTTCGTCTGGCCGGCTTGCCCACAAGTTGTTCGCAATGGTGTATTGGTGCCGGCTTGCCGTTACCTGTTTTACTCAAAGAGTTCGCGAGCCGGCTTCGAAAAATACGTATATTTGTAAATATCACTTAATATAATTTTATATTCACAGTTTTATTTACCTACGTATGAATAAGTTTCAACTTTAAACCACCTGTAGCGGATTAATATTTAAAATAATTTATATCAAATAAACATTTGAAGAAGGATGTGAAAGACAAACCGGTTGTATGCTTGATTCCAATAAAGAAAATTCGATTACAATAATGAAAATTACTAAACACACAATAAATTTATTTTAATAATTGTTTCAATATAACTAACATTTTACTCAATTTTTCTTTATGATGGAGGACCCTATTGACCAAAAACCCTGGATGTTGCCGCGCTTTGAGGCGACGTCACTTTGCTAGCAATGAGACCATAATCGTGGACGACGATAAATATTTTACCTCTCTTAAGTCCCCGGGCAAGGCCAATGGAAACTTTTTGGGCCTAATTGGCTGAAAAAGTGTATGATAATGATTAAGAAGCCCAGAATGAGCAGTTGTTGCAAAAAATCTTTCGAAAAATTAGGGTAAGTGAACTTGGAAAGCCTCCAAATCTTGATGAGACAAGAAAACAAAAACATTGTCTTGTTGAAGATAAAACACTTCTGGCATAAATATACCACCCAAGTGTTAAAGTTTAAAATCCATTACTTATTATATTATGTCCATTTAAAAAATCTGAAGTTTACGTTTAAATTTATTCCTAAAACTCATGTAATGATAGTTTGGTTGACATTATTTGAAGATGGGTTTCGCAAGAGGATTAAAGAAATTTATGTGATGTTGGAATTACAAACGAAATCAGGGGTTAGTTAACGTCAGTTGTTTATTTTAAAGTTTATTTTTTTAATTTCCATGTATGTGATAATATCACTGTCTATATTTTAATATACCGAACTATACGTGAATTTGTTCATTTTAAAGTTTATTTTTTTAATTGTCATTAATATTTTTAACATATTTAGCAATAAAATGTTTCAAATTTCGTTTGAATTACGTCATTACCTACTTAAAGTCAATATAAAAATATTTAAATTAATGAAAATGCACAACACTCAAATTTTGAGAACTAAATTCAAAAATTATCATCAATAAAAGTAACCAAATTATTGTTTCATTGTAATCACAATGATTTTTGACCTTTAAATTTAATAATTATTGTATTTTCACTGTTTGAAACATAAAAAAGATACATTGTTGCAAAGCTAAAAATCCTTTCAATGGTGTTACTTTCCAACATGGCGTTTTTATAAAAATTAAAACATCGCAACTCAAAACTTAGCAGCTATAAAAACATTTGAGCATCGCCTTTCAAAAGATCATAAAAAGTGTGCAAACCAAAATGTAGTGCTATTTCACATTTGGAAGATATTCGCAGAAATAAAAACTGCAAAATTTACATTTTTGCCTATATCTAAGAGACCTATGCATCTTCTCCTCAAATAACGATACACCACTTTAATGGTCGCCTAATGAGATAACTTTTGCCCAATTTAACCGACTTCGTATTTTTTATCGTTACGGAGATCCTAATGATGAGCATGATAATCTGGACAGTGATTCTGTGTTTTTAAGGGCCGGTCTTTCCATCTTTGGATAAAGTTCCAGATAACTATCCGCCAGATGAATTTATCTGACATTTTATCGGACGGATATTTTTTTCTTCACTTTTCTTTCATGTCGAATTGATCTAACGGATAACTATCCGACCAGATAAAAGCAAAACATACTATACTAAAATCTGTTAAAATTAAAAAGAGATAACAGCATTGCAAATGTAATAAAAGCAGAGAAAGAAAATGCTATATAAGTTGTTTCGATCAAGTTGCTTATACTCGTATTCTGTTCATATTTTGAAATGTGTGACGATGAAAATTAAAAGGAACGTGATAATCTATACCAATGGGTGCCGCCAAAGGGGGAGGGTGTCAAGAAAAGGCAGTTACTCTCACTCCTTGGGTCGACAAAAAATAAAGCAAATGTTTTGTTATTGAAAATCTTAATTCAAGATTAAACTTGGTGACAACAATGATAATACTAGATTACAACAATGATAAAATTTGATTACAACAATATTAACTACGCTAACAGTAAGATTAAGTAACCAGGGATAGACTAACTACAGTGTAATAATAATTAGACATGTGAAATTTTTAATAAATCCTATTCATTAAAGTCTAATTCTATATTTTTATACTCTGTCAAAAATTAATCGTTATAAAACTGTAAAAATTTTATTGTGTATCTAACATTTTTTCCAATTTATTGTATCATTTCATACGTTACTGTCAGAGATATCATATTTATCCCGTAGAAAAGTTCCGGGTAACTTATCTGTCGGATAGGCTATATTTATCTGACTGATAAACTTATCTGAAGGTGGAAAGGCGCATTTTTTCCGTATCCATCAGGTAACCTTATCCGGAACTTTATCCGTAGGTGTAAAGATCGGTCCTAATGTACCTACGAAATTCAGCACGCTAACTTGGACATTTGCATGTGTGCCGTTTTTGTTTATTTGGGTGAAGTGTAATACTCAAAGAAATACTATTAATTAAAATATTATTAATCGCAGACCAAGTGTTGTAAAGGTACCTATCCTCTCACTTACAATATAGCCTGTAAAACTCAAAAAGCAACAGATTTGTAGAACAATTTTCTGTTATTTTTAAATTTAAATATTTTTTAAGTATAACAATATGAATTAAATATTTTGACTATTTTACAAACCTCGGATAAACCTCAGATAGAATAAACACTAGTATTTCTTATCCCATGGAAATCGGTCGTATAAACGTCGGATAACTTTATCCCTGGTTCTTATGGTTACTACGTAAACACAAACGATGTGTTGTTATTTATACGTTTGACGGATGTCAATAAAGTATTTCATCATCACTCTCAGAATCAAAAACATCGTTTATATCATCTAACATCCTAAAAAATGCGAATTAGAAGGCAGAAATAATAACAATATTGAAGAAAAATAATCTAACAAGAAGATAATTTTATTGTATCAATACCAACCTAAAGTGATTTAACGTAATTCTTGGTATAGCTATCTGATAGATAAAAATGCATTGTAAAAGACAATCTTGTTTATCGAAGGTATAGTTGCTAGGATAAAGTTATACCTCCGATAGCTATACCATAGTTTATCCATCAATTGTAAAAGTGGGCCTAAGTGATTCTGATTCATGATTTATTATGAAGAATGGAAAGGGTGATAAATTATTTTATTTACCCTAACGTATATCAAATAGTACAATTTTTTATTGAAACGTTGACGTAAGGGGCAGTTCCTATAAACTTTGGGATAAGATGTCTAATTTTACAACACTGCTAGTTGACAATTATCTTGAATGCGGCGCAGTTTTTTTTTAATAACTTGTTTCATTTACGTCGACGATTTTAAATCTTCTTTCCGTCGAAAATAATCTTGTCTGTAACTGTTGTTCCCAGCCATTATTGTATACTTTTTTGCTAAAAAAATGCCTAAAAGTCTCCAATCACTTTCGCCTGCGAAACATTTGGGAGATTATACTTTTCTGTAAAATGCACTCTGCTGCATCTGGAGATTCGCCACAGCTGGGACTCTTTATTTGGTCACATTATTTCTTTCCGAAATTTTAAATTATTTCTGACCAAAGTTCCGCTAACAATCATCTTTCAAATTCTAAATCCTCAAGTTAATTTGCTCGATGACGTTCTAACTTTGTCTTGAGCACTTTAAATGAGTCTGCTGATTCGTGTTGGAGACAAAAGTTTGAGTCGCCCACTTTTTATGAAATTAATACATACTACACACCTTTTTCACATTCCCGTATAGTTCGATAAAGTAAGTGTTAATGTTAGTTCTTTGATTCTTGTGTAAAAAATATTTAAAAATATTAGTTATTACATTTTCTAATTCATACACATTGATTAGAAATATTTAACTTTTTATTTCATTGATGGAACAGTGACATTCGTAACCTTGACGTGGCATTTTTCAATGTACCTATTTAATAAATTTAAATTAATTTGTGAAATTTGTACTTTTTGATATTATATAAAACGTTAGATACACTCTTCTAATGTTAAATAATCAAATGTACTTATAGTGGGCTTTGTAACTACCATTATTCTTAGCCCGTGTGTAATTTTGTTATTAAGTACTGTGAGTGGTCTCATTCTTTCCCTCATGCTTTGTCGAATAATAAAAGCGATGGTGGGTATCTGAGACCCACGACAGGTACGGCGGAGGGGAGCGAAAAGATAAAGGAAAACAAATTTTGATCTAATTAATTGATGCTATTTCATTTTTATTTTGTCAGTAAATAGACTACGTATAAAAAGTATACAATTTTACATGAAACATTTTTCTTAATTTGTAATAGTGACGAGGTTATTTGAAAATTAAATATTGGTCAAGGTCACAACAACATTTAACCTAGTACAATAATTAAATTTAAAAAAAGTAAAAGTGCATCAAATTTTTTTTTTAAATTTATAAGATAATAATTTACTTTGAATTAAAAAAAGATTTTTTAAATTGTGCGTTCATAATGAAGTCATTACGATACGCAATTGCGTATTGTAATGACCTTCATTTCGATACTCAATTTTTTGTTTTAGACGGTTGGTACTAGATGACGTTTTTTTAACCCATTTTTACCTAATTTATTTTTAGTTAATTGACAATTCATTTTAATAATATAATGTCGAAATTATTATTATAATTTTTTATTTAGGGATGATTATTTACATGAAAATGTACAAATGGTTACAAATATAATCACAAATTGAGTAAGTAAATATTATTGTAGAAGGCGCAAAATATAAAAAATAGTATAAAGAACTCATTTTATGACTTTCTTTCGCACTTGTCAATTAGGAAACTCGCTAACGCTCGTTTTCTAAATTTTAGCGCGTGCGAAAAAAACATGTCTTATAAAACACGTTCTTTAATATACTATTATCTTGAACTTTCTTTATCTATTCGCATAAAATATTTCACGTTTCAAAAGCAATGTTGAGAGCCTTTTTACAAATGTGGATGAAGCATTACAAGTGGCGAAGAAACTAGGAGAGGATACAGTAATACACAGTAGAACAAATTTAACAACAAACGCAATACTAAAACTGATGGTGTGTTGTCTAAGAATCACTCATTTTCAAGCTCAAACCGACTTCTATCAACAAACCGATGGACTGCCAATGGGATCTCCACTTTCACCAGTCATCGCCAATATCTACATATAATACTTCGAAGACACCGCTATAGGAACAGCCATGATTAAGCTGAAGAAATGGATAAGGTACGTGGATAGCACCTTTATTATCTGGAATCACAGTGACGCAGACTTAGAAATTTTTCTCTGCCACTTCAATTTTCTAAAATCGAGCATCAAATTCACCATGGAGAAAAAAGATAACAACAGAATACTATGTCTATATGTACTTGTGGAGAGAGTTAATAATACCATACGAACATCTGTTTATCGGAAACCAACACACACAGGACCCTATCTGAGAAAACAATAAAGAGAAAAGTAAAGAAGGACCGAACAACAAAGGCGAAACAGGTAAACAGAGACGAAGAAAAGACGAATTAGACATCTCTTTATGGGAGTCTCCGATAACAACAACAGGATTTCCAGCAACATATCAACCAGATTTCAAACAATGACACAATCAAAAAAATCCTACCAGCAACAATATCAGAATAGTCACCAAAACTACAAACAGGTGGATTATGAATACAAATATATTTATACATATATATATATATATATATATATATATATATATATATATATATATATATATATATATATATAAATATTTACTAATATTATTGTCATTTCAATGGTAGGTTGTTATCTTACAACACCTAATATATGTACATACATTCGACAAAATTCTCAATTAGTAAAAGAGATTTATTTATTTAGCAATATTATTAATAAGAACTGTGTACTCGTATGTAAGTGAAGAAACAATTAAAGTATCAAGTAATTGTTCTACAAGAACAATTGTAATTTCAGAGTGCAGTAGTATGTACATGTTCTTCTCACTGGTCGAAATGTTTAACTACGACATTGTAGTTTGATAGTGTTTCAATATGAAACTTGATCAAGACTAATTAGAGACAAGTTACTTCGTAAACCTCGAACGTCTTCGTCTTACAGTATTCCTTCAGCGAAAAAAAAAAGAAAAAATGAAAGGCAGAATAAAAGGATTGTTATAATACATTGAATTTAATTAAATTTTAGAAAAAAGACATACTGATAACAATGGGGTCCTCCACTATTTTTTTTTATAACATTTTATGAAAGTCTTTAAGGCCGCGATAAAATGATGCTTTTGTACAATTTCTTACTTATTTTGATATATAAGAATAATTTGTTACAAAATTATATATTAATTTAAAGGTAAACATATGGAGATTAACATAAAAGTTTCAGTTTTTTTTATATAATTAATAAATTATTAGTAAATTAAAGAAAATTATAAAACTGTTCAAAACCAGATTTTTCAAAACCACTTTATCTTATTTAGGATGCAATTTCAACCAGAATTTTACCTTTGTGTCCAGGGGATGAATGAATACTTTAGTATTATTTAAAATTTATAAGTGAATATGGCCTATATTTTCTTATAACTAAGAAAGTTTATATCGTCCATAGGCTTTCAATGCTATTTTAGTTCAGCGTTTTGCCACTCACAACTGTGGCGCTTATGTGTTCTCAAAACTAGTTTTCTCTTTGGAGAGATAGAGACGGACAGATATTGAGATACGGCCGAGAGCATAGTTTTCCAGGTATATCGGCAAATCAAGAAAACTTGACACAGCACCGCTGACAAAATTTATTTCACTCATCATAATTAGGTATGACATGACATACTTACTATTTGTAATATCTATTACATTTATGTCAACAATTATATATGCGGCACCGTTTAACAAAACTGTAGTATATAAAAATATATTTTAATATGATAGGTAAATAAAAATATTTGTGTGAAAAATATTTTACAAAAAAAAAAAACACTAAAATTTCGATCGGGTTTTTAGACATTTTGGTAGATGTATAACAAAACACCTTATTTGAAAAAGTGTATTTTTCGTATAGGTACATTATGTAATATAATAATATAATACAATTTGATAGGAATTTTATTGGTTAGAAGCTTCATACGTTGTTTAATTTTTTTATTATTTACAATTAGACGACATTTCGGCACATGGTTATGGCAATTTTCAAGTCAACAATGTTATATTACATTTAGTCAAATTTAAATTAGTTACATTATAGAAAAAAAATTGACTAAATGTAATATAACTTAGTTGGCTCAGTCACTGTTGACTGTCCAACCTGCCGCAGGTTGTGAAAATCAAACTCATAAACATGGTTTGAAATATAACAAAAAAAATTTTCTTTAAAGTAATTAATTTAAATTTGACTAAATGTAATATAACATTGTTGACTTGAAAATGGCATATTCCAAAGAACAGCTTTACAAACGTTGGAAATTTATAATTTGTCGGTTATTATTGAGGTAAGAAATTTACATTATTGCCATTTATTTGAAATATCTTTATCTAAATAAGTTTAATAAGGACGGCATATTGCAAAGAACACCTTTAGAAACATTGGAAATTTATAATTTGTCGGTTATTATTGAGGTAAGAAATCGAAAGGGAAAACACAAGGGTCACTTGCCGGACAAACAATTCTTTTTCTGCATCATTCGGTTTTCTCGTTTACCTGTAATCAGCGACTGATGACACCAATGTTTTCCCATCAAATTCATATACATATTGTTGTTGATATAAATATAATAATTTTTATAAATTGTAAGTATATTTTTATTCTTCATGCATAATAAATATTATCAACAGCTCATGTATAGTTATTTCGGTACATCGGCCCATAAATCTGATAAACCGAATGAATTATTATCATTTATAGTTCCCTATATAGGGAAATATATTGTTGTTTATATAAATATAGTACCATTTTTATAAATTGTAAGTATATTATTATTCTTCATGCATAATATATATATATATATACAGGGTGTCTTGGAAATAGTGGGACATGGCTTAACCACAGATTCCTGGGACCAAAATAAGACGATTTAACTAAACTTACCTATATCCGACTGTGCACCGTTTAGCCAGTATTCTGCTTTAAAGTCGTTCTAAAAAAAATTAATATTGCTTATAATAACAAAACGCTTTATTCGATTTGTATGAAATTTGGTATGGCAATCCATATGAACATAATTCATCTTTTAAGATGGTATTTCCTATTGTTAGTGAACCACTAGTGTATGAAACTTGGGTGTCGCGACCATGATTAAACCATAACTTTTTAATGGCAATGCCAATAATGTAAATTTACTGTTTTTCAGAAAGATACAATCAATAGTAAACTTTCGTGTCTCTGCGTAAGCTATGATATCTGTAACGATTTAGTCAGAAGAAAATAAAATCTAATTGCATGCGCCGTGTAATATTTAAAATAAATTTTATCTAGCAGTCTATCCAAATGTCAAACTACTAATTTTTAATGACAAAAACAATTGTTTATGAGTTGTCAATTTTCTAAAGTTGTTTAGGAGTGAGCTAACATTATTTAATCGTCTTATTATAATAAAAGCAGTAAAATACTATAAGGCCGAACAAACGGATATGTTACTATTTTTAAAATATGGCAAAAGAAATTTTTGACAACCCATAAACAATTGTTACTGTCATTAAAAATTAGTTGTTTGACATTTGGAAAGACTGCTAGATAAAATTTATTTTAAAAATTACACGGCGCAATCACTTACATTTTATTTTTTTCTAACTAAATCGTTACGGATATCATAACATACGCAGAGACACGAAAGTTTACTATTGAATGTATCTTTCTGAAAAATAATAAATATACATTATTGGCGTTGCCTTTAAAAAGTTATGGTCTATTCATGGTCGCGACATCCAAGTTTCATACACTAGTGGTTTACTAACAATAACAAATACCATCTTAAAAGATGAATTAGATTCATATGGATTGTCATACCAAATTTCATTCAAATCGAACAAAGCATTTCGTTATTATAAACAAAACTATTTTTTTTTAGAAGCACTTTGAAGCAGAATACTGGCTAAACGGTGCACTGTCGGATATAGGTATATATATATTTCCAAGACACCCTGTATATATATATATATATATATATATATATATATATATATATATATATATATATATTATCAACGCCTCATCGTATAGTTATTTTGGTACATAGGCAAATAACTCTGATAAACCGAATAAAATAGTATCACTTTTAGTTCCCCATATAGTAAAATGTATTGTTGTTGATATAAATATAGTACTTTTAAGCATATTATTTACATTATTGCAATTTATTTGAAATATATTCATCTAAATAAGTTTAATAAGGACGGCATATTCCAAAGAACAGCTTTACAAACATTGGAAATTTATAATCTGTCGGTTATTATTGAGGTAAGGAATTGAAATGGATAACACAAGAGTTACTTGCCGGACAAACAATTCTTTTATCTGTATAATTAGCTTTTCTCGTTTAACTGTAATCTGCGACTAATGATACCAATGTTTTCCCATTTCATATTGTACTATACCGTATTACTAGGCTTAGGATTATAAAATTCAAATATTGGAAGGCAAAAGCCGCATCTCACTATCTCAAACCAGTAAAATCCTAGTCAGAGGTAAAATCTTACGCTACGAGGGATGTTAGTTATGTTTTCAATGTCACATAGCAAGTTCAATGTTGGCTCCGCCCAAAAGGAAATAAGGTTTGATACACGATTTATTTTCATGGAAAATCTAGAAAGGGACTACTAGCGCCTTCAAAGAGCGTACAACGGTTGTTATCATAAGTTAGGCTTTTAACCGCACCCTTGTAATACTTTATTAAAGTAGTCTGTGACATAAATTTTCGTCTCAAACAATGGGCTTCGCTAATAATTGGAATCACATAAATTTTTTCAGCACTTACAAAAATATATAATTATAATAAAATAATTCTTATGGTAAATAATTGAAAATATGCGTGGATAATAAGCAATTTATTAAAAGAATGAGAATATATATATAATATATATATATATATATATATATATATATATATATATATATATATATATATATATATATATATATATATATATATATATATATTATAGTCTAAGTTTCGATTACTACTGGTAGTCTATGCCATTCAACATATCTTTCACTTACATATCAACGCATGGAGTATGGCGTGCCATCATAAATTTAAAGTGTTATCTGATTTGGTTTACTTTCGCTTTTGTAATTTTCTGCATTCACATATTTGAAAATTGATTTCGTATCTTAAAAAACCGATAGCAGAAGGCTTAAAAGTAGTGTTAATTAAGAATAGAGTAAATGGTATTAAAAACTCAGTTATTTTAAAAACTAATATCTGTATTAAAACTTTGATAGTCATTAACATATGGTTTTATGGTCTTGTTTTAAAATAAATGTCCCATCTTCTAATTTATTACAACGATGGAGGACCTCATTGTTAACAAGTTTGGAATTTATATTATTAGAATTATGTTAATTAAACAAAACAATTAACGTCCAAATTATTGGATTATATTTGTTTTTGTGTAGATTAATTACAAGTACTTGGTTTTTAATTAGTTATATGTACTTATTGGATGGTTATAATAATTTAGCCGTCTGAATCAACAGCTGCTTATCAATGAACTGTCATTGATGAACGGGTATGTGTTTCAATGTGATGTAATAAATTGATTTTCGGTTTAAAATATGTTTTTCTACATTAATTAAAAACAGTGCACTTTTTCCATTAAAATCTTTGTTAAAGTGTGTATTTTTTATACAATAAAACCTACAGTTTTTAATGCAAACGGGTGAAAAAATATAACAATATGGCACTTTTTCTCACATTCTTATTGTAGACGTAGAAAATGTGAACTTTTTAACACACGTAAAAAATTGTATACATCCTAAAGAAAATACTTTTTTTTACTTTCTTGTTATAACAATTTAATTATTTTTTGTGCAACTGCACGCAAACTACACAACATTTCCCAGACACAATACAGTTTGGCAAATCGAGTTTCGCGGCCGTTGTTATGGTAACGCCCACGAAATTAGATGTGAACTAAAATCACTTTGACACTTGAGAATGACGGATACTATGACAATAAGCAAAATGTTTCTTGGTTTTTTTTTAAACAAATACAATAAACATTGTAAATTAGTTATGTGATATTATTTACCTATTTTATTCGATTTATTATAAAATAATTTTTTTATCAAATATCAATCCCATGAAAGCCGCCTTACTATTACAATAAATTAAACTGTTTACATACAATAAAATTCGTAATTACATATTTTTACGGTTGCACAAAAAATAGTATGTATACCTTGTCCGCGAATGCCGCTATTTCTGCATATACTTACTAAGTACAATGGCGCCTGCAACTGGGCTGTTTTCCAGAACGTCCAAAGTATTGAAGTTAATGGTGTTCACAATCCACCTGGTAGATGCCGGTTTGTATTTTTGGTGACTGTTCTGGTTTTGTTGTTGATAAGATGTTCTTGATTGTGGTTGTTGTTTGAAATCTAGTTGATATGTTTAACTTGCTGGCAATCCTTTTGATTTTATCGGAGACTCCCGTTATATAAGGAATGTATAATTAATTTCTCTTTCCTTCGTCTCTGTTTACCTGCTGCGCTTTTGTTGTTCGGTTTTTCTTTACTATTTTCTTGATTCTTTTATCCGTGTATCCGTTTCGTTGGAGTGTGTTAATGACATCCTTAACTTCTGCCTCATAACCTTCTTCTGTGTTGCAATGTGATTTAGCTCTGTCAAGTAGCGCGTAAGCTACTCCCATCTTGGTGTTGTCGGCATGGTTGTATTCATAGTTCACATAGCGTCCTGTGTGTGTTGGTTTGCGATAAACAGATGTTCGTATGGTGTTGTTAACTCTCTCCACAAGTACATCCAGGAATGGTATTCTGTTGTCTTCTTTCTCGATGGTAAATTTGATGCTCGGTTTTTGAGAATTTATATGGGAAAGAAAATCTTCTAAGTCTGCGTCACTGTGGTTCCAGATAATAAAGGTGTCATCCACGTACCTTATCCATTTCTTCGGCTTGATCTGAGCTGTGCTTATAGCGGGTCCTCGAAGTACTCCATATAGATATTGGCGACGACTGGTGAGAGTGGAGATCCCATTGGTAGTCAGTCCATCGGTTTGTTGATAGAAGTCGGATTGAACTTGAAAATATGTTGTTTTTAGGCAGCACTCCAACAGTTCCAGTATTGCGTTGATTGTTAAATTTGTTCTACTTTGTAATTCTTTATCCTCTCATACTAGTCCAGTAAATGAAGGATTTTACCCTAAAAAAGGTCGGGTAGTTCTGAATTTTTGATATGTTGTATAGGATGGTTAATGAAAAATCCAAATTTCCACAAATCCCCTTCCTCCGCTTCCTCCCCCCTCTTGTAAAAAAGTGTGTTTTTTTCAAGTTTAGTGCAGCAACAATATTTGGCTCATTATTTCTAATTATACAACTATTATTTCAAACAGAATAGCCTATATTTATGCAAAATAAACGTAATTATGTGTCAGTGAAGTCTAGAAGGACTACTAGAAAAAATCTGATGTGGCCAACACATAACCTCTCGCCAGATATTTTACCTGGTTGTACGCATAAAACGAAAAATATTTTTAAATACAAATACATATATTCATGTCTCACTACAAAATAATTCTCACATATATTTGCAAAATCTATGGGATATTTGAAAATAAATTATGTACAATACATACATTTTCTTTATATTCAATATCCTGAAATTTTCTTTTTCTGCTTTCCTTTTCTTTTTCTTTATATTCGTCATTTTTTCGCAAATTCCTTTTATATTCTTTTTTACATATATTCTTTTGCGTTGTTGACTTTTTTTTATTTTCATAATCTTCATAATAATGTACAAATATTTTTGACAGAGGCATACAAATATTTTTGACAGTGACATTTATGTGACAATTACAAACATTTGAATTTCTTGCCTTGTAGTAGTTTGATCTGAGATTTTTTACATCAAACTATTTCATATGCCTTTCTTTATCTCTAAATCTATAAAAGATATAATAATGAATTTATATTTATCGAATAAAGAATTTAACGTTCTTTAATATAAGTATTTACATAAATTTTCGATAAATAATATTTAGATGATTTTTTTCTTGTAACTACTACTTCTGGTTGTCCAATTGTTACCAAAACTGACTGGACTCTTCCTATTATTGCTAGATTGAGGAATCCGTAGTTAAAAATGTCTTAAGTCTTATAGTATTTGAGATATAGTGAATCCAACATCCACACACGCACACACACACACACACACACACACACACACACACACACATCCACACACACATCCACACACACACACATCCACACACACACACATCCACACACACATACGGACATCATCGTAAAAATGTTATAATCGGATTCTAGGGACCTTAAAACGTGCGTATTCATTAAAATTTGGATATGCGATTTTTAGCATGAATACAATACCTCTCTTAGCGAGAGGTAAAAACTGTTATAAAATTGCACTTACTTCTTTTATTTGCCTACGAGATCTTTCTAGTGCTCTTAACTCGATATGGGACATTTGCCGTATATTATATATATATATATATATATATATATATATATATATATATATATATATATATATATATATATATATATACAAGTATAGTGTCAAAAATCGGAGAGAACGTTGCTACACTAAAGTAAAAAAAAAACACTTTTTTTTTGGTAAGATTACCCCTACTCGGTTGCATTTCTATAGTCCCACAAGACTTCACTGACGTTCACTAACACATAATTACGTTTATTTTGCATCAATATAGAATATTCTGTTTGAACTAATAGTTGTATGATTAGAAATAATGAGCCAAAGACTGTTGCTGCACTAAACTTGAAAAAAAAAACACTTTTTCGTTTTTTTTTTTTTGTAAATTTACTCCTACTCTGTTACATTAGTCGGAAAACGAAATTGATAAATGAATTTTGTAGGTAATTAAATTCTCTACAAGACTCATTATAAGGACTTTTACGCTAGAATGAAGTGTTACGGAGTTATTGCGATGTAAAGTGGAAAGAAACTCAAAATTTTGCTAAGTGCGCAATTGTTGCTTTTTGGGAGCTTCATAGCTCCGTTGCTATGAATAGTGGAAATAAACTTTCTGTATCAAATTTTTAGAAAATTTCAGCCTCTACAAGTCGACAAATAACTTCTTCTACCCTAAAATTCGCCAGATAGAAATTATAAGCGAAAAACTGAAAAAAGTGCCGATTTATGTTGGTTTTTACAAGATGGCGGAGGGAGCAGAGGAAGGGAATTTGTGGATATTTGGATTTTTCATTAACCAACCATCCTATACAACATACCAAAAATTTAGAACTACCCGACCTTTTGTAAGGTAACCTTCTTTTTCGACCTCTGTTTATGGGACTACGAGTGTATGTAAATGTACAACATAAATACAGATATATAAGTTTGAAATGTTTTCAGTTGATCTATTTCATTAAATTTATGTAGTTAAATGGGAAAATTAATCCAACAGTAACAGTATAATTTGAAAGTCAATGTATGCAGATTATCACCTGTGGTAATTGAAATAATGCAGGAAATAATTCCATAAATTCTGTGTATTCCCAAGTTGAATATAAACTACTTTAGTTCCTAAATTTGAAATGGACCAACTGTTAATAGTCATATCTTCCATTTTAATGCAATTATTCCAGCAATACGTGCTCCCTGGAGATACGAGCTTATCTGGCAAAATTTACATTAAACTTCTCCTGTGTTAGTAAAGATAGGCGATAATTTTCTCCTTAATTAATTTTTCCTACAACTGAGTGTAAATTGTCACTTTTCAAACACTAGTGCGTGAAAAGTACTTTTCACGCACTAGTGCTTGAAAAGTAAATAGGCGTTGCTAGGCAACATTAAAATTTGGCTAATTTACCTGCCAAGTAAATAATTAGATAGTAAATATTAATGAAAGCAATAAAATGTTAAGAAATATTTATATACACATATAATTCTTAACGCATGTATTCTAAACTTACCTAATGTTAACCACCTGCTACCCTTGGTAGAGGAGGTATAGGGATCGTGCTAAAAATCGCATATCGAGAATAAAGTCTCTAGAATCCAATTTTAAAATTTTCACGATGATGTCTGTGTGTGTGTGTGGATCCTCCGCTCTAACTCAAATATTATCATTCTGAATTCCTCGTATTTCTATCTTATTCTACTATGGAAAAAAGCCATTAGATTTTGATGTAAATTAGGTAACCGGAAAGGACACTTTACTTGCAGCTCAAAAGTTTTTCTCTGAAAAATATCTTTATATGTTATTTTTTTGAAATCTATGTTATAAAAACTAAAGATTATTAATTTTTCTAAAGGTTTGCATTAATACTTTTTCTATATATTTTATAGATAAATTTGTAAAATTATATATAATTTAAATCCTGGAGCCTACGCTTTAAACAAACAGCAAACACAACTCCATGGTTATACAGTTCATATCTCAAATGTATGTAACTGACAGATAAATGTCACTGTCAAAGAACTAATCATTTCAAATTAATAACAGTAATGTTTTAAAAAATATATTAAATAAAACCAGTTATACGGAATGGGAGTTTACAGTTTTCTGCATAAGTAAATATGAAAGTATGTACTTGTATAATTGAGTTAATAAAAATTAAATTGCGGAAGGTATTATGTTAGCCACGTCAGATATTTAATATTAATATTAAATGTACGATTATGGAAGACTAATTCACTTTTGTCTGAGATTCTTCCAAGTGTTTAAGTTACATTTTGTACAGTTTTATGAGAAAGAGCACTAACAGTATTTGAAGATGCTGGATGCCTGTACACTCAGTATTATGAGAAACATGTTGTATGCAACACGTGTGTAAAATAGTATTTTTATCTCGTATTACATCGCACTCGACCAAAAAAGTACTACTTCAAATACATGTTGCATAAATAACTATTATCTAGGGTCACCAGATCTTAGATCACGAAAGGAGGACACAGCAGACAAAAAAAGGATGATTTTTAGTAGAAAAGGACGACAAAATAATAATAGCAAAAAACAAACATATATTTTATTAAACACTTCAAAAGAAATAAAAAATAACATTTATTTCAACTTAACAACAATTATTTCTATATATTCTATATATATATATATATATATATATATATATATATATATATATATATATATATATATATATATATATATATATAGAATATATAGAAATAATTGTTGTTAAGTTGAAATAAATGTTATTTTTTATTTCTTTTGAAGTGTTTAATAAAATATATGTTTGTTTTTTGCTATTATTATTTTGTCGTCCTTTTCTACTAAAAATCATCCTTTTTTTGTCTGCTGTGTCCTCCTTTCGTGATCTAAGATCTGGTGACCCTAGATAATAGTTATTTATGCAACATGTATTTGAAGTAGTACTTTTTTGGTCGAGTGCGATGTAATACGAGATAAAAATACTATTTTACACACGTGTTGCATACAACATGTTTCTCATAATACTGAGTGTACAGGCATCCAGCATCTTCAAATACTGTTAGTGCTCTTTCTCATAAAACTGTACAAAATGTAACTTAAACACTTGGAAGAATCTCAGACAAAAGTGAATTAGTCTTCCATAATCGTACATTTAATATTAATATTAAATATCTGACGTGGCTAACATAATACCTTCCGCAATTTAATTTTTATTAACTCAATTATACAAGTACATACTTTCATATTTACTTATGCAGAAAACTGTAAACTCCCATTCCGTATAACTGGTTTTATTTAATATATTTTTTAAAACATTACTGTTATTAATTTGAAATGATTAGTTCTTTGACAGTGACATTTATCTGTCAGTTACATACATTTGAGATATGAACTGTATAACCATGGAGTTGTGTTTGCTGTTTGTTTAAAGCGTAGGCTCCAGGATTTAAATTATATATAATTTTACAAATTTATCTATAAAATATATAGAAAAAGTATTAATGCAAACCTTTAGAAAAATTAATAATCTTTAGTTTTTATAACATAGATTTCAAAAAAATAACATATAAAGATATTTTTCAGAGAAAAACTTTTGAGCTGCAAGTAAAGTGTCCTTTCCGGTTACCTAATTTACATCAAAATCTAATGGCTTTTTTCCATAGTAGAATAAGATAGAAATACGAGGAATTCAGAATGATAATATTTGAGTTAGAGCGGAGGATCCACACACACACACACAGACATCATCGTGAAAATTTTAAAATTGGATTCTAGAGACTTTATTCTCGATATGCGATTTTTAGCACGATCCCTATACCTCCTCTACCAAGGGTAGCAGGTGGTTAACATTAGGTAAGTTTAGAATACATGCGTTAAGAATTATATGTGTATATAAATATTTCTTAACATTTTATTGCTTTCATTAATATTTACTATCTAATTATTTACTTGGCAGGTAAATTAGCCAAATTTTAATGTTGCCTAGCAACGCCTATTTACTTTTCAAGCACTAGTGCGTGAAAAGTACTTTTCACGCACTAGTGTTTGAAAAGTGACAATTTACACTCAGTTGTAGGAAAAATTAATTAAGGAGAAAATTATCGCCTATCTTTACTAACACAGGAGAAGTTTAATGTAAATTTTGCCAGATAAGCTCGTATCTCCAGGGAGCACGTATTGCTGGAATAATTGCATTAAAATGGAAGATATGACTATTAACAGTTGGTCCATTTCAAATTTAGGAACTAAAGTAGTTTATATTCAACTTGGGAATACACAGAATTTATGGAATTATTTCCTGCATTATTTCAATTACCACAGGTGATAATCTGCATACATTGACTTTCAAATTATACTGTTACTGTTGGATTAATTTTCCCATTTAACTACATAAATTTAATGAAATAGATCAACTGAAAACATTTCAAACTTATATATCTGTATTTATGTTGTACATTTACATACACTCGTAGTCCCATAAACAGAGGTCGAAAAAGAAGGTTACCTTACAAAAGGTCGGGTAGTTCTAAATTTTTGGTATGTTGTATAGGATGGTTGGTTAATGAAAAATCCAAATATCCACAAATTCCCTTCCTCTGCTCCCTCCGCCATCTTGTAAAAACCAACATAAATCGGCACTTTTTTCAGTTTTTCGCTTATAATTTCTATCTGGCGAATTTTAGGGTAGAAGAAGTTATTTGTCGACTTGTAGAGGCTGAAATTTTCTAAAAATTTGATACAGAAAGTTTATTTCCACTATTCATAGCAACGGAGCTATGAAGCTCCCAAAAAGCAACAATTGCGCACTTAGCAAAATTTTGAGTTTCTTTCCACTTTACATCGCAATAACTCCGTAACACTTCATTCTAGCGTAAAAGTCCTTATAATGAGTCTTGTAGAGAATTTAATTACCTACAAAATTCATTTATCAATTTCGTTTTCCGACTAATGTAACAGAGTAGGAGTAAATTTACAAAAAAAAAAAAACGAAAAAGTGTTTTTTTTTTCAAGTTTAGTGCAGCAACAGTCTTTGGCTCATTATTTCTAATCATACAACTATTAGTTCAAACAGAATATTCTATATTGATGCAAAATAAACGTAATTATGTGTTAGTGAACGTCAGTGAAGTCTTGTGGGACTATAGAAATGCAACCGAGTAGGGGTAATCTTACCAAAAAAAAAAGTGTTTTTTTTTTACTTTAGTGTAGCAACGTTCTCTCCGATTTTTGACACTATACTTGTATATATATATATATATATATATATATATATATATATATATATATATATATATATATAATATACGGCAAATGTCCCATATCGAGTTAAGAGCACTAGAAAGATCTCGTAGGCAAATAAAAGAAGTAAGTGCAATTTTATAACAGTTTTTACCTCTCGCTAAGAGAGGTATTGTATTCATGCTAAAAATCGCATATCCAAATTTTAATGAATACGCACGTTTTAAGGTCCCTAGAATCCGATTATAACATTTTTACGATGATGTCCGTATGTGTGTGTGGATGTGTGTCTGTGTGGATGTGTGTGTGTGTGGATGTGTGTGTGGATGTGTGTGTGTGTGTGTGTGTGTGTGTGTGTGCGTGTGTGGATGTTGGATTCACTATATCTCAAATACTATAAGACTTAAGACATTTTTAACTACGGATTCCTCAATCTAGCAATAATAGGAAGAGTCCAGTCAGTTTTGGTAACAATTGGACAACCAGAAGTAGTAGTTACAAGAAAAAAATCATCTAAATATTATTTATCGAAAATTTATGTAAATACTTATATTAAAGAACGTTAAATTCTTTATTCGATAAATATAAATTCATTATTATATCTTTTATAGATTTAGAGATAAAGAAAGGCATATGAAATAGTTTGATGTAAAAAATCTCAGATCAAACTACTACAAGGCAAGAAATTCAAATGTTTGTAATTGTCACATAAATGTCACTGTCAAAAATATTTGTATGCCTCTGTCAAAAATATTTGTACATTATTATGAAGATTATGAAAATAAAAAAAAGTCAACAACGCAAAAGAATATATGTAAAAAAGAATATAAAAGGAATTTGCGAAAAAATGACGAATATAAAGAAAAAGAAAAGGAAAGCAGAAAAAGAAAATTTCAGGATATTGAATATAAAGAAAATGTATGTATTGTACATAATTTATTTTCAAATATCCCATAGATTTTGCAAATATATGTGAGAATTATTTTGTAGTGAGACATGAATATATGTATTTGTATTTAAAAATATTTTTCGTTTTATGCGTACAACCAGGTAAAATATCTGGCGAGAGGTTATGTGTTGGCCACATCAGATTTTTTCTAGTAGTCCTTCTAGACTTCACTGACACATAATTACGTTTATTTTGCATAAATATAGGCTATTCTGTTTGAAATAATAGTTGTATAATTAGAAATAATGAGCCAAATATTGTTGCTGCACTAAACTTGAAAAAAACACACTTTTTTACAAGAGGGGGGAGGAAGCGGAGGAAGGGGATTTGTGGAAATTTGGATTTTTCATTAACCATCCTATACAACATATCAAAAATTCAGAACTACCCGACCTTTTTTAGGGTAAAATCCTTCATTTACTGGACTAGTATGAGAGGATAAAGAATTACAAAGTAGAACAAATTTAACAATCAACGCAATACTGGAACTGTTGGAGTGCTGCCTAAAAACAACATATTTTCAAGTTCAATCCGACTTCTATCAACAAACCGATGGACTGACTACCAATGGGATCTCCACTCTCACCAGTCGTCGCCAATATCTATATGGAGTACTTCGAGGACCCGCTATAAGCACAGCTCAGATCAAGCCGAAGAAATGGATAAGGTACGTGGATGACACCTTTATTATCTGGAACCACAGTGACGCAGACTTAGAAGATTTTCTTTCCCATATAAATTCTCAAAAACCGAGCATCAAATTTACCATCGAGAAAGAAGACAACAGAATACCATTCCTGGATGTACTTGTGGAGAGAGTTAACAACACCATACGAACATCTGTTTATCGCAAACCAACACACACAGGACGCTATGTGAACTATGAATACAACCATGCCGACAACACCAAGATGGGAGTAGCTTACGCGCTACTTGACAGAGCTAAATCACATTGCAACACAGAAGAAGGTTATGAGGCAGAAGTTAAGGATGTCATTAACACACTCCAACGAAACGGATACACGGATAAAAGAATCAAGAAAATAGTAAAGAAAAACCGAACAACAAAAGCGCAGCAGGTAAACAGAGACGAAGGAAAGAGAAATTAATTATACATTCCTTATATAACGGGAGTCTCCGATAAAATCAAAAGGATTGCCAGCAAGTTAAACATATCAACTAGATTTCAAACAACAACCACAATCAAGAACATAAATAGAAATAATTGTTGTTAAGTTGAAATAAATGTTATTTTTTATTTCTTTTGAAGTGTTTAATAAAATATATGTTTGTTTTTTGCTATTATTATTTTGTCGTCCTTTTCTACTAAAAATCATCCTTTATATATATATATTTAAAATTTGAAATTGATCTTATATTTTTCCATTTATATTTTAAATATTATGCGATATTTTTCACTTATCTAAGATCAATTTTAATTAACAAAAATGAATGCGTGCGACGAATTCAGCACGTGCGAGTGTGGAAAAAAGTTGTGTTCTAGTACTGTGAGGTAAAAACGATTTTTTTCATTATTTCGTGAAAAAGCCGGACGTAAATAAAAGCCGGCCGGACTTTCATATTTTTGTTAAAAAGCCAGACAAGTTCGGGTTTATCCGGACGTCTGGTCACCCTATATTATCTACGACTAATTTCATGATACACGCCAACTTTCGTTACTAACTTTACTCGCTACATTCTCCCCTCTAATCACAGTTTGACATACAAGATTTTAAAAAGAAAAGTGTGATTTTTTATCGTATCGTAAATTAGTACATGTAACAATAAATTAAATGGAATTTAGTGATAATGAACAGGAAAGCGAGACGCTACAGCAAGTTGCAGAAAAACTGCAAAGAAAAAATCAAAAAATCAGGTTTTTTTATTGTAAATTATGACGGTCGAAGATAAAATTTTGTGTGTAACTTGTAAATTTGGTTTTTGACATTCAATGTTATAAAATCGACTTTTAGACACTTGTCACATAAATAACTATTATTTCATTTACTTTATAACAAGAGACTATGATGGTTATTTGTATATCAAAGGTCGCGAAATCACTGTTTAACGTTCCAAGCGAAAAATTGTATTAGTCAATCTCCAGGGTGCTAAAGTATTTCCAGGACAAGACGTACACAATATTTTTTGTGTAACCGTAAAAAAATGTAATTACAATTTTATTGAATTTAAATACTTTAATTTATAGAAATAGAAAAGCGGCATTGATCGGATTGACTTTGATGAATAAAACAATTGGTTTTGTAAAAAAATCGTAAAGAAAAAGGTATTCCTAAATCGATGTAAAGTTTGTATCCTAACATATATTTAACGGAAGAATATCGACGGATGATGGATAAAAATTAAGGAAAATAAATTCATATACTCTTTGTTTGCAAATGTTTCGGTTTTATTAAACCAGCCTCAGTGCTGAAAAAAGAAACAAAATATTACATAAATAAGAACTAAGTAAATGTCCATCAGATAATAATTATACAAAATAAATATACATTGCTTACCATCCGGATATATATTTTTATAATAATCTCCAAATGGTAAACAAAGTATATTTATTTTGTATAATTATCTGCTGGGCATTTGCTTTGTTTTTATTTTTGTAACACTTTTTCCTTCCTTCACCACTGAGGATGATTTAAAAAAAACCGAAACGTTTGCAAACAAGGGGTATATTAATTTATTTTCCTTCATTTTTAGCCATCACCCGTCGATGTTCCACAGTTATTTCTGAATTATAGTATATTATACAACGAATGGATGCTCTTATTACCGAGGATGAAGTTTGCAACACGAGCGAGCGAAACGAGCAAGGGTTGTAATCATCCGAGGTACTAATAGTCATTATAGCGAGTTGTATACTATTCTTTATAAATAATATATTGCATACAAGATTTTTTATAATTTCGTTTCATAACCCCAAATCAAATAATCTATATCACATATTTTTTTATTGAAATTAGGTTAACATTGCAATGTATTGTGCGGTAACTATGGTAATGAAGATATGCCATGTTGAAAATTAATTTTTTGCACAAATATTTTATAATTTTTTTCTGGTTGGTGCATCAGAGGGAATAATGACCGTTATTATAGTAATGGCTCTCTGACTCTCAGCACAGATACTCTCGGCAAACAAGTGCACACAAATAATTTACAAAGATCAGTTTATTCTCTGTGCTTTCGGAAAAGTTCCTTAATTGTTATTGTAATAGGCAAGTTATAAAATAAAAGAACAACATATTTCAGGTAATTATTATACTCTAAATTGACAGATCATAAATAATAATAAGAGCACATGGATTTATTAAATTTTGCTAGAAGTCAAGATAATCCGGTCGGTGATACTGACTTGATATCATATTTTGTATATTTGAATTTTTGTTTTAATGTTGTTATTATTATCTAAATCTAACGTTAGGTACGTTCTACCGGTGTTAGAAATTTTCCTACTTCTTCTAGTAGCAGCTAAATGGTCGTTATTTTGCTTCAAAAAAATATGAATATTCCTACGAATCATTCCAACTTCAGATCTGGAAGCGTTGATAGAAAGATCTACGGAGCGAGAATAAATTCAAAATTTTACTAGTCGACTGCCGCGCACACAGGCGCAACAAAGTTATATTTACTTCTAATTATTAATCTGTTCTATTTGGTTACTACTTGACAGTTATTTGCTATTGAGCGTTCTATTGCTTTAAAAATATTTTTATTTTAGTAGGAATATTGCTGACACTGATAGAACGTTTCTATTATTTTGTCTATCAATATGTCCGAACTAAAACAAATTAAAGGATGCGAAACTTCCCGCAATGTCTGGACTAAACTGGATGCATATATCAGTCTTATGGACCTGCACGTAAGGCGACAATGTTAAGGAAATTGACATTACAACCCATGGAAAAAGGTGGCAACGTGCATGAAAATCTTGATCAATGTTTTGATACCGTACACAAGTTGTGTGAAATGTATATTGAAATTAAGAATAATTAATTAGTCATGTTACTTTACAGTCTTCCTAAAAGCTATGAAAATTTTCGATGCGCGATAGAATCACGTGACGGTTTACAGAGACCAGAGACTTTACGTGTAAAAATTTAGAAGGTAGCGAAGCACGAAAAAGCGATACGCAAAGTGTTATGCAAAATGCAATGCTGTCTAACTAACAAACAATAGTATATTGTGTTATTAGGAGTAAAAGTGATACTTTGTGTGGCGCGCGTAGAAGTTTGCACGACGAGCGAAGCGAGTCGGACAATGGGTTATAAGAGCATTGTCGAATTGAAGCAAATAAAGTATAAAAATTAAAAACTAACCATTGTGACTACCAATAATAGTGATAAAAACTGTATATTATCTTATAATTTGACTGAAATTAGTATTTGAAACTAAAATTAATGTAACGGCGCCATAACCCTGATGTCACGTAGGAGAATTACAGAGCAATTTACAAAGCTAAATTTAGTTTCCGTAGAAGTGTCAATGTCATATCATATGACATTAACACTACATCATCAAAATAATAGTATACCTTCAAATATGCATTTTCACAATGTATTCTCTAGTGACGGTCTCAAAATAGCAAACATGTTCGCTGATTACTTTAGCTCAGTCTATATCGATACGTGTAATAATGATACACCCTCCATAGAAAATAATATCGCTAGTAATATAAACATTAATAGCATAACACTTGATATTGCCACAGTTTTCGAAAAACTATGCTCACTAGACCCAAATAAAAGTACCAGTCCCGACAGAATTCGAACATATTTTGTCAAATATTGCAGTCCAGCACTAGCTTTTCTCCTTACACTAATTTTCAACATGACACTAAATTTAGGTATTTTTCCAAATAGACGGAAAGAGTCATATATCACACCCATATTAAAATCTGGCAAGAAAAATGATATTTGTAATTATCGACCAAGCTCATACACACATACAAACATACATACATACCTACATACATACATACATACATACATACATACATACATACATACATACAAACATACCTACATACATACCTACATACATACATACACACATACATACATACATACATACATACATACATACATACATACATACACACACACACACACACACACACACACACACACACATACATACATACATACATACATACATACATACATACATACATACATACATACATACATACATACATACATACATACATACATACATACATACATACATACATACATACATACATACATACATACATACATACATACATACATACATACATACATACATACATACATACATACATACATACATACATACATACATACATACATACATACATACATACATACATACATACATACATACATACATACATACATACATACATACATACATACATACATACATACATACATACATACATACATACATACATACATACATACATACATACATACATACATACATACATACATACATACATACATACATACATACATACATACATACATACATACATACATACATACATACATACATACATACATACATACATACATACATACATACATACATACATACATACATACATACATACATACATACATACATACATACATACATACATACATACATACATACATACATACATACATACATACATACATACATACATACATACATACATACATACATACATACATACATACATACATACATACATACATACATACATACATACATACATACATACATACATACATACATACATACATACATACATACATACATACATACATACATACATACATACATACATACATACATACATACATACATACATACATACATACATACATACATACATACATACATACATACATACATACATACATACATACATACATACATACATACATACATACATACATACATACATACATACATACATACATACATACATACATACATACATACATACATACATACATACATACATACATACATACATACATACATACATACATACATACATACATACATACATACATACATACATACATACATACATACATACATACATACATACATACATACATACATACATACATACATACATACATACATACATACATACATACATACATACATACATACATACATACATACATACATACATACATACATACATACATACATACATACATACATACATACATACATACATACATACATACATACATACATACATACATACATACATACATACATACATACATACATACATACATACATACATACATACATACATACATACATACATACATACATACATACATACATACATACATACATACATACATACATACATACATACATACATACATACATACATACATACATACATACATACATACATACATACATACATACATACATACATACATACATACATACATACATACATACATACATACATACATACATACATACATACATACATACATACATACATACATACATACATACATACATACATACATACATACATACATACATACATACATACATACATACATACATACATACATACATACATACATACATACATACATACATACATACATACATACATACATACATACATACATACATACATACATACATACATACATACATACATACATACATACATACATACATACATACATACATACATACATACATACATACATACATACATACATACATACATACATACATACATACATACATACATACATACATACATACATACATACATACATACATACATACATACATACATACATACATACATACATACATACATACATACATACATACATACATACATACATACATACATACATACATACATACATACATACATACATACATACATACATACATACATACATACATACATACATACATACATACATACATACATACATACATACATACATACATACATACATACATACATACATACATACATACATACATACATACATACATACATACATACATACATACATACATACATACATACATACATACATACATACATACATACATACATACATACATACATACATACATACATACATACATACATACATACATACATACATACATACATACATACATACATACATACATACATACATACATACATACATACATACATACATACATACATACATACATACATACATACATACATACATACATACATACATACATACATACATACATACATACATACATACATACATACATACATACATACATACATACATACATACATACATACATACATACATACATACATACATACATACATACATACATACATACATACATACATACATACATACATACATACATACATACATACATACATACATACATACATACATACATACATACATACATACATACATACATACATACATACATACATACATACATACATACATACATACATACATACATACATACATACATACATACATACATACATACATACATACATACATACATACATACATACATACATACATACATACATACATACATACATACATACATACATACATACATACATACATACATACATACATACATACATACATACATACATACATACATACATACATACATACATACATACATACATACATACATACATACATACATACATACATACATACATACATACATACATACATACATACATACATACATACATACATACATACATACATACATACATACATACATACATACATACATACATACATACATACATACATACATACATACATACATACATACATACATACATACATACATACATACATACATACATACATACATACATACATACATACATACATACATACATACATACATACATACATACATACATACATACATACATACATACATACATACATACATACATACATACATACATACATACATACATACATACATACATACATACATACATACATACATACATACATACATACATACATACATACATACATACATACATACATACATACATACATACATACATACATACATACATACATACATACATACATACATACATACATACATACATACATACATACATACATACATACATACATCATCGTAAAAATAGTAAAATCTTATTCCAGCGACTCTAAAACGTCGTTATTCATCAAAAACTCACCATCGAATTTTTTGACCAAAGACAATACCTTCCTTACCTAAAGGTGATTGAAGGTAAAAACGATAGAAATTTTTTTTAGTTCCTATTAAAATTGCCTTACAAAGTTAGCCCATAAATACCTACATCAATTTTCTGTAGCGTGCATAATATGGAAGTTTTTCATATAAGGAACTCGAATTTATTCTAACCTGTACTATATGCGTTCGAGTGCAGATGAATTATTAAATAATGTATTAAGTGTCTTTTTCTTATTTTCTATTATCCATTTTTTGTGGCTCGTTCTACTTCACTAACACTTGTGATAAATTTAAAATGAAAGTTTTAAACACCTACAAAAACTTTTAATTTAGTGTTAAAATATTAATGTAAATTACCAAATAAGTTAAGTGCACATAAAATATTTAAATTTTAAAAAGATTTTTCTTCATTGTCCCGTAATATGCAAAGTTTCAAATATTCCTGTTCCTAAATGAGCTTAGATATACCATATGGGGCAGAGAAACGAGAGATTATAAATGATCAGTAACATAGTGAAATGTGAAATGGTCTTTGTGAAGAAATTACAAATATATCAGCCTAAAGATAATAAAAAAATCATTGTATTTTGAATATATCCAGAAAGTTTATAGCTATTTCTACTTTAATTCTGAGTTTGAGCTCGGCATTATTGTGTGAGCGGTTAATGTACACTTTTCTCTTCAATATCCCCATAAAAAAATTCATAGACATAACAACAAATCAGGCAATCTTATGGGTCAAGGATTGTCACTTTTCATGCATATGACATGGCCGGGAAACAACAGGCGAACACACATTGGACACCCACTCTTTGGTTCATTATTATTAAAAAATCTCATGTTTTTGACATCGACACTGTTGTCAGCAAGCTAATTATTCCTACCACGACAGTTCCCTGGAAAATATCCTGTTTTTTGAACTTTCATAATCTCCCATTCTGTGGCCTACCCTATATAAAAAAATTAATATAAAGTGGATTTCAATACCAATATTGAAATTAACACTTAAAAGTTAAAGGCAAATATGGAATGCATTATACATTCCGCTAACACTAACTAGCATTAACACAATTAGAAAGTTGACCAAGTCCCAAATTCATATTGTAAATGTTAGGTATTTTATTTAGCCACTACCACTGCACTTCATGTGACATGGTTCTCAGTTGTCATTGGTACATGTGGCTGCAGATCATTTAAAATTAAAACATGAAAGAGAAATAGAAGAGGACAACATAAAGAGAAGTAACAGCTTAGGAGAAACAAGCGCTTTTTCGAGTAGAAAAACAGATAGATTACCAACAACGAAAAGGAAAGAGATAGAAGTATCGGAAGGAGAAATTTTAGAATTATTAAGAGGAATGAGTAAAGACTTGATGATATGAAGGAGGATAATAAAACATTCAGATACGAAATTAACAATAAATTAGATGTAGTCAGGACTTTAAAAGAGGAAATTAAAAAGGTAACAGAAAAAGAAGCAGAACTCGAAAACGAAATTTCAAATTTAAAACACAGAATAATGACGTTAGAGAACATGTACGAAAGAGAAAGGTACGCAAAAAAAAATAATATCATAATAAAAGGACATAGAGTTAGAAGCGTCCACGAAAGCAGTAGAAAAACATTGTCAAAGTATACAGAGTAGGAAAAGTTAAGGAAAGGCAAGTGATAGTTACAGAAGTGGAGATATGGGAAAATAAAAGTGCAATAATGAAAAATTAAAATAAACTGAGGAACACAAATATATATATATATATATATATATATATATATATATATATATATATATATATATATATATACATATATATATATATATATATATATATATATATATATATATATACAGGGTGTAAATGAAATAAGTGCATTAAATTTAACCAGTAATATAACTCGGCGAGAGCAACAATATTTCTTAATAACTTTTTCTCGAAATCGCATATTTTTTTAGCATTTTTACCACCCCGTAAATTGACGAGTCGTTCCAAATATTTTTGTGATAATTGAATGCAGTAACAATAGCTATGAAAAATTTTGTTTTAGCAATTGACAGTCCTGTCAATTGTTGCAATTAAATTTTGACTTGTTGACTTGTTAATAAGGTAAAATTCTGTCAAAATGCGAGTGCACAAACATTGTAATTACTTACCTATGGTTTATTTATTTATTTTTTACTCGTATCTGTACTATATATTACTTGACATCACGGTTGACATAAAGACAGTGTCATGGAGGTGCCAACGCATTTACACGGAGCGTTTCCAAATCATCACCAAATCATTCTGTTCTTAATATTCGCACATTTATTAATCTTGTACATCTTTATCACATCACAATACGGAGTGTCACATATGACAATTTTAAAAAAAGCAACAGTTATATCCATAATATGTGCAAAAAGTTCTATGTTTTCAGCACATAACAGACTTCAATTTTGGGAATGGCTCATAATGTTCATTAATGAGACTGAATTTACTTGGGAAGGTGTATTTATTATGCACAATACACATCTCGACAGACGAAAATACTGTAAAAATTTTCATTAAAACATATTTGAGCGGGAACAATAAATGGACGACTAATTATAGGTACTCAAGTACCTCTTTTAAATGGACAAAAGTTAGTACTTACATATTTTGAATAACGTATTTAAACTATTATGATTTATCGACGATAAATAATCATCTCATAACCTAATAACTATGCTTTTGATCTTCCTCTCGTTGCCTCGCCCCTCTTTGTCTACCACTATTCACAGGAAGCCTGGTTTAATACACAACTTTATAATTTTGTTATCCAAAATTATATTTCTTTATTTTAAAAATTGCACTATTACGAATTAATAAATAATAAATGTTATTTCCGTTGATTCGTTTATTAATTACTGTGACTGCAAGTGTAACCGATAACCGACAATTTTTGAGCTGTTTGTATCTCAGTTGATTACGACAGCTGCCATTCGTTCTCCATGGGCGCGCGCCGAAATGTGCAGTAAATCTTTAAAGAATTTTAACTCAAAATCTAAAAGACTTAGAAAAAAAAGTTATTAAGAAATATTGTTGCTCTCGTTGAGTTACATTACTGGTTAAATTTAATGTACTTATTTCATTTACACTCTGTATATATATATATATATATATATATATATATATATATATATATATATATATATATATATATATATAGAAAATGACACGGCCAGAGCTGAAAGTAAGGTTGAAAGTGTAATAGAAAAAACAAGGGAGAAAAAAGCTGCCAGAAAGATAGTTAAAATAGGATACAGAAAAACAAGAACAAATAGAGACTGGTATGAATGGAATAACAAAGAAGAGAAATTAAGTAAGAGTACTGGGGCAAAAAACGAATAAATAAAAATAAAATAAAAAATCTGATGTGGCCAGCACATTACCTTCCGTCAATTAAATGAGGCATTTACGAAAATTCTACCGGTGAAATGTTACCGGTAAACAGCTGTTTATTAGGTTATAGCTACCGGAATCGATATTTTAAGAACGCAAGTGGTAAACCTATAAAAAAAAATTGAAAATTTAAAACATGTTAGAAATTTGATTTTCGAACACGGTAACTTTTTACCACTCGTGTTTTCGAACACATCGGTAGATGCGGTATCTACCGGTAGAATTTTCGTAAATGCCTATGTATTTTATATAAAATCCATATAGAAAGTTCCTTGCGAAAGATTCTAAATTTCTTATATGTACATTACCTTTTGACAGTTGTATGTATTTTATACAAATTCCATACAGAAAGATTCGAGCAAAAATATCCTATATTCCGAGTAAAATTATAACAAATATACTATGAATATGTTAATTGCACTTGGCACTGACATCTTTCAATCAGAATTTTCTTAATATAGTAGCTGTTTCTCGCATAGCTAGCTAATTTATGAAATTTAATTTCTTTATAATTTTATAACTCTATATCCATTTAATATGAAGTATAAAATGCAGTCAAATCGTATAGAGAATACAATTTTCTTTAATATTTATAATAACATTAAATGTGAAAAAATGATATTTAACATCGTTTTTTAAGAAAAACTGTTAAAGTCTTCAAATGAGGGTACTTCCGGTTGACCAATTATAACCAAAATCTAATCAGCTCTTCATATGGATGCAACGAAGCGAAATACGAAAGAATTATAATTTTTGGAATTGTAGTATTAGAGTTATCGTAGACGAAAATTTTGTTACACACACACAGAAACACATACATACACACACACATACACACACACACACACACACACACACACACACACACACACACACACACACACACACACACACACACACACACACACACACACACATACAGACATCATCGTAAAAATAGTAAAATCGTATTCTAGGGACCTTAAAACGTGCTTATTCATTAAAAACTCACCACCGAATTTTTTGACCAAAGACAATACCTTCCTTACCTAAAGGTGACGGAAGGTAAAAACGTACCAGTAAAAATAGGATTCTGGATCATAGAGGGCATAAAGAGTGAAGATAAGGATTTTTGCGAATTAGTTAATAAAAATGATATAATAGGATTAACAGAAACATGGTTAAAGGAAAAAGATTGGGAAAAATGGAAAAATTAAATGCCAAAGGATTTTAATTGGATATGCAAACATGCCATAAAAGTAAATAAAAAAGGAAGAGCGATGGGTGGAATTATCACTGGAAGTAAAAAAAACATATCAAATATATACAAACAGAACTTTTCAAGGAAAATGTCACGGGAAAAAAAATGATAAGAAAAATTGGAGAATTTTAACAATATACAATAACAATAGGACGAACGAAATATTGTCAGAAATTAGAGAGGGTAAATGACACAGACTAAAGTAATCTGGTTATTGGTGGAGATTTTAATGCTAGATTAAGGGAAGGGGGTGATTTATGGAACCTTGAAACAAGAAAGAAAGAAATTAGAAACACAAAGGACAAAATAGTAAATAAAGACGGAAAAATCCTAACACAAGAATGTGAAGACAGAGTCTGGACAATTTTAAATGGCAACATAGAAGGGGACGAAAAAGGAGACTTCACATATATAGGTAAACGAGGAGAAAAGACACTAATTGACTATCTAATTGTAAACCAGGAAAGTTGGAGGAAATTAGAGAGTATGAGAATTTTAATTGTTGTTGAATCCGATGACCAGCTTCTAAATGTACAACTTAAAAATCACATAGCAAGGGAAATCGAACATCAAATAGTAATACGAAAGGCAATTGGGGGAAAAGACGACGTGAAAGAATATAAAAATAAAACAAAAAACATAACCTTTCCAAATGGAAACATTGACGAGGAACTCGACGAATTAATAGGAAAAGTAAAAATAAGAAAGATATATTAATAAAAACTGGATCTCCAGTCTGCAATGACTGGTGGTAGAAAGACTGCCTGAAAAAGAAACGGTAAATAAGAAAGAAACGGTGACTTTAAAAAGATGACAGAATTCCAGCAGAAGAGTACAAACAAGAATTTGAAAAATACAGAGAGATAAGTGAAAAACAAAAAGAATATAAGAAAAGAGAGTTAGAAGAACAGTTGAAAGCTATAAGAACAAAAGCAGTAGCATGGAAATTTATAAGAAAGCCGCCTCGGTGGCCGTGTGGATTGAGGAAGCGAACAGCGCTCGAAGCGACCGTTACCGTTCGACCCTGAAGTTGTGGGTTCGATTGCTTGGATATTTGTGTGTGTGTATGTGTGTGTCCTTTTATCATTCCATCTCCATCAAGTCAAGGTACAAAAAACGTCGAAAAAATATATGCGAACAATTAACTCATCCTCATTAATATCGATTGTAATAAGTTATATGCATAACTTAAAATACAATAAAGAATTATATTGTATAAAATTATATTATAAGTAAAAAAGAACAAAAGAGATATATCCACAAAAAAATCACAAGAAGAATGAAAAGAACATTTT